>OV651820.1:59291608-59947172 GCA_927349885.1 Psylliodes chrysocephalus
GAATCTAGATACAACTTCAGGCATACAAGTGCCAGAAATTGCATCGAGAGATGTATTGGCATGTTAAAGATGAGATTTAGATGTTTATTCAAAGAGCGCACAGCAGGATATGCGCCATTTTTTATAGGAAGTATGGTTAATGCATGTGTTGTTTTACATAACATGTGTATAAATGATAATATTCCTCTTAAAGGGGATGGCATAATCCCTCTTGATGATGATGAATTGCACGTAGGTGGTAATAATAATTATAATAATGGAAATCAATTATTAAATGAAGGCCGGCAAACTCGCCAGGATATAGTAAATAAATATTTTTTATAGTACATAGATTTTTGCACAGTTGCCGTAGGTAGTTTTCTAGTGGAATTATCAAAGTAAATTTTATTAAAAATAAATACAACGTGAGAACAATATCAAGCAAGAATATTTTATGATTTGTTTAGTATTTAAATCGATAGCTATATGCTGCTGAATTGAATGAATACAACATGAGAACAATATTGTTACGTTATAAAATAATTAATAAATATCTAAATAAATAAATTAAATGACGCCCTGTATATTATAAAATCCATCTAACAAAATATTTTAATTATCAGCAGTTTATTATTATCATCTAAACAATTAGTCAATATTGAAAACACCGTGGAAATGGGGAGAAAAGAATGGATACGGGGTCATGCTGGCTTGGGGAGTCGGCCTAGGGGTTAAGTAAAATTAGATAAAAAGTTAGGTTGTGTCTAATCAGTGAACAAAGGAAGCCCTCAGAAGAATGTGAGTAGATTGTTCTTATTTTATTATATCTATATTTTTGATATTGGAAAATACAATTGGTTTTTTTTTGTAAGTGTTCTTATTTTTCTGTGTTCTCCTCCAACCCTTTCTGGTAGTTAGTGGCTACGCTGACGAGGTTAATAGCACACCCCGTAGCAATATCAAGCAAGAATATTTTATAATTTGTTTAGTATTTTTAACTCGATAGTAATTTTCTGCTGGATTGAGGCTTTTGTGTGTGAAGTCCCATCTAAGACAATTTATCGTTGATATCAAGAATTGTTTTATAGCACTAGAACACATTTCGTGAAGGATATACTTTATCATCCAAAACGGCAAAAAATATTGAATGATTTGTGAAAAATACAGCAATCAGTTTGAATTTCATAATGATAAAAAGATTGTACATGATTCTTCCTGTTTTATTAAGCATTTTAAAAATGGTAAATAGCATTTATACTCTTAAGAAAGACATATATTTTAACTTTAATTTATATTTGCCTTTTACTACATTTAAACTGTTGTCATTAATCGAACTAAATAATATTAAGCCTATAGACAATAAATTTAATTCCTAAGAAGTTTGTGGCAAAGAAAACAAACTTGGCACAGTAAATGTTTACCAGCATTACAGAAAATTTTAGAAACTTCTGTATATGATCAAGATTTACCATGCATTACCTCTGATATTTTATTTGCTTGAGCAGCATATTTTACTTTATAATTAAGATACAAGATATATATAAAGATATTTATTACCCCTCAAAAATATAAATAAATAACCCCTCTTATAATGAAAAAAAAAAAAAAATTGAAAATGGACAATGTGGTACAAAAAAATGACAAATCCACAACCCTCTCCATTTTAAAAATAATTATTTCACTTTTTGACACAGTTGCAGTTGCACGTTTGTGCATTGACTGCATCTTTTAACAAGTCAATGCTATTTTTAATGTCTAGCAGTCTAGTATTTAAAATTTGCCCAATTGTGTTTATTGCCCCAATCGTTTCTGTATACAAGGATTCGAATTGGTCACTTTTTTTTGTTTTTTTTTTACTTAAAAGTATAATTATGATCATGAGTGATCTCAACGTTTTCCTCCTCTTCCTCCTCCTCTATACGTAGACGTTTTCTTGAAGCAGCTGAAGTTGATGGCATTTGGTCGTCATTAATTAACTGTAAATAAAAAAAATATTACAATAACTTTTAGATATTTTTTACTAGTGATTTATTTTAATTTTTACTATTTATTTAAATTTAATATTTAGGTACGTTTTAATATGTAGTTGTTTTAATATTTTAATTATTTCTTTGTAATTTAGTTTCTTTTTATTGCTATAATTTTTAATATTTAGTTAAAGTTAAGTTTTAGTATTTAGCTGTGTTTTAATATGTAGTTAAGTTTTATAATTTTAATTAATTCTTAGTATTCCAGTTATTGCATGTTAGGTTTCTGTGTATGTGTGTGTAGATTTATTGTTCTTTTTTGTTACTTGATATTTTATATTTTTTGTATATCACGAGTATTCTTATAACATTTACTTACACCACCTTCAGCCACATTACATCCTTTATAGAATGTATCGCCCAGAATCAAAAGGATTTTTAATTCTATAGGAGAAAGTTTTTTTTCTATCGCAGGGCCTCCTCTGTTGGCCTGTTGTAAACGTTTCATGTCACTGGTTTTTTTTTCAAATTGCTTTTGCAATCGGTCCATATCTATAAAAAAAATGTATAATTAGGAAAGAAAAACCATTTAATAATTATTAAACAATTTAAAATTTGACAACCACTTTGTAGTGTTTATATGAAATTAAAATTGACTTACCTTCTGCCACTTTTTGGTTGATTTCTCCCCATATGCAGCCGAGTTCAATCTTGAACTTAACTCGCTCCATAATTTTTTATATTTGTCGCTGGCTGATACTGCACTTAATCGTCCCGTAGCAAAATAAGGGTATTGCTCAAAAAAATTTAAAAAAATTTCCCAGTGGGCCTCTCTGGCTTTAAAAAATGCCCTAGAATATGTTTGTCATTAATGTACCTACATATAATGAATTCAACTTTTTATTCAAAGTCAAAGTTTTTATGTCTTGTAAGCATATGACAAAAATTTTGGATTCAGTTTTATTGCCTGCATCTATTGGATCCTAAATTTTCTACTACCTACATTGTATCATATTGTAAATTGTATCGATTTGTAAAGTATTTTAAATTGTATCGATTTGTAAAGTATTGTAAATTGTATCGATTTGTAAAGTATTGTAAATTGTATCGATTTTAATATTAACATGTACATTCAAAAAATAGTAAATAAAAATAATTACATGATTTAAGCCCTTTTTATTCAAGAATAAAATCAAAATCATATAAAAATATATACAGTCAAAACCGATTATAATGACATCGTTTACAACGACCGATCGGTTATTACAGCCAGATTGTAGAGTCCCGCCCGAATCTCTAGTAAACTATTCAGCAAACATACCGCCTATAACAACATCGGATACAGCGACATATCGCTTACAACGACGAAAATGTATCGATATTCATCGACTATAACGACCAACCGCTTCTTTTCCCAGCAAAACAAAACATTACGAACGATTTTAAATCTTATTGATAAGCATTGAAGGAATATTTAGGCGCGTATTATTACCTACGCACTTTCTCCCACCTCATCCGAACCTCTTCCCGGACATTTGACTTTGCATATTTTACATCAATTGTTTAGTGCAGCGATGTTACATTTAGTACAATTGTACTTTTTCTAGTACTATTGAATGACATTTAGTACGTCAGTACTACGCTGGCAAATCTAGTACTTTTTGTCTTACCGCGTGGTCTATTCTAGAATCGATCGGCAATAAGCTAACTTTACACATGAAAAAACATTCTATCCTTGTTGGATCTGCATGCACTTTATATATTTCCGTCACTTTTTAATGGCCACGATCTCGATCTAATGTATTTATTAACAAAAAAGAAGAATGTGATTGTTGACATATGACAAGTTCACAGACATCATTCATGACATCTGACATCGTGTGTGTGTTTTGTGATGACATTGCGAAATTTCTAGAATTTTGTAGTTCTTAGTCTTAGTATTAATTTTTAATTTACTTAATTTTAATAATATAATAATAATAACTATTATAAATAAAAAATAAAACATGGATAGGTATCTAACAACAGTGTCTAATAAAAAAGATGCTCAAGACTCTCAAGGAAGCGAAAGCAGTCTACCGGTGGTGGAAGAGTCTGAAAATAGATCTCAGTCTGAAAAAAAATACAATCAAAAATTTAAAGCTTCCTGGCTGACAAGCTACCCCTGGCTAGAAGAGTATCAAGACTCCCAATCGACCCAATGCAATGCAAAGGCCAAATGCAAAGTTTGCAACACTAATATTGTAGGAAGTTTGTCTCACATAAAAAGGCATGGAAAGACATCCGTTCACACTAAAAAAATTAAAACTTACAAAACTACGCCCTCTGTTTTAAATGCATTTCAGGACAATAACTCGAGTGAGCGAAAATATTTAAGACGAGTTAAGGAAGTAGAAGTAAAAATAGTGGCTTTCCTAGCTGAAAATAATTTACCATTTTCATTGGTAAACAATTTTGTTCCTTTCATTAGGTCAGTAGCACCTGAATCAAAAATATTAAAAGATATACACATGAAACGCGTAAAAGCAGCACAAATTTGTAATGCAGTTATTGGAGCAAATCATGAAAAAGAGGTGGCCAAGGATCTTCAAGTTTCTAATTTTTCACTTATAATTGACGAGACCACTGATATCAGCTCCAAAAAATGTCTTGCTGTTGTTGCTAGGTATTATAAAAATGGAGTAATTGAGGACCTTGGAGCAAGAAGGGGATAAGTCACTATTTTTTCAAAAGAGAGATACGTGTCGCATGCGCTTCTTTAAAAGATTATCGTTTGTTTGGTGCAAGAAAGGTACTAGTGCGTCCATAGACTACAAAGTTATTAACGGTTTTGACTCGTCTCCGACACAAATTCTGAGCAAGAACGGGATAAGTCGCGTTGACTTATACCGTTTTTGCACCAAACCAATGTTGTCTTGAAGTGGGCGTGTCTGATTATATTCGCCATATTTTTAGCGCGGGATTTCGCATTGTTTTGGGCTTGGTGCTTTAGTAGTGCCAGTACAAAGTAATCAGTGCATGAGTGTAGTTGTTTCCATCTTGCGACCACGTGTTTTCAATCGATCGAGTTACGATTCGGATGAATCCGAACCATTCCAAGACTCTGGCAGTGAGTACCGTGCTAGCACTTCAGAGAGTGTGACCTCTACAGCAGGCTCAGAAGTGGTAAATGAAGAAATGAATAACGAAAATCTTGAAAATAGGGGAAGAAAGAAGAAAAGAAACCCTAAAAACTGGCAAAGAAATATAAGAAAAGCTAAACGAGCAAGAGGCGAAGCTTATGTTGGAACTCGAGGGCAAGAGGTTGGAACTCGAGGGCAAGAGGTTGCAGCTAGACAGCAAGGCGCTGCTTGTGGCTGCAAAAAAGCGTGCTTTGATAAGCTATCCGCTGATAAACGCTTGGAAATTATGGTTTCGTTTAATGCATTGGGTGACCAAGAGAAACAAGATTCCTATTTGGCCCATCATATTTCTGTTGACCATAAAAAGAAAACGCGACCACGTAAATTAAATCCCAAGAACCGCACATACAGTTTTAAGTACAAGGTAAGTTTACATCAATTATTCGTGTTTTTTGTACCTAGTTTTGATAAATTTGTAGGTGAAGTTGCCTGGTTTTGAAATAATCGTGTGTAAGACAGCATTGGTTCGATTACATGGAATTGGAAAAAAAAGATTGGAACGCATATGCAATCACATGTCGACAAACATAACTTCCCCGCCTGATAAACGGGGAAAGCATTTTACCAGACCAAATATGATTCCTGAAAATATCATTCAACAATTAAATGATCACATCATATCGTTCCCAAAAAGGGAGTCGCATTACGGTCGCGGAAAAAGTGCCAAGTTTTATTTATCTCCTGAATTAAATATTAAAATCATGCACCAGCTTTATTTAAAAAAATACGAAAACCATTGCTACGAACTTCTCCAAAGAGGCGAACGTAACAAACCACTTATAACATACGATTTCTACTTTAGATACTTTAAAGAAAACTTTAACTATAGTTTTGGTAGATCTAGAACAGATACTTGCAAGAAATGTGACTTACTGGATAATAAGTTTAAAAGTACTTTAGATAAGCAAGAAAGAAATGCAATAAAAGCTGAAAAAGATGTACATTTAAAGAAATCCGAATGGTTTTATAAAGAATTAAAACAGCGTACAGAAGAAGCCGAGAAATATATAAGAAATTGAGGTCCTTTGCTTCGATTTTCAACAGAATTTGCCACTACCAAAAGTGCCATCTACAGATGCATTCTACCTACGACAGCTGTGGATGTACAATTTTTGTATTCATCCCGCTAAAAACAAGTCGTCTCATTTTTACATGTATGACGAAACAACTGCAAAAAAGGGAGCCAATGAAGTTATCAGTTTCTTACATCATTATATTACGAACAAATTAAGCCCAGGTGTTAAGAAGCTTTACTTATTTTCGGACAACTGCTGTGCGCAAAATAAAAACAATGTAATGGTCCGTTACTTGGCAGGGTTGTGCAAAATACAAAAATTTGAATCCATAATACATAGATTTCCTGAACCTGGTCACAGCTTTTTACCTTGTGACAGATCATTCGGTATTATTGAAAAGAAAAAAAGGTTGGTGGAACGTATTTACTTACCCCAGGAATATCACAAATTAGTTGAAAAAGCTTCGTTAAAATTTAAAGTTATAACTGTTACGCAAAATATGATTTATGATTTTTGTTCTCTTGTAAAGGAATTTTCTCTCCAAGTGCCAAAAAATCCTAATAAGGAAAAATTTGCTGTTTCTACTTACCGAGTTTTTTTGTATTCAGAACTTTCAGATGAAATTCAATGTAGCAAGACAGCTTGTGGATCTTTACTATTTCAGAAATTTACTTTACTGAATTTTAAAAAATCTGTCCAATTTACAGAAAAAAATACTTGCTATAATGCCTTGTTGCCCATTAAGGACGCAAAATTTAAAAATGTTATGCAACTGGCCACAGAGTACGTACCAAAATCTGATTTGGCATTTTATTACAATTTAAAAAGTACTAATGATCCCCTCGAAAATAATAATAATTCAGGCACAGATGGAGACGAAGATACCTTCTCTGAATAATAATGTAATTTAATATGTAATATCTTGACTATTCGTAAATTTTTATTTTTGTGACTTGTACCAAATAAACAAAATTCAAAATTTTTGCAGCTTTTCTTTCAGTAAATTACCCCAGGTCTCATTTTTTTGCCAAAACTATTTGTTTTTAATAATATAAAGTAATAATATTAATAATAAAAATAATAAAATAAAAATCGTTTTTTGAACATTTTTGAAATAGTGACTCATCCCCTTTTTGCATCAAGGTCCTCAATTGCAGATGTATTTTTTTCTTTGAGTTAGAATCAGGAACGTCAGAATCTGTTTTTAAATCTGTGATGGATTTATTAAATAAATATAAAATACCAGTGAAAAATCTATCAGGAATTGGTGCAGATAATTGCAATGTTATGATGGGGAACGTTGCAGGTTTTAAGGCTTTTTTACAAAAAGTAAACAATTCAGCTAAAGTTATTGGATGTACATGCCATTCTTTAAATCTGTGTTCATCTTATGCTTGTAACAAATTGCCAAAAAGTATGAAACAATTTTCCAGAGATATTTATAATTATTTTTCTCACAGTTCTAAAAAATTGCAAGAACTAAAAGAGTGTCAGATATTTGCTGAAGAAAAACCACATAAAATCTTAAAACTGGCAAATACTCGATGGTTGTCACTTGAAATGGTGGTTAATCACATACTAGAACATTGGAACTCCTTGACGTTATTTTTTCAACGACAATCCTTGGAAGAAAAGTGTACTAATGCAACTGCGCTTCTTGCGGCGTTGAGAAATCCGGTTTTCAAACTTTATTTTTTTTTCTTTCATATATTTTAAACGTAATTAATAAAATGAATTTGCTTTTTCAATCAGAAACTGCACAAATTCAAAATTTACTAAAATCTATAACCACGTTTTATAAAAGTATATTGAAAAGTTTTATTAAAAATGAATTTTGTAAAGATAAATGGTTAAAAGTTCAACTAAATAATCCTAATTACTATTTACCACTGGAAAAAATATATGTTGGAGCAGAAGCTCAAATTTTAATCAATAGCAATAGTATTACCAAACAAGAAATTAACGATTTTAAAATAAAAGTTTTAGACTTTTACATTGAGCTACGTAAACAAATTAAACAAAGGTTTGATTTCGCAGATGCTACTTTAAAATTTGCAGGCAATTTTGATCCAAAAGTGGCCGTTTCAGGTGAAATACAAAGTATTTCAGAAGCTCAACAAATGTTTCCCTATTTAAATTTGGATATCGAGTCTGTAGATTTAGAGTGGAGACTTCTAAGCAATATGGAGGAGTGTGTTTCTTTAATAAAAGACTGTGATGGTGATGTAAAAGGTTTTTGGAGTAAAGTTGGATCGTTAAAAAATGGATTAAACCAATACTTGTTTTCGAACTTGTTGTCTGTAGTAAAAGCTGTCTTGTGTTTACCTCATTCTTCCGCTGCAGCAGAACGCATATTTTCTCAACTAAATTTAATTAAATCCAAAACCAGAAACCGTCTTTTGGTAAGAACGTGCAATAGTTTGTTACATACTAAAGATTTATTAAAAAATACTTCTAGTCAAGAATGGCAACCTGGTGAAGAATACCTGACCTATAATCATAATACTTTAAAAAATGAAGATGTATTACAAGATGATATTATTTTGCAATAAGTTTTTTTTGCATTATCTAGAATTCACACTTGCGAAAGTTTTTTCTATGTTAATGGCGATATTGTTTAATTTAAGCAGTTTTTTTCTGTGATTTGTTTTTACCAAATAAAGGTAAAATTTGTTTAAAACAGTTTTCTCAAAGTTTATACTTAGCTTTTTGCATAAGTTTTTTCTATGTTAATGGCGTTTTTATTTAATTTATGCAGTTTTTTTCTGTGATTTGTTTTAACCAAATAAGGGTAAAATTTGTTTACTTTTCTATGTTAATGGCGATATTGTTTAAGCAGTTTTTTTTCTGTTATTTGTTTTAACCAAATTAGGGTAAAATTTGTTTAAAACAGTTTTCTCAAAGTTCATACTTAGCTTTTTGCATAAGTTTTTTCTATGTTAATGGCGATTTTGTTTAATTAAACAGTTGTTTTTGTTCTGTGATTTGTTTTTTAACCAAATAAGTGTAATTTTTTTAAACAACGTGACGTCTTGAAATAGTGACAGATTTGCATGATCTGGCCATGTAATTTATAGGTAATCGGAACCTCAGAACATGAGTAAACCTACAAGACCGCTTTTTTGAGCAGTTAACACATAGTTAACAAAAAAGAAGAAAAAAGTACTTTTTGGCCCGATTTAGTACGTTTTCGGTTAGATTTTTAGTACGGAACAATGATACTCGCGTAACATCACTGGTTTAGTGCGCTAACGGCCGTTTGTACCGACTTTTTTAAGTCCTCCTTAAGACTAAGGAGAACTTAAGTAATGTTTTTCCCTTCAACCGTAAATTAAGGAAGACTTATGTTTTACTTAAAATTTCCTCAATTAAACCGTCAAAATTCAAGACCTATGTTTTCCTTAAATAAGTTATTATCACAGAAACAAATATTATGAGCTCAGAACATAAACTTTTTCTTTTTCAACGTCAAGTGGTCTGTCGCTTTGCTGTTCTATTTTTCTTTTTTCCAGTTGTTTTTATTTAATTAAGTAGTTTTGATTAATATTTTCTGTAATATGATTGCTGAAGATAACTTCTTGTTCGAAGATGAATTAGAAATTTTCGAAATCGTAGATTTTGGCTTTCCTCGCCGCGTGTTACAAAGAAACAATCACTTTGAAGAGTTGGATGAATTAACGTTCTTCAAAAGATTTCGTTTATTAAAAGCAACAACTCTGAGGGTACTGGAGCAGATAGAAGAGCAATTGGAGTATCCTGACGATAGGTAAAAAACATTTTTCTAACTCGTAATAAGTATGTAAAATATTTATATCACATTTTTATTTCAGAAATAATTCTGTTTCCCCTATAAACCAACTGATATGCTGTCTACGCTTTTTTGCAAGTGGTGGACAATTAAGTACAGCTGCTGATTTTATGGGAGTAGATATTTCGACGGCTTCTAGAATAGTGGCTAGAGTAGCAAATGATATTGCTTCCTTGCGTACATTAAAATGCCTCAGGGCCAAGGTATACTTCAAGAAACACAAAAAAAATTGAAATTTCTGAGTTTCCAGGATGAGGATGAAGCAGACACTTATTGTCTAGTATGTGTAGAACCGTACTTCAATTCACGTTCAAGAGAAAAATATGGATCCAATGTACTAGGTGCCGGTACTGGGCTCACGAAGCATGCACTGACAACAATCCGTTTTTTGTATGTCAGAATTGCGATTCTGATGATGATTTGTGAACTTGTGAAGCATGTCATAATTAACCCCAGCAGTGTCACAAGCAACCCCAAGTTGGGGTTAGTTGTGACAGTTGAACCTACTTACATTATTCATTAATAGCGTTGTTTATATTACTCTTAAGTTTAATGTTTTTGTGTTTTTATGTTTCAGAAACATCATAAAATAAATGGTAATTAAAGAAAAACATGTAACTTAATTTACAAAAAGTAGAAAAAATAATTAACAAAAACTGGCACAACCAACCCGGTCTCCCCTAATTGGTGTAGTGGATGGGACACATATTAAAATTCAGTCACCAGGTATGGTTCTATAATTTAGTTAGGTATATTTGTAACTTATAAAAATACTAATTTTAGGAGGCGATGATGGAGAAGTTTTTAGAAATAGAAAACAATTTTTTTCACTAAATGTGCAAGTATTAGGGAGTGTCAAAATACAAAATATTGTTGCCAGATGGCCAGGTTCGGCACATGATGCAACAATATTTGCAAACAATAATGTAAGAGCAATGTTTGAGGGAGGTCACTTTCCAAACTGTGTATTATTAGGTAAGTTATTAAAAAACAAATCAAAACTTGATGTAAATATCTGAAAATGTTAGAGACAATAATTTCAAGAACCTATCACTTTTCAATACCTTTTTTTAGGTGACAGTGGATATCCTTTAAGAAATTATTGTATGACTCCATTAGGAAATCCACAAACAAGATCTTCAATATCATACAATAACTCTTTAATTAAAACAAGAAATAGTGTTGAACGATTAATTGGTGTTTGGAAGAGACAGTTTCCTGTGTTAGCTTATGGTTTAAAATTGAAACTAAATATTGTAATGACAGTGATTGTAGCCTCTGCCGTTCTTCATAACATTGCTCGTGATATGTTTGAACCAGAACCAGTACCTGATGAACTCAATATTCATGAATTAAATAATCTAATTGCAGCAGGTCATCTACAGGATATACCTCTTCCAAATGAACGGAATATAAATTTTGTGCAGAATGATTTAATTCACAATTATTTTGCAAATTTTAATATTCAACAAAGATAGTTTTTCGTATTACATATAGGTACAGCATAGTAGAAATTGCCAAAAGATTTCTTGTTATTGTAATAAGTTTTTTTTTTTGTTTTACAATTATACGTTTATTTCAGTTTAAGCATTTTTTGTTTCCCCTTCATGTCTGTTAGGATTATAGCCTTTTAGTTTTTTCTCACAATTCATTCAGCCATTCATGAAAATGATAAAACTACAAATTTCTTTTTATCACATTTAAAAAAAAAAAAAAACTTAAAAAATCTTTGGAACAAAAAAAGATTCTGAAGATCCAAAACAAAAATAAAAAAAATTCTTAATAGTAAATAACAGCTAATTTATAGCAACATAAAAAATTCTTTGGGTTATTTTAATCAAAATATCTTAAACATTCACATCATCTCTATTTTTTTTTTATTTCAGTAATAGTAACTGTTTTTGTTTTATTTGTATGTCTAATTCAGCTGACTGGATTTTGTACAGCGCAAGTTCTTCATCAGTTTTAATGGTTTTCTGTAGTTTTGTTATTTCTAACTCTGCTACTTGCATTCTTTTTTCAATCAGTTTATTATATTTTTCTCCTAAGACAGTTGAGGTTAATGTACGAACAATTGTGCCAGGACGACGCCTTTGTTGTTTAAATTTTCTCTTGGTTTGTGATTTAGATTTTTCTGGCACATTGTGTTGCTCAGAATTTTCTTCATTTTCTGGAAATTCGTCCAAATATTCTATTTCAATCTGTAAGTGAAAATTATTAAATTATTGTTAATATGTAACAATAAAATTAAATGTCAGTAGTAGATATAGTATGTACTTGTTTTTAAAATAATTATAATATCTAACTCTATAATATACTCGTCAGATTTAATTTTTCAAGAAAGTAATGTATTTGATATCAAGCAGTTGTTTTACTTTAATGTTATCATATAAACTTATAAAAATAAGTCTCTCCTACAAAATATAGCTCATTCTTATGATACACGTCAAAAACGCAATAATTATGTCGCTACAATTTCAGTAAGAAAAACCATAGGAATGAAATGTTATACTTACCTTTCAGCTAAATTTTTTAACAACCTACCTGAAATTTATAAAACCTATTTTCTGACTATAAATAGTCTAAATTTATTCAAAAAATATCTTAAGAAATATATTTATTTAACAGACAGACATCTTATCCACCATATGATAAATAACTAAATTACATTGGGTTTGTATTTTATATTTAAATATTAATTTTACATCTTATATTATATCCCTTACACAACCGTTAAGGTTTCTTAGGGATTCCTGTTTATTTTGTTTGTAAACCTTTAGGTACACATTTAATTAACTATATTATCCTATCTTGGTATTAATTTAAGATTCTTATTATTTGTTAATTAAGCTTTAAACTATATCTTTTGTTTACGTGGTACACATAAAGAACAATGAGAAATGAAAAATAAACATTATTATACTAAATATTTTAATATGTAGTAGGTAACCAAAAAACAAAAATATTGTAAAACCTGTAAATGTTTTCTGGCAAATAAATAAACATTATTATTATTATTATATAACTACTGCAAACAATAGTTTTATAAATTAAAATATACTTGAATTAGTTTTATTTGATTGTTTGTCTACACTTCTACAATTTTGGTTATGAACACTTTTTGTTGAGGTAGATGAGGAGCCAAAAATATTTTCTTTGTCCATATTATAGCTGCAATCGCCATCGAATGGATTATACAATCCCTTGACAGACTTTTCATTAATGAGGGATAAAATCAACTCTTGGTTTTCATCTTTTTCCATTTTTTCAGGTATGCCTCCTCCAGTCAATATAATTTGTTTTCTTTCTTCTGCTACAGCTTTCCTGACATCCTTTTTGGAATTGTCATAGCACTTTTTTAAAGTGTCTACGTTTCTATGAATACCAATGGTCGATGTTGAATTAAATTCAGTACAGATATTCTTCCATGTTTCATTTTTTTCGTGTGTAAAAACTGCGTTGGTTTTCTTGTTTTCAATTATTTTTAAATAATTGGGCTTGCTTATAATATTTAATAGTAGTTTTTTTCACTTGGCGTAAAATTCGCCGCCCTTCTTTTTTCTGACATTCTATCTCCATCATATCCATATCAAAATGAAAAACGTAAACCAAACTAAAATCAAAACACATCAAAATCCAAACCTCGGATTTCATAAAACTAGATTTCTTTGGTTATATTGTTCTTCTTTCTCAAAAATAATAATTTTTCAATTGTACCTAGCTAGTTTTCCAAATAAAAAAAGTCCATGCAAAGGTTAACACCCACCTTACCTAAATTATTCCTACAACTTGTCGGTGCAAAAGATGTAAACTTAAGGATAACTTAAATATTTAAGGTTCCTTAGAAAAGGATCATTTAAATTAAAGTCGGCGCACACGGCCGTAAATGACTGCGTGAGCGACAACTTGATTTATAAGTGTTGGTTTTGATTAGACCGTGTATTTATGCGTTATCATATCGCAAAAAAGAGAAAAGTGTTTTCTATTGAAGAAAAAACTCATGTCATATGGAGATTAGAAAATGGCGAGTCGAATAGTGAAATTGCAAAGGAATGTGGAGTTTCGCACTCTACGATATCAACGATTTGGAAGAATAGAGATAAAATAAAAGTTCTTTTCGAAAACAACTCTTTAAAACTTAAACGAGCGAGAAAAAGTGAACACAAAGTTATAGAAGATGCTTTATTAACATGGTTTAAACATCAGAGGGCAAACAACGTCCCAATAAGTGGTCCGATTCTTCAACAAAAGGCCAATGACTTTGCTCGTCTTATGGGTAAGGAAAGTTTTAAGTGTTTGTCGTCTTGGGTACAACGTTTTCGTGCTCGTCATAATATTGTGGCAGGAAAAGTTTGCGGTGAAGCGGCTGGCGTTCCTGAAGGAGTGTCTGAAGAGTGGCTCTCTCATAAGTGGCCTGCACTATGCGAAGGATACACACCAGAGGAAATCTTTAACGTTGTTTTACAATTTAACCCCTGACAAAACACTTAAATTCAAAGGCGAGGAATGCAAGGGCGGAAAGTTGTCCAAAACAAGAATTACAGTATTGGTTGCGGTAAACATGACTGATTCATGTAAAAGAAAACTTTTGGTGATAGGAAAAGCTAAAAAACCGCGTTGCTTTAAAAACATTCAGTCTTTGGCTGTAACTTATGAAAACAACGGTAGGTCCTGGATGACATCGCAAATTTTTGAAAAATGGCTGTGTAGCTGGGATGCAGACTTGAAGTCTGGAGAAAACAAAATTCTTCTCCTAGTAGACAATTGTCCCGCTCACCCTATAGTCTCCAATCTGAAATGCATAAAGCTTGTGTTTTTACCGCCCAATGTCACCTCTGTTTTACAGCCCATGGATCAAGGAGTGATAAAAGCTTTAAAAACACAATACAGAAAACTTCAAGTGCTCCAAATGATACAGAATATTGAAAACAGCAAAGATACTAAAAGTCTTAGTGTTTTGGATGCAATCCTAATGATATCGGAAGCTTGGGAAAAGGTCACACCGACCACTATAGCCAACTGCTTTCGCCATGCAGGTTTCAAAGATCTCTCTCCATCACAAGCGAGATTGATACAATCTACAGGTAACCAACGATATAAGAATTTAAATATAAAACGGCTAGAGATGAACTACTATTAATTTAAAGCAATAATTCAAACGTCAAATTTTTTATTTGTGAAATGTCGTTAATTCTAAGAAGACTAGAGAGCGTTCTCATTTCACGCAAATAGTTTCCCCCAGAAATTAATCAATGACGTCATTACAAGAATAACGATGGAACAGTTGTTGAATAAAAGAACACAACTTTTGTTGTAACAATGACATTATTGACATTGACTAGTGCTCGACTGACAGTGGGGCAAGACATTTTAATATTTTTATAAAAAAAGCATGGGAAGAAACGGTACATTAGTACATTTTTTTAGATTCCTTTATTTCTCTTGGAAGAATATTAAAGTGAAAATGTTTATTAGCAGCAGCGTGTATTCTATGACTCTTTAAAGATTTCTACGATTTTCTATGTTTGTTCTATTCTTTTTTTGTGATTTTCCATAAATTTCTATGAATATCTGACTGTTTGTCACCCATTCAACGTTTCGCACTTCCTCTTCTTCAGCAGCTTCTCCAGTAGTTTTTTGTTCTTCGTCTTACGCCTGTACTGCTTTCTACATAATTTCTAAGTATTCCTCCAATGTTTGGGCCTTTTTGGCTTCTAGTATCAATAAATTTTATGACTTTTCAAGGTTGTTTATGATTTTCTATGGATTTCTTTGATGTTCTATGAATATCCAACTATCGCCCTTTCAACGTTTCACATTTCCTCTTCTACTTCAGCAGTGGTTTCTTCTTCTTCATCATCTTAAGTCTCCAATGCTCTCTGTGTCATTTCTAAGTATTTTTCAGTGCTTTTTCCAAATTTTAGATCTTTTTTGGCTTCTCGTATCAATAATGTTTATGTTTTTCTATGGATTTCTTTGATTTTTTACGAATATCCTACTGTTTGTCAGCCTTTCAACGTTTCGTTCTTCCTCTTCTTCAGTGGTTTTGTTTTCATCTTAGGTCTACACTATTGTGTGTATGATTTCTAACGATTTTTCAACGTCTCCTATTTGTCTTTCCTTGTCATTCTTTATCTTGTATAGGTTGCATCATGTATAGTGCTAGCATTATTAATAATACTTCTAAAGCAGAAGTTCTTCTTTGAATTTCTATGGTTTTCTCTGATTTTCTATAAATTTCCAAAGATTTTCTAGGGTTTTCTATGATTTTCTATGGATTTATATGATTTTCTTTTAATTTATATGGTTTTCTATGGTTTTCTATGAATTTCTTTGATTTTTCTTAAGATTTTCTAGGTATTTCTAAGGTTTTCTAGGATTTTATTGGATTTTTCCTTAAGATTTTCTATGACTTTCTGTGCTTTTCTATGATTTTATGGAGGTTTGCGTATATATTTTCCGTGAGTTTCTAAGATTTTTCCTAGGATTTCACACATACTACATTAGATTGTATTGTTTGCTGCATATGGTTGAGGCGTTGACAACATTGTACTCTACAGGAGTTTGTGTGTTGCATATGGTTCACTATCCCCCTTCTTCTCCTCTTTTTCCTACGTAATGTTATTGTTGAACGTAATGTTAGGTTAGATGATAGTTGTTCCTCGATATGTATGACTGTTAGGTTGGTAACTCTGTTGCCTTTTTGGTTTTGCTGCTGCACTCTCTTCAACGTCCCCAAAATCTTGGATCGCTTAAGCGGGGTTTTCCTAGCAACGCACATTTTACGAGGCGTAAAACGTAATTCGGTCGGCGTAAAACGCTAAGGACATGTCAAATGAAAATCAAATGGAGTCGTTTTCCTACAGGGCGCAAAAACGACTTGCGTCGCTTAATACGGTCGACGTAACGGGACGACCGCTCGAAGAGCAGTCTATTCAGTCGTACGCTGCGTTTTAAAGAGGAATGTGCTCCAATTTGCAACAAATGACTTCACAAAAACAACAAATTCGTTTTAGTGCTACTGAGGATGAACAATTAATTGAAGTCGTTAGTGGCTATCCTATTCTTTGGGATATGAAACTGAAGGAATTTAAAAATGTAGTGAAAAAGGACACAATCTGGAATGAAATGGATAAAATGTTAAACAAATCAGGTAATTTTTATTGTTTTTTTGTACGATTTATTTTGCAATTATATATAGAGTACCTACAATGTTATTTTACATACTACATAGATTTATACCATAATAAGGGTGACCCATTTAAAACAGTTCACCTGAAATATTTTTCTATAAGAATTTTTTTGGGAAATCGCCGAGACTGGTCGTCGATTTAGATTTCAAGGGAGACAACTTTCTATCATATCCTCAAGTGTCATAGATCACCCACACCCCTCTATCACTGCCACCAAGAGAATTTAAATAGGGAAAGTACTGAGTGTGACACATAAATAAAAAGGTATTTTTATAAGGGATTTAACCATATAAATATTTCTTATGCAACTTTTTATTTTAGCGCCCTCTTGCGGATACAAAAACTGGGGTGAATGGTAAGGGGTGACAAATGACACTTGAGAATATGATAGAAAGTTGTCCCCCTTGAAGTCAAAATCAGTAGGTCTCGGGGATTTCCCAAAAAAAAATTCTTATAGCAAAATATTTTAGATGGACTGTTTTAAGTGGGCCACCCTACGGCACCTATTCATTTCTGTATCTGCTTCTAAAGTAGTCTTTGAACTGGGTTCTAACCTCAAATCCTTCGGAATTCGCAAATCCTCCTTCCTACTCCAGGCAATGGTATCATATTCTGCGCCGGCAGTTCATACGTATCTTATGTGTGACTAAACGGGGCGCAACGATCAACGGACTCTTCTCTTAAGTAGTTGTGTAAACAACAACATACCCAAATAATTAGGTCAACTGTCTCAGCTTTTACATTAATAGGCGTAAAAAAAATTCTAAATATAGAACACATTATGCCGAAAGCGTTTTCAGTCACCCTTCTTGCTCGACTTAGATGATAGTTGAACATCTTTTTGTCACCATCTTGTACAGCTTGTCTCCGACAATAAGGTTTCATGACATGTTTATCTAATCGGAAAGCCTCATCGCCTACTATTACATGAGGTAACAGAATATTCGAACCTGGTAAGAATTTCGGAGGAGGAAAAAAATTTCCGTTTGTGATTTGCTTTCCCATTTCTGATTTGTTAAAGATTCCAGCGTCTCCTTCCTTGCCATAAGACCCCACATCAATACCAACGAATTTATACTTTGCATCCACCATAGCAAGAAGGACAATTGAAAAGTAATTTTTATAGTTATGGAATAGGGAACCTGTGTTGTCTGGCGCTATAATCCTAACGTGTTTGCCATCTATTCCTGCTAAACAATTTGGAAAATTCCATCGGTGCCAGAATTCTTCTGCTTTTTCTTCCCAATTTATTTGAGAAACAGGTGGTAAAAACTTAGGTTGCAGTTTAGTTTTGAGTGCTTTTAAAACTATTGGAACGAACTTCGATATAGCTGACGATGATATGCGGTAGGAATATGACATCGAACGAAACGATTCACCTGTAGCAAGGAATCTAAAAAAAAATTGACACAAATTAATTTTTTTTATTTACTTAAAAAATGTATTTTTAGATGGACAATGCAAATCTCGATGGAAGAGTGTTCGTGATCATTATAAAAGACAAAGGAAATTAGAAAAAAATACCCCTACTGGGTCTGCTGGTACGAAGAAACGGGCTGTTTACTGGGATAGATTGAGGTTCTTGGATGGTGTGGAAGATGAGCGAGAGTAAGTAAAATATATTCTTACGAAGCGATTTTTTAACAATATATTGTTTTGTCTCAGAAGTCAATCAAATATACAATCGCCCGAAATTGACATAACTAATGAAGATCAGGACGAGCCGCATAATAGTTGTACAGCCGGTGATGAACAAGAGAGAACTGAAACTGATGATACTGCCGAAGAACAACTCATTGAAAATAAACTTAAAAGAAAAAGAGAAACGCCCGGGTTTTTTAAATGTGATAAAGATAAGTCTGAAGTTTCAAGTTTATTCAGTCCTTCAACAAAGAGAAATAGACCAAATGACACACTATTAAAATTACTACAAAACAAGGAGCAGGAGAGGCAACAACTCGGGAAATACGTTGACAAATTAATGGAGTCCAGTGAAGAAAACGAAATTGATCTTCTTTTCAAAAGCCTAGCTGCTACGGTTAAAAAATTTCAACCTGATGATGTAATCGAGGCAAAAATGAAAATTTTTAATGTGGTAACAGAAATTGAATTAAGAAATCAGAAAGCAAGAACAAGCAGGATGTCTTCCTTTAATGAAAGTTACACTCGACCTAGCTCAGCATTATCTTCTCACTCGTCCTCTCACACATATGTAGACCATTCATCTGTTTCCAATATGTCCCTGGCTTCACTCACACCGAATATGAATTTATCTGAAAATGCACTATATGCGAATTCATTCTATGAATTATGAACATTATCTATACCTATCTAAATAAAAAGTATTTTTGAAAAATATATGGCTTTGAAAAATAAATGTTTGATTATTTGAAAACAAACGTATTATTTACCTCAATGTTAGTGCAAGCTTTTCAGCTGGCGAAATAGGGTGTCGCACACGATTACATGGTTCTATATTTAAATCTTCTTTCACAAGATCGAGGAGAAACGAGAATTGCTGCCTTGTAACTCGAAAATATGCTGTAAATTTTACTTCGTCGTCGAGCAGGTGTCTATGGATAAGTAATTTAAATGCTCCTTCGCTGCTTCTGTTTTGAAATAAATGATCAGCAGAATTTCTAGTGCTATTATGAATCGTGGTTATAATGTCAATTTCTTCTTGCAAAATTTCATCTTGCAGTATTAAAAGTGCCAAAGCTAATTTCTTTTTACAATTATTTGACCCACTCATCGCGATGATCAGGACGCAACTGACAATCCTAGGAAAACACTTTTACGCAACGCGTTGGATATTGCGTTGCGTCGGCCGTATTACGTTCTACGCTGCGTTAAATGTGCGTTGCTAGGAAAACCCGGCTTTAGCTGTGTCACATGCCGAGTCGCACCACTGACAGGTGGCAGAGGTTAGGCTGACAACGCTGTTGCTAGGTTAGCCACCGGTAGACAACTCAGAATTCAGTATGTAGATAAAAACTGTCCTTTTTCAGGATTTCATTATCGTATTGCACCTATTGATAACAATTTATAAATTTCTGTATTTAATATTGTAAATTCTAAAACAGAAACTACTTTGATAGCTGGATTTAGGACCTGAATGGGATTTTATAACCTCCAAACCACTGCAGTACAATTTTATTTACTATTATTTACTATCCCAGATCTTCAAATCTATATTTTACATAGGCCTATTTTACTTATTACCTGTAAAAATAAAAGATGCCTAAGTAAAGTTAGGCCTTATAATTTAAAAATAATTTAACCTAAGTTGCAGATAGTAAAAATTATGAAACTTATACCCATTTGAGTTTTTAAATTTGACCCCTTTAGTTAAATAAGGCCAACGGTATTATATTCTTTGCACTTGGGTGCTTTTTACACAGAACGTTTCACTGAGGTAATTTTCACTAGTTTTAAATTTTCGATTATTTCTAAAACTTTGGCACCTGCGGCCAATTTCGAATTAAATAATTTTTGAGTGTTAATAATATCACTGTGACTACGAGTCAAAGTCTTAAAAGTTTCTCTAAAGCCGAGTCTTTCATTGGAATTTACATTAAATGTAAGTTATTTTATAGTGGGTAATTTAATGCTTTGATTATTGCTAGAATCACGGGCTGAACCGACCATAATAAATCTATTTCGTTACTATATGATATTTTTTTCGTTAGTGTAAAAATAAATGATAGAAAATTCCCAGATTTGCCGTTGGATTTTTAATAAGAAGTTTCAAACCCTGTTTGGATTAAATTAAAATGTATTTGGTTTAACTGCATCTTTATTTTATCTATTAAACAAAAGAACTCACATAAACAAAAGAATCCTTTTTCCAAACAACGAAATAAGGACCAGGTTTTTTAATGTTACTATCTGCTCGTTATTGTTTCTATACTCTTCGATTTGTATTCTACAGATCACAAACAGTTGCCATGATATTTAATACCACTCTTTATAATTCTATGCCTAATTAGCTATTTATAATTTCATTCTTAAATTGTTACCAAGATCTAGTATTACTAGCTATATCCAAAGTTAGTTCTGCAAGAGATATTTCGTCAAACAATAAGAAACAATTTGCTTCATTTTAGGAAAACTTTCCTTGAGCCTGTTACAAATGGCACGGATCTTAAAAGTGATTGTAAGGTGGTTTTACAAAAAAAAATTAAAATTATATTATAAAATTATACTATACAACTATACTATAAATCTATACTATAAAACTATACTATACAATTATGCTATAAAACTATACTATACAATAAAATTATACTATAAAACTATACTATAAATCTATACTATAAAACTATACAATACAATTATGCTATAAAACTATACTACAAAACTATACTATAAAACTATACTTTACAACTATAAAACTATACTCTAAACTATACTACAGAACTATACTTTACAACTATAATATGTACTATAAAACTATAAGTTTGGGGTCCTTCTTATAATATAAATAATATAATTAGATGTAGTATTTTTTTAAAATATCATGCCTGCAGGATCGAGCCTTGAAATAACTTTGATTCTGAAAATTTGACTGCATTTTTAATGACGTTTTAGATTAATTACGGCTTTCCTTAATTTGAAAATGTTACTTTTCTGTTGTGTATTAATTAAATGAAGATTTTTCTTTCTCAGAGGTAAACTCGAGTTTCATTAATTTAATTTAAATATCCATTATCTAATCGTTGTTTTTTTCATTGGATAAAAGACTGTCATAAAAATTTTGATGTTTTATTAAAATTTAGTATTTGGTTAGTTAGCGAAGTTAATTTAGGTTTTAAGGGTGCCAAAGGACAAGCCAATTTACCACCTCTTGTACGATTAGTGTTTTTAATTGATTCTTGATCAAATTAATCTTGCAAGTGGAATATTTAATATCCGGCACCATTTTTTCTTTGTTTAAAATAGGAAGGAAATTAAGAAAATGTTTGTTCTTCAAATTTATTATGAATAGGGCCTTGTGTTAAAATGCCAAAATAACTTTGCTTAGTTTCAAATATTCCTAAATTAACTTATGCCTAAAACTAAATAAAAGACTATTTATTCGGCAACCATAACCATATTATATATTATTGTAGTGGACGGCAACTACAAAAAATAAATAAATTCATAATTTTGTTTTAAATAATTGTAGTATTTATAAGTATATAATTTTGATATAATACTTGTTCATAAAACGTAAAATGCGCATATGCTATGATTTCTCGTGTAAATCATTCAAAATCAACATGGTATTTAAAAAAGAATTAATTCTTTGAATTATATTTTCGATATGGTCCAAAAGTGGTAAAACTATATAAATAATTTCTCAGAATCTGATAGAAATTCTATAACATTTTTTTTTACACAAATGAGACGTCTTTCATTATATTTTTTTAAATAAGTAAAAGTATGATTGTTATCTAAAATATTTGTACTTTATAAAATGGACAAAAAATTAAAGAAATTAACGAATAAAATTAAATCATTGAAAGGTAATATTACTTACTCGGAATTGTAGTCTATTTATTTCACGGATCAATTTTATGATTCATTAGTAGATAACATTCACGAAGCCAAATTAAAGAAAAATAAAAAATACTGTATATATCAAACTGTAGAAACATAAAACAATTATTTGCTATGAAAGGTGACAATCATATTGCTCTTACAGAAACCTTAAATAAAACCGACCAATATGAACCCAATTCTATATTTTTTGCTAATATTGTCAATTTAAATAATGTAGACATTTTCAAGAATGAAGTAGCCAAATCTGATGAGAGTTTTAATTAAAAAATATCGAATTGGGCCAATAAGAAATTTAACAGATTCGTCAATATCTGTACTAAATTTAAATATTTCTGACCAGCCTTTTATTTCGCAATGTTTGCCAAAAGGTAGTATAAACGAATACCCTAGTATCAATTCTTTAAAACGTACCAATTATTCCGTTTGTAATGTCTTGGAGGGCAATTTCAAAATTAAAGCAGATCAATGGGAAAATATTACAAAAAATGGACTAAAGTATATCCTTTTTTTTAGGTCCCAGATCAGGAAGTACGTCAATAATACTTACAATATTGCTAGAAAAAATTATGTCAATAAAAAATTACTACTAAACAATTCACGCAATTGTAAAAACTTTAAAATTTAAATTAATAATGATGATAATAATAATAATAATAATAATAATAATAATATTTATTCAAGAATAACACAAGTTACAAAGTAATAGAATAACAATTTCAAATAAATAAATACATAAATAAATATTTACTCAATAAATGCCAATAAGGTACTTGTTTTGAGAACAAATATAAATATAAAAAAATATAAATATAAACAAATATATACATACAAAATAAAATTAATGCATTACAGAAAAAAAAATATACATTTTAGATAATATTTTATATAGGAGACAAATACAATCAAAATACCTACATTTAATTAAAAAGATAGATCATACAAAACGCAAATAAATATCAGTTAATTGAAAGAATATTATTTGTTACCTCAATTTTCTCATTTTTGATAAAAAATTTTAAATTATTTTTAAATATGTACAAGGTATTACATTTTACGATCGTTGTCCTACTGATTTCTGAGTACGAGGCACAGTATGGAGATTTTTTTTCCTTGTGCTATATGGATGATCTGGTAAGTTGAATAGTTGTTTATTTGTATGAAATTTAATATTAATATAATAAAAAAATTGTTTTAGATCCATAACATTTGTCTCAACAAACAATGAGTTAGAAGGACACCTGTAGGGTCTTTTGAGCATTATTTTTAAAAATCTTTTTTGCAGACCTTCAAGTGGTTGTAAATGTGTTTGTAAAGTACAACTCCACACAATGATGGCATATCTTAAATGACTTTCTACTAAGCTATGGTACCTGATATAATATCGGTCAAAAATTTAAATGGCTGAGTAGAGTCCGGGATCAGATTATATCATTAAAGGATTAACTACCTAGATTGCGAATTTAACTATTTAGTATTATCTATTATTAATATATATTTCAAGAACTACCTATTTGTTTGTGAACATGAAAAGTACATATTGATTGGTCCCCTTCTACATTCCCGAAAATAAAAATATTAAATTATGCATTTGTTTATTACCGTTTTAGTTTAGTTTACAAACCGACAAGTGAATTAGATTAAATTATGAGTGCATTAAAGTGTATACTTAGCGAGAAAGGAAAGGAGCTTCTTATATATATATATATATATAAATATCGTTTTCATAAAGAACTAACTGGTGGTATCAAACGTTGGGTGTGTTCGGTAAGTGGAAATAAAAAGTGTACGACCCATTTGAAGACAGAGGGGAAAACAAATATAATTGCAGTTGTTGATAACCATAACCACCCGCCACTTGATGAAATTTTTTTTAACAGGAATGAAGTGAGTAATTCTTTGAAAAGAAAAGCTTCAGAAGATTTAAGTGAGATACCTTTAAAATTCATTCACCGAGAACTG
Organism: Psylliodes chrysocephalus; assembly: GCA_927349885.1. NCBI lineage: Eukaryota > Metazoa > Arthropoda > Insecta > Coleoptera > Chrysomelidae > Psylliodes > Psylliodes chrysocephalus. The sequence continues at coordinate 59,316,257 of OV651820.1, forward strand.
AGGAAGGGAGATGTCGAAACATTGACTAATTGCGATGTCAAATGTATAAGAAACAATATATACCACTCTCGAAGGAGCTTTCTACCAAAACTACCAACAACTCAACGAGAAGTTCACAACGTTCTTAATTCCTATCCTGTTATGACAAATCGGGGCGAAACTTTTCTTCTTATATTGTTCTCTGTGTAGTTTACAACACAGAAAACAATATAATTATTTTCTTATCGAAAAGGAATTTAGAGTTGTTGTGCAGTTTGAAATCCATATATGTGGATGGGACATTCAATTACTGCACTAAATTTTTTCTTCTAATGTTCTCCATTCACGAATTACCAGGCGATCATTATGTACCTCTAGTCTTTTTCGTACTTCCAAATAAACAAAAGAAAAGTTATATGTAGGCATTAATGTATGCAACACAAGAATGTCAAAATGTTGGCACCAACAACAGTAGTGGCAGATTTTGAAGAGGCAGTCCACCAAAGTGTACTAGAAACTTGGGAGAAGACACGTATGGTTGGATGTAGATTTCATTTGGGTCAATCATGGTAAGTTATTGATAAATATTTTAATAACAGTTTAATAAAGTTGTGCTAGGCTTTTATACAGTATATCTGAAAAAGCTGGAATTATATGGGAAACTATTTTATTGTAAGTTTTACGAAAAAAAGTTATTCTTTATGAAAATCTCTGCTTTCGAAAATAATAATATTCAGGTATTTACCTTTGACATTAGATCTACAGGGTGCCCACAAATTGCAAAAGATTAATATGAATATTATGACCACTTCAATTTCAACTTAAATTTTGCAAATTTTAGTTACAAAACACGTAATTTTTTAAATTATTTAACAAGTTAACACACCTCAAATGTTTATTTGTTAATTTGAAATAATTTAGCAATAAACTTAAATCAGTAATAAATAAGTAATGCAACAGAATAATGTATTTTCTACTGTAATACACAAAAATAATTTAAAATCTAGGTGGCTCTGACAATGACATTTCTCTTGCCAAAAGTCATTCTATTACAAGCTTTCGAGAAATAAATAATCAATAAAGTTTTCGATATTGTAAAAAATGAAGGTACCAAATTCATATTTTTTGATAAACCTTGTATACGATTTAAAAAATTTACATCTGACATTTGCGTTTTACTTTATGAGCCACGCACAAATTTTTATAAAGAATAACTTTTTTTCGTAAAATTACAAATAAAAAAGTTTCTCATATGTTGCCAACTTTTTCAGGCATACTATAGATGATCGCAAAAATATAAAAACAGTATGATTTTTTTCAATGTTGCTTGGGCTGAGTATCTAAACAAAATATTACACTCAAACTCCTGGTACGAATTGCGCTATAAGGGTGGTTTCATAAACATTTTTTAGAGCAAATTACCCTTTATAAAAGTTGTAAAAAATTATGACCACTCCTAAGAGCGTGCGAAATTTTGGCCAACCCTAAAAAAAATATATTTCAATGCTGTAGTTGACTAAATGCAACATGCACTTTTCAGGTGGCGAAAAATACAACAACTTGGCCTTACTACTGCATACAAGGATAAGGATTCGAAAGTTGGAAAATTTTTGAGAAACTGTTTTGGTTTGCCATTTCTATTTCAGCAGATGTTGGTGATTGTTTTGCTATTGATTTGATTGCTTCTCAACCCAGCAATTATCAACTTACGTTATTTGCAGATTATCTTGTAGATACTTATATAACAGAATCGTCCAAATTTCCACGATACATATGAGCTGAAAATACAAGTAGTGTAAAAAGAACTACAAATGCCTGCGAAAGTTTTCATTCACGGTTTAATTCGTTATTTTACCATTCACATCCTCATATTTTTCAATTTATTACAATTTTAATAGATTTTCAAAGTAATACAATTATAAAGATTGGGACAGCGCAACAAAATGAAATGAAAATATACTCTGCAAAACTATAGAAAACAAACAATTTTTGGATGACAAGATATGCCAATTAAAAAATCGGGATATAACAAACTTGGAATTTATTAAGGTAGTTGGGAATCGATTTAAAATGTAAAAAAAGTTTTCGGAACACCCTAATTTTGAATTTTGTGTAAATAAAAAATAAATCACTTTTATTTTATAATATAAATATTTTAAGGCGCTTGTATAATTAATAAATATATTTTTTATCTATCTGGGTTACTTTATTACCATATTTCCTTAAAAAGTATAATTTAAAAAAAAATTAAATAATTCTGCTGCCTGCATTTATTACTATTTATATGGCTACCTGAGATAATGAGCTTCGGACTCTATTCAACCATTTCCCAGACTCTACTCGGACATCATTCAGAGGGACCCAGAGAAGTCAGGACTCTACTCGAGATCACTGGCTATGGTATAATATTTTAAGTTGATGTGGTTGTAGATAATCTCTTATATTTTTAAATTTATATATTATCGTTCTCATTATCATGATAAAGGAGAAAAGTTTGCCAAGGTATATAGTTCGTCTTTAAATTATAATCATTATGAAAAAATAACTGACCAAGTTAAGGGTATAGAAAAGGACATAGCAAAAAATGTTTTAAAGGATATAAAATCACATGAAAGACAATAAAAAAATCAAATAAATCTCAAATCCAACGATGAAATTTGCAATACATAAAATCAGAGTCAATATTGAGAAAAATCCGTTCGGAGGCTTCGCAACAAAAGTGTTCGTTATAAAGATTTATTAGATGCCATTATATATGCTAGAGAACAAAGGTCATTTATAAATCAAGTTTGTTTCCCACTAAACATAAAAATATTTAGTAATGAGCAACTGAAAATTGCAAAAGGTTCGCAAAATGGTTTATTACATTTTGATGCCACAGGAGGAGTAATTCGAGAAAGTAAAGGAAAAAGAATATTGTATTATAGTGGCATTATCGACCTTCCTGAAAATACCATGTGTCCCATTTTTGAGATGATGGCCAATGAGCACGATACCACCACAATATTAAACCTTTTCATTAGATTTAAAAAAAATTACAAAACTAATACTTTTTAATACTTTTGTAGCTGATCTAAGTTTTGCTAACATTAATGCTGCTTGCAAGGCGTTTAATAATTTAGATCTAAGCCAATATTTAGAAATCTGTTTTGAAGCGTCAAAAACAAAATATGTTAAGTTAGCTCTTTGCTGTGCTCATTTGATCAAAAATATTTCGATACTGGTTAAATAAAATGTAAATCAATCCGATAAACATATTGCAAATGGAATTAAGTCAATGGTAGCTCTAGGTTTTAATATGAATTCCTTATCTAATGCAGCAGAATGGCTTAAGAACTTAACAATTATTTTAAGTTCAAAATATAAAAATGAGTCGGTCGAACAAACTTTCTCATATTTTGGAAAAGTGAATGTTGTAACAATTGAAGAGTCCCACACAAATCATAAAAGAAGAAGGTTTAAAAAAATATGAAGAAGTCCTCTTATTATAAATATTTTCTTAACATATATAATACAATAAGGTTTCTGATGTAAATTTAGTTGGATTTATAAATAATCCTTTTTATAATATTGTAAATTTAGAAGCTATATTAGATAGATATATGGAGCTCTATCCACTGTGGTCCGGTCTAATTAACAACAGTCGTTTGAGCAACGCAGTAATAGAGAGGTGGTTTGGCTTTTTAAAATACGACATTTTAAATGGTTGCAGAAATTTAAGACCAACTATATTCATTAGAAAAGTTAGACAACACGTAGAAAAGGTTCATATCGAAATAAAATATGGAATTTCCAAATACAGACTCGCATCCTCAAAAAAGTATTGCATCATTCAGATGACAAAAATAAATTAATAAGTATTAAATTATTTAATATTTTGGCTGGGATTATATTTAAAAAGAATTTGATCGACAGCTCTGAAGTGATTATTTGGACTGCTGAAAAATTATTTCTTGAATGGGAAAGAAAAATGGGACTAGGAAAGCTACCAACCAATATTAAGAATATTACCTTCATTCCTCTGCTGAGTTTTGGCGAAAAGTGGTTGCTAGTTAAAGTCAATCTGCTGACAAAGACATGTATCTTGGTTAATCCGTATGGTACCACAGTTGTAGAAAGCCAAGAAACCTTAGTACAATTTATAGTTTTTTTTTTTAAATATAACGAAATTAAAAATTATTCCTATAAACATGGAAAAACCATAGATAAATATAATTGAAAAATTAAGTTCATAAAACACCAAAAAATTATTACTCCTTTTCACAGTGGCTTCTTAATTTTAAACATTTTAGATGTGCTTACAGATAATATTTTAGACATCACCGAGATAAATCTTGTAGTTTTCAAGGAATATTCATATGTACTTAAAAATATGTTATTAAAATAGTCAGCTAGCGTCTTGGAATTTTGTACAATTTGTGGAAAATTTGAGGTTCCTAAAAATATTATTACTTGGATGAAATGCGATATTTGTCAAAGATGGATACACAAGCAATGCGATAGCAGAAAACACGATATATCAGTGCCCATAGAGTCATCAAATGTGTTTTATGTTTGTCCAATATGTTCTATAAATTTCGACGTACATACACATTTAACAAAACCAACAGAAAGCTTGTAACGTTCATATGTGCTGAAAATAATCATATTTAAATGAACGTGAGATATAGTAAATTTTTATGGATTATCGTTTAAGATTTTTACTAAATTTTAAGAATAAAAGCATGTCTTTTTATCACAAATTAATTAAATAGTATTTCAGTTATAAATACCATTGGTTTAGTCTTATCACAAATAAATTAAATAGTATTTCAGTTACAAATACCATTGGTTTAGTCATTTTTATCACAAATAAATTAATAGTATTTCAATTATAAATGCCATGGTTTAATCGTGTTACCTACCTTTAAAGGGCATACTATTCTAATTCTTTATTTCTTTTGGTCATCTATTTTAACTTTCATAAGTCCTAATAAATTTAAATATATTTATTGTTTGTTGACATTCTTCTAACATGTTCCAAGTAAACGTCACTGTCATTCAACTTGACAACTAGTAGGTACGTTTTTCAAGTAATTCTTATTGTTTCGAGGTGCTGGCTATACCAGTACCACTCCGAAGGGACTGGTGTCGTTTTTCGATGCCTGATGGCTGACTCCTATTTTCGTTTCTCGGTTTTGGTTCCATGACTTTTGTGTTCTCTGGAGCACAGGCGGAAACGATGAAGACAAGGTTAACCATTTTATCTTTCGTTTTGGCGAGCTGAAGGCACGGTCACAGTGGCGTTACAAATTTTTTTTGCGAAAAAGGTCATTTCTATTGAGGTAAATATTCCCTTTTAAACTTATTGGATAGAGGTGCAACTTTTTCATTTTTGTTTTAGAGATCAGGCGACCTAATAACTAACAATAATAACTATAACATATTAAACTTTTACACAAAAAGTTTAAATAAAAAAAAACCGCAAATGGCCGATCCATTGTGGAATTTTTGGTTTTTGCGCTGCGATAACTACATTATGCTCAAGAACTTATTTTGGTTGTCTTCCATGTCCTGGGGGCCCTTTTTAAGCATGATCTGCTATTTTGTGATTTGGTGCTTCTGCTGCTTTATGATCCTTTATGGTTTGCTGTCCTTAGAGGGGCGTAATCTTGAAGGGACACTAACACTGATGAGAATTATGTTCAGACGAGAGGTCTACCTCTCCTAGAGGGGAGTTTTTTGTGCTAGCACAAGTGTTTTTGGTGAGTTTCACCCAGTTTATTTAAGTTTTAAGTTTTTTGGTGAGTTCCACCCAGTTTAAAATTGACTTTTAAGTTTGAAGTGCCAGGCAATGCCTATATTTTATGTAAATATATTTATTTAGTTTTTTTCAATTCACACATAAATGTTCTTTAAAATTATTGATTGAATATTCTTCGTTATAACATAGTGTGAACCGAATACAGCTGTAGGAGGGGGTATAACGAGTTAAAAACATATATGTACTTATTTTCTGATAACCATTCAAGCCACTCATGTAACTGTGGACTTGTAGATGCATTAAAAAATTTAACATAAAAATATTCTTTTTATGAAACCCTTCATTTTTCAACCAACTTTAGTTAGAAGTAGGCATCTGATATTATTTTATAAAATGATTTTCAATATTGAGTATTGGACCTTTTTTATTTGTTCGCCTGGAGGGAATTAAAGAATTTGTAGAAAAAACTAGTTGTTTTGATTTAGTCTTTGTTTTTTTAGTTTCTATAACATCAAAATAAAATGGCGTCCACTATTAAAAGTTTTCGGAACCCACGAAATACTTCCAGACTATAGAGCTGTCGTGCTCTTGTAACCTTTCGTTTGCCTATGCAAAAAGGGTTACAAGCCCAACTGAAATGTTTGGAAACGGTCTCTTCCAAGATATTAATTATTATAGGTATTCTGAAAGCCTTTCCAATAGGGATCAATATGATTTTTTGAAAAAAATATATTTAAAAAGACGAGGGTAAAATGTGCCTACCAATTTTTTTAAAAAATTTTTTGACCACTATTAAGAAGAGAAAAAAATAAAATAGTGTACAGTGATGTCACTAGACACTACTTCACTACATGGCAACCTCGCGTTTTTAAATATTTTAATACCAAATTTACACGGCCATAATTACTTTTTACTTAGAAAATTAAATTTACAGCCAAAGAAAAAATATAATAAATTAAATAAGAAATTATCTTTTTAACACTTAATGACTCGTTTATTACAAAATACTTTACTTTTAAATGCTTCTTTGAGTCAAAATAATTTATTTAGTTTACGGTTTTAGCGATTTACACTCTTATGTAAACGGAGTCCTTTCGTTCTGCTACATGCTCGTTTCATGAAGATGTTGTTAACACTTGCTGTCAGATGTCATTTGATGTTTATTATTATTGTTACGCTGGGTTGTCTGTTGTTACTTATCGTTCTGGTTTGATTATTGTTCGATTATTATTGTTTATTGTGTTTGAAAAAAACTTAAAATGGAAAAGAAGTGTTTTGTACCTTGTTGCCTAAATACTAGTTTAAATTCAATGAAGAAATTTATAACAGTTCCCCGAGATGATCGACGACAAGCTTGGTTTGATGCTGTAAACAGATCAGTTGTACGTACTAATGTAGTTTGCTGTGAGGAACATTTTATTGTAAGTTTAAATATTAGTGTGTATGTATTTTTCCGTATTCTATTTAGATAAATCTGTATCCTGTTTTCTACAGAAATTAAAAAATTCTAGCTTCTAACCCTTTTAAAGTTTGCATTTCACATTTATTATGGTATACAAAAAATATTTTAAAAATAAAGTAGGTATAATACAGTATAATAATTATGTATATATTTATTTTTTAGTTTCAAAGTGATGCAGAAAACTGGGCTCAACATATTACTGTAGGTAATAAACTGCTACTGAAGAAGAATGTTGTACCACATCTTAAATTAAAACGTTTTGCTAGTGATAATATTTCCAGCCAAGCAAAAAAAAATTCTATTGAAGAAATGCCCAGTACGAGCACTGGAAGAAGAGGTCAGCTGGAGGACATAACAAATTTAGAGGATCCAGTTCCAACTATTTTTTCACCTCCAACAAGTAGTTCAAACTCTCCAAGCTCAAAATCGAGTTGTAGCCCCAGTAAATATACTTCGGAGTATAATTCTTCTGATACCTATGATGAATTTGAAATGCCTCTGAACAGACAAGCCTCAACAGTATGGTTGTTAGAAAAGAAGAGTAGGTTTTACTTAGGAATTCCTGAAGAAGTGTACCATGTTGTAAAATTTGTTACAGAAGTTGAAAAAATTACATATTTGGATACCCTTATAGCACTAAAAAAAATTCGTACTAATGATGTTAACTGCAGACTTGGTGACGATTTTCAAATGAGTGAAAGTTATGTTCAGAAAGCATTTTTAAAAGCAGTGCCGTTAATTGCCAATTGCATGCAGGAACTAATTATTTGGCCAGAGTCAAGAATTATAAAAATAAATTTACCAGTTCCTTTCATGGCAAGATATTCGAATGTCCAATCAATTATCGATTGCTTTGAAATTGAAATCGAGAAGCCATCAGATCCAGTGCGACAAGCAAAAACATGGTCCAGCTATAAAAGTTGTAATACAATAAAATTTTTAATTTCGGCTACTCCAAATGGACTTTTGCAATTTTTGTCTGGGGGATATGGCGGTCGTGCTTCTGATAAGTTTATTGTTGAGAATAGTGGTTATTTGGATATGTTACCAACAAATGCAGGAGTAATGGCAGACAGAGGCTTTAAGCACATTGATGCTGTGCTTCAACAGAAAGGGTGCTTTTTACTTCGTCCTCCTAGTGTACCTGAAGGTACCATCTTACTGAAGTCGGAAGTGAGAGAAAGCAAAAGAATTGCATCATTACGGATTCATATTGAACGTGTTATTAAACGCATAAGAGACTTTAAAATAATAGATATACATTCAAGAATAAATTCAAATTTATTATTTTTAATTAATCATATTGTGATTATTGCATGTGGAATCATTAATGTACAAGGGCCAATAATAAACTGATTAATTTATGTTTTTTATTTTTATTTCCTGGATAGCAAATAATGTGTTAGATTGAATACTATATTATTTAGTTATTCAGAAATATATTTTCTTTTATAAGAGTAGGTACTTTTTCAACTATTTTATACAATTTTAAAGACTTTAAATCAGCAAATAATTTTTAATTAAATTCTATAAGGAAACTTGAAAATATATATATATATTTTTTTAAATTTTAATAGCACCGATTTTCATACAGGGTTTTAATTCCAAGGGCGCATTCCCGAACCTAGTTCAAGTAGAAAAGTTCATATAAACATGTGTTCTAAAAAGTCTAGTTTTCAAGATACAGGATGTCAAAACTTTTTAAAAAAATAGGTTTTTTATTAAAATCTCAAAGATCCTGTTGTCAATGTTGTTGAAAATTTAGCAGTTCTTTATTGTGATAAGTTAACACTAAATAGAAGATAATTATGAATTCCAGTGGCATCGCGGGGCGGTCTTACGATAATATTGAAAAAAATATATGCAACTGACTTTAAAAATTCTATATTTTGTTCTCGATTAAGTAGCTATACAACTTTTTTTGTTTCTTAATATTTTTTCATAACTTACTTCGTTTTCGAGGAAAAAATAATACTTGAACTTGGTTCAGGAATACGCCCTTGGAATTACGGCCTATCATAACGTAACACCCAATAATTCAAAATAACACTTTAAATTTTTTACGGATGCAAATCAATTTAATACTTGAATATACCTTACAAGAAGATGAGACCATCAAGCAGATCCTCTACTATTGCCCGACGCTCTCATTTATTAGATTTGTAGATTTTGACGATGTTGTCAAGTACATCAAATCTGTAGGCTGGCTCACGACCTAGGAGATGCCTATCAACTTAGATGCACAATGGGTTTAATGAGGCCTAAGTGTCGTGATGGTATCCCTCCCGCAAAACTATACAGATACCTTAGATCAGCTTTTATTTCTATCAATCTAGAGAAAAATATTGTTGACACTAAAGAAACGTACACTAATAATTTAAATATTTATTTTAAAAATCATTTACAAATTTTAGAAAATACAGCATTTTTCCAGAATAGTAATGCTAAATCTAACATATTGTTACAATTTGTTTGATTAAAGTCTACTTCATAAATATCAACTTCTTTGTTATGTTCAAAGTTAGGTGAAGCTATACAAAAGAGAGATTTATTTTTTTTTGTAAATAACATTTGTAACTGCATTTAACTTAAATATTTTTTATTTATTTCTCCATCTTTTATATAATTTTCTACAGTTTTATTTTTTGATGGGCACTTTACTTCTATGCAATATTCTTTGCTAAGTCCATCAGGTGATGCTCCAAAAAAAGGATATTCTTTATTTAAAATTAGCCCACATTTTAAAATTTTAATGTTTCTTATCGTTTCAACAATCTTTAAAACTTCAGGTTCTAATGTCTTTCCCCTTAACATTGCCGTTGTTTCTATTGGTTTTGAAGCACCAAGAATTGTTTCTATTAAAGAACCATCTGTAGTTCGACAATGGGCAGCTTCATAAAATTTTGATGCAGTAATTCTGCCCCACCGAAGTTTAAACCATTGGGATGATTTTGACTGATTTTGGGTAGCAATTTCTGCTTTTTTACATGTGGAATTCTCCATTTTTTTACAGACAAAATTCATAAAATTCTCAACAGATTTATCAATTTTTGTGCCTTGAAAATTTTCAATTAGGTGAAACAGTGATATATCTTCAAATATAAACTTCTTATATACATCATATAGTGGACCAGTACCGCTTAAACATTTTACTTTCTCCAAAAAGTTGTTATCCTTGTTTCTAAGGGGTGGAATTTCTCTATCTACCAAATCTTCTAATTTGAATCCGTCTTGCTCTATAGCAGCTTTGCTCAGTTTGGAAGCTTTCCAGTAGCACACCTGAGATGCAACCACATGATAAATGCAGTAGCATGTTTACATCCACCTGTAATGACAAAACAAATAAAGACATCTGAAAAATAATTGTTTAACCTGTGTGGATACACAACTTGAAATATAATTGTTTAACCTGTTTAACTTATTCTTTCCTTTTTTCGTAGTCATTTTTGTAATTTTTTTCAGATTCAAACTATTCAGTCAAAGAAAAAGTAATATTATTTTTCAAACATAAAAATAAAAACTAATACATACTCGACTTCTTTGCAGTAAACAAAAGAGAAAGTGTGATTTAATAAGTTTTGAAAAAATACATAACTTTTTAAAAGTCACAAATGTATAATTCATTTAAATTTAAATAAATTGTCATACCTTTCTGTTACTTCTTAATTAATACATTAACAAAAATTGTAATTGAGAAAAATTTTAATGATTTAACATCTAATTGGTTTTTTCAGCTCAGTGGCCTTGGTAGGCAAGTGCCCATTTTTCAAAAACAGTTACATTGTATTCAAAAATTTTTGATATTTTTAATAATATACATATCCTATGATAAATAATGAATAATCTAGTGTTACAGTAGCACATTATAAAGAAGGTAAAAGTTTCTGTTTAACCTTTTTTGCCCCTAGGTTTTTTAAAAGTATAAATCCTACAATTTTAGGTTTTTTAGGATTAATATTAAGAACGAGTGCAAAAATTACTGTATATAAAAACAAATGAAAATATTTTATCAGAGGTTACCACTGGGGAACTTCTTGATATTTATTTTTCACTTTAGTTTTTTTTTGTTCAACTATTAGGTACTAACTTTTGAAATATATGAATTAAAAAACTTAAATAACCTAAAAACCTACTTATACATTTTTTAATTCTTAGGTTTTTTCGAACCCTGCATATAACACTCTTTTTTCACAACTACTGATAAACTTCAGCTTGTGGTTTAGTGTCCTATATCAGAGTTGCTGTCAAACATATATTTCAAGAGCAAGGAAATGTTTTAGAAATCAGTAAAAATTACCTTTAAGTTGTGTGAAACATATGTTCCTTGCCCTCAAAATTAAAAGATAAAAACAATCTGCAAAACAAGGATAAGCCTATTGCAATGTGGCAGGTGTAAAATTAAAATTCTAAAAGTCAGTACAAAGTGGAGTAGACATGCTCATTATAAGGAAACTAAACCACAAGATTACCCTTTTTTGTTGAAATGGTTTAAATTTAAAAATACCAACCTTCAGAAGCAGCACAATCCAAACAAGTACACTGCAGAACTATATTCTGTATCTCATCAATTCTGGCAAAAACACTGTATTTCTTATTTTTTATTTTATGCTCAGGTGTTATTTTTCCTTTGACAATACATATCTGTCCTTCTCTTTTAAGCTGCACATAACCAATTGCATTATCTCCATAAGATTCTCTGGAGGATCTAAAATAAATAGAAAAATTAGATTTCAAATGTTTGTATATTATAAAGGCTATCCTGTATAAACGTAAATAAATGAAGCTTGTTGTTTATAACAAAAACAAATGCATCAACATACCTTTTAGTTTTAACATTTTTGACCTCTGCTGACACATGGTCAATATTAGAAATAAAAAATTGTTCTACCATTTCTGAATCAACACATGGTAGATTATCAGAATTAGCTTGAATGTATCCGCTCTCCATTTTTTTATAAAATAACCCAAAAACTAAAACAAAATGTAATCGACTGTAATGATTTGAAAGAAATATTTCACTGAAATAAATATACTAAAATAAAACGCAGGTCTGATCGAAACAACGATTTATAATCAACTAACTAAACACAAATCCTTTTCTAACAACAACGCCAAAAAGAATCATTCGGTGATTCAGCCGTTTTATCAGTACTTGGAACATTACACAACGCCTATTGCTATCGGCAATCAAGTCATGTACAATGTGATTGCAAATAATTTCTGATAAACCTCACTTATTTAGGTATATAGGCCCAATCACTAACATTAATGTTATATTGATTGAGAAAAAATAGGGTAATTTAATATTACTATAAGTACCTATTACACCTACTATAAGTACCTATTAAATATGACTAATGAATTAAACAGGTAGGTAAATAATAAAAAGAAATAATGTATTTACTCACCGCTTATTCCAAGAATTAACAACAAAATATCTATAATGGTTTCCCAAAAGGTTATCCATGAAGTCCAAGAATTACAATTAGGAAATATAATATGCTTTTGAATTTTGATAAAAAAATATTAAATACAAAATATTAAATACAAAAATGTAAATATTGATATTTGCATTTCACATCAAATGTCAATGAAATGACATTACCAAATGTGACAATAGTATTATCAGTTTTGTTGTTTTAACCTGTTAGATTAAAACGAGAAAACCGATAATTCCGAATCGCAAGCGGATGATAAATAAAACACACCTAATGCACTTTTATTCGCACAGAACTAAGTATATCAGAAATCAGTTAACATTTTACAGGAACACCAACATTCCAAATCGAATTTTTTTAAAATTTTTTATTTGTTTTAACCATAAATACAATAGCTTTTCTTTAAAATATAGTATCCAGCGTTACTGTTAACTCTTTTTGGTGGTATTACATTTTAGTTCTTAATGCATTAAAGAACATTTGAAGGACCGTATCCATCCAACGAACGCATTTGCAGTGTTGCCGATAACAGTGACTAGTGACGTCACATTATTTTTCAAATTTGAAATTTCAACAAAATATACAATATTTCAGCATGTTAGAGCTTCAATAGGACTAGTTAGTATGTAAACGTTTCAAAAATAACAATAAAAATGAAATAGAAAAGATTGTACGGATCCCTATTATGTAGTTGCAATATAGAATTACACGTATACCTTGACACTAGAAGATTACATGACATTAAATGCTTGTCAGTATATAACTAATAGTTTATTTCATATCTGTTTTAACATATTTTTAAATTGTACTAATCAAACATATTAAAATTAGGTCTATTTTCAAAACCTCCTTAATGTTTTATAATTTAAAATCTCTTGAATACACTTTTTTTTAAGGACGAGTTTTTTCAAGACAAATTATTACATCACGTTAATATTATACCAATTCTGAATAATAGTCATTTAACCGTTATCATCATTGACTTAAAAAATTTTACTTTTCAATATATAGATCCTATGGGCATCGAATTCAGTATAAATGCCGACATGTTTAAGAGATACACTCCGGTGTTAACATTGACAAGGCGAATATCAAAATTATTAATGTTGACCATTGCGTAAAAAAAGACGGCAATAACTGTGGTATATACGTTTTGCATTTCATACATTGTACAATTAATAATCTTGATTTAACTTCACCAATTAATCCAGATCAAGAAAGAGACCGTTTAAAAAATTTCTTTTACAAAAATCGGAAGTTATAAAGGAATTTAAAAGCATATTTTATTCTTATTATTTTCTGTGAGTTTTATGGCGTGACGCAACATAGTTTTTGTAAAAAAAAAATATTTAAATTTTTTAAACTTTTATATCATGACCTTTTTAGTCTTTTCGTAAAAAAATTAGAGGTAAATTATTTGCTACGACCTGTAGGTTTTATAAAGATAAAATAGAATAATCGTTTTTTTTAAATATTTGACATATATTTTTGGATTAAAAAAAATCTTATTTGGTGAAAGGTATTGCAAAAAATACCATTTGATGTAGATAGTGTAGTTTGGAGCAGAATTTATTTGTAATCACAGATATAATATTAGAGTATACAAATAAGAATTATAATTTTACCGTTTCTGATACCACAAATATTTAATAATTGTAGCGCCGTTAAACGCAATATAGATTGATAAGATTGTCCAGCGAGCTCAGCGCCTAGCGCCAACGTTTTTGTATTGTGTGAACTTGTCGTAGTGGTGGGGATAAATGTTGCCAGAGAGCGTTGGTTCTCGGGCGCTAAGTTCATGCAAGTGAAGTAAAAAAATATATATTCACACATTTCTTATTCGGCACAAAGTTAAGTCTTACATATGACCATCTCTTAGGGCGGATATGACATTTGGGATATAACCCAGTTGTGCCTACCTTTAAAAAAGTTCGTGAGATGTATCATTCCATTATATTCGAAAGGGTTAAAAACCATTTATTCTTTTTTTATTTGTTTTTTCGGAATACTTATAAGGAACTGTTGGGAAAACTAAAAATAAAAAGAAACCAGTGGCTTAGAAAAATTAGAGAAAAAGTTAAAATATTAAAATGATTTTTACTGGGAATTAAAGCACTTTTCACAAAAAAACACTCTAGTGCTCGAAATGCCAAAAACTTTTCGAGAAGATACCTGAATGTTTCACAATAAAATTCAGGAACGAGGAAAATTTTCTGAAATTAAATAGAAATAAAAATATTTTTCGGTAGTTTATCAAAGCGCAACAAGTGTATTGTGGGCCATCTCCTTTATATTCTTTTTGGCTGGCTTCCTGTTCAGATGATATTTTTGATCAATCGCCTCTGAAAATGATTCAATGGTTAGAACGGTATGGATTAACAGAAAATGACACAATCTACGTATTAGGTTCTTCAGATAAAATTGCATACAAAAATATATGCAGTGTTAAAATGTTAAAACTGAATATATTTAAAATGGAGCTGGCTTTATTACAGGAACAAGATTTTAAATAAAATAAAATTAAACTCAAACAATGACATAATCGAGGAAGGTAGTTTCCAACACAATAAATGTGAGGAAACTTCAAATTATAAACAATTCATATTATGATGCTGAGTTTTTAAAATATGATGTTACAACAATTATTAATGTGAGAAAAATTTAACGACCATGGCTCAGATGAAGATTATTAAAATATATCGGCAATCAATTGGCATGAGTATTTTTCTTCAATACTCGCAGAAAAAATAAACCTTCGATCTTAGTGCCAAATCTCCCACATGTACAAGTTTAAACGACATATCAAATCGGTTAATGGATATAAAATTGCAAGCGAAAGAAAATATACCCGATAATGGCCAAATTTCTCCAAAACAGGTAACAGATTCAACTACATTCAGGAAGTGTGACATAGTAAATAAACCGCACCTATTATCACAAAATAATTGCATTTTGAGGCCATGGAACAGAAAATTTAACAAATTTCATTTAGAATTCTCAGGATCAGATTTTATTCTCACCGATATTTCAACAGACACTAGTGTTTTGTCTTCTTCAGTTTCGGTATTTAGCAAAAATAATAAAAGTAATCTAAATGCTTCATTTAAAGAACTCACAATACAACAAGGTCACCAATTCTAGAGAATATCCACCAAGAAAAGTTGAATACTAAAGAAATTGGTAATACTTTAATTAATATCATTAACAAAATTCAGAATAACCAACATAACAATAGTATAATTTAGCAATATGCACTCTAGAAAAAAATTCGCAATCTACCAACACTAGTGCTAAAAGTAGCCACGAAAAATGTATAAAACCTTCTATGGGAAAGTGCATAAAACTGCAGTTGGGAAGCGTGTTTACGATAAACATCACGCATGTTATTTTTGTGACAAACTAGTTGGAAAAGTAGCAAGGCACATGTAAATTGTCCTCAAAAATGAAACCCAAGTCTCGAAATTAATGGCTAGGAAACAAGGATCTAAAGAACAAAAAGAAGGATACTACTACAACTGTAATGTGTTGACAATGAATGATTGTGAACTGATTTAAAGTAGAAGACCTTCATTTCATGAAATAAAAAAGTATGAAAATTTCGGTCCTTTTCCCAACTGCCTGAAATTTTTTCAGTTAGATTGCACGTAGAGACACGTAAGATTTCACTGCCCATTAAAAGAAAAAAGTCGAGAGAGTGGTCAAAAGAGATATCCAAGGTGAAAGTTTTGCCTTATTAGCTTCTTAGAGTAATACAAATACTTTTTAAATTACAAAAAGTACATATTAGGTTTATTTAATTCAGATGAAATTTCTAATGTTTGCAAAACTGATTTGGGCCTCTATTCAGCAGTCAACAACATGAATACATTCGTCAATCAACGAGACAATTTGCTCGGTTATTGTTAAAATTTAAAGAAATTAACAATGAGATAACAATGTATATGTATATGGCAATGAAACCTACAAATTTTTTAACTTTAATCCAAGCTGTTAAAAATTTATGCGTTTCGAGTTACGAAAGTGTTCATTTTTTTAAAATTCCTTCATTGGCTCTAAAATTAGGTCATCATCTTCGTAAATGTGCACAGATAGCTCGAGGTGTAGCTTTGAGGGAGATTTAAATACAGATAAAGACATGACAAATTTCCTCAATATAATGGAAATTGAATGGAGCAACAGAATTTCTTCAAATGCTGTAATAACACTAGTCGATAAGAAATTGAACTGTGCCCAAATGTTACCCATTACCGAAGATATTATGAAACTAAACCGACATTTGGATAATGTCATGCTTGAAATATATACGAGGCTGGGGTGAGAAATAATCGGCCTGTGCAAGAGTTGGCGGCGCTAGAAAGCAAAGGAGTTACTACATATTAATGGATAAGTAATAAATAATTGTACGAAGAAGTAATTTATTTCACACGCTTTTTTTGAATTTAAAATATTATTTTAGTAAAAGTATTTTATTGATAATTGTAAATGTTTTTAAATACTTATTTATCATAAAACCTAATATATAGAATTTTTTTTTTTTCAGCAAAATGGCATCGAACTATAAATATCTTGGCATCTGTAACCAATCTTGAGATTTCTGATAGTCAAATTACAGATCATTTGTTAGTACTTGATAACGAAAGTCCTTTGTTAATCTTAGATATTCCAGAAATAACGCGTAATTTTGAGAAAAATAACGATATTATGAATTTTAAAATTCCACTTGAAAATAATCATAATATAAAAAGTTGTGATCCTATAGAAAATGTAAGCATACAATCCAATAGCATCGAAGAACGTAATCAGAGATGTGAAGGTCTAATAGTAGTTGATAAAGAATGTGATTATCAAATTTGCTACAATATGCGAGATATAGAAATGCCAAGTTGCAGCAAACAGACAACAACTGATCATTATGATCAGACAATAATAAAGAAAAATCATAAACTCGACACTCTTGTTGCCGAAGATCAATCCACCGAGAATGAATCCGATTATGAAAATAATGACAGCCCATTAAACAGTAGTGAGGATGGTTTTCTGAGCCAAGAAAGAAAAGAAAAAAGAAGAATTATTTGGTAAACAAAAATACCTGGACACTCAAGGTAAATCAACATAACAGAGAAAAAGGAAAAAGTATGATGGAAGAAAAAAATTAATGGTGTTTGGACACATATTTTAAAGCCAATAAGATCAATTGGTCCACGCTGCTTATGCAAACTCTCTTTGACGACAAATAGGACCAAAACTAGTCTAGAGTGCCAAAAATTAACAGAATATGACCGGAATGAAATATTTAAAAAGTTTTGGAAAGAAATGAATTGGGAGCAAAGAAAAACGTTTTTCTATTTGCCTATTAAAAATGCACCAACCAAACGACATAGAAACAGAAAAGAAGAAGATAAATCTAGGCAAGAGTATTATTTAAAGAAAAAAGATGAAATATACGAGTGTGCAAAAAATGTATTTAAATACAATGGGTGAGAGAATAATAAATATATGGAAGTATTCAGGATCTAACGAAAGAAGCTTTCAAAATCTTCCTAAAGTCGAGTCACACTATTGTTCAACCAAAAAATATTTGAAACGAACATGAATCTCAAAATCCGCCATCTACAAATATTATAAATTATTTTGGTGTAAGGCAAAGGGCATAAAATGTCTTTCAGTAGCTACTTTCTATCACGTTTTTGTAAAATGAATTTAAGTTTATTTACATCCAAAAAGGACGAATGCGACAAATGTGTGTCTTACAGAACCAGAAATCTCACAGAGAAAGAATTTCTCTTACACCAAGAAAAAAAAGAAGAAGCCAGGGTTGTAAAAGACCAAGATAAAAGCTCACAAAGTGAAGTATTTTGTATGGATCTTCAAGCAGTGTTGTTAAGTCCAAAATTAAACGTCTCCTCCCAATATTTTAAAACAAAACTTACGGTCCATAATTTTACACTTTATGATATGAAAACCGGTAACGGTTACTGTTTTATCTGGCATGAGGCCGCGGGAGAGGTAACTGTAAATAATTATACCGCCATATTGTCCTACTTCATAAAGGAGCATGTATTGGGAAAGATGGCATAATATTTTGGAGCGACGGATGTACCTCGCAAAACCGTAACTCCACAATGTCTAATGCTCTCCTTAATATCCATAAAATATGGTGTTTAATTTGAGCAAAAATACCTCGAAAAGGGGCACACGCAAATGGAGGCAGACTCCATTGTATAGAAAGGAAATTAAAAACGTTTCTATTAGCGTACCAGCCGAGTATGTTGGAGTTTGCCTCCAAGCAAGACAAAATCCACGTCCATATATCGTTAAGTATTTACCGTACGACTTTTTTTAAAGATTTCGATAAGCTGAAGTTTCTTACTTCAATAAGACCTGGTGCCAAGTGCTGTACAAATTCAGACATAATACTGAGTATCATACTTTAGAATACCGCAATATATATTAAATTAATCCATGTGCATTAGAAGATCTTCCACAGTTATACCAAGGTGAGATACCGATTAAAAAACCAAGTACGATCACCTTCAGAGTCTTAAAGCTAGTTTAAATAAATATTATCACTCGTTTTACGACAATTTGCCTTTTATATAATAGTAACGATTATATTTAAACAATAATTAATAAATATGTTTTCTTGTACAACTTATAAACCTGTTAAAAGTGTAAGAATTCACTTTTTAAGTTAATAAAATTAACAAAATATATTGTTCTTATGTTTAATTTTGGCTAATAATGATTTTTATGCTGAATCTGTTTGTGTTTAATAAATGTAATAGCTTGAAATGCTCAATATTAGTGTTGTTTTAATTAGTATTTTAAAATTAAAAATGTTGAAAGTCCAATAAAAATTTTTAAAAATTTGAATAAAAGGCAAAAAAAATATTTTTGTTAATTATTTTTCATAATTCGGTTTTCTAGATGTATGTTTAAATATCTAAAAAATGTTTTAATATAAAAAAGTTAATATACTCACATCTAGGAAGTTTTTTGGCTCTTCTGTAGAATTTTCCGTTTAGGACTTACTACATTTGCAGGTTAAGCCGACTATATGATAATAATAGCCCCCTCAAAAAATATTTATATTTTATATATTACAAAATCCTAACTTATTACCTAAACGCAACGCCAATTATCAAACATTTCTGTTATTCTTCTTTTAATTTAGTATGCAGTATCAGAAACAACATAAAGACGTGTAACTCAATGTATTTTTTTTGTTCGGTAAAAGTTGTTTAGGCCATTGTAACCACAACCGGTCTATGATGGCGCCACTAGTAAGTAGCGGGAAAATTAAAAATGCTTTAGGGCGGGAAATTCAAACATGGATTCAGAAATAAATAGTTTTTCTATACAAATTTACAGGAGAAACAAAAACTATTGTTTCACTGTATATTAAAAAATATAAAAGCTTCCAATAATATCAAATTTTTTATCATAGAAATAATCATTTTAATCAGTTTAATATAAGCAGTGAACATAGTTTTTATTACTCTTGTAAATTTCGCAAAAAAAAACTTGAAAATTCTCTTGATTATTAAATATTGTAAACTTGGAAAAATAATACACCAAACTTTTTTTATAAATTATATTTTTGTAAGGTACAGAAAAACAAACTACAATTGCTACGTTTAGAAAGTACCTTGTATCATTTTGTGACAAATTACAAAAAAGTCATAGTTGTTATATATTCATATTTTAAAAAAATAATGTAACACATATTTTATAAAGTATAGAGTATATAGATACCTTTTTTCCAGACTATGATAAGTGCTATTTGAACAAATGTCGATTACGTTAGTCTGGCAAAAAGGTATCGATATGTTATGACTGTTTATTTTAATAGAAACCATGGAAACGAAACAAACAGACAAATACACTCACACACATGTATAAGGCCCGAATCGAGTAAGTTCCCATCCTGTAAACTGGATCAAAACCTGTTAGACCTATTCCGTACACCCCCCTGCTCTTCTTAGGGTCATCAAGATCAATAGATTTATATGCCATGCCTTCTAAAAGGGAATGAAGGATGACATACTATCAACATTTAAACAGGACGTTGCTGAAGGCTTGCCCCTGTTATGTTGTAAGTTTGTGTATCTTATGCGTGTGCATTTCTGTTGTGTCCCCAGTCATGTAAAAGTTTTCCTAGTCTCCTAATTTGGTGACTAGGTGGACCTTTTCCAACTAGTCATTCTAATCTATTCGATCTGCTCTGCAGCAGAAGGTACTTTTCAAACATAGCAAATAATAATATTAATAATAAACACTATTTAAAGATGAATACATTTTTGTAATTTTTTGTCATTGTCCCTTACCAGGGTATACCTATTTTCCATACTCCCTTAATTATAGATTACTTTACGATGTTTGAATGAATATAACATTTTACCCATGAAAAATCTAATTTCGAATTTAACTCTTTTTCAATTTTATTTGAAACAATTGGTATATTACAATTTATTATGAAGGAAATCTTCTAATAATGTTATAGCAGATCCTACTTAAACTACTGGTTGTTCTGCAGGATAAATTAACTTTTCTTGAGATTGATCTCACTCAAAAAACCAAAACCGACCTGATGTCTCCAAATTTATTTTCCAATGCATCCTGATTTAAAATTCTGCCCTTTTGTGATTCAATTTTTTTTCTTCGTTTAAATGACTACAATCTTCCTAATAGCCACTAGAGTGCCTATTAGAGGTAGGTGTATGTAAGCAATAGGTAATCTATAATTTCAAAAGTCCTTTGCCAATACATGTGCAGAGATTTTTTACTCAGCATACATTTTACTTTTCTGGTAGGTGGGAACTTTGTGCTACCACTAAAGCTGTCCAGACATTCATCTACCTACTTAATGAACAAAGTAGCTGTAACAATGGATCTCTGTTCCAATTCACCTAAAATAATTATAGCCATTTTGTAATATATTATTAAACACACACATTATACAGTGGTTTTCTTAATAAATTAGAAATTACTTACCTCTAGAAAGAAACGTGTACAAAAACGCGAGTTTGGTTCCAAAAATTGCTTCATGCGAAAATAAACACTCCCCCCCAAAGAAAATTAATTAAACAACAAAATCATACTCAAAGAAATAAACGGGGAATAAATTAAATTAATTTTAATGAAATGCACACGATCATAACAACATAACATTGTCAGTTCTAATCTATGTCGACGTCAAAAAACCACCAACATCAGCGATCTCTAAGATTGGTGTTAGTTTTATTGGAGAGAGATAAATATATGTAAAGATCAATATAAAAGAAAAAGAAAGTCATATATGTAATTTAAATGGACCACCGAACAAATTTTCCTTTTAAGTTGCACGTCTCTGTTGTCTCTGGCAGTATAAATGAAGACCTTAAATAAGAAACAGGCTAAGTGCCAAAATAATCAAAGGGAGTTATTAAGTAAAAACATTTTATTGAGTACATTTTTAATAATTTTAAAATAACATTTGATTTAAGGATATAAACAATTACGCTGATACATTTTGTACAAGAAAAAAAAAACACTATAATTTCTAATAAACACTAAAACAAAAAATTTTACATTGAAATTTTGAAAAAAGCTAACGCCCATGTGCACAGTCTGTCGTTAACGATAAGGTGAAACTTAAACTTCACAAGCAGCAGTTGTAGTTTTGCATCAAATAAAATGTGTTCTTTAAAATTCTCAAAGTCTAACTTAAATTAAGCCGAAGTCAATCTTCGGCTTATTTTATTAAGGAAGGAAAACCAAACCCAAATAATATAGTTATTATTTTCTTGTCACAAAAATTTTTTGGTTTATTGCGTATTTTATTTATAATTTGAAAATGGATTTCGATTTTGATATAGTAGAAATTTTCGAGATTTTTGCTGTTGGATTTCCAAGAAGGATTTATGAAAGGCCCGATTTATTCCATCATCGATATGATAAAATGGAATTTTTTAAACGTCTTAGATTATCTAAACAAAGTATATTCAATTTTTTGCCAAATATTGAAGCAGATCTGGAACAAGTAAGGTACTTTATTCGTCATTTGAAATTGTCATTAATCATTGTGGTATAAACATAAAAAATATAAGCTTGTATGAATTTTTTTTATAGAAATAATTTGGAGACACCAATTAATCAGTTACTGATTACCTTGATGTACTATTCATCAAATAGTCATCAGATAAACTTCTCAGATATTGGTCAAGCAGATGTATCATGCATCAACAGAATAATAAGAAGGGTGTCTAGAGCTATTGCTGCATTATACAATCAATATATTAAATTTCCAGAAGGTGAACAAACTATAAATAATACAAAAAATATTTTTTCTGACATTGCTGAATTTCCAAATGTTATTGGTGCCATTGACGGAACTCATATAAGAATTAGATATAAATGAAATTAGGAAAACACACTATAGAATATTTTAATAACAAAAATTTAGGCAATCGGTTCCGGCACTACGATCATATTTAAGCCTGAAATATTGATTACATAATAGTTTCTACACATAAACATACAGTCCTAATAAACGTAAACAAAAACATAATTTTTCGCTTTTAATCTACAAATACCTATTTAAATAAATTGGTATACCACAGAAGACTTTAAATTCGTTTTTCAGGACAAGCAGATGCAGTTTTTAGAAATAGGAAAAATTATTTTTCTCTCAATGTACAAGCAATTATGTAACGCAAATCTAGAAATTACAAATTTAGTAGCGAGGGGGCCTGGTTCTGCCCATGACACAACCATTTTTAATAATTCTAATATAAGAAGACGTTTTGAAAATGGTGAATTCCCCAATTGTACTATACTAGGTACCATTTTTTTTTACTTAAATTTGTTTAATTATTCCACTACCTCTTTTTAATCTTAAATCTTTTTATCTTATTTTATAAAAATGCTTACCTAATCAATATAATACAAATGTTTCTACCTTGCAGTATATTTTTTAGCTGATGGTATATACCCCATACAGGAATATATGCTAACACCATTGGAAAAACCAATGTTTCAACCAGAGATTACTTATAATGCAAGACACATTAGGACAAGAAATGAAATCGAACGATTATTTGGAGTCTGGAAACGAAGGTTTCCAATATTGGCATATGGTTATAGGCTAAATGTTTTACCTGTGGTTGCTGCAACTGATGTCCTTTACAATTTCGCAAAAAGAAATGGTGAACCAACCTCTGTTACCATACAACATTAATGAACATGATTTCCAAGTTATGATACAACAAGGAAATATTCCAAATCTGCCACCAATGAATAATAATGTTTTGCCTGCATTTGCACAGAGAAAATTGAATATGGAATTATTTTGCTAATTTATAATATAAGTGTGCATATTACAAAAACCCATGTCATTGTGTTATTCTTTTGTGTTTTTATGCATATTTTATGTAATGTATATTTCTAACTCGTTAAATATTAAAATTATATGGTTTTCATTTCACATAATATTTATATTACTAAAATTCTTAAATTAAATCCAAAAAAAGCAAAAGAACAAACAAGGGCTCCTTGATATAATTGTAATTTTAAAAACAAGGATCAAGTTAAAAAGATAAAAAATACAAAATTTATTCAAAGAACGAAACAAATATTTAACCCTTTCAATACTGCAGGGATCTGTTGGCCCCGCAGAACAAATCTTGCTTACTGATTAGTTTTAAAAGCCCCGAAATAACATGTTAATGACTGTTATAAGTAGTTTATAGGTCAGATGGGTAGGCAACATTATTTGCACGTAAACAGGTGGTTTTAGATAACCTAAAAATACGGTATTTGTTGTGTTTACTAGTGAAGCATACGCTTATCGTTTATTTTAGTGAAAAATAATGAAATTTATTAGCCTGCACTGATCCAAAACTTATTAATAAGTGTACATAAAGTCAATTGTTGGAATTTTTACCGATATTGGTAAGTAATTTTCAATGGGGCTTTTTCATCCATCAGTGTTTTTTGCTGGGTACAAAAGATCCCATCAGTATTATAAGTCTTACAGTCATGAGTCGCCGTTTTCTTTCCGATGCAGAACTTCAAAAAGAAGCCTTTGGAAGTGATGAAGAAAGTGATTCGTTCCAGGGATCCGATGAATCTGATTATGAACCTTCAGACAGCGGAGAAAGCAGTGATGAAGAACAAAACCGTTCATCTACTTCGAAAAAAAGGAGAGACATCAAGATGCCCAATACTCGGAATTGCTGTCAGAATCTGAGGAAGAACCTGAGAAATCCGAGCTACTGAAGCTACTGAGCCAGATGATTGTATAATTTTCGTTCAAGATTCAAACCACCAGAAGAAGAAAATGGCATTGTTCTTTTGGATGTTACGTGAGACTCTTCAGAGCTTGATGTCTTTCTGAAGATATTCCCTAGAAGCATGTTTATGAATATTGCTGATTGCACCAATAAAAGGATAGACCTATTGGAACAAGGCCGATATTCAAAACAAAATACCCTGATATGTATGAAATTATGATCGTCCTTAGCTGTTTATTAGTAATGTCTTATAATAGAGTACATCTTTTGCACATTATTGGTCGAATAATGACTCCCTTAGCAACCGTGTTATAAGAGAGGCAACTGGACGAGATAGGTGCATATTTCTACTGTCAAAACTGTATTTCGCTTATCCTGAAAAACCTGCGGATTGTTCCAAAACATATTATATTGACGATGTTGTAGAGTGTCGAAAAAAGACTTTCCTCAAAGCAAGAACTGAGAGTTCTCACCAATCAATAGACGAAACGATGGTCAAATTCAAAGGCCATTTATCTTTGAAACAATATATGTCGTTAAAACCTACGAAAAGAGGATTTAAAATATGGCAAAGATGCGACTCTATGACGGGGTACATATGTGACTTTAACATTTACTGCGGAAAAGAAGTTGTTGCAACAGAAGGTACTCTTGTCAGAAAGCATTGGTTGTAATTTGCCTTTATGCAAAAAATGTTTTATACCGTTCCATTCATAATTTGTTTTTATAAAGTTTCAAAAAATGTTTTTATTTTTTGTGCTATTAATTTTAAGTACTGATGGGGCTTTTTTCCCCAACGAAAAATACTGATGGGTCAAAAAGGCCCCATGTCCTTAAAAAGGACAGGCCAATTTTTTGCTCAATTTATTATAAAGTGACACTAAGTGAGCTACTCTTAACTTAAATGTTACATAAAATATTTTTATTCTTAAAAAACATATTCCTTATTGAAAGGGTTAACTACGAGATTGAGAATCATGCCACTCCTAGTTCTAGTAATGGGCTATTGAACGGCGTTACTAGTTCTGCTAAAAGCATAATAATATTAATAATAATATTATTATTGAAAAGGAAAGTGAAAACGAGATGCTACTCACAAACAGTGCAGACCAAGATGTAAGAATTCTTCTTTATTTTTGTCTTTAGTAGGGTACCTAAATATAATAATTTTTTAGGAGCATATAAACAACTCAGAAGAGGAACATATAACCAGAAAAGAGGAGAAGCAGAAAGAAACACTTAACGAGGTTAAATTAATTTAAAAAAAAATTTTAATCAGATACATTTCATAAATTTGGATGGATCATAATTCTAAACATTTAATTATTGACAGTTGCATTTCTAAAAAGATAAAATAGCTATAGCACTCTATAGGTAATTACATAGATAGAAAATTTGTATATGAAATATAATTTTAAAATAATCACATTACTTTTATTGTAGGCAAACTGGGGAAATGTAAATCCTTCTCTTCTCAAAACACCGGTTACACCTGTATTAAAAACTAAAAACAAGTGGTCTAATAGAAGAAGACCAGCTACAAAAAATCAAACTAACTCACAATTAGCTGAAAAATATAGAAAATTGGCCAATATTATAAGTGAAGTTTGGGAAATAGACAAAGAGAACAAATTGATGGAGCAAAAACAGAAACAAAAACTCTTTATTATTTATTATTAGATAATGAATTAAAAGATCTACAAATTAAAAAAAAATAAATCTAAAATTACACCATAAAAGTTTATTCATTAGTTCACTTAAGGAGAATAAATGAAAATAATTTTTTTTAGTTTGAGTTTATTAAGTTAATACATATGTTACTTTGATTAAATAAATTAATATAATTAAAATGTTTTTATAATATCTGCAATGGTCTCAAATTTGCAAAATAATTATTTGCTAAATCATCCCTTACAGCAAACCCCAAATCACGGCGATTATATTCATTTTGATTTTCTTTTGGTATATCTGGCACTTCATTTTGCTCTAATAAGAAATTGGCAACATTTTCAACAGAAGGTAAATCTTCATTGACCCTTCTACAAACATTATTTAAAATTACTGTGGCTACAATTACAACCATTGAAGTATCTAATTTTAACCGCATGCCATAAGAAAGAATCGGAAATCTGCGTTTTAAAATTCCAAAATAGCGCTCTATAGAATTACGTGTTCTAATAATTGATTCGTTAAATCGTTGCTCTCCATTAGTAATAGGATGGTCTATAGGCTGCATAAAATATCTTTTAATGTAGTAGCCTCTAGGGTTGTAACGGAACTTCTCCTCCGTTACTGCGGAAGTTCCGCAAAAAATCGTACCTTCGCCTTCGTTTCCGCATCCGTCAAATATTTATTACGGAGATGTATTTACTTCAATCGGTACAAAAACGAGTGAGCAGCGACGCTCGACGACGACCCAGCCGTCCGGCCACGTCTTGCGCGCGGGGAAACGCGGTTGGGGAGGTGGGAGCGGGCGTATGCCAAAAGAAATGACAGAAATCAACCTGTCGAATTTATTTAATTCTAATTGAACCGCGATTGTTTTGTTTTGTAGTGCAAAGTACGCTTATTAAGTCACACGATGAAGCCAAAAACAAATGAGATTTGGCAGTTTTTTTACAATGATATGATAATTTTGCGAAATGTAAAACGTGTGGTAAAAATTATTCAAGAAAAGGTATCACTTAGAGGGCATTTGAGGTCTATGCATAAAGAAAAATATGAAGAACTGTGTGGAGCAGAAAAAGAAAGAGAACAAGGAAAATTAAAATATACTACGTCCGTTACACCATTACAACAAGCAAAAAAATAACTATCCTTAGAAAAATCCTCAAAAAAATCAAATGTGGGATACATCACATCCCATGGCTAAGAAAATGGACGATATAATTGGAGAAATGATCGGCTTATAAAATCTTCCGTTCAATTTTGCCGAAGGCATTGGTTTTCGACGTGTTATGCAAACGGCTTTGTCAAATTACCAATTAAGAGGGCGTCAGTTTTTTACTGATCATGTATGAGATGAAATATATACTAAAATAGCTACCAAAATTGGACAAATGCTAAACACTTTTTTAAAATTATCATTCACCACGGATATTTGGTCTGAGCCAAGTGCTAATGTGTCACTTTTACTGAAGATTTTACCCGTATAAAAATCGTTTTAAAATGTTACTCTCTTCTTGGCCGACATACCGGTGATATAATTTATCACAATTTCAAAATGATGCTGGGGGAGTGGAACATCTAGGACAAGCAGTTGCATTGCTTTATTAGAGATGGTGGATCAGATATGGTCAGGGCAATGCATTTGGCCGATATACCTGACGTGAGTTGCACAGTCCACCAACTGCAGCTGTGCGTTCGTTCTGCGCTCGAAACCCTTGAAATGAAGGACTTAATCGCAAAATGGAAAAATATATCAGAACATTTTAATCATTCGCAGATAGCTCAAGATGATCTGATTAAAATTCAAACCGAGCAACTTAATCAACCTGCACTTTGTGTTATTCAGGACTGTATTACCAGGTATGTTTTTGTTATAATACTTAATACTTATATACTTTACTATATTTTTAACGGCTTTGTATAGAACTTGACTAAGAGTTATATTTGTTTTTTTTTTATTTCAGATAGGACAGCACTTTCTATATGATCGAAAGGCTGTTGAAGATTAAAGATTCTATTTGCCTGTATGCCAGCAAACATAGTATTCCACAAATTTCTCCAGAAGAGTGGTTGTATCTTAATAAAATAGTGGCAATACTCAGTCCCTTTGAAGAAATAATAAGGAATTTGAGCGATACAAAAACTTCCATATCATCAGTGATTCGTTTGATATATGTACTAAAACGTACATTGCAAGCTGAAAAGGAAAAATCAGACACCAATCAGAATTTCCAGAGCATAATTCAAAAACTAATTGAAAACATCAATTCCAGATTTTGTGACCTTCAAAACAACACACTGTCTTTGCTTGCTACATATTTGGATCCAAGGTACAAATTAAAGTTTTTCGATGAAATAAATAAGAAACAAGTCAGTCTGAACTACAATACATAACTCAAATGTGGCAAGTAGAGTTGATGATGATAAAGATTCTGCTACCAGAGTAGAATCGAATCCAGTGCATGATGAACCGAGCGTAAGTTTCCAGATTTTACAACCAATACAAAGAGTACATTCCAATCTGGCTGACATGCTGACAAATATCAGTGACGGTGAAGAGGAAACCGAAAATGACAGCAGCAATAGAAACCTCATGATATGGAAATCACTAATTAGTGAATATAATAAACCGACTCAATTTAGATAATGACCCTTTATTGTGGTGAAGAAATACTACTAAATATAAAGCTTTTTCTCCCATGGTTCACACGTATTTATCGGCGCCGCCCAGTTCAGTGCCAAGTGAACAATTATTTAGTTCAACTGGCTTAATTTATGATCCTCTTATAAATCGTCTGGAAGGTGACAAAGCCGCAAAACTGTTATTTGTAAAATATAATTTGCTTCTCCTTAATTTTGATTACTAGTTATTTTGATTGGTAATTTTGATGTTTATTAAAGTGTACTAACAATGAACCTATTTGAAATAAGATTGTTTACTTTTGATAAACCATAAATTAATATTTTTCCATATCCACTTTTATCTCCGCCTCCTTTAACCTCCGCATCCGCGGAGGCGAAACTCATCGCCCCCGCATCCGCCAAGAAGGCCTCCGTTACAACCCTAGTAACCTCCGTCGCCTGGAAATATACAAGTATTCATTTATTATATACAGGGTGTTAATGAATACGTGTTACAGATTTTTAGGGCATGTAGGACATGCAAAAATAGAGTGAAAAGTTCATATAAACGTGCTCTTGGAGCTTAGGTTTCGAAGCTAGAGCTCTTTGAAGATGGTGTCTTTTTTTAAATATCTTCAGAACACCGCCCTTAAAAAATATTAAAACTTGGCAGGGTTAGTAAACTTAACATGGCAATTCTCCTGGTGTTAATTATATTATTCTAACACGATCATAAGCGTCTCATTTGGGGGGGGGGGGGTACGGATATTTTCAGCATTTTTTTTTTTTTCTCTGTCACTTTTTCACATTTTTGGTATTGAATTATGATTTTTTATTTTTTTTTTCTAAAAAAAAGGTACTCTTGTTTAGAGTCATCCAGATGCACCGTTTTAGAGAAACTCGATGTTAATTTGTCCTGTTTCCTTATTTAGCTCCTGCATTTATTACTAGTTATTACTAGAAATTAAAGTAAGCTGTGGAATTTTATAAATATTTACCTGTCAAAGTGTTTCTAGTTTTCAATATTGACATTTACATCTATTTACATTTTTGTCGTGTAGAGATAAAATGAATGAACATATTTTTAGTGATTATGGTAACATGTTAGTAATTTATGGCGAAGCTCATTGTATAGGCCGAGTTGCTCGCCGTTTGTACATAGAACCATATCCAAATCGCCCAGCTCCATCTCATAAAGTGTTTGCAAGACTTTTACAGAGACTGAAGAATACAGGAACATTAGGAATCAATAGGATTAACTGCGGAGTTCAGAGAAATCACCGAACCATAAGGTTTGAAGAACAAGTGCTTCAGAGAATGGCACAAAAACCATTCACTAGCACTCGAAGTATTGCTCCTGCCTTGGGTGTAAATCACGTAAGTGTTTCGCAAGTTTTACGAGAGCAACTACTTTACCCCTGTCATGAACAAAGGGTACAGCATTTAACTCCAGCTGATTTTGCACCTCGAATTAACTTTTGCCTTTGGTTTACCCAACGCTGTTTAATAGAACAACATTTTATAAGGCATGTGCTGTTTACAGATGAGGCATCCTTTACCAGAGAAGGTATTATTAATTTACATAACAACCACGTTTGGTCCGAAGAAAATCCTCACTCTATTCGTTCAACGAAGTTTCAACACAAGTTTAGCGTCAATGTCTGGGCTGGTATTATTGATGGATATTTAATTGGTCCTTACCTTCTTCCAAATCACCTAACTGGTTCTTTTTATTTAGTATTCTTGCAACAAGTGTTGCCTGATTTGTTAGATGACGTGCCGGTACAAATTCGTCATGAGATGTGGCTTCAACACGACGGTGCCCCAGCACACTATTCGCTCGATGTTCGACGTTACCTCAACCAAACATTTGGTAAAAGATGGATAGGCCGAGGAGCACCAGTGACGTGGCCACCCCGCTCTCCGGATCTCACCCCATTAGATTTTTTTGTTGGGTTATATGAAGACTCTCGTGTATGAGACACCTGTCGGAATTGATTGCTCGGATTTTAGCTGCAGCACAGCAGATTCAAACAATGCCTGGTCTTTTGGAAAGGGCTAACCAAAATATGATTAGAAGATGCAATGATTGTATTGAGGTTGGTGGTCGTCATTTTCAACATTTATTGTAATATTTAACCATAAATAAATTATAGTTTTGTTGATTTCTCAGAGCCTACTTTCATTTCTAATAATAAATGCGGCAGCTAAAATAAGGAAACAGGACAAATTAAAATCGAGTTTTCTCTAAAACGGTGCATCTGGTTGACTCTAAACAAGAGTACCTTTTTTTAGAAAAAACTCTATAGTTTCTTAATTCAATACCAAAAATCTCAAAAAGTGACAGAAAAAAAATACTGAAAATATCCGTAGCTCCCCCCAAATGAGACGCTTATGATCGTGTTAGAAAAATCTAATTAACACCAGGAGAATCTCCATGTAAAGTTTACTAACCCTGCCAAGTTCAATATTTTTTAAGGGCGGTGTTCTAAAGATATTGGAAAAAATTTGACCTGATGACGCCATCTTCAAAGAGCTCTAGCTTCGAAACCAAAGCTCCAAGAGCACATGTTTGCCTTGTTGTATGTTATTGACTACATCCATATTGATATCATTTTCTAGTGAAATATTGTGAAGTATACAAGCAGCTCTAATTAAATGAACGATAAAATGTATGTTCCTTAGCTTGACGTGGTACAGCTGTCTAAATTTTTGTTTCAAAATCCCGAAACAATGCTCAATAACGTACCGGGTTTGGGACAGCTTGACATTGTAATTCAACTGCCTTCTAGTTAAATTTCCCCTAACTCTGTAGGGTATTAGAATATGGGATTTTAAGGGGTATCCACTGTCAGTTAACAAAAAATACCTTCCGCATCTAGCCTCTAAGTTCCGTCCTAGGCGAGAGTTGTGGAAAACTCTACTATCATGTACAGAGCCAGGGTATCCAATAAATGAATCTATAATTTTTCTGTTATGGTCACATACTGCCTGTAACTATAAAAACTTTAAGTATGATAATAATAATAATAATAATAATTTAAATTTGTATTTACCTGAATTGAGTAATAACCTTTACGATTAATGTATGATTCTGGATCATTAGTTGGTTTATCTATTTTTATATGACATCCGTCAATAGTCCCAATATTTCTGAACCCAGAACGTTGTTCAAATTCTTGAGATATCAAGCGTTCCTCATCTTCGTTTGGCAATATTATTGTTGTGGGCGATAGACTACTAAGAAACGTTACTACACGAGAAAGCAAACGTCCAACAGAACTTTTGGTTATGTTGAACCTATCGAAACGTCTCTAAAACTGCAAGTTTCATGGCCAATAAACCACAAAACAACCAAAACATACAAGAAACAAATTAAACTTTGAAAATAAAAACCATTTTAGGATATACCTGCTATTAAAGAAATCACTTTCTGCATACATTAGAGAAATTCTATTTGAGATGTCTCTACTCATACGAAAATGAGAATTAAACTCTTGGTCTGTATACCATGGTACAGTTTCTTTTCAAAATAAAAAAATTGAATACATTATAGTTTTGAAAAAAAATATTTTACAAAATTTACCTAAGTAATTTTCGTTTCTAACACTCGGCTTATTCAATAAAAAGTCTTCATCTTCGCTACTCGTATCACTTTCAAAAGAATAATCCTTAAATCCCTCAATGTCACTCATTTTGATAAATGAAGAAATAACAGCTAAAAAATAATAAACGTTTACATATTACATATTGATTATCAACTTCACAATAACACATCAACTATATAAATACTAAAATAAATTATTACTCACCAAAATAAAAAAAATTACACTGTTTACAAAAATAGTCCAAAATAAAAATATAGGTTAATAAAAGCACAACAAATCCTAAAACTACAAAACAAATATGGCTGTGACAGGCTGTGCTATGGTGGCGCCGATCGTCGAAAACGAAAACAAACTCAGTTAGACACGCCCATCTCAACCAACAGCGCAGGTCAGTACAAACAGTTCATCCGTTTGCCTGTGAATCGAAATGATAGTTTTCTAACCGTACAACAAACGATACAACTTGAGTTGGGACGGTACAAATAATCGTTTCCAAACGTTTCAGTTTTCAGTTGGGACACTTTTTACGTATTACGCATGCGTCCTATGCTTACTTTACGGTTTTCGCGTCAATTGGGACAAACCTAAAGTATTATAATTCTTGAACCGACACCACTAAGAGAAAGAGAATCTGCTTTAAAAAGTGTTTAAGTATATTAAAAAGGCTAGTCAAGGTAAGTTAAGTTTATTGTGTATTTTTCAATTGTGAGGTTATAGAAATCATCATATAAAACAAAGTTTCTTTATCAGAAGTTAACTCCAATTTGTTTTTATTACAAAAAAGATGCTATTGCCAACAATGGGCCAATAATTATAAAACTAACCAATTAAATACAGATTAGGAAAATGATTATCTTCAAATTTCCTTTTAATATTACTATATCTAAATATTGTTGAGACGTGGCAAGATCCAGGCCATCTAGCAACTACATCTATTGCTTCTAAATTTGAATTGCAAATCACTTGCACATTTTAACTGAAAAAGTTCTTCCAATTCCTAAAAATCTCAGCATCAGGTCGTCCTAAAAAATAAGAAACGTATTACAAAAAATTATATGTAAAAAAGTACTTCCATTTCTACTTTTCTCCTTACAAAACTTATTGCATATGCATAAATAAAACTGTTACTTTCAGTTAGTTTTTAACAAAAACAACACTAAAATTGTTACAAAAAGTCTCTTCAAAAGATATGTGTGGACCCTTTTAATAAATGATAGAAATTACCGAGATTCAGTTTTGATATAAGTGCAATCAATAGCCCCAATGACACGAAGAAATTAGCTATTTCATAAAATCCGGTTTGTGTTCTTAACTTTTCTTCATCTGATTGAGGAAACTTAATAAAGTGTTGGTAACAAGAACATATCACTCTTGCAACTCTAGAAACAATGCGTCCAGCTGTAGCCAGATGTACTCCACCAAAATCTGCTATCGAGGCAAGGTGACCTGTAGCACAAAATCTTAAAAATACCAATAACTGATTTATTGGAGCCACGCAGTTATTTCTAAAAATTAATATAATTTTAATGACTATAACAAATATTAGACTTACATATTTACATGTTATATGGATACTCTAAATTTGCCTCAATATCTTCAAGAAAACTAAGAACAGTTTCTTTCGTCATCCTAATTCGCTCAAAAAATGTTTTTGGGCTTAAAGTGTGAAAGTAGTTGTTTCTGGCATATACTCTTCAAAGTATTCCATAGTCAATGAGGTCTAGTATTTCTAAATCATCGTCATCTTCCATTATTTCCATTTATTATGTTGTAATTATTTACAAACGCGTAATAATATTATAAAAATTGAATTTGTAAAAAAATCAATGACAGAATTCACAGAATACACATTGACAGTCAAAACATTTAGTAGATGAGATTAGCCAGTTCTGGACCAATGTCAGAGGTACAGAGAGAGGTAATTGGGTAATTAGTAATTATCCCAAGTGCCCACCCCCCACCCTTCGCACAATTAGCAAGTACCTACCAATTATTATCATGTATTGTAATAAGTGTAATTGCGTAGTGTAATGGCACCTCTCATTACTCCAAATACATACAGGTGTAAGTACCTTTCAGAGAGTATTTACTATGTATATCACGTAATGTGTAACGAGCATAGTAGGTACTCATACTCATCGAAGTGTAAATACCTCTTAGATAGTAATTACTATGTATATCATGTAATAATTTTAGTCTAAATACATCTCAGTGAATACTATTGTGGCATAGGGAAAATAAGTCCATGTCAAAACACATCCTTGGCTCTCAACCGCCATAGCTAGAGTGAAGGGGTAGAACCCCATTTTTCGCGCATCCTGAGACTTGTACATTATGCATAGCATAGGAGAGGTGGGAATTTTTAAATGGTTTTTAATAGCGCCCATATCCAAAGTAAATCAGTTTAAAATTGTATAGCATGTTTAGAAGTTCCAAATAATAACCAAGTGTAGTATTGTGTGTGTGTGTATTATACAGGTAAAAAAATATTTATTGTATTCTACCATGGCTCAAGCTCAGATAGATATGCTAAATAAGTTAGTTGGTGTATGGCCCAGAATATTGGATCAGCGGGAATTAAAATCATTAGTTGTAGATCAACTTTATATTATTAAGGCGATATTTGTCAAACATACAAGATATGGTAAATATTTACTTATTCATTTAATTGATCGGCTTTCACTTGAGCTTTTCCAGTGTTGGTTGCCGAGGAGCATTTTTAAAATAATGCCACCTGAAATCATTGCTACGATTAATGCTACTGCCTCCTGTAATAGGCCAACCCACCCCTGTTCATTTTATTTTATTTATTTGTATTATGTATTTTATGTTGCCTATATGTTATCTGTAAAAACAAGAGTATTGTGCGGTAAGTGTCCAGGTGTGTGTCGTCTTCGACAATTTACGGGTCCGATCGGCGGTAATGGACCGACAGCGATCAATACATGATCGATGCAAAAGGAGTAGTCTTTGCTAAGAGACTGAGAAGAGCATGTCGTTTGCTGCGACAACGGCAAGGAGTCGTTTACCGGCTTCCTGGTTAAAAGTGTGAAGTAACACCGTAATAATTATTGATTATGTGAATGCATATGCCATCGAGGGATACATCTGTGAGTACAACAATATATTGACATTCTTTTATGGTTCATACAAACGTTGATATTTACAAACTCGAATAGTGATTTACCGGTGTCGAGACTTTAATCGTAAAAACTAACTATCTCCCGGTGAACAGTGAAGTCATTGTATTACAGAACCCACATACATGACTGGATACTTGTTTAAATAACTTTAGCAATTGCTTATTTATTGTTTTATTTCTTTTCGTTGATAATTTTGGAACTTTGTGGCTTCTACTGTGTAGACGCACGAACCCCCGACTTGTATTTTTTTAATAAAGGTTTCTGCGAATTGTGTTTGTTCAAAATATTATTTCATTTATAATTTGCAGCCCTTTTCACGCCGTGTTATGGATCAACTAGTAGATCGCATATAAGATTCGATTTAGTTGGCCAGCAATCAATTAATTCATCTGTGGTAGAGCCACTGTAAATATTTTTTTACTTTTAATTACATATAGTATACACATTATTTCATTAAGAATTTCTACAATTTTATTGTAAGTATAACTTGACCCATATCTATCCCTTTAATAACGGCTATATATTGTTTTAGATTATTTCGATATGTGGATGATGTATTCCGCTGAGTACTGGCCTAAAGCCATCGACTTAAAATCAACAATAAGTAGACTTGGAAGGGAGCTGGACGCGTTGACGATGGATGCATTACACTTCATCAATTACGATTCTAACGTATGGCCGTTTCCAGAAGCTGTAGCCTATCAAACAAAATGCGAGGTATGAGAAATACAGTGAAGGCAGCCGCCTTTGCCTTGAATATGAGGCATGTGACATAGACTTGGACACGTTTTGTGAGAAGATGGTTACCCTAGGTATGAAGAATTTCTTGGTAGATATCTAACCATACACCTGAAATGAGGAGCAAACATTGTTTGGGTGAAGAACCGCAGACAGATGATAAAATCGATTAGGGATTACTTATGTATCTATATGTGTAAATAATATATCTATAGGCGTAATTAAAATATAAGTAAAATATTATACATAGTTCTAATGTTTTTTATTTAAAAAAGGTTACATATTATTATTTTTGTTTTAAGTGAACACAAGTGTAATTTCAAATACATTAAATTAAATTATATGAATTATAGTGGCATATATTCAGTGTGTAGAGCAGTGATGGGGAAACTACGGTCCGCGGGCCAAGTCCGGCCCGCATAAAAACTACCTGCGGCGATATCCAAAACACAATAGTATTCTGGACAAATCCATCCGACCTAAACAGATGACTCATCTTCGCTCGAAACTTCCAGACACTCTCGCATTTTCGATTAATTGTTCTGTTTTCTCGATAGAACCCGAAAACTCCAATTCCCGAACAATCCTTGCAGGTAGGTATAAATACAAGCGAGGCCGCCCGAAGATCAGTTAGTTAGCGACTTAGTCAGTCATCTGCAACGACCCGCTGTAACTCGAGTAATTGTTTGTGTAATCCCCTAAACTCCCACTGCCTCAACAAACACCCGCGCAAGAGCATTAGTTAGCAGTAAGCTTTCGTCAATTGCGTTTCTGTGTGTTGTTCTCCGTAGTAGGTAACGTCTAAAATGGATGTTAAAAAAGAAAAGTGGATTCAGAATGTCGACTTTTTAAAGAAGAATGGATGTGGAAATATTTCTTTTCTTTATTTAAAGAAAAACCTGTGTGCTTACTTTGCAATACAACTGTTGAAGTTTTAAATAAATATAACATTCAACGCCATTTCAAGAGCAAACATGAAAACCACTTCTACTCATCGTTAAGTGAAGAGGTGAAAAAAATTAAATCGAAAGATTTAATAAAAATTTTATCAAGTCAACAACAATTATTTCAGAGAGCTAATCATTCTCAAAGATGCGCTACGAAAGCCAGTTATGTGTTGGCTTATAATATTGCTAAATCTAATAAAGCATTTTCAGATGGTGAATTTATAAAGCAGTGCATGACAGATGTGTGCAATATTATGTGCCCTGAAAAGAAAAATGATTTTCAGTCACTGTCTCTCTCAAGAAGAACAATCACCGAGAGAATTGAAAATATTGATAAAAATCTAATTTCACAACTGACTACAAAAACTCAAAAATTTATTTTTTATTCAATTACCATGGATGAAAGTACAGATATCAGCAATACTGCGCAGTTACTCATATTTGTAAGAGGAATCAACGCCCACTTTGAAATTACAGAAGAACTTGCAGGGCTGCAGTCAATGAAAGGAACAACGACTGGTGCTGATATATTTTGTGAATTTGAAAATTGCATCGATAAACTTCGTTTACCTATTGATAAGTTATGTAATGTAACTATAGATGGTGCTCCTAATATGGTTGAAATCAATCAAGGACTTGTTGGGAAATTTAATTCTAAGTATCCGGAAAATGATGTTTTTTTGCATTGCCTTATACATCAAGATGCTCTCTGTAAATCGGCTTTAGATATTGATCATATACTTAATATTGTTGTAAAACTAGTAAATATGATTCGTTCCAGAGGATTATTACATCGC
This sequence comes from Psylliodes chrysocephalus, assembly GCA_927349885.1. NCBI lineage: Eukaryota > Metazoa > Arthropoda > Insecta > Coleoptera > Chrysomelidae > Psylliodes > Psylliodes chrysocephalus. The sequence goes on from OV651820.1 coordinate 59,354,674, forward strand.
CAGTTTCAACAGTTTTTGGAGTCCGTACATGCTGAGCATTCCGATATCCTGTATTATTCAAAAGTTCGTTGGTTAAGTGCTGGAAAAGTATTTGAAAGAATTTGGGATTTAAAAGACGATATTGTGAATTTTCTTATTGATAAAGACATTTATAATCAATTTGACGTCTTAGAAAACGAAACGTGGCTTTCTGATTTCGCTTTTTTCACAGACCTCCTCGTACACATGAATAAACCTAATCTCAAATTGCAAGGGAAAAATCAGTTTCTTCACGATATTTGGCAATACCTGAAAAGTTTCAAATTACAGTTATTATTATTTGCTAATCAGATCTCTAAATCTGATTTTTCTCATTTTCCAAGAATACAATCTTTAAAATTCACTATATCAAACAATAAGATTAAAAAATACGAAATTAATTTGAGAAAACTATCTTCAGAATTTGAAAGGATATTTCAGGACTTTAGAAAAATGGAACCAGAGTTTAGTATTTTTGCGACCCCATTCAATGTTAATTACGAAGAAGTTGATGCAAAATTTCAACTTGATTTAATAGAACTGAACTGTAATACTCTCCTGAAACAAACTTTTCATACAGTACCATTACTAGAATTTTATAAAAATTTAAGTCCATATAATTTCCCAAATCTAATTACTCGTGCAATGAAGATAATGACAATGTTCGGCTCATCTTATATATACGAACAAATCTTTTCAACAATGAAGCTTAGGAAAACTTCTTTAAGAAACAGAATTACAGATGAGCACCTTTCATCAGTTTTAAGAATCTCTGCTTTGCAAATGGAACCGGACTATGATGAAATTTTGATGAAACAGTCTCAATTTCATTTTTCTCATGCACCATCAACCAGTAATGACACCAGCAAATAAAGTGATAATACTTCACATCAAGAACTACACTAAATTCATTTTATATTTTGTGCTTATAATTTTCTTACCTTTTGCTTTTGTACTATTAAAATAATAAGTATATGTAATAATATATGTATATTTTTATAGAACACATAAATGTTTTAACATTAAGCATTATTCTTTGGCCCGCTACGATTGTCTAGTTATTACAAATGGCCCGTCTTAAAAAAGTTTCCCCACCACTGGTGTAGAGTGCCATCTAATGCATTATAACTTATAAGAGCTTTATGAATAATAAGTTCATATGCTTTAGTGTTAATGGGAAACCACATTTTACGTGTTTCGAATTCGACCTTAACATCCACAGTTGAAGATTTGATTGGTTTTGGGCACATACTGCAATCAATTACGAATAAAGAATTCTTTCTAAACTCAGCAAGGCTTAACATTGGTTGAGGATTTACCTTTTTATAGTAACTTCTCTGAAAATCTTCATAAGCATAATAAGCGAGAGTATCCAACTTTTTGATATTGCTTATATCAGCAGCCGTAAACACTGTCACATCATCCTGCCTATTTTTAGTAAAATTGGTTTTTAGAAACCTAATAATTACATATCTAGGTCGTTCCATGGATGTGGTGGTTTTAATCGCCCATATGTCGTGAGAAGTTTGTCTTAATTCATAAAGATTCCATTTATGGTGTGGTATTTTAATGGATTGCAAAAATTATTTTAGCTTATATTTTTTATAGCATTGTTAATAATTTCCAGTTCAATGTGAATATTTAGGTCAACTTTAACTGCATCATATTAATTTTGGATAAGCAAACGACGAAAGTTTTGTGCTCTTAGGGCCGGTTTTTTAATGTAATGTTAACTTGGAGGTTAACTAACTAACTTCTACTTGAAGGTTAACCTCTAGTTAAAATAAGAAGCGTTTTTCAATGCAAATTGTACTTCTTGTTAATTTGCCTAGAGTTTAAATTAATTTCAATTTGGCAACGTTGTATTCTGTGATGGTTTTGTGGCATTCTACTGTTGCTTTTAAACCACGATGAATGACATATGACATATTCAAACTAAAAATGAAAATTAACTTATAAAGATTTAAGAAGACGCCGAATTATTAATGATTGGAATGTATTTATAAATCTATTCAAGAATCTAATATTTAACCAGACACAACATTTAACTATATTTCCTATTATATACCCAGGTGTAGCTTTATTAACAGTTTAATTTCAGATGGAAAAACTTGAAAAAGAAAACAGAAAACGCGGCGAGACCTTCACACATGCTGAAGAAGTTTTTCTTGTTAACGTCGTAGAAAAACAAAAACGTAATAGAGAATAAAAAAAAGTGGGGCGACTTCTTGGCAGGAAAAGTAGGCAGCATGGGAAAATGTAGAAAAAGATTTTGTAGAAGTTTCTTTTATTATTGTTAATTAAATTAAAAATTAAATATATGTTTTATTGACTTACAAGCCGGCATCTTATAATCACCAAAATAACGGGCTTAAATTCACGTTAACCAGAGTAGATAGACAAAGCGGATTCTGGCTCACATAGGGAATTCAACGTGTAAGAGTGAGAGGTACATATTCAATGGCTAAGAGTGAAACAGACGGTCTGAGAGGAAAACGGGGTAGTGGGGGGAGTGGGGGGATTAAATTTCGTCGAATAGAATTTTTGCGTAGTGGTAAAGCCAAAAGGGCCTTAGCGCATATCTTCACTGCTATTGGTCCGATTTAAACGGGGAAAACGGCATTATGAAGATAGCGTGATATAGATTGACATCGAAAAGAAAAAATCATGCGCAATGACAGGACAAAAGGACCTTAGCGTATATCTTCACTGCTATTGGTCCGATTTAAATGGGAAAAACAACATTATGAAGAGAGCGTGATATAGATTGACATCGAAAAGAAAAAATCATGCGCAGTGACAGGACAAAAGGACCTTAGCGTGTATCTTCACTGCTATTGGTCCGATTTAAATGGGAAAAACGGCATTATGAAGAGAGCGTGATATAGATTGACATCGAAAAGAAAAAATCATGCGCAATGCCATAAGGACCTTAGCGTGTATCACGTGGTCCGATTTAAATGGGAAAAATGGGGGTATGTGCACCAAAAAGTTTGACGTTTCACGTTTGACGTTTGACGTTGTGGAATAGAAAAAGCATGCGCATGCCATAAGGACCTTAGCGTGTATCACGTGGTCCGAGTTAAACGAGAAAAACGAGGTTATGTAGAGAATACCGAAAATTTAAATATTTGGGAGCACCCTAGCACCCTGTGTAAAAGAAAAAGCATGCGCAATGCCATAAGGACCTTAGCGTGCATCACGTGGTCCGATTTAAACGAGAAAAACGGGGTTATATAGATACCGAAATTTAAATATTTGGGAGCACCCTAGTCCAACAACCGGTGTAAATATAGCCCACCTGAAAAATCATAGAGATCAAAAAACAAAAATGGATATTGATTTGCAATAATATGGGACATTCTGTATCATACATTTATAAAATTTTAAACAACACATACACCGATAACAGGCCACAATTGTTGAAACTTGAAAATTGATAAGAAAATTATTATCAAACGCCTAAACAAAATTTACAGGAAGCGCATATCCGTGAAAAAATGATAAAAGTATAATCCCAAACCACACTTGTAAAAGTAAGAATTTTGATAGCAAAATTCTCATACCGCTAAAACCGTATTTACAGGAAGTTATAATTCTGATAAGAAAATTCTCAACCGCATTCACAAGAAATGTTTACTGATATAGCAGTTGTTTTTGAATAAAAGATTATTCATTGACGTCACAACAACGAAGATATAAGACCTGGAAAACACATCGTTTCTCAGTTTACGTCTCACCAGCACCGTGAACAGTAGCAGCAAGAACAGATCACCGCAGCAATCCACAACAACAGCAACAAATATTTGGCGTGTGTTAAAGTTAATATACAGTGACGTTAAGGTAAGAAATATATATTTTATTATTAGGTTTTCATCATCTTTTGTTTTCTATCAAATTTAATTATAATTTATCCTCTAAATAGTAGATTTTTCTCAATCACTTTGCTTTTGAAGCAATTTTAAAGTTTACTGACTCTCTACTTTTTATGTAAACGATTTTTAGTATATTTTTTAATTTCTTTTTGTAAATACCAGATTTTGTTTTTGAATTTAATCATAATTTTCTAAATATTTTTAATCAAAATTGAGAGAACTTTTTTATTCAAAACGTGTATTTTTTTTTATAGATGGATACATCAAAACTTAACGAGGTATCTTTAATTACAGAAAGGAAACATAAACCAATAATTAAATTGAATACTCTACCTATTGGAACTCCATTTAAAATTATCCAGTCAAAAATAATACAAGGGCAATTTGGCCCAGGGATTTTGGTTGAACTGGAGCACGGTGTAACATTTTTACCACAACGGGTTGTAGAAACTTACAAACCATACCTACATCACCTCACAGACAGGCAGTACAGTCTCACATTCAGAGGAACCGTTGACACAGGAAAACCGCATCCAGCTGCATCTTTTGAAATCATCGAAAATTAAGGATAAAAGGGTAAGCGATTTTTTTTTAATATTTTTTATTTGCCAGTGTTAAAATGAATCCTTTTAGTGTTATTAAACAATCTGACGGTGTATTGTCGGCTATAAAAAAACTTAGGAAAATTTTATTCGATAATTTTACAATTAGAGATGCCGAGATTTGGCTAAAACGACTACAAAGACAGATTACATCATGTAATAAAGCAATTCGTAGTAGACGGCAACATAATTTATCTATTGGTGCTCTACGTAAATTGGAAACTAATGTGGGACATTTTAAACATTTTAGAAAATTAATTTTGAATAGACATATTGGTATGGGCATACAATCAAAATTGGGGCAACGCGTAAAATGGGCTAATGTAGAATCTAGTTTTAAAAGTAGAGCTACAACCGGAATTATAGTTAATATCCGACATAAAGACTTAGGCACATTTTTGGATGATTGTGTGACTATTTTTAAAAATAAAATAAAAAAAAATTTAAAAGAACATCACGCACTAAAAGTAAATACTACATTTTGTGGCGAATTCATCAAAAAATCTAACGATAATGAGATTTTAGATTTAAAATATTTCAATACTAAAAATGCTGTTATTGATAAATCGACTGAAATAACAGAGTGGTTTAAAGATAATGTGCAAGATAAAATTTTAAATAAATTGTCGGAATTTGCGGAGAAAGATAGTGGGTGGGCATTAAGTAAAATCGTATCATTAGCAGTAAACGTAAATAAATATGAAATGGGAAACGGGTCGTCTTACATTAAGTTACCAAAACAAATTTCAGATAAAAAAGCTTGCATTAATATTAAAAATACCGATCAGGCCTGCTTTTATTGGTCCATTATTAGTGCTCTTTATCCTGCTAGTAAAAATACAGATCGAACCTCCTCGTATCCATATTACAAACAATTTCTACAAACAGAGGGATTAGATTGTCCAATGGAATTAAGTCAAATTCCAAAATTTGAAAAAATAAACAAAATTTCGGTAAACGTTTACGCATTAGAATTAAACGAGACAGAGAAAAAAACATTTTACACAGTAGTACCGGCTAGACTGACTAAAAATAAAAAAGATCGACATGTAAATCTTTTGCTTATTCAAGATCAGTATTATCCAAAATTAAATGATTACGATGCTCCACCGGTTGATGATATTGACGTGGAGATTAAATATCATTATTGCTGGATTAAAGATTTATCCAGATTAGTTTCACAGCAACTTACTAAAAATAAGTCCAAAAAATTAATTTGTGATAGATGTTTAAATTATTTTACTACTCAAGATAAATTAGCTGAACATGAAAAACTTTGCTCTAAATTAAATAAGTATAAAATGAGTGTTCCTCAATTTGATTTTGTTGAATTTCGAAACTTTACATATCAGCAAACTACCCCGTTTGTCGTTTATGCTGATTTTGAGTGTCAATTAGAAAATTTCAATCAACCTAGTATAACTAAAACTTTAAAATATCAAAAACATGTTGCGTATAGTGCAGGCTACTATGTAAAATGTTCATATGATGACAGCCTTTCTTATTTCGATAGTTATCGCGGTGAGGATTGCATGGATTGGTTTGCAGATCGAATGGAAGATGTAGCAAAATTTGTAAATTCTAAAATAAAAACAATTGTGCCTATGATTGAAAAACCAGATACATGTAAGGCAAAAACTTGTCATATATGTAATAAACAGTTTTCCTCCAAGGACATAATTGTAAGGGACCATGACCACTTTAACGGATCCTTTAGGGGATTTTCGCACCAAGCATGCAATCTGAATTTCCGAAAATTGTTTGTTGTGCCAGTGGTCTTTCACAACCTAAGTGGGTACGATAGTCATTTCATGATTACGAATTTATGTAAAAAGGGATGTTTGAGCTTACTTCCAATCAATAAGGATAAATATATTTCATTTACTCTTCATTCAGATGAAACTAACATTAAATTACGTTTTATCGATTCATTGCGATTCATGGGGACATCTCTTGATGAACTAGCTTCAATTTTAGATAACTCAGAGAAGAAAATTTTAAAACGCGAATATCCAAATTTAACTAATAATCAATTTGAATTGTTAACACGCAAAGGAGTTTTTTGTTACGATTATATAGATTCTTTAGAAAAATTAAACGAGACTTCATTACCACCAATTCAACACTTTTACAATAAATTAAACGATGAACATATAAGTGCTGAGAAATATGCTCATGCACAGCAAATTTGGCAAAAATTTAACATTCAGGATTTGGGGCAATACTCAGACCTATATTTAAATACTGATATTCTGCTTCTTGCGGATGTTTTCGAACAATTTCGCAAAAACTGTTTTAAGACGTACGGTCTAGATCCTGCATGGTATTACACTATGCCTGGCTATACTTGGGACTGTATGCTCAAGTATACTAGATGCAAGTTAGAACTTCTCAAGGATCTAGACATCGTTATGTTTTACGAAAGCGCCATAAGAGGTGGAATATCGGTGTGTAGTAGCCGATATTCAGAGGCTAATAACAAATATATGGCTGAGTATGATCCCACGAAACCTTCAAAATTTCTAATGTACCTAGACGTGAATAATTTATACGGGAAAGCTATGTGTGAATTACTACCCTACGGAGGATTCAGCTGGGTCGATAACACCGAAAATTTTGATGTGATGTCAATACCGGATGACTCTAACGTAGGGTACGTTTTGCAAGTTGATTTATCGTACCCACGAGATCTGCATGACAAACATAAAGATTTTCCATTTGCTGCTGAACACTGCGTTCCACCGGGATCAAAATTACCAAAATTACTTACAACCCTTACGGATAAAAAACAATACACAGTTCACTATAGAAATTTAAAACAAATGTTGGCTAATGGATTAATTATAACTAAGATTCATAAAATTTTGAAATTTAATCAATCTGCTTGGTTGAAGCCCTACATCGAGCTAAATACTCGATTAAGGGCAGCAGCCAAGAATGATTTTGAGAAAAACCTCTATAAGCTAATGAACAACGCAGTGTTTGGCAAGACAATGGAAAATATTCGTAAGCACCGTATAGTTAAGCTAGTTCAATCATGGCGGGGACGTTATGGAGCCAAAAATTTGATCTCAAGTTTTCGGTTCCATAGTCGTACAATTTTAGGAGAAAATTTGATGGCTATCGAACTAACAAAGTCTGAAATAGTATTTAATAAGCCTCTGTATGTAGGACAGGCAATTCTAGACTTGTCTAAGACTGTCATGTACAGTTTTCATTACAATTACATGCTACCGAAAATGGGCGTAAGTAATTGTAAATTAATGTACATAGACACAGACAGTTTCGTTTACGAATTGCTCTGTGATAATGTATACGAGGACGTAATAAAAGCAGATTTAGCCGAATTTGATACATCTGATTATAGCGCAGATAACATCTATAATATTCCTAGAGTTAATAAAAAAGTTTTGGGATTAATGAAAGACGAAAATAATGGGAAAATTATGACTCACTTTGTAGGACTTCGCTCCAAAATGTATAGTTATAAAGTGCAGGGTGGTAAAGTGGTTAAGAAATCGAAAGGGCTTAAATATAACATAGTTAAAAATAAAATTACCTTCGAAGATTACGTTAGATGTTTAAAAGACAATCAGGAAAAAACAACTACACAACGTTGTATTAGATCATTTGCCCATAATGTGTATAGTATCGAACAATCGAAAATTGGTCTAAGTCCTCATGACGATAAACGCTATTTGATCCCAAATAGTTTTGACACACTTCCCTGGGGCCATTATAGTATCCCTAAAAACATTTTTTCAAATGCACTACATACACCTCCTACAAATTCTGGATGTAATTTGTCAAAAACACTGGTAAATAAAAATATTTTTAAAAAAAATCGCTTTATATCCTTTTTTCGTATGTAATTTACTTTTGTTTTTTTTCTGTATAGAAATATTGTCATAAATTTAAATTTTAAGATATTTATGTAATATCTACAAAATAATTTTTTTCTGTAGATTATGTATGTAATATTCACAAAAAATATTTATACCATTTGTAACTAGATTTTTAAGTAATAAAAAAATATTTTTCTCCATTTTTGACTTTTATTTTTGAGTGGGTAATAAAAAAGCAGAAGTATTTAGTATTATTATTTTATTCATAAAAAGAAATAATTTTTGCTAACATAGTTTTCAATTGATTCAATATGCTATCATCAGGACATGGTACTCCAAACAGATTTCAGCTAAAGGTTCCTGCTTCTACAACTTTTCTTGTATATTCACTGTATTTATAGTAGGTATTTTGATAGAAAAAGTATATATGTCCATCTATATATCTAAATGCAGAAGTTAGATCTCCAGGAATTCCAGGAAACAGATCTCTTGTTCTTCCCCGATTAAGTATTTCTCCAGTTTCATTAAATTCAATGTATATATCATTGTTGTACAACAGATACATCTGCCCGCTGTTTGTTTGAAATAGAGCATTAATAACTTTAATATTTTTAATTGGTAGATTAAAACTATGTTGAATGTTTAAATTAGGAAACGCCACTACGTACACCATTTGTTTACTGATTGTAACCAAGTCTCCAACAGAGTTTTGAAAGATATGTGAAATGTTGTGAGATTTGAGCTCTCTAGGAAGGTAATCGGCAATAAGTTCTGATGCGAGTGGGATATGCATATCATTTAACTCTAATTTCCACAAAAAACTTTCGTGGCCTACATACATTCGATAACTAGGAAAGCTTTCTGCCGTTGCTAAAAACATGAAGTTAGGTATTTTAATATTACATAAATTTGTAGACGATTTTTGCGATGGAATGTTGGGCATTATATTTGACTCCGTTGTAGTTGTGGTGATAGTTGGTTTTGTAGTTGTGGCGGTAGTAGAGGTGGTAGCAGGTTTTGTAGCGGTTTCAGGTATCATTTTAAAAATATTTGGAGGAATTTTAGCAAATTTTTGACGACTTCCATACAAGGATTCCATGCCTATTACATCATCTTCATCGAGTGGCCTATTTTCTTCTTGATACCAAGGATACATAATTGCATTTTTATTACTACTATGCCCTAAACCAAGTGCATGTCCAATTTCATGAACAAGCACCATAAATAAGTTGTATTGTTCTTCAGGTGTTTTTCCATCTCCTATATACCACGGTTCTTCTTCATCAATATGAATCTCGGTGCATGTGCCATTACTAGGAAAATACGAGTGAGCGAGTTTTCCTCCTGGACCATCAAACTTAAATGCACATTTATGATTTCCTTGACAATTAAAGCGAGTGTTATGATTCCTTTTTGTAACGAAAATCGCAATATCTGCGCTTGGATTAGGTATGCGAACATTTTCAAATGTTAGAGTAGTATTCTGCGCCCATATATCAAAAGCCTTCTTAGCTATTTCAAAATACCTTGTATGCCGTCTCGCTTGAGGAAAGTACCACTTTAAATGTTTTTTGTTCCATTTGGAATGTACAGTAAAAGAATTATCGCCCTGAGTACATCTAGGTCTATTTATTAAACGAACGGTTTCTTTGTTTAATTTTCCATCGACCGGAAGATTATTGGTTTCTTGAAAATCTATCAATGCACTAGTAATATCAGTAAGACCATTTTCACTTTTATTTATGTAGCCGAAATTTTGTAAATATGTCAAAGCATCATCTTGAGTTATAGCAGCAGCAGCAGCAAGAAAGAATAAAGAAAGCACGTCTGTATTCTTAAACATTTTGAATGATAATGAACAATGAATATGAAAATAAAAGAAAACCAGTTTTCAAAAAAATCATTTATTTAAATCATTAATTACAGAAATTTTATAAAAATGAATGTACTCCCTTAAAGCATGGTTTAACAAATCATTTGGAAGTATATCACACATTGAAAATAACAATTGTACAGAGGCATCACGTGTTTTACAAAAATCGATAATATTATTATAATATAAGCAGAAATTAAGTTCTTCTAATGCAGCCACTCTATTGGACACCAATTGTTTATCAGTTTCAAGAATTTCATGAACTTCTTCTTCACACAGATAGTATTCAACACCATGTTTCTTCACAACCAAGAATTTGATGTCGTCATAAACCAGTTGCGTAATCATACAATAATCACCACATGGAAATGTTATGGGGTCATACTCGTCTGGATATGTAGGCAAGTCTTCCTCGAAAAAATCGCCCATCTTTTGTCTGAGAATATCAACAAAAAGAGCCCATTCGAAAGTTCCAAAAGATATTTTAGTAGACCTAAAGTGTTGAGCCAAAATGATTGCTGGAGTAAACGATCTCGCTGGACTTATACCGCATCGAATGTCGTATCCTGATAACATATATGAGGTTTGAAGTAGGTAATGCATCTCACGTTTTGCAGCATCTTCATAGGAATGTACAATTTTGTCAAGTTCTTCAGAAGGTTTTAGCTTTTCGAAAAATTGATCGAATTCAGCATCAATATCATCCATATCACTATCGCTATCACTCTCGACTAATACTTCGATACCACTGTCTTGACTGCACATTTTTACTGATCGACTGCAAACAACTGAGAACGTCAAGCTTGATTTTTGCAATTTATACTTTTGCTCCCCCCCCACTTTTACCTCCTATTCATAGTCTCCCACTTTTACATTCGGTAGATTGTACAAAAAGGCCCGTGCCTTGCAGAAATTTGTTCGTGATCCTATACAAAATCATCGTTTTTGATCCAACTGTTACCTTTTAGCCCCAACCATTTAACGTACATTTTATTTCCTTAGCGTTTAAGAATCTTCTCCACCAAGTAGATATCAGGATTTGCGGTTTTCTGTAATTCTTCTTCGTAGAATGCGCCTTTGATTGGTGCACCCTCCATGTCTTCGAGAAGATACGTAGCGGGATTGGTTATCTTACATTTTGCAACTTTAAATAATTCTATAGTCCAATTGGGCGTATAGCCTTTTTCAAAAACGTGTTTCGCTTTACTAATGCGTACAATGTCGCCGACTTTAAGTTTTCTAGGCCCTGCAATTTTCAAGTGAGAATATTTTTGTTTCAAAATATATTTTTCGTTTGTCTTGTTTACCTGCGCAGGCTTACATCCAATCGTTCTATGTTTGGTTTCATTATATTCTTTTGTTAGGTTAGGTAAGGCGTCAAGCCACTTGTATGTTCCAACTAAACTGAAGTATTTATATAATTTCGATTTTAAAGTTCTTATTGCTCTTTCGGCAATTGCAGCTTTGACAACATTGTATGAATTATAATGATTAATGTTGTATTTTTTCATTAAATTTTGGAATTTTGTATTGAAAAATTCGGTTCCTTGATCTGTTTGTAAATTTTTCGGTATTCTTTTGGAATGAGCGAGAACATCGGCAAACGCTTTCGTTATTTCCTCACCTGTCTTTGTCTTAAGTGGGCGTGTCCACATAAATTTCGAAAAACAGTCTATTATAACCATAATCATTTTGAAATTTTTATTTTGATGCGCATAAGGACGCATTTCAGCCAAATCCATTTGCCATAGATCATCCAAACCTTTAATGATTGTACGACGTCTAGGATAGTTTTTTCGAGCAGGTCTATGCAACTCGTTGACAAGCTGGAGCTTATCCTTCGAAGCCATACTATTGAATAAAAGATTCAATGTTTTATAACGAATTTATTCCTTAAGCATTATTAAAAAAAAAATTCTATGAATGAGTAGTATTGGTGATTGCTTTAAAATTTGCATCCAAATCTATAATCAATTGATTATCATGCAACAATGGTTTAGTCAAATTATCTATTTTAACAATCATTTCATTGCGAATTGATTTCATATCTATATCATATAACTTAAGGAATTTTTCGCTGATACTTTCAAGATCTTTTTGATGTGTTGATACTTGTTGCGTTACATTCGAAAGTTCACGCTTAATGTCAGCATCACCTATTTTAATCATATCACCAATTTTTTGTATTTCCAAAGATAATTTATCGTTAATTTGGTTAATAGAAGTATTCAAAGCAACGTTCACCTTATCTATATTTCTTTGATGAAGCAAGGTCAATTGTGCAAAATTCTCATTTAATGTTTGTATTTTCAAAAACAAATCATGATTGCTTTTTTTCAACTGATCCTCCAATTTTGCAATATCGCTTCGAAGATATCCTTTATTGGTTTTAATCGCATCATCTACGTATTTTTTGGTTGCCATATGTTTGCCTGCTATAGGCGGATCTCTCGTGATGAATGCCTCAATGTCTATAGTTTTATCTGCAATACCGTTTACACTGTCATTTAACTTGTCCAGAGTTACTTTGTTTATGCTATAATTATTTTTAAAACTGTTTTCCAACTGCCTTAATTTAAGCAATGGTTCCACCGCCTTAGAACTTTGTCTACGTCCAAACTTATCGAGACTCATGATGAAAATGATTATAATATGTAATGTACTCTAATATATGATATCTGCTTCTCGAAGTTCGTCGATTATGCTGACGATTTCGTTGTTTACCGAAGTATTTCCAGCATTCTTCGAAGCCATCAACAACTTCAATCGATCGCAAAGTTCGTTGGGTAAATTAATTGGTTTTTATTTAACATACCTTTACCAGAGTACTTGACAACGACGATCCCTTTACCACCCTGTATAAACATAGGTTTTATTATATTTCAATATTTGTCTCTCCTTGTACCTTTCAAATTTCCTAAAGAATTTCGGTGTACCTTAGACATTTCTAAAAATTGTTTATAGGGGCCCAAGTCCTCCTTTGTATAACTAGGATCACTGTAGAAAATAAGCTGATATAATCCTGGTGTTCCCTTTGCATAATACCACTTTCCATCAGAATTTAGGATTTTTATACTTCCCATGTTTTTGTCAAAGTCTATGCGCTTGTCACCTAAATACCACCAATCGTTTCCAGGTTCATAAATAGGACCATACACGGGATCAATTTTATCATCTTTATTCCAAAAATCTTGAATGTATGGTTGACTCATTGGCGGATACTGTTCAAGGTATTGCTCAACTACTCCTGGTGCCATCCGTTCTTCAGAATGTTCAGGTTCATCAACTTCGCTAAATTCTTCACGGGTACTACCTCCATCATCTTCAACTATAGTGTCTATCGGTATGTTTTTAATTTTTTGGTGCGGCGATGAGGCTGTTTGTGGATTGAAATGAGACAAAGAGAAATCCTGCTGATTTGTTAACTCTGTTTTCGGCTCGATCTTTGACACGTTTAACAAGTTATTTGAATTTTTTTGAATTTTTCTCAGAGGTTCGGCAATTGGTTTAAATAATCTATTAATAGATTCATCCTCCTCCGTTCGACCTAGTTTCAGAGCCAAGTACTTTCTTCGAATAGAACGTCTAAGTTCGGCAATTTTTCGTTTGCGAGCTGCATCCGTCGACATCTTGACGCCAAGTAATGAGTAACGTATAACACCTACATTTTTATATATTTATCAAAACCTTTACGATATCGACCATCGTTAAGATCAAAGTCTTTTGCGATTACAAGAGTACCGTATCGATCGTTCCAACATTCAGAACATACCTTTTTGAAATCGTCAAAGGACATGTCAGGCGATACGTGTTCGTCAAAAATATGTTTAAGGTTAATCTCATCCTGTTTAAATACCACAATTACGTTACAGTTATCTCTCACCATCTGTTTTGGAACTTTAGAGTAAGTTTGACAGAGATATGCAGCATCGATATCTTTGTGTCGACACATGGAGTAATATTCACGAATTTTCTGCTGCCCATCGCATGGCTACATCATCAAATATAAATATTGAATTTGGTTTAGCATCGTTGGGACTTAGAATGTCTTCGTTGTCTTTGAATGGGAAATAACCCACCTCCTTCATACCAGATAAAACTTCTTTCAGCAATTGGTACTTTGGTTGGTACAATGACTTTGAATAAACATAAACATTTTTGAATTTAGCTCCATTTGGATCGTAAAGAAGCGCCATCATTGCGTTCGTTTTCCCGCATCCACTAGGTCCACATATAATAGCACGAAACGAATTAGGTAATAATTTACCATGTTTACTTTCAGTTTTTTCCGTATTAAAATCTAAGTTGCTTATGGGCAACGTCTGAGCCTGTTGAACTACCTTCATCGTTTATCGTAATTTTATTGCAATACCCTATATATAAGCAAATTCACTAAAGTATGCATCATTCTAAATGTTGGTGTACGAGGGACAAGGTGTTCTCAATACTATTATCAACAAGTTACCGTTCGAACTTCATTTTCCGTGCTATAGATACTGTGGACCCGGTACTAAATTACAAAAACCTCTTGCGCGTGGTGATCCTGGCATTAATCCTTTGGATACTGCATGTAAAGCACACGATATTGCATATTCCAAGAATCATTCTCTAGACGAACGCCATAAGGCCGATTGGGAACTTGAAAACAAAGCTTGGGAACGCGTCAAGTCGAAGGACGCGACTTTTGGTGAAAAATCAGCCGCTTGGCTTGTTACTACAGGAATGAAGGCTAAACGTAAAATGGGTGCAGGATTAGGCGACCAAGCTGTTGCTTGGATGCTTAAAGTGGCTAAACGAAAACTTGGGTTAGGAGCGATTACAGGAAAAGTAGGAAAATCTTTGAAGAAGAATCCTTCATCGGATCTGAAAAAGTCAGCCGCTCATGCGTTGAAAGTAGCACGAATGTTAATTAAAAAATCTGGAGGGCGAAAAAGTGTTAGAATTCCTAGGATAATTCCGATTCCAAAGAGCGGAGGATTCCTTCCTTTGATTCCATTATTTGCTGGTCTATCAGCTCTTGGTGCGTTATCAGGAGGCGCGGCCGGCATCGCCAAGACAGTCATCGATGCCAAGAATGCTCAAAAGAAACTTGAAGAAGATCAAAGACATAATAGAGCTATGGAATCTATTGGTAAAGGATTATATTTACGAAAAAACGCAAAAGGAGGATTGGGATTATTTTTAAAGAAACAAAAAAACTACCGTTGAAGCTACCCTCTAGACCTCTATACGATAAAGACTTGATTGCGTATGCTAAACGTTTAAAAATACCATATTTTCGTAGAGTTTTCATGAGAGACACTTTACCAAAGACATCTCACCGAAAAGAATCCGCCATTTTAAATTTAGATACGTCGAGAAATCAAGGAACTCATTGGGTAGCTTATAGAAAGATAAACGATATCGTAGACTATTTTGATTCATTCGGTAATCTAAAGCCGCCGAAAGTACTTGTTCGTTATTTAAATAAAGCAAAAATATTTTACGACGATCCATATCAAACTTATAACCAAATTAATTGTGGACCTTTATGTTTAAAGTTTCTATACAATGGAGGCCATACTAGCGTACATAGACGGAAAAAGGACGCTACAATCCCTTAAAGAAGATGAACTAAGCATACTTCCTGTCGACTATTTGATACGGCACGTTAGACCTGGAGAATTGTTGGATGTTTGGCACAAATTACCTAATGAATATAAATGTAATTTTAATTTACAAATTCGTTTACCTTGTTACGTACATTATAATAGGCCTGACGCTCAAACTCACTTTGATGGGCCTGCAGATGCGCAGGCTGATTGTCACGCTTGTAATTATTATTTAAAAAAATAAATGAATAAAAATTATAAATGTGTATATATATAAATCCTTACATCACTCATTCTACATCAGTCATGTTGTTAACTTTAACGAGTACCACTAACGAGTTCTCATTCGTTCCGCAGACCCCAATCATATTAAATCCTGAAAATTCATATTTTCTAGGATTGTTGGGGTTCTGTTCGTACAATTCAATACCCAATATTGATGGAGAGAAGTTTTACTATTATGAAAATAATAATCGAAAAAAATTAAAAACCATCGAAATTCCTACGGGGTGCTATGAAATTACGGATATCGAAAAATATATAAAGAAGGAACTGGAGGTGCGAACCAACAGCATTGACGAGTTTTCATTGCAGCCGAATAACAATACTCTCAAATGCGAAATATACTGCCGAAATCACGCTATTTCATTTGTACAGGATGATAGTCTTGGTAATATTTTAGGATTTTCCAAGAAAATTCTTGCTCCAGACCGAAAGTATGCATCGGATCTACCTGTAAACATTATAAAAGTATCTAGCATACACTTTGATTGTAACATTACTGAAGGAGCCTTCTACGGAGATAGACCTACGCATTCAATATACGAGTTCCCGATAATCGAAAACCCTGGATATCAGATTATAGAACGTCCACATAATCCGATATACTTACATGTAAGCAGTAGCAGAGAAATAACAAACATAACTGTTGTGGCGCTTGATCAGCAGCAGAGACCCGTAAACTTTCGCGGTGAACTAAGTACTCTTCATTTGGAGTTACAAGAACTTTAAATGGGTTTAGTTATAAACACTTCTGCATACGTGACGTTGTCAGTACCAACCAGAGCTCCTCAGCGACAAGTCGTTATATCTACACAAAACCTATTATTTCTTAAATCGATTGGATTAAAACCTAAACAAAATGGGAAAACGCCAGCATGATGATGATGGTGATGAACCGACGATGATGAAACGTTTTCGATTCGATGAAGGTGGTATCGATCCAAAATTCAACCTTTATAAAAAACCACGATTTGATGATACAATTAGAAAAGAAGAATATCGATCCTATAGTCCATACGTTAAATCGTTCAACAACAGCGACGTCATTGAATTTATCATAAATCAATCTGATGCATTTTTCGCAATGCCTGACACTCTATTGGAAATTAAAGGAAAATTGGAAATTACTGGCGGGGGAAATGTGAATTAGCACCCAATTTTGGAGCGCTTCTTTTCGATAGCTGTTCCTACAGCGAATGCTCTAGAGAAATAGAAGTCGTTAGAGATCCTGGAATCGTAAGCACCGTACGAGCCTTAACATGCTATGGACCGGAATACAGTCGTTTCATGAGTATTGCGGGATGGAATTATCCCGATAACTCGCTTCTGAATGGTTCAAAACATTTCAATTTGCTTATGCCTCTTAAACACATTTTCAACGTTTTCAATGATTATACTATGATTACCTATGGTAGGCAAACATTTCGTTTAGTTCGATCACGTAACGATAATGATTGTGTCATTGTGATGGAGCAGCCTATAACCGGATGTAGTGGTAGTGGTATGACCTCTACAACCGTTAAATTGATAATTGAAAGTATGGAAGTAAAAATTAAACATATCTTCCCTAATGACGAAATTAAAATTAAACTTATGGAACCCATCAAAAATGATCGCCCTATATTGATTCCGTTTAGAAACTGGGAATTAAATGAACTACCATCAATAACTAAAGATTCTAAACGAGAAATTTGGGCCGTAAAAACTAGTGCTGCCGTAGAACGTCCACGATATATATTAGTTTGCTTCCAAACTGACAGGCGGAATAAACTAAGTAGCGACCCCACTAAATTTGATAATGTTAACCTAACCGGTGTTAGAGTATCTCTAAACGGAGAATATTGGCCAAACGAACGAATGCTTTTAGATTTTAAAGAAGACGACTATGCTATTGCTCACTACAACTACACAGAATTTAATGCAAACTATATAACCGGTACACCGAAAACGGCTCTTCTAAACTATGAAGCGTTCAAACGCTACGCATTATTTGTGATTGATTGTTCAAAGCAGGAAGAGACCATGAAATCTTCTACGGTTGACGTAAAATTGGAAATAGAAGCAGGTACAGGATTCCCCGCTAATACCAAAGCATATTGCATCATAATTCATGATCGTTTGATGGAATATCGTCCTCTTACGGAAGTAGTTAAAAGTATCATTTAATAATAATATGTTCAGTCTTGTTTCTGTCATCATGAGGATCGCATTCGTTGACATCCAAGGCTTCTGCATCGACGGTATTTTTCATCCGAAGGAATTGAGTATCGCAATTGGTTGTAAAAAATACCACGCTTTGTTCACACCGCCTACACCTTATTCTAACCTAAATACGCTTGATAGAATTAGATATGTTGAGAAACATATTCATGGGATCAACTATTCCTCTGGAGACGTGGATTATTCCAAGTTAAACTCGATTTTGGAAACATACCTATTAAACCATGCTGATTGTATTTACGTGCGAGGAAGTAAAAAATCCGAATTTTTACTAAAAAAGTGTCACGTGTCACGTCCTATAATAGTAGATGTATGCAAGTTCGATGGAACCCCGTGTGCAACAGAAAAATTAAGTAGTGACTCCAAAACCTGCATGTACCACGCCAATGGATCATTTAAATGTACCCAGAAGAACGTCGAAAGTCTACGCCAATGGTTTCTTAATTGCATACCTTTGTAATTTTTGTTATTAATAAATGATTATAAAAGGAAATGTTTTTTAATTGAAACCCCTTATTAATTTAATGCATTTATTTTCGTTTTACAAGAAGAATAAAATTTTTTATTTATAATTTTTACAATAATTTTCAATATTATAAACAAAGTAGATGATAGTGTTATACAACTAACTACATATAATTTAGAATATTTGGGCTCTGACATGTCACTCAAATCGATGGGTGGTGGTGGTGGAGTCTGCCAATCTTTGAATTCTCCTTCAGTGCCATCATTAAAAATCAATTTTAATTTGTATCTCTTTGCTTCATCGATTGCTATGGAAAACGTATTTAGCTTCATATTATTTACCACCGAGAAATTCATCTTTCGCCATTCCGTTTGATTATCAAAACGTATCGCCATCTGTTGTACGCCCAACGGTACATTGGTATACAGTACGTTGTTTAATATAGCCGTAAGTATAATGAAATTAGCCTTTAGGATGGCCATATTTGCGTCGGTTGGATTCTTCTAAGTGGATACTGATTAGGATGATATCTCTCAATATCCTCCCAAAGACTTAAATTTGTTAAATCTCTTAAAACTTGTTTTTATTATCTTCATATAATTTTATGTCTCTTCTTAGTTTTTGAACTTTTATACCAAACTCTTCAATTCTACGTCTATTCTCTTCGCTAGACATCTCAATACTGAATACTATACTTATTTTACTTTAAAAAAATATTGCCGGGTGTAGGATACGCCTCCTCTCGGAGATCTGGGTTGTTAACCTTGACGCTTGATACTAGCAGAAACTAACCGTCAAACGTCAAAGGTGAAACGTCAAACGTCAAACGTGAAACGTCAGTCGTCAAACGTCAAACTTTTCGGTGCACATACCCCCATTTTTCCCATTTAAATCGGACCACGTGATACACGCTAAGGTCCTTATGGCATTGCGCATGATTTTTTCTTTTCGATGTCAATCTATATCACGCTCTCTTCATAATGCCGTTTTTCCCATTTAAATCGGACCAATAGCAGTGAAGATATACGCTAAGGTCCTTTTGTCCTGTCATTGCGCATGATTTTTTCTTTTCGATGTCAATCTATATCACGCTATCTTCATAATGCCGTTTTCCCCGTTTAAATCGGACCAATAGCAGTGAAGATATGCGCTAAGGCCCTTTTGGCTTTAGCACTACGCAAAAATTCTATTCGACGAAATTTAATCCCCCCACTCCCCCCACTACCCCGTTTTCCTCTCAGACCGTCTGTCTCACTCTTAGCCATTGAATATGTACCTCTCACTCTTACACGTTGAATTCCCTATGTGAGCCAGAATCCGCTTTGTCTATCTACTAACCAGATTCGATTTTACCATTAGTGCTTCTTATAATAATGAGATAATTTTCTAACACTCCCCGGCATGGAATGATTCCATAAAATCACAAAAACTAGAAAAGCATCTCTTGCCGAATTTTCAGTTCAAACAACCACTACTTCTTCTCAGAAAAGAAACACGTGTCGCTTCACGTGTGGCTTCACGTGTGGCACCCCTGCGCTCACCAATAAGCTTCTAAGATTTCGAAAATAAAACTAACTGTCTGGTATCCCTGTATTACCCAATAGAAATCCTAAACAATGAAAGGAACAATGAACGACTTTACCATCGCGGTAAAAATTCTCTTGTAGTACTTATCTATGATCTGACAGTTGTCCAGCAGTCACTCACAACTATAAATATAACCCCACTTATTTGACATTCGGTATCCAATGAATATAATCTAAAACTTGTAAAAATATTAAAAGTATCCACAATTAAATCATGTCTCAGTTAACAAAATATTCTGTTGGTAAAGTCCATAGTTAACATTTACCACAAGGGCTGTTGTCTCTAGTGCTTGTGAAAATTACCACAACAAGGAAGGATATTAAAAGTACATTTTAGCATAAATATTACAATTTGCACAAAGAAGGTATCATAAAACGAGTTTACTTATGCCTATTTGTGTTGAACATAATTTAATTATTGTAAAAATATTATATTAAGTATAGGTATAAAATCCCTATAATTTAAAACTCTGAGAACGGGATAATATAAATGTGTGTTATGTGAATGTGTACAGTGGTAAATAGTGGAAGCTGAATGCATGACAACTTTTGACTAGTCGGATGTTTTATTTCAAGCAAATATAGGCAAAGAAATATTTTATGGATGAACAAAACCTATACTAGATTCTTAACGCTCGATTAAAACTGTTACAATTAGAGATTCATTAAAAAGCTCCTCCGCTCTAATATGGGTCTCACGTAATGGTGTTAATAAATAGGGCTTTATAGAGTATCCTTTATCATCAATAATACAACTTTTTCCAAACTGACCTTTTTTCAGTCTTGTCCAAATATTTGAATTGCAGAAGATTCGTGATTCATGCGTGGACCCTGGCCATCTTGCAACAATGTTTTTAAAATTTATTTTTGTGTTTTTGCAACAGTAGGGTAATTTTCATAACACTTTTATGTCATAAGGTCACAATAAAATTACAAATGTTTGAAAATAAACACAGAATGTGTGTGAGGCAATATTTACTTATTTTAAAATTAAAAGTTAAAACGCGTAATTAATTTATATTTAAATTTCAGTAGAGTACCTATCAGTTTTTTTCTTAAACTGGAAGACATTTTGGAAGCTATAATAATAAGTGGTGGTAATGATGAAGATATTGAGCAGGCAATCCTGTTCGAAATATTTAATGAAGGAGGAGATGAAATTGGGAATAGAGGTAACCGATATAGTAGGTTTAATTTCCAATTTGAAAGAGATGATATTATAATATTATCCAGAGCTCTTCGTTTGCCTGAACAAATCTTAACATCAACTAGAAATGTTATATCTGATGGATAGTTGGAATATTGAATAAAGTGTTTAATTTTAAAGATTTATTGTTCGCACTCTCATTAATATTGAAATGGATTATACAAAGTGGGAATCATCAAACTTTAAAATCAACAATCGAAAATAACAGAATGTTTAAAAGGCACATTTAATTTTACTCATCTATAAAAAAAACACCCTGTACATCAAACAGGAAACACTTCTGTCAGCCATAATGTATAATTTTTGACAGGTGTGCCAACACAAAAAAGTAATACAATTAAATTCAAAATTAATAAAAAAATTGGCAACTAATCTTATAAAAAATTAAAGAAATTATTTAAATTTTACTCTCAAAGTATTTGAAAACGTATATTAAATTTACTCACCTAAAATTTGCAAACTTGTGATTTATTAAAGTCAGCTAAATCTATCCTATTGGTCAGAATTTTTCTTTCTAGATACTTCGATAAAAGATTTGATTCTAATTTTTGGGTTACCAAGGGTTTTGTTGAAAAAACAAAAGGTAGCTTGAATTGAATTCCCAAAATTACGTTCTTTTCTGTTCCTGAAACATTTTAAATGTTTTATCTATTTTATTAAAAATACACACATAATCAACTTCAAAAGTAAACATAAGTAGTAATAAGACATCTAAAATATAAGTGATCCCAAATAAAGTGAAAGGCGAGTTTTAAAATGAAATTTAAGAAAATATACCTGTGTAACCAAGCAAACAAATCCATAGCAACGAATGCGTGACGTAGCAGCTCCTGGCGATGCTTCAGTAACTCTATCCAAGGAAGCGGCCTACAAAAACTACTGAGCTTGTCAACATAACCTAAAAATATCAAGAAGATAACAAACTTTCACGAACACTACCGAAAAAAAAAAAAGGTATAAGACAATTATTAAACTACTAAAATTAAACAATATTTCTTTTAATTTCTTGTTTTTTTCAATTTATTAATAAAAAAACCGGCTGATAACGGCCAGTGTTTACTATAAATAACTTGCAAGACGAAACGAATATTAGCTCAGCGTGAACAAATCTGTCTTCTTTCTTTTAAAATGTGACAATAGATCGCAATTACCTTTTAATACCGATCAGACAAGTTCCTCGCGCCCTCTGCAAAACCAAACCAAAACTTGCAATTTATTTAAGTAGTATTCTTTAATTTTAACCAGTAGCTAAGAAGTTTTCTGGATGAATGAGATCTGGAATAAATGTGTTTAAATGTTTTGAAAGGTATTTTATTAAGAATTTAATGAGTTAATAGGATCAAGCTCGTTTGATACCTTTCAATGATTATTAGTTATAACAAAAATGTGTTTTAAATGTTTTTCGTTAATTTTGTGTGTCTTTTTTCTAATAGATAAATTCATAAAGGGTAAATTTTATTGGGGTATATGTCATGGGGTCGCGTAGCGTCGATCCAGTTCTTACCCGAGTTGCAGCTCCGCAACGATACCCTATGTGTATGGAAACCATACATGTACCCCAATTTAACCGAATCTGCAAACACTAATTTTTGCAATCACACATATAGAGTCACTCTTACGTCGACAAAGTACTTGTGGTTATACATCTAAATTCGTACTTGAAAGCCAGTAAAGTTATTTTAATTTTTAATATTAAATTCATACTAAATAATCAATCACGAAGTAATCCTAACGTTCGGAGACTAGTTACTCTTTCTCATGGGAACAACTTCGAACATTTCATATTTCCGTATTTCATTTATACCCGAATGAAATACCTACATACGCAGAAATATTTCAGACATCACAAAAATCAAAAGTAATTCGCGTGTCCAAACTATGTCTTATTAATATTTCACACCCACGTACAACTCTTCTAGCTTTCTAAAAAGTACTTTATCCTCTAATCGATTTTTCATTATTATTCATCCTAAAGACATAGTTTAAATTTCAAATATACAGCCGTTGAAAATTTCAAACGATTCGAGCTTTAGCCAATTACGTAATTGTTTTACCTATGGGCGGAGCCAGGAATTAGAGACATAAATATAAGCGTTTTCCGCAAAAACAAGTAGTAGATCGTTAACTTTTCCCGTCGATAGTTCTCTCGCCGAGAATATAGTGCAATTTCGATTTTTGTGCCGGTTTAGTGCATCAATTAGCCTAAAAGGATTACTTCAAGTTTTAAATAAGCTCCACAACTGTCTGAGTCGATCTACATAAGGGTTTGCTAAAGAAAGGGGATTCTAGCAAAGTGGTTGAGAAATAAGCCGGTATTTACGCATTCTTCCCTACTTTCTTGCGATCCTCCTGCTTAACGCCCCTTCGTGGGATAATTACACTGGGTGAGTCTGTTCTAATTACGTGGGAGACGAGGAGTACATCGTTTCCCATTTAAAAGTGATAGGGCTGGCTCCATTCAATTTCCCTTCATTTTCCCTCCCACTTGCCGGCATTTTTAGGCGCGAAACCTGTAACGGATTTTCTTCTTTTCACAGGTCGGACTAACAGGTGTCAAGGGTCGCAGCTATTTATTTATAGTGCCATTTGTCAATAATATTGTTGGTTGGTAAGAACCTCCGGCTTTGTTTGTTTTTATTTCGAGCTTTTAACTTTCTCTGGCGAACGACCTTGATCTTGTTTGTTTGTTTATTTATTTTACAGCTATTTGGAGACGCCTCGTTTAGTAACGTGGCTCATTTCTTTTTATTTAATTAATTCTTTATATCATATCCTAGTGATTGTCGGTTACCTGCTAATCAACATTCACCTTCCCCTATCGAACCCGCTTGACTGAGGAAGGCTTTTATTATTATTATTATTTTTTTTATTATTTCTGTATTTATTTATTTTTAAATAAATTCATTAGTTTAGAACCTTTAACGTCACTTAGTTAACTAACTTAATATACTGTAAAGTCATTTCAATTCATTTTAACTTATTACAAAAACGCATCACAATAATCCAGACAATTTCACCGCTGACCTCAGAAGGGCATTTCCTTCAGGGCACGGTACACGGGGAGAGTTCTATGGCTTTTCCCCGGTTACTCCCGCCTCAGAGAAAAATGCCACCTTGTGGAGACAGCCGAACTCGGCTATAAATTTAAATGATTTTCACAACTTTTTAATTAACGAGACAACTCGACGGTTTGCCAAATCATCGCCGTCTGGGCTCGAACCTACCCTGAGAGTACCCAATTCGTTTGAATTGGGACTCCAATCATCATATACCCCCCCATCGAGCGTCGGCCTACACACGGCAAATGTAGGTCAGGGGGAAGTTTCCCTGATGAAGTGCTTCACAGTGTTGGTGATTTCGAGGAGTTCGCTACGCACTCCGAAGTATCCACCAGTACGGCCATATCTCCCTCACTCCCTCACGACCCCTTCTTAGCGAAAGAGCGGGGTCAGGGCAAAACGACCTTCACCCGAACGAGACCCGACGACATATACTAAAATTTAATCAATAAGACTCCAAAACAACATGATAAATATAAATTTAATAACAATAGTTTTTTTTTTTACTCTCAATAATTAAATTTTCCATAAATAATAAATCACAATTTTTTCTTTATCGCATAAGCAGTGGCGCCGGGCATTATAAAAATTATAAAAATTCTAAAACATTCTGTTATTTGTGATAGAGAATTATTGATTGGGGTTGTGTATGAAGATACATAAAATAAAAGTATAAAAAAATAAAATAACCCACACACACACACTCTATATCAATATATTGCGTAATTTATTACGTTTCAGGTGTAAATGATTTATATAGCATATCCCAATCGGTTATCAGATTTAGAGAAAATTTTTGGACTGTCTTTACAATCTCTTTTTCAAATCATTAATAAAGTGACAGATATAATATTGGAAAATAATAGCCATCTTTTGGAACATTTACAAAATGCACCATGGCTTAATCAAGAAAAGTTACAGAATTATGCACAAGTAAGACATCTTTAATATATAAATATATACGAGTAGAACAAAAATATTGTAATAAGTGTCAAATCCCTCAACATTCATTTTGATCAAAATGTTAGTTTTAAACTTCCCGTAAAAATATTTTGAAACTTACAATGTTTTGGTTTGTCAAATATTATTACAAAATGGAACGAGGTCTTTAATAAAAGGAATTATAAGTAATGTGACTATTTGTGTTTTAGGTCATTATTTTTAACAAAGGGGCTGCTTTAATTACTTGTTGAGATTTCTGTGGTCGGCATTTAAAAGGTCATAAGTCGATTTTTTCATAAAATGACTTTTTTTGTTGACTTAAGTTCATTATATGGGGTATCCAGACATTTTAATCCTCGTCCTCTTCTATTTAAAATTATCTCAGGTGCCATATATTCCGAGTAAAATTATTCTAATTTTTCAACCATATTTAAAAAAAAAATGGCTTGAAAATGAATTTTTTCAACAAATAGTGGATTTTCATCTCTAGTATATAACTACAAAGTAGCACAATTTTCTTTGAGCTATACCTAGCTGTCCTTGAATCTTAAAGTATATAAAATCATTATTAGAAAATCAAACATAAAAAGAATATTAATATTGTAGTATCATTTCTAGCACATTTCTTAAAAATCATGAATTATTTTAACATATTGAAATTTTTCACCTGGTAAAAGTAGTTATGGTTTTCTTTTAAATGAATGTCACCATCTTCTATTTTTATGCATGGAAATGGGTTTGAATATTAGGTAATGTGCGCCAATAATGTCAAATTATGACAATTCGCAGAAAACGTCAACTTTTTATTTAGATTTTAATGTGCAAAAGCCTACCTACTTTGGATATTGATGGTAGAAAAAATATATTCAGAATAATGAAACATTATTATTAAATAACAAGTTTTTTTTATTGTCAAATTTAATACGTAATATTATTTTTTAATTGCAAATATTTGAATGTTAAAATTATAGCGTTTAATTTTTTTATTCAATGACGAACTCGAGAGTGATAGAAAAAAAAATACTACCTACCTTTAATGCAGGAAGTCGATGTCAATTTATCCAAAAATAAAACTGATTAAAATGTACAATGAAACTCACTAGGACACTTGGCACAAATAAATCAATTTTCTATTAAAGAAAATAACACTTATTAAAAACAAACAGCACAATAAAACACTTCAGAAACGTGTGATGTAATTTTGAAAACTAAATACCCGTAAGCTTGTTTGTAAATTTATAGACTCTTAACTCCTTCCTCCAGCCTTCATTAAGTATATTAAAAGTCGTGACGTCATATTGGCACAGATATACGGTAATTTGTTATTGACAATCAGGGAAATGTTTCTAGGAAATAACTACCTAAGATAAGATAAATGAATGTTAAATACCTACTCATAATATCTATTGTAGGGTTTTTGTACTTTAATAAGATAAATATTTATGTGGGCCTGTAAATTCCAGGAAATGACAGTCAAAATTACCCAAAAACATTAGGTTAGTACCAACATCAGATAACGAAGCCTGCTTTAAACTGTCAAAAGATTATAAGTGTATCTAAATTCCTTATTGGTTATTTTTCTCTGACAAAAGACGTATGTTCCCAAAATCATATTTTTGTAACAATAAAAATGAAATATGTCCACATATTTAGGATAGTTACATTTAGACAATCACTTAAAATAGTATATATCAACATACATCTAAGTTTCAGTTACATCTAGCTTCCTAAAAAGAAGTAAGTCTACATAAGCCCTTATGAGCGTTTTAAAATATTTCAGATCACATCATATGTTTACTTAACGAAAAAAGCGCGCAAACATCGAATTTAACCTACGCTATAAGTACACTTATGACATTTTAAGAGTTAATCTTTCTTTTCGGATAACGTCAAGACATTTCTGTTTACAGTGCTTAGTGTGCTCGAGTCTTTCGTTGGAAACGCATCTCGTGTCTTGTGTTACGAAAAGTTTGTTATTATTATTTAAATAAAACTATTGTATTTGATAAGTGGTTAATATCGGAAATTGATAATAATGCCAAAAATGAGAGGAGGCAGAACAGCTCGCATATTGGCAGCATGTACGAGTACTAATAGTTCCAGTATAATTAATTTTCGAGGTAAGTTGCTGATAATATAAAATATAATCTAATATGGCGTTATGTATAGCTATAATTTAAAAAAGGGTTTTGATATACAAAAAACAAAATAATGTTCTGATTTTCTATTTATGAATAATTATTATAAAATATCTGGGGACAATAAAGCCATTCAGGATGAAAATATTTCACCAAATGCAAAATTATCTCGGTTGGTTAAACCTGTTTCGACATATATTGTGAACGCAGAAGGAATATTAGAATCCACACTACTGCCGCCAGCTGCGTTAAAAGATGTAGCTTTACCAAATGGTAAGTAAAATGGATACAGTTCTAAAAAAATTAAAAAAAAATTTTTAATGCAGATTGTACAATTGAAAATGTAAGCCACGTATTTGAAAATAGATTCCAGTTACCAATGACTTCATCAAATCTGACAGTGGTCCCAAACCTTATAGAAAGTGATAGTCAGGAAGATTTTGTAGGAAAGAAAATTGAAAATATTGGTATTATTCAACTTGAAACAGGTATACCTATTACAATTTCTAAAATTCTGGAAATGTTGCCAGATTCATTGGATACAAATGAGAATAAACAAGATCAAATAAGCCAGGAACGGTCAGATGATATTTTGTTGGAAGATAAAAACGACATTATTGAAGAACAGAAAGATCAAGTGAGTTTTGAAAAAATAATGGATCAAAATGGCCTGGTAATACAAGATGAATCGATGGAAGTTGAAAATGGAGAAGTTGAGAAAGACCCAGAGCGGAGTAGCGGCGAAGTAACCAGGACAAGTGAAGAAGAAAAAAGTGCAATATCGAAAACTTTTTCTAGTAAAAAGGTTCGAGAAAGACAAAACAATAGAAATACGGGCAAGAAGTATAAAACATCCAAGGGCAAGGTGAAAGAAGCTAGAAAAATTAAACCATTACGAGAGAACTGTAGAAATAAGTGCAGGGAAAAGCTAAATGAAACTGAGAGGCAAAAAGTATTTTACGAATATTGGAGTTTGGGTTCACATGATAGACATGTCGCATTTATTGCAAGTCTTATAACTGTCAAGGAAACAAAAATAACAAGAGCCAAAGTTAATGGCAGACCTACAAATACCTATATTTACAACTTTGAAATTGATGGTGAAAAGATACTGGTGTGCAAAAGCTGTTTCCTGGCCACTCTGGATGAAACAGAAAAGTTTGTTACTTGTACAATGGCTAATAAAATGTCCTCAATTAGCGGAGTGACTCATACAGATTATCGTGGTACACATACTCCTATACATAAAACGAATCAGAAGAGCATAGACGATGTGGTGAAACACATACAATCATTCCCTGCATACGAGAGCCACTATTCAAGAAGACTAATAAAAAGTATTTAGCTTCAAACCTAAATTTGAGTACTATGTACAAATTATACCGTGAAGATCATAAAACAAAACCAGTTTCAATAAAAATTTACTCTAGAGAATTTCACAAGTTGGGTCTAAAATTCAAAAAGCCTAAAAATGATACATGTACTAAATGTGATTCTTTATTGGCGAAGGAAAAATGTTGCGAAAATGAGGAAGAAAACACAAAAATCAGACACGAAAGAGAAACACATTTAGCTTGTGCAGATGCTGCATATGAAGCAAAAAATGCTGATAAAATGAAGGGCACAACAGATCCAACTCATGTTACGTATGCTTTTGATTTGCAACAGGTACTACAAACACCTTACCTGTCTTGTAACAAAATGTTTTATTTGAGGCAGTTAGCAACTTACAATTTGACGATCCATAATTGCAGCTCAGGAGAATCTGTTCATTATATGTGGCCGGAATGTACTGCAGGTAGAGGGGCAAATGAAATATCGTCATGCCTCTTTCGTCATATTACATCAAATTATATACCAAACGGAATTAGGACTGCAGTATTTTACTCCGACACTTGCGGAGGACAAAATAAAAATTCTTTTGTGTGCTCTATGTTTCAGTTTGCGATTCATCAACATCCTACTTTGGAAGTGATTGATCACAAATTTTTGATACCAGGTCACACACATTTAGAATGTGATGTAGATCACTCTGTAATTGAAAGAGCGAAGAAAAAATGTGGATTCGATATACACATTCCAAGAGACTGGTACCAACTTGTCCGCACAGCTAGTAAGAAAAATAAATTTACTGTTGAAGTTATGGAACAAGAACATTTTTTTGCGTTCTCAGAACTTTGTTCAAAAGGTCCACTTCGAGCAAAGGATAAATCATTTAAGCTCAGGGAAGTTCGTTGGATTCGATATACTAAAGAACCACTAGTTAAGTTTAAATGCACATTAGGAGAAGAAGATCCTTTTAAAGAAATAAATTTTATGAAAAAGGGGCTAAAACTAAGTAATTTAAAAAAAATATGTGCCCACTCAACTGTATACTAGTAAGCGACCAATAAGTGCTAAAAAAAAGGAAAACTTGCTTGAAATTGTTAATTTACTTGATAAGAATATTATTATAACCTTCCTTGTGATAAACAAATCGAAAAAGACACAGATCCAGATCTTGATCGTTATAATTCCGATGATGGTGATGATTAAACATATGTACCTATGCATTTTTGTGTCCAATGTTTCATTTTAATATGATGTGCTTAATAGTAAATTCATATTTACTATATTAAGCTTTTATATTTTATCAATGTTTTTATTAATTAGTATAATTTATATTTTAGAATGTCAATTTTTAGGTTTTCATTGTGAAACTATTTTGTAATAATAAACAGTTTATGTCTATATAAGCCATGATTGTGTTTCATTTGCTAACTTGTTCTCAACTTAAGTGTACATAATCTTTTGTCCTAAACTCTGAAAAACATTTTTTTTAATATGTAGACTTATGACCTTTTTACCGCTGTACCTTAATCTAGGTGTAAAACTAATAAGGCCTTAAATTTAATTTTTTTGAGAGAATATGAATTTTAAATGTTGGACTATAGTACTATTCTTACAATAATAAATTATGTTCAAAATAACATCCATAACTCATTTGATATTTCAATTGTCTGATCTGACATAATGTTTTAACCTTTAATCGCGTTTTGTCGCACTTGTCAAAATCATACTTATGACCTTTTAAGTACCGACCACAGATTTATCGTTAGAACAACAAGAGTTATCTGTCGGCCAACTGATGATAGCGAAAATATTTTTCTGGTTTGATTGTGAATCTCAAGGGGGCTTATCCTGGAAGAAGACATGATGCTAAGATTTTTCGGGTTTCGAACCTCTATCAGGATTTGGAAGCTTTGGCTATTTTTCCAAAAGGAGAAACGTTTTTCATACATGGTGATCAGGCCTACGGCATACGAGAACTTTTAATATGTCTCTTTAGCAACCGTATTCTGACTCCGGCTCAAGAAAACTTTAATATATCTATGAGTTCCGTGAGACAGTCAGTGGTATGAGGATTTCAGAAAGTTTTCGCACTTTCTGCTTTCGTTGATTATAAAAAAATTAAAAAAATCAACTGCAAGATGTTGAAAAGTTTTATAAAATAGCAGTACTTTTAATAAATTGTCACACCTGCTTATATAGTAGTGAAACGGCCCAATATTTTGACACTTTACCACTAAATCTCGAGACATAAGGTGCGTTTAATCAGACATAGTGATCCCATTCGATACTAATCACTTGTGTTCTACGATAGGTATCACTTTGGATTGATCCAGATCATTTTGGAAAGTTCTATTTTTACGCTACTTTCTGCTGCTATCGAAAAATAGAGCGGGTAATCGCATAAGAACTAAAAACATAACCAATTAAAACTGACCAAGGTGTGATCAAGTTTCTCTATGAATTAGTAAATAATACTAACAGATACAGTGCATTTCTGGATTAAACTCTTGCAAACAATGAGTGAAGCAAATAAAACTCAATTCACTTATATTACTTATGAGGATGGAAATCTAATGAGCGATGAAAATGGAAGGCTGTGGGCAACAAACATGGATAGTAAGTTTCTGTTTGTTACTTTAAGTTGATATCTCTATAATTAAACAATTTCTGCTGGTGAAGAAGTACTGACTGATCCTTTTTCTTTAAACAAGCCAGGTAGAGAGGTTGAAATCAGTTCTCCTGCCTCCACATTATTCAATTATGAAGCGGAAGAAATATTGGATGAAGCAACTTTAGGTGACGTTTCTGATGATAACATCAGAGCTCCTGTATCTCACTTTGAATCATGATAGTACTGTACTGCTTCTAGATTTGTACGAAACTCTTGGAGAAAAATTTCGAAACAAAAATATTAAAAAAAAAACATTTATGGGAAGAAATATCCAATAAAATTAATGAACATTGATATCACTTCTCAGCTGCTGATTGTGACCGAAAGTGGAGAATTAAAAAAAAAAACATTATTTGACATTGAAGGACAACAACAAAAAAACTGGTCGAGGTAAATGTACTTAGCTATATTATGAACAAATTAATAATTTGTTATTGGCTGATAGTAACATAAATCCAAGTACAAAACAAATAAGCAATATATTAATTGAAAGCAATGAAGCAGCGGATAAAGAAAATAAATTAATAAAAAATGAGGCAAGCATTAACATGATATAAATACCTAGGCAATCATAATCTCATAAACCACTCAAGAAATGTAGTTTATTCAGAGTATACAAACATGCTTAAGTATGTGCATGGTAATAAATAAAATTAAAAGTTTGGTTAACAACGATACATTGCATTTGTTAATCAACTTTCTAAGTAAACGTTTACTAAATAGGAATATCTTAAAGCTACTTAAAATATTCCTTAATTATAAAGAAAAGCATAAACACTTTTGCTCCAACCTCTTTTTTTATTGTGTTTCACTTCGTTAATTATATGGCTTTAGTTAACAAATATAACTAGTTACATTTTTAAAATATTATTGTTTATTAATTTAAGGAAAAATGCAACTTTGACTCCTACACTGAAAATTAAAGATAAAATATCAATCAGTATACGATCATTGGGAAATGAAGAGAATAACTGTGAAGCAGGAATTGTTAAAAGAAGAAGAACCAATGATTCTAAGTGGGAGAACAGCTTTCTAAGTAATCAATAAAAATTATGTGATCAGATGAAAAATTAAAATAAAGCCATAGAACAGCGCAATAATATAGAGAATAGAAATAAATTGTTGGAAAAGTTTTTGGAGAAAATGTAAAAAAAATAATGTATTTGTTTAATGTAGTGTTTTTTTTAAATTTATTTACTTTAAAATGGTGTTTCTTTAAATTTATTTACTGTTTTTTTTTTCTTAAAATCATAAATTCTGAGTAATACGGTTTATTTTCATTTCTCCTTCTCTGTTCCTATGAAGTACTTGGGTAGTGCTTCTTCCACAGCAAAATGATCTGCCTCATCAATTTCTTCAACTTCAAAACCAGCATGGTACAATATAAAGCTATGTAGTAAACAGCAAGCAGGAACTACAACAGGAATTTCATTTGTTAATGACATGTCCAGGTATTGTAGCCTTCTAAATCTAGTGTGATACGGGCTCGCTTGATGTTCCTATTAGCATACACGGAAAAAAATGTGACTAGAAAATTTTACTACAATGTTGTAGTAGTAGACTTGTAGAAAAATACTTAACTTTTTGTAGAAAATTTTACTACAATTTATAGTTAAAAACTATTCATTATTGTAGCAATTGAATTGTCGAATAAAATGCTACAACAATAGGAAAGAAGTCCACAATGTTTAGTATTTTTTACTATTGTTTGTAGAAATAGAAATTTATTACAATTATCGTAATTACTACTACTAACTTCTGTAAAAATTTGTACAAATATCATTAATTATCTCTACAAAAAATAGTAATTTTCTCTACAAAAAATAGTAATTTTCTCTACAAAAAATAGTAATACTTTCTTAAGAAAAAAAATCAATTTTGTTCAAAAATATTCTACAATATTGTAGAAATTCTAAGTCATGTGAATAAAACAGAATTCTGCTATTGGCCAACGTTTTCTGACGTCGATCATAAATGGCCAGACAGCAGTAGCCGTTCGCCATGTTCTCACAAAACAAAGCATAGTACATACGAGTACCTATAACATATTATTATATTATAAGCATTGATGCGTTTGAGAAAATTTTAATAATAAACTTCTATTAGTGGCAAGTACATTTATTATTGTTTCTGAATAATTTACCTTTAGATAACTAATTTAAATAACCTTAGTAGATTATTAAAAAAAAAAATAGTTGTGGTCAACGATCGAATGTTGTGCCCAACGATCGAATGTTGTGCCAAGATCAATGATGTTTTTTTTTTCTTAATTGTGACATACCCACTTTCTCATTTTTGTTAGTTATCTGACTTAGTCATTTAATATCCAAATCAGTGTAAAGGTGATAAATATCCCCTTTTTAAGGGTATGAACAGTTCAATAGGTATTAATTTTTATTAAATATTTTTCAGGTGCAGAGAAGCCAACTGAGACTGAGGGCGCTATTATTACTGTTATTTATTACATAATGTAATTAAGACTTTGTATCTTTTATATTAAAACAATAAATTGAATATTTTATTAAGGCACATTTTTTCTAGGTTATAATTATAATAATTATAAAATACTACTACAAATTTTATTAAAAATTACTAGAATTTGTATAAATTTTTATTATTTATTGTGTAAAATTTTCGTATTTATTTTCATAAAACGCAATACATTTTTAATATAAATTCATACAATGAATAGCAAAAATTATAACAATTTGTAGAACAATTCTTATGATGCATTTGGATATTTTTACTAAATATTGTAGATAATAACTCTAAAATACATTCTCTACAAATATTTGGAAATTTTAACTGTCCCTGTCCCTATATGTACTATTTATTGTAGAGAAAAAATGTATAATTGTAGAAATTTGTTCTACAATTTTTTTTCCGTGTACGCCAGAGTCACACTCAAGCATGGAGTAAATCATGCTGATTGCTTTTAACGACTTGGTCTTGGGATTCATTACAATAGCAAGTTTATAGACACAGTTTTCTACATTCACCGTTTTGAGGGTTGAATAGTTTATGTATTTTATTCATAGATGTCTCGCATGATTTATACAAATTGCAAACTGTTATCAAAAGATTACTAGTGTTTTTAGGAGTATATTTATATACAGTGAGCATCATAAGTCTTACCCCCCCTAACTAACTCGTTACTGGAGTGTTGTTAGGAAAATCGCCGAGACAGGTCGATTTTTGTTTTCTATAATGTACATTTTTGTATGATTAGTTTACCCTTAATTTCATCCCTTACTGAAGGGGAACAACCGTTTCGAAAAATTTAAATGGCACGGGGTGGTGAGTGATAGCTCATTTGAAAGGGGGTTTTATTCTCTATTCAACCGTGCAAAAAAATTTTAAATTTGCTTTATTACGTGTTGATTTATTAATGTTTAAAAATCTCACCAAATAGGAAAGCAACTAAACTAATAGTGACCTTCTAATGGCAAAAAGTCTTACTTCACGTCTGAACCAAAACCGAAATCATGCAGGGCCGAATTTTAATTCTAAGGATGAGTGCGCTACGTTAATTTCCGTTATTCTGAAACAACAATTAGTCGAGAATTAATGAAGCAAATTTTAAATTTTTTTTACACGGTTGAATAGAGAATAAAACCCTCTTTCAAATGAGCTATCACTCACCACCCCATGCCATTTAAATTTTTCGAAAGGGTTGCTCCCCTCCAGTAAGGGATGAAATTAAGGGTAAACTTTTCGTACAAAAATGTACATTGTAGAAATTAAAAATCGACGTGTCTCGGCGATTTTCCTAACAAGACTCCAGTAACGAGTTAGATAGGGGGGGTAAGACTTATGGTGCTCACTGTATATATTTTTTTGACTGATAATGGATTTTATTTGTTGCGCCAGCTGTTAAGTTTTCTGCACTAATCGCATTTCATTTGTTATTAATATAGTTATTAAAAAATTACTTCTTGGGCTAATATTTTATAAAAAATATTTGATCGGTTAATTCAACTTTTTCTTTGTCTTTTTAAATTAAGATAGTGCCATTAACTTGTTGGTTAAATTCTAAGCCGAATCTCACCGACCCATAAATGTAATACTTATAGCAGTATTTGAGCTAGGCCGGAGGGTTGTAAGATGACTTGGTAACACGGCGTTTACACAAGACAGCCTTCTGTCACTGTTACAGACATGACAGTGACACTGTTATAACAAATGTTTTGTATTGTTTAACTGCAACTGTCGGCCTGGAGATTGTAAACTCATTGTTAGATATGGCGTTAACTGTAAACAGGTAAAAGCTGTCGGCGCTATATTAGCCCTAAATTTTGTGGAACAAGAAGAACGGTGAACTCGACGTAATAGGAGATAGTGGGTTAAGCCTTTTTTAATCAAAAGGCTAAAATATGATATTCAGTGAACTTTACTGAAAGATTTGTTAATGGAAGATTCCAAAGATGTTACCAATTTTCTTCGAATGACACATGAACAATTTGAAGAATTACATGAGAAGGTAAGATACTTCGTTAAGAATATAAGAAAGCATTAATTAGTATTGTTTTTTAGATCACAGATAAAATTAAAAAAAGGATACCCTATAAGTAGCGAAGTTAAGTTTGCAGTAACCTTTGGCTACTGGTCATTCCTATAAGTCACTACAATTTTTATCTAGAATTTCACCTGCTACCATTTCAATATTTATTCCTGACGTCCTATTTATAGGGAGTACATATCTGTAAGTAAATCGGAAGGGTATTATTTATACATATAATTTTAAAAATTGTATTATTATGTTGCTGTTTCCTCAGAATGCTGTTGAATGGATAAAACTTCGCAAAGATTTTGAAGAAATTTGGCAATTTCCACACACAGTAAGTGCATTGGATGGAAAACATATCCGTATAAAAAACCAGACAATAGAGGTTCAATGTTTTATAATTATAAAGGATTTCATAGCATTGTATTATTGGCATTGGTTCATGCTCATTGTATATTTATATTTATTGATGTTGTTTGCAATGGAAGAGCTTCCAATGCTGGTGTTTTTTAAAATTCATATTTAAATAAATGTATCAAAGACAAATCTATAAATCTGCCTGAAAATGATACATTACCAATGACAAACGCAAGTTGTCCATATTTTATTATTTCGTATGATGCCTTTGCTCTAACTAAGAGTTTTTACCAGGATATGCAACTGACCGTCCCGATCCCGCAGAAACTAATGCTGACAAGGACAAGGAAGAGGAAGATGTAATAATAATAAGCACGACAGGTTACACGTTTTAAAAATATTATTCCTGGTCGAGACTGGGTTTATTCACTTATTAAAAGACATTTGGCTAGTTTGACACAACGCCTAGCAGCTAATATAAAACGTGCGCGTGCGAATGTTTCTCCTGAAGCAACAATTTAAGGTCTGAATTTTAAGCAACGGAAATTTACTTAACCCAGATAAAATATTAAATAAAAACCAAACTCTGATGATAATGGTGATAAATTTGGGGCAGATTTTGGTAATAATGTCGTGTTCTGTTTGAACGGAAAACGTTACAACAGCACTACTATTCGAAATTCGGCGCAGAAAAAGAAGCGCTTAACTGTGGAAGCTGGAAAAAGTATTACTTGCCTAACAAATAAATCAGACGAAAGTGAAGAAATGAATGGTATTTCGGAATAACTGTTCGATGACCATGAAGACGCAAACTCCGACGTAAAAAATTTCCGAGAGAAAAATTTGTTGGAATACAAGGATAAACATGCAAGGGGAAATGTGGGTAAAATTAGCAAATAATTTACATGAAATGGATCTCCAAGAAAGCGTAGAACAGTGGAAAAAGGTTAGTTATAAGTTTAAATAATGACTAGATTTTTTGATTTAGTGTCGGGCTTTGTAGGTTTAGAAAAAAAAATCAGAGTACTGACGAGGTATAAAAGTAGTGAAATTAAAATCAATTTAAAAAAAGATAAATATTGTTAAGTCTGAACCGTTACCTATCAAAGAGGGAACAGAAACTTTTGGCAACAATTGGTAATGATAGCAGCTTGGGCCTAGGTTTTGGGGAAGGTTCAAGTTACATATTAGAGAACATAGAACTCATAGTAGACCAAGAGGAAGAGTCTGTACTTATAGACATTGACAACATAAGCTACGTATCTAATGTAGGGTATACTGATCAGGAAAGGGAATTTAATCCAGTCCCGGTTGAAGCAATATCTCTCTAAATAAAAACATGTACACATTTTTTTTATTTTGTAATAGATTCTGTTTTGTTTTTAATGAAACATAAAACGTTCTAAAAATACATTTACTATTGAAATATTATGC
Organism: Psylliodes chrysocephalus; assembly: GCA_927349885.1. Classification (NCBI taxonomy): domain Eukaryota; kingdom Metazoa; phylum Arthropoda; class Insecta; order Coleoptera; family Chrysomelidae; genus Psylliodes; species Psylliodes chrysocephalus. The sequence continues at coordinate 59,392,676 of OV651820.1, forward strand.
TAATGAAAACAGTTTCAAACAACTATCTTTTAAGAAATGAATCAAAAGTATTTAAAGTGTGTAGGTAGAGTTTTATTAATACTCTACTTACACACTTTAAATACTTTCGATTCATTTCTTATTACCCAGTGTGTACACACCACTCAACCTCTTCAACTATCTTTTATTTTGAGGACAAGGAAAATCCTTCTTTCTTTAAAAAAATATTTAAAAATACACATTTATAAATTGACACATTTTAACAACTTATAATTCGAAAACGGAAAAAGATATCGAGATGCAGTTTTCACTAGACCTTTTACATTTACTTCAAGTTTTTCTTGACATTGTTGTCACATGTAATTTTTTTCTGGAAAGTGCCGAGAATAAAATGAACTTTTTGAATCAAAATTGTGAGCTTATTTTAAATAGAACACCCTATAATTTTTAACATCCTCGGAAAGACCATTTCTTTCCCTTTCCAAAAATGTATTAATTTTAAGCATTTATTCAATTTTTTGGGAAAAATTTACTTTTTTATGAAACCATGTCGATAACTTCCAAACGTAAAGTATCACAATTTAAAAGCCCTTAACTCGATAATGTGACAATTTATTGATAAGAGGTTTTGACTAAAATTCTGGGAAATGTTTAATTTTTTTATAAAATGGTTGTAAAGTCTCAAATGTCTAAAATTTTCGTAAAAGATTACTTTTACCAATTCAAATTAAGGGCTTATGAATAAAATTCTTCGTATTTGTAACGTTTATTTGCAAGCCTTTATCCATAAATCATCATTTAAAAGAATGTCTTAAGCGTTTTCAATATGTACCTATATCTGTTTTTTTTTTGTCTATTTAATATTCCTCTTTTTGTAAATTAACTTACTCAGCTTTGGATAGAATATGAATGAGTCAATAAATAATACTACTAATTTATCAAGGGTGCTATGTAAAACAAATCGAGTTGACAGAAGTCTATATTTGTATTAATTAGTGCAAGAGAAAGCAGCAAAATTGTAATATAAAAGAAAAATGGTCTGAACTAAAACAACTTAACGTATCTAAAAACAAAAAGTTAATCCAAGTGACCTACCAAAAGTAAAAACTTGCTAGTAAGACCTTACTTAATAATTAAACAACATGCCAGGGGCTAAAAAAATATTAAAGGATGGAAAGAGGTAAGTACATAAATAATACATTTAAACAAAATATTTAAATATTTGTTAATTAAAAATATAGTCTAACTTACCAAGTAAATACGTCTAAAACTACCTATAATTTATTATTTTATAAGTTTATACTTATCTAATTCTTCTGTTACATATAAATTAGAGAATAATTAAGACAGGTATTGTAACTAAAATATGTATTTAGGCTTTAAATGAGATAAAAGTAACTGCCAGAAGAAGGGCTAAATTTTTAAATATGGAAGCAATGGGTACAGGAGGTGGTCCTAAAAAAGAACCAGCATTGACAGACCTCGAAGAAAGGTTGTTGTCCCTTCTTTCAAAAATTGTAATAAGTGGGTCTCCCAGGAATTGAAGAGGTTGGGATTCCTCCCATTAACGATGAGGTAGTATGACATTATACTAGTAGTTAAGTATATAAAATTATCATATATATTTTTTTGTAGAATAATTGAAAATGTCCCAAAAACTGAAAATGTCCCAAAAACTAAAAATAATCCCAGGATTCGAATCCTATGTGATTCGAATCCTCCCCAGCTCTGGTACGTAGTACAAATGAAATGAAATAGCTAAGCACTAGCTCCAGATATTATTGGCTTGAATAGCTAATGATATTGAAAATTTAATTAATAACGGTCAAACACGCTTAAAGAATAAATATGATCGAAATCCACCAGTACTAAAATTTAGTTTGACCCCACTGCATCAAAACCCTTTGAACACATACATTTAGATATATTTTACATTTCTAATAAATCTTATTTGACTATAATTGATTCTTTTTCGCGATATGATCAGGCTTATCCGCTAGATTGTATAACAGGAATTTCAGTCGTAGAAAAACTCTTAGAATTTATTTCATATCACGGAGTATCACTGTTTAAGACATTCATTGCAGATAAACACATACAATAAATATATCTTACGCTCGGCAACGGTGTCAACAGTGTGTGACGCGACACTGCGCCAGCCAATAAGAAGATACGGTCCAAGAACCCTGCGCGGCGCGATGGATGTGCCGTCCGAACAAGAACGCGGAATTTACATTGATTGATATTGACTATTTGACTTTTGCAACGCTCCGGTTTTTTCTACGTTTATTTGGCTAATTATTTGTAATTGTTCTATTAAAATAAAGATTAGAATCAGTGAAACATACAGTCCATAATTACATCAATTTCAACGATTTAACATTGGTCCATCTCACCGAGATATTGTGTAGTTTCAATTACATCAACTGGAAGAAGAACGTGACGATTTTTGCCTATTCGCCATTTTTGCTGTGTGTGGTGTTCCTACAGACGCCGACAGGAATTTGCATCAACAAACAGGTCGGTTCGTTCCTTTATTCCTTTTATAACAATTTGTGGCTTTTACCATTTATGAAAGGCATTGCAAGCATACGATTTAAATAATAAATTAACTTGCTAGTTATTTTTTTTAATTGTGATAAATTGTGATAAATTGTGATAAATTGATCACCTATCTATTTTTTGAATTTTGTTAAGTTACAATTTAAAAAGCACCAATTTAGGTGCTGAAGTGTCTTACTACTACTATTTAAATTCCTAAGTGCCAATTTATGTACAGGGGTTAAGCGATTTCAAACAATTTTGCGATTTAAAATTAGGTAGATATATAAAAAATATATATAAAAATTACGATTTTTGTTTTGTTCTTTCGGATTTATTTGAGAAGGAAGCTTAATCCGAAGTTCTTAATCTTAAATTGATAACTGATTTTCTATTTCTTACAAAAATTAGCTCTATTTCTTACAAAAATTAGCTACTATTATCTCTATTTAAAATGACTCTTAAACAATTGATAAAAAACCGAGATTCTATGAAAGAAGATTTAGTTACTTTAAAGCAATTTTCTGATAACTTGTATACAAATAAACCAAATATTGTAGAAGTACAATATCGAATTGAAGTTTACAAAGATGAACTTGAAGAGTTTAAAAATTTACAAAAAGGTATTGAAGAGAAATGCCCCGATGACGACGTAGAAGGGCAGTATAAAATTCGAATATATAAATCAGTTTTGTGAGGTTATGGGAGCCTTAAAAAGTTATGTACAAGAAAATACAAGTGTTAATACTAATATAATTTCTCCTATTAATACTCAAACTGTAGTTACTCAAAGTCCAGATACTCTTCAAAATAGCTTTCTTCCAAAAATAAAATTAACTAGTTTTAAAGGCGATTATGATAGCTGGCTTACGTTTAAAACTAATTTTCTTTCCAATCAATAAATACAGCAAATAAATACAATTTTTTGAGAACTTCATTAGATGGCTATGCCAGACAAGTGTTGACGGTATTGACTTCGTGGAAGATCAGTATGAAGTAGCTTGGAGCACTTTATGCAAACGAATTGATAAAAAACGAATTTTAGCAAATAACCATGTAAAGGCAATTTATAGAACTGAATCTATTCAAAAAGGTTCTGCGGATGCATACCGTATGTTACTCGATGAAACTTCATCCCACCTAGCAGCTTTAAAAAATTTAAAATTAACCCCAGAAGAGTTCTGATATTTATTTAATCTATTTAATAAACTGTAAGTTAGATAGCAGCATGCAAAAAAAGGGGGAAGAGCATCAGCCTAAAGGAGAATTGCCAACTCTGGAGGAATTCGTAGAATTTCTTGAAAAAAAGGCAGATACTCTTGAAAATTGGCAGAAAAATAATCAAAGTAAATCTATGAGCCCCAGAGAAGGTCATCAGACCACTAATAAAAATCAATATTATAATAAACCATTTCAAAATAAACAAAAACAATTTGCAGTAAATTTACAAGTATCATTAAAATGTAATATGTGTAAAAAACAACATTTAATTTACAATTGTGAAGAATTTTTAAGATTAAATCCAAAAGCTAGACATGAAAAATTTATACAATTACAGCTATGTGAAAATTGCTTGAAAACCGGGCATAAAAAAGAAACGTGTATACGAGGGCCATGCAGAAAGTGCTACAAGCGGCATAATACAATGTTGCATATTGATACTTCACAGGTCAATTTTATAGCTGAAAATAAATCAAATACTGAACCTTCTACCAGTAACATTTGCGAAGTAAATTTATTTACCAATTCATACCAAAATGAGGTGCTTCTGTCTACGGTGGTTTTAAATGTTAAAAAGGCAAATGGAGAAAAAATCTCGTCGTGCACTTTTGGACAGTGGTGCGCAGTCATCTTTGATAACACAAAAACTGTGCAACGAGCTCCAATTACCTACTTCCCCCACCAACATGTCTATTGTGGGTTTTAATCAAGTTACTTCTGCTTTAAAGAAAAAGTGTAATATTTCAATTTTTTCCTAATCATGCAATTTTAATACTAATATTTCTTGTTATTTAGTACCTACTATTTCCATAAATTTGCCTACTCAAAAGGTTTGCTTAGACCATTTAAATATTCCACAAAATATAACGTTAGCTGATCTTCAATTTAATGAACCTCAGTCAATAGATCTCCTAATAGGATCACAATTATTTTGGGACTTGATCTTAGAGGGCAAAATGTCACTTGGAAAAGGTTTACCAACTTTACACAACACTAAATTTGGTTGGATAATTAGTGGTCCTGTATCTCACTTTTCCTTAGTTTCAGCTTGTAACTTGTTACAAACGGTTCCTGAGGATGAACAATTAAAAAGTTTTTGGGAGCTTGAAGAAGTCCCCAACTATTTTAATAAATCACTTTTAATCTCTAAGGAAGAAACTCAATGCGAGGATATTTTTAAAAATACTACCATTCGAGATGCTCGAGGCAGTTTCAATATTCAATTTCCATTTAAATATTCTCCTTCACTGTTAGGTGAAAGTAAAGATATAGCAATAAAGCGTTTCACTAATTTAGAGAAGAAACTCAACGTAATGCCAAAAATGAAAAATATGTACCATGATTTTATTAATGAATATATAGCACTAGGTCACATGACCAAAGTACATCCTAATAATTTAAATATATTTCCTTCATATTACTTTCCCCATCATGGGGTCTATAAGGAAGACAGCCTTACAACAAAACTGCGTGTAGTTTTTGATGGCTCGTGTCCATCATCATCAGGTTAAACGATCTTAAACGATCTGCAGTTCACTGGGCCCAAGTTACAAAATGAAATATTAGACATTTTATTACGATTTAGATTTTATAAATATGTTGTATCTGCAGACATATCTAAGATGTATCGTCAAATAAATATACATGAACAACATCGTCCTCTCCAACGAATTGTTTGGCGGGAGGATCCTTCTAAAGACTTTTCAATTTATGATTTAAATACAGTTACATACGGGACCAGTAGCGCTCCCTATCTAGCAATTAAATGTTTACAAGAATTGGCACACGAGAATAAAAGTTCATTTCCCATTGCTTCAAATACTATTTTAACAGATTTCTATGTCGACGATTTGTTAACGGGTTCTAACGATGCCAGCGAGTTAAATCAAACTTGTAAAGATATTTTTTTTATTCTTAAAAAAGGCGGTTTCATCCTCAGAAAATGGGTAACAAACGAACCTTCGGTCTTACAAGACTTATCACTAAACAATGTCTCTAATGGTATTCTGATTTTGGGAGAAAATGAGAGCTCCAAAACTCTTGGAATTCAATGGTTTCAATTGGTTTCAATACCACGACTTGAGTTGTGTGCTGCTCTTCTAGTAGCACAACTATGTAAACAAGTAGTTATATCATTAAAAAACCCCCATTCCAATTTATTACTGGACTGACTCTCAAGTGGCATTGGCCTGGATAAAGGCAGAGCCAAATATATTTCAAGTCTTCGTTGACAATCGTATTTCACAAATACAGTCTTTGACCAATCCAGAGGATTGGCATTATGTCAACACGAAAGATAACCCAGCTGACCTAACTTGTAGAGGTGTACCCCCTCAAGTACTCCACGGTTCTAATAAATGGTGGAACGGTCCTGATTTTTTGCTTCATAATGATTTGGTTAGGCCCGAAACATTTGTGGAACCAGAAACCAAATTAGAAGTTGAAAAGATTACCACAGTAAACATTGTGCGTACTCACAATAGTATTTTCGAACTATTTTCAAATATTAATAAGTTAAAGCGTATAATTGCATATTGCTATAGATTTGTAAATAATTGTAAACTATCATTACCTAATCGTAATCACGGACCTTTACAAGCTAATGAGATTAACAATTCCTTTTTTATTTTAATCAAGTTAGCACAATATGATTCGTTCGAAGAAACTATTACTTTATTAAAAGCAAAAAAGGCGCTTCCTAAAAAGAACACTTTGTCATCACTTGCTCCATTTTTAGACAATAATCAATTTTTACGAGTTGGAGGAAGATTAGAATTGTCTTCGCTTAATCAAAATATTAAGCATCCCTTGTTATTATCATCAAAGCATCCATTAACAAACATTTTGTTCATTGCTAAACATTTAGAGTTGTTACATGCCGGTCCGCAACTTTTATTATCTAATATTCGGCAATCAATATGGGTAATTGGAGGACGTAACTCAGCAAAAAAGACTGTGCATGAGTGTATAAAATGTTTTAAATTTAAACCTAAATTTGCGACAAGCCCCATGGGCCAGTTGCCCCAAGAAAGAATTAATATGTCATTTCCATTTGAAATCACCGGGATTGATTATGCAGGCCCTTATTTGATAAAAGATAGGAAATTGCGAAATTCGAAAATGATTAAGTGCTATATGTGCGTCTTTGTTTGTTTCTCAACAAAGGCCGTGCATCTCGAGATTGTAACAGACTTGACCTCAGCCAATTTTTTAGCGTGTTTGAAACGATTTGTGTCACGCAGAGGTATTCCTTCCCACATTTATTCCGGTAACGGAACTACCTTTGTCGGAGCAAATAATGATTTACGCGAAATCGCGGAATTTTTGAAGTCAAATTCGACCTCAGTACTAGAGTACTGTGCAAATAATAATATAACTTGGCATTTTATTCCCCCATATAGTCCTAATTTTGGTGGGTTATGGGAAGCTGCTGTAAAAAGTTAAAAAAATCATATCAAAAGAATTATGTACAGTACTAGTTTAACTTATGAGGAGTTTAATACCCTCATAGTAGAAGTAGAGGGTATATTAAATTCTCGGCCACTGTTTGCAATGTCTCAAGACCCTAATGATCTCCAACCTATCTGTCCATCCCATTTCCTAATCGGCCGCAACCTAAAGATGCTTCCAGATTATAACTATTTAGACACTCCACAAAACAGATTGTCTTCTCTTCAAACTGTCCAAAAATTCAAGCAACAGTTTTGGTCTCGATTTCAAAAAGAATAAGTTACCCAACTTTCCCATTCGTACAAATGGAAGGGTTCACCTACACCCATCAACACAGGCACCTTGGTATTGATTCACGATGAGAATACGTCTTCGAATCACTGATTAATGGGCAGAGTGATCACCGTTATCCAAGGAAAGATAATGTCGCCAATGTGGCTACCATCAAGACAGCACAAGGAGTTATAAAACGTACAATACGAAAGTTGTGTCCCCTTCCGGTACAAACTGAAGTTATATTGCAATAACAGACTTAAAAAAAAACAATTTTTTATCATGTTGTGCTTAAACTAAAACGTGCTATTCTTACCGAACTGTTTATTTGTTTTGAAGGCATCCCTTCAAAGGCGGGAGTATGTTTAAGACATTCATTGCAGATAAACACATACAATAAATATATCTTACGCTCGGCAACGGTGTCAACAGTGTGTGACGCGACACTGCGCCAGCCAATAAGAAGAGACGGTCCAAGAACCCTGCGCGGCGCGATGGATGTGCCGTCCGAACAAGAACGCGGAATTTACATTGATTGATATTGACTATTTGACTTTTGCAACGCTCTGGTTTTTTTTACGTTTATTTGGCTAATTATTTGTAATTGTTCTATTAAAATAAAGATTAGAATCAGTGAAACATACAGTCCATAATTACATCAATTTCAGCGATTTAACAACCACAAAAAATTACTACCGACAGTGGAACAGAATTAAAAAATTTCGATTTAGAAGATTTTTGTAAACTACACCATATCCAACTACATATCACTACCGCAAAAAATAGTAATTCAAATTTCACAGTGGAACGGTTTCATTCAAGTCTATTAGAACATTATAGATATTTACAAGAACAAACATTTCACACCAGATCGACTAATTAAAAAATATGTATTTTGTTATAATTATAGTGACAAAGTTCACGCCATTTGAAATAATTAAAAGGCACATTGATAATCCAAATCCTTTTGATTTAGACGATCACTTAATAATTTCTAATTATGTACAAGATCATAAACAAATTAGTAGACAGATGTATAACAAAATTAAACAACGTAACGAAGAAGTAAAAGAAAATTTATTAAACAAATTAAATGAAAAGAGATCTGAACCAGATAACTATTCCAATCAAAACTCATGTTTTGTCAAAACAAAATGAAGAAATAAAAATTACCAAAATTTAAAAAGGCAAATTTCATTGAAGATGAAGGTATTTTAATAAAAACGGATACGGGTACTTATCATAAAAGTATTGTTAGAAAACAACCGAAAAATAATTTAGAAAAATTGTTACAGGATACCAATGAAAATGAAATCTATTTTGATAACGACGCTGTTCCAAATACAAGTTCTACAAGTCATTTATGTATACCAAATTCATAGTACATCTGATATACAGATTACTCCGATTAAACATTTTCTGCTTCCTATTCAGTTAGAAAACGCTAAACGTATATATAGCAAACATACATTTTTACATTATTTAGATTTAAAAGAAGTAGCTAAACAAGTTAATAATTTAGTTAATCATTTTGAATCGATAAAACATAGTATTGTTCTTGTTAATGCAACTAATCCTATATCTTATCATAGCTTATCACAAAATATGTATACAAGAACAGAATATCTAATAATTACTCTTCAGAAAAAGATTAATAATTTAATTCCTCATGCAAGACATAAAAGAGCTCTAATAAATGCAATTGAAAAAATTAACAAATGATTCTGATGAAGAAAGATATAATAATGCTATCAAAATATTGCAAGTAAATCAAAAAAATATTATACAAAAGGCTTGTTAATCATTATAATAAATCAATCACAATCTTAAGCAAAAATCAAGAAAAATTTAAAGGGAAAAAATTTAAGCAGCTTTTTATAATAGAATCGATACACTTGAAAGTTTAAGGCTATTATATCACAAATTGATATAGATTGTCAAATGGCAATTTCTTTTATAAATTAATTAGAAAATGCCAAAACCTTTGCAAAATTTGCAAAAAATATGATAAAATATTTACATAAAATATATAATGTTGATCAAATTCCGAAATTTACAAATTTATTAACGTATTATCAGTTCTTAGGAACGCAAGTATAACTTTCAGAATCTAAGTTAATTTTTGCAATAAATTTTCCTATTTTTGACAGCAAAACCTTTGAATTTTATCATTTATTCCTAATTGTCCAAAAACAAAAAATGTATACACCTTTATTCCCCTATTTGGTACGAAAACATCAATATACTCAGTTTAAACGAGAAGAATGTCCGTCCCTTGAAGAAATCTATTGTCAACATAATTTTATCCCCAGAGATAATTGTACTCTCCAACTTCTTAAAGGAAAAATTTTACAAATTGTCATATTTTAAATGTTAATTTAGAAGAATAAGTATTCGAAAAAATCGCAGTCGATGAAGTCTTAATAATCACGTCAAAACCTGAACAAATTCTTTAAAAATGTAACAGTAACCAGTATATAGACATAAGGTCACCTGTATTAATTAAAATACCAAAATCTTGTGAAATTTGGACCAATGAAAGAAGATATATCAACAACATTCAACTGAGCAGAGGAAAGCCTTTCATTCTACCGAAGATCGACATGAAGAAAATTTCAAAATTTTAAAATCTTATCAAATTTCTAATAACTATACTAAATTAGATTTTAATGATTTATATGAAATTAATCACATTTCTAAACAAAGCCAATTAAAGAAATTCAAAATAATTTTAATTATTCAAGCACTTTTCAAACAATTTTTGTAATTTTTATTTGCATAATTATTTTAATACTAATTAAATACAGAAGACAACTTTTAAGAAGATATAGAAGAAAGAAAACGAAGAAATTGAATTAGAAAATCCCACAGAAGGTGTTTTGAAAAATAACTCCAAATTTTTTAAAACTTAAGCAGGGAGGAGTTATATATTGTGAACATAATAGACTCTTTTGTTATAATTAAATTATCTTAGCTTAATAATCATTTTTAGTTTATAAATAGAAGTAACATATTATTATTATTGTTATTTGAGGTAGCTTTAGTCCAGAGTTGTCTTAAATATCCATTTAAATTTATTTTTGCTTAATAAAAGTTTCAAAAATAAAAGTTCCGTTTTGGAATTTATAAGTAGCACGTGCCGTATGTGACGCGCACCTTTATCAGCTTGGAAGATGACCTTTGTTGTATTGTATCGATGGAAGACTATTATTTTTAGCTTTCTTATTACAAAAATAAGCATCACACGATTTCAGCTTTGCGAATATAATTTTTTTTATTTTTTTTTTGCTTATTTACGTGGGTGGAAGACGTACTTTGACGTGAAATTCAGGTGGAAGACGATACTTTATAAACTTTATTTGTTTAAATTAACGTGTACAACATGTTTCATGCACGCGAAAATGATTTTTTTTTTTAATTGTAATTGCAACTCTTCTGCAACCTCCTGTCATAAGCGTGCGTCGGAAGACGTTCATATTAGAGTTACATATTACTTGCATAACTCATATAAAAAAAATTAAACTTGCGAAAATGACCCGGAAATTTCTGTCGTTACCTCCCGGTCTATATGTATAGTATAATTTTAGAAACTTTAATGGGGTTGTAATATAATGCCCTTTGTCCATGAATACATCAAAATTTATTTTTTAACAACCCTATTGTGCGTTCTATGTATATCCTGGTAGAAGATAAGGCAGTTGTAATGCCTAGCTTCTGAACTGTTGGGCTGAATGTTGTCAAAAGGTACCAACAACCATGGCTCTAACAGATAATCATTGTCGCCTATGAGATAATCTAAAGTATATATTTTCTCTATATTTGTCTCTAAAACCAGACAGCCCCGACCCTGAACAATTTTTTTATTATTTTCTAAAATATTTTGTTGTGTTTTATAAGTAAATATCAATCGCTTTCTATTTCCACGTCTTTTGTTCATCGGGTGTAAATTGTTGAAAGGCAAACTCGAACTCAGGGGGCGTTCCGCAAGCCGTATATTGTTAGAGCGTTGACTTAATGGGAAAATTAAAGTATAAATACGGCGTTCAAAAGTATGAACTGGGTTAGAATTCTTACTGCCTTTCTCAGGTCCAGTTGACAAAAACGTGTAAGATTCAGTTATCTTTAAGGTGACTCCTTTCTATATACTCTTCCAGTATATTGAAAGGTTTATCTCATTAACTATAAGGTGACAGATTTTTTTTGTTATATTTGGAAAACGCAGTAAAAGATATCGAGGGAGCAGATAAATTATTTACCCCTTTTTTAGACGCCGAAATATTTACCACAAATTCGACCTAAACACCCTCATTCGAAACGCACGTTTGAACGAATCTATCAGCTATACCCTACGAAGGGAATTGGAGCGACTACTGCGAGGGTTCTCCGAAATTTTTTCCGATTCACCTGGCCTTACACATCTATATACCTACCGTATCCATACGAATGGAGAAGGCATATTTCAAGTCTCATGACCGTTGTGAAGAAAAATGATGGGGTATTCGCATCTGTTTGGACGCCACCTATTGTCGAGGATATCCTACAACAGTTTCACGGAAAGAAGTTTCTTACAACACTGGATTTGGTGGCATCATATTGGCAAATTCCACTCTGTTATAAAAGCAGTTCCTGTACAATGGAAAAAGTTACCAATACAAGGTGCTACCATTTGGTTTCAAAACGGCTGTGGCTAGTTTCTCACGATGCATAGACTTTGTTTTGGGACCAGAGTTACGGAATTTTACCTATCACTACATTGATGATCTACTAGTGGCATCAGATACGTTCGAGGAACATCTGCAGAACAGCCGGGCCATTTTTAACAAACTGCAACAAGCCGGTTTTACCGTCAATCTGGAAAAATGTCATTTTATATGACAACAGGTCAAATTTCTGGAACAAGTATTATCACCGCTGGGTGTTCGAACCGACCCCGAAAAGATAGAAACCATCCAGAGATTCCCACGTCCCACTAAACCCAAGCATCTGCGAGGTTTTTTTTGGTCTGTGCAACTATTACCGAAAATTATGTCCAAACTTCAGCGCAGCCACTCAGAGAATAGGCCACCTTCTAAGAAAGGGCACTGCCTGGAGCTAAGGAAGCGCGGAGGAAACAGCATTCAAAACTGTCAAGCGACTGTTCCTACGTGATGTGCTCCTAATTCATCCAAATCCTCAGGACCCTTATTTCTTGGAGACAGATAGTTTCAATTACGGACTGGGAGCGGTTCTATACCAAAACGAAGGAACAGAACGAACGGTCTTCGCCTTCCTAAGTCGCTGTCTCAGGGGACCAGAAACCAATTATACGACTACCGAAAAGGAGTTACTGGCGATCGTATATGCCTAATAGAAGTACCGTTTGTATTTAACTGAGGTCCGTTTCACTATCCTCACGGACCACAGTGCACTGGCATTTCTTCGTAGTTGTCATTTTTTAAACGAACGAATCACGCGTTGGCTCCTGTTTATTCAGCAGTTCTATTTTGACATATGCCATATCAAGGGTAAGGACAATATAGTCGCCGATATCCTACCTCGTCACCCACACGATCAATCTGGAAATGAAGACGAGATTCCTCACCCAATTATCGCTCATTTTGTGGTGGAAGGAACCCCAGATCGGCGAGCAGAGCTACGAGAACTCGTCATCTTTCAAACGGCCAATCTGAAGTTGGGAAAAATGATACCCTATTTTCGAGAAGAGGAAGTAGCTGTTAATCTTAGTATCCGTCAGTAGATGTAATTGGCCGGTTCTGGAAATGAGAAAGAGGTACAGAGAGAGGCAATTCGGTAATTAGTAATTATCCTAAGTACCCCCCACCCTTCGCGCAATTAGCAAGTACCTCCCAATTACATCATGTACTGTAATAAGTGCAATTGCACAGTAAGTACCACCCAATTACATCATGTACAGTAATAAGTGCAATTGCACAGTAAGTACCTCCCAATTACCCACAGGGTATACATCTCATTACACCATACATATTAAAGTGTAAGTACACTTTAGGTAGTAATTATTGTATGCAATGTAGTGTAGTGAATGTTATCTAAGTGCCTCCTAGTGATTAATGTTGGTAGCACGTCCTTAACTCTCGGCCGGCGTGCCTAGAGTGCATAGCTTGCGTTAGAGACGGTCGTGCTTAACCGAAATATCAAAGTAAGGGACTAAGAAGGGGTAGCCTGCGCCAGAGATAGACGCGCAATTAGAAAGTACCTCCCAATTACAGCATGTACTGTAATAAGTGCAATTGCACAGTAAGTACCTCCCAATTACCATGTACACGCCATACTGTAATGATTGTAATTGCATAATAAGTACCTCCCAATTACCCACAGGGTATACATCTCATTACTCCATACATATTAAAGTGTAAGTACACCTTAGGTAGTAATTACTGTATGCAATGTAGTGAATGTTATCTAAGCGTCTCCTAGTGATTACTGTTGGCAGCACGTCCTTAACTCTCGGCCGTCGTGCCTAGAGTGCTTAGCCTGCGTTAGAGACGGTCGAGCTTAACCGAAATATCGTGGTAAGGGACTAAGAAGGGGTAGCTGCGCCAGAGATAGACGCACCCAACTGAAATATCGAGGGAGGAGCTAGGAAGAGGTGGTGGAATTTTATAGAGGATATATATAGTAGAACCCGCATCCAAATCCGTACAAATATCGTTAGCTTTAAGCCTATCGGGAGTTCTATCATCTAATATCGAAATAATCATAAAAATAATAAACATGTATAAGTGCAATTGTGGTTTAACATATACAAGGGTAGATAATTTACGTCGACATCAAAATAAAAGTTGTAAGCTGATATCTAACCGCATCGGCGAATCATCCGGAGGTACGAAAAGATCTACTACTCCCAGTAATGATGTTCCACCTGAAAAAAAGCCCGGATAATGCGAGTTCCACAAGTTCATACGCATCGCATCGTAGACTCAAAAGCCCATAATAGAAGATGTGAATCATGTAATGTAGATGTCCCTACCAATCAGATGACGTCGCATATGAGGAGTCTTGGGCATAAAGAAAAAGCCTGTGCAATGCATGCTGATGGTATATATTTAATTAAGAGCGCGTTTAAGTGCAGAATCGCAACTTACAGGCTTAAATGTGATGAAAAACATATAGATTATGTAACATTTTTTGATGCGATAAAATTAAGAGTATTGAAATTGTTAAAAGTTGTTCTGAAGGCCCATAATGCCATTAAAGTTAATGTAGAGGCCTTTGCTACTTATGCATTGGAGAGCCAAGATGTTTCTGAAATCAAATCTTTTAACAGCATAAATCGACTACTCGATTTGTCGACGGATTTGGATGCGGTATATGTAGACTTTAAGGATGCGGTGGTATCTCAAACTGCAGACTTTCAACATAAGGATTCAGGTATAGTAGTTTTATAATTCATAGTATAGCGTTTACTAATATATTACTAATTGTTTCAGGTTGGACATTACGGGAAGTACTATTTTTAGAAGTAAATATAAATAAGTACTCCCCATTAGGCGGCTGCTCGTACATTAACCCTTTCGGTCACTATTTTAATTGGGTGGAGTAAAACATCTAAAACTTTACTAGTGGGAAGCTAATTTTTTTTGCAATTTTTTGACATAATCCATAAAGGGTTATCTATCCTCGTTCAGGGGTGGCAATACGTCGTCAATTGACGACATCGTGACTAAACGGTAATAAAACAGTGAAAATTTAAATTAAATTTTAATAACCTTAGGAATTATGGAAACTTATAAAACAATTAGAACTCTTATTTAAACATAAATGTACTTTACATTTGTTGCACAAAATACGTGACTGTTTTTTGCACCCTGGTTTTTTGCACCTCATCGCAGACTTTTTATCTTCGTGGATTGGCCAATGGTTCTGTCCATCATACCGCACTTCCCGTATTGGACGCACTTCCTGAGTCCCCCTTGAAAATGTAGGTACTGTAGGTGTTGATTCACGAGATGGCCTGCCTCGTTTGCGAGAAGTGATTTTGTCGGCTAATATAAGCGCTTCAGCTATATAAGCCCTGAAGTGAAGAAGATCTAATACATCTCTTTTTGGTATCCCCAATTGAATCGCTTTCTCTTTGTACTCTAGCCAGGCATTCGTACAAGCTATGTCCAACGCATGAGTGAATAAGCGTAATGTCCATTTTTTAGACCTTATGAAAGTCCTATATATTTGTATTAGAAAATCCATTTTATCTACACCCCCCATGCAAGCATTATAAACTTTAACTACTTCTGGTCGCGAAACGTAAACGTACTCTTTCTTATTTTTGTCCCATCGCTTACATTTATCGGCGTCGCCAATGCCCATAAATGTTGACGCCATGTGAAGTGGTTTATTGTCAAACCACTTTGTCATTATCACCTCACCATCTTGTGAAATAAGCTCTTCCATTTCACCTCTCCCCTTTTTTTCATAAGTTTATCATCCTGGAATGGAGGATGCTTGAATCTATCCACTCTTGCTGTACAAGTAGCATAAATTCCTTTGTTTCTGATGTGTTGTAATAAATTATAATTTGAAAAATAATTGTCAAAAAAAGCTGCACATTTTTTTCAGTAATTCTTTGACTTAATTTTGAAACTACTGCTGCAGCTAAGCCAAAAACTCCCTTTTCCATTTCATCAAGCTCTGTTGTAGTGCCTTGATATATAATAAAGTCAAATAAAATACCACTTCTTCCACAAAGGGCAAATATTTTAATACCCCAAGGATTGGGTTTATTTTTGATGTATTGTTTTACATTCAAACGTCCCTTGAATGGAACCATTTGCTCGTCTACCCAGAGCTCCTTCTCCAAGGGAAGGGAAGGCATGTAGCTCTTATTCGATTATATAATGGCCTTACTTTCCAAAAACGATCAGTTTGGCCTTCTTCTTTGGCATTGGTGTCGACAAAATGAAGGCTTTGCCTCAATTTGAAAAACCGATTCAGTGACATATTATCAGCTATAATTGGAATTCGTATGGAGTACTTTGTGCTCCAGTAACATCGAATCCTTGGGTAATGCAAATTTTCCATAATAATATGAATACCAACCATAGTTTTCATATCCTGTATGTCTGTGGGAGTTAATCTTTGGAGCTGTTGTGCAGCATATAGATTGGTATATTCAGCCATCTCCTCAAACAACTGGTCACTAAAATATTTAGTAAAAAAAAACATTAGACTCTGTAACTTAACAACATCTTCTGCTTTTCGTTGAAACCACCTGATGACTGGGGTTATAAATTTGACTCCTGTTCTCCAGCCAATGTTTTCTTTAGGGGTCACCGCAATTCTTGCAATGAAGTCCTTTTTTGTCTCTTTTTTATCAGTGGAAGTTGGTCCAGGCTGAGGTTCGGTAGACATTTTAGTGCTTTCCACCACCTCTTCTTCGGAGTCTAGGATTTTATAAAAAAATTATTCATACTATACTCACTATATTCGAAAATACATACGTTCATCATCAATACCATCGTCATCAGATACTGACTCAGGCTCAGAATATTCATCTATTCCGACAACTTCTTCTTCACCACTCAGGTCTTCGATATCCGAATGTTTTTCAGCCAGCTGTAATAACTCTTCATAGGTCAACGACCTCTTATAGTTCATTTTTTACGATAAACTGCAAAGTTATTTATGAATTTATTGACAATTTAGAATTATTTTGGGTTATGTTACCTGGCTTGTCTGTATCCTTATAGTCACACTGTCGTCAATTGACTACAGCCAAATTTAGAAAAATATTCTTCACTTAAAGGGTTACAAGCTGGAATTTGATTTATTTCACACAAAACTAGACACTGTTGTCAACACGATCCGACACTATTTGTTGTCAAACACAAAACCTGGCGAAAGTAGAACGAACTTCAAATGAACACTAAACAGTGCGCATTATTATAACACCAGAAACCTGTAAATTTTTTTTTGTATTTTACGATCACGCCACTAGATGGTATCAACGTACTCGCATTCGGTACTAAATGGTGTATTTAATCGACGACAGCGTGACTAAATGGTATTGACAAACATTTATATGCTATACTGGATGTTGAAATTGGGTGTCGTCAATTGACGACGCGGTGACCGAAAGGGTTAAGCTCCCCAAGTTTATTGAAACCAAGAAGGGTGTAGTTAATGTCCAAAATAATGATGCGTATTGCTTTGCTTGGGCCATCACGTCGGCGCTATATCCAGCGAGGGACAATGTTCACCTAACGACATCGTATCCACACTTTGAGACCGTGCTAAATGTTGATGGTATTGAATTCCCTATGAAGCTTAAATACATTTCAAAATTTAAAGATTTAAATGACATAAGTGTTAATGTTTATGGTTTGGAACGTAGTTATGAAAATGGTAAGGTTAAATTCGAAATAGTAGGCCCATTACGATATTCCTCTAGGAGGTTAGGTCACCATATAAATTTACTATTAATAACGGAAGATTCAGGAAATAGTCACTATTGTTGGATTAAAAATATTTCCAGATTGATATCGAATCAAGTAACTAGAAATGAACATAAAAAAATTTTTTGTGAGGGCTGTTTACTTTATTTCCGATCTGAAAGCATACTATTGCGGCACCAATTGCGCGATTGTAATCATATATACACCAGCACGCCATCAGTGGAGCTGAAAAAAGACAAACGCGGTAATTATGTACCTGAAAACATACTTAAGTTTCAAAATTATGATAAGCAACTTAGGGTTCCATTTGTAATTTACGCTGATTTTGAATCGATTTTAAAACCAATAGATACTTGCGAACCAGATCCGGAAAAAAGTTTACTATCCCGACATACCAACATGAACCATATTCTTTTGCATATTTGATTAAATGTTCGTTTGATAATTCATTGACGAAATTTGTAACTTTTACGGGTGATAATGCTGGTAGCGATTTCGTGAAACGGCTAGAGGACGATGTTTTAACTATTTATAATACCTATTTAAAAGACGTTGTTCCGATGCATCAGCTGTCTAATGATGAAATAGATGATTTTAACTCGTCGACTATATGCTCTATTTGCGATGAGCCTTTTCAGGAAGGTGACGTTAAAGTAAGAGATCATTGTCATGTTACCGGTAAGAAAACACCTGGCGCCGCGCATAGCAATTGTAATTTAAATGATAAAATCCCACATTTTGTTCCAATCTTTTTCTACAATTTGAGTGGGTATGACAGTCATTTATTTATTAAAGAATTGTATGGCGAAGGAGAGAGGACCGAAGTTATTGCACAAAATAAAGAAAAATATATTTCGTTCACTAAACCATTGTACACCCATAGCTATGTAGATAGAGATGGTATGTTGAGAAAAAATTACATAAAACTTAGATTTTTGGATAGTTACAGATTTTTAGCTAATTCATTGGCTGGACTGTCAGAAAACTTGCCATCAGAATTTTTTGTTGAAACAAGGAAATGTTTTGCAGGAAAAGAAAAATTCGATTTAATGAGGCAGAAGGGGGTGTTTCCATATAATTTCATGGATAATATAATGAAATTAGATCACCCCAATTTACCTTTAAAAGATGAGTTTTATGACAAGTTAAATAATTGCCACGTAACTGATGAGGAATATGCTAAGGCTCAGAAAGATTGGAATGTATTTAAATGTCAAACTTTGGGATCTTATTCTGATTTATACTTAAAATCAGATGTTTTAATGCTGTGTGATATATTTGAAAATTTTAGGGATGTATCACTTAAAGCATATAAACTAGATCCGGCGCAATATTATGCATCTCCAGGTCTGTCATGGGATGCGATGTTGCGGTACACTAAGGTGGAGTTGGAACTACTGACAGATATAGATATGATTAATTTCTTCAAAAATAGTATACGCGGTGGTATAAGCCAATGCGTTGAAAGAAAACATATTGCCAATAACCCGTATTTGTCCGAATATAATCCTTTCGAGCCAAAGTCTTCCATACATTATATCGATGCGACAAATCTCTAAGGTTATAGCATGAGTCAACCTCTGCCCACGGGAGAATTTGTTTGGTTGTCGGCTGAGGAAATTAATCAACTCGATATTATGTCTGTTGATGATATCGGGGATTATGGGTATGTTTTAGAAGTTGATGTAACATATCCGCATCACCTTCATTATAAACACGCTGATTTGCCATTTTTAGTAGAGAATATAATTCCACCTAATTCCAAAACAGAAATCCCCAAATTGGTTCCCAATTTAAATCATAAAGACAAGTACGTATTACACTATAGAAACTTCAAGCAGGCTATAAATAATGGGCTAATTGTAACTCAAATTCATCGCGTCCTCAAGTTTAAGCAGTCTCGTTGGCTGAAAAAATATATAGACCTCAATACAAATATGAGAAACAATGCTAAGGACACATCTGAGAAAAATCACTTTAAGCGCATGGTCAATTCTGTGTACGGGAAAACTATGGAAAATGTAGATGACAGGCGTGATATTTACCTTAGAACCCACTGGGCAAGTAAGAGAAATTCCCCAGGCGCAAACAACTTAATTGCTAGACCTAATTTTAAGTCTTGTTCCATATTTTCAGAGCACTTTGTGGCTATACATATGGGTAGAACTAAAATTTGTTATAACAAACCACTTTATGTAGGTTTCACGGTGTTGGAATTGTCGAAAGTGAGAATGTATGATTTTTATTACGGCACATTAAAACGACAATTAGGCGATAACATTTCCTTACTTTACACGGATACTGATAGTTTTGTGCTTAAAGTTAAATCAATAAATTTTTACGAATTTAGGAAAGGAAATATCGAACATTTCGACACATCTAATTATAAATCGGATAATAAATTTAACCTGCCAGTAAGTAAACCAAAATTGATGAAACTTGTTTTTGTAGTATTCCCTAGTGGATGGAGAGTATGGTTAGTTTTCTCTTTTTTACTTTTTTATTATTTTATATATCGTTTTGTTTCCAAGTTAACACACCTTACACCACATATTCTCCTTTCCACTAGGCGAGCCTGAAGATGAAGTGATGACACTTCGAAACCGGTCGCACTCAATGTTTTGTTAAACAATTAAACATTGACTTTCCTTGTGAGATATAAAGGACTTTTTCTCACCCTTCACCTTAAAATTACCTCAACTCACACATGGCTACCCCCTTGTCAAAATAAGTTTATTTTTATAAAATTTCCAACTATCTCTCCCCTCCACTCCCTACTCATTCCTACCACAATAAATAGTGGGTGCTCATGGTCAGATATTCATTCTGCCATATCCAGCCGAAACAGAAGACAGAAAAAAAATGTCTATCAACATAGCGACCATAATAGCCAGAGAACAAGCCATAATTGACCATGTGATGTTTAATAAAACATGGGGGAAGTTCCAATCAGAAGTAAATAGCCACAACAAATCAACATTGAACAAGGCCCATAAAAAGAAAATGTAATTGTTAGGTTATAAGCATAAAAAATTGTAAAAAATTACTTTAAATATATATTTATACCAATTTCCGTCTATATTTTCCCCCCACCCACACCAAAATAGTAAGTACAACTGCAAGAGAACAAGCCATAGGTCACCACGTAGTGATTAATAAAATATAAATTTCTAGATGGAGCAGGTAAATAACTGAACGAACCAATTTTGAAGAAGTCAAGGATGGCAGTAGACAATGGACGCAAAAATTATAGTAAGGGATACATGGTTTTGTAAACCACGCTTCAATATCTCACCATTATTGACCACCCCGCCGCCTCCAACCGCCCCCCAAACCGCCCTCCCTGACCCAAACCGCCGAAACCGTCCCCCACCACCCCCCTACCCAAAATCGCCCGCTCCCCAGCCGCCCACCCGCCCTCTCCGCTTCCGGGGGTCGGCTGGGCGGCTGGGGAGCGGGCGATTTTGGGTAGGGGGGCGGTGGGGGACGGTTTCGGCGGTTTTGGGGATGCTACTCTTTTTTTTTTTCCTTTTTTTTTCCCGTTTTTTTTCCCGTTTTTTTTCCCTTTTTTTCGATTAAAATGCCTCGTCGATGCTCTCCCCACTCTCTCCCTGAAGGGCCGAAGGCCGGGCCCGCGGAGGACTCCGGCCTCCCGCCTCCGCGGTCGAAGCCCGCGCCCGGCCGGAGGCCGGTTTTTTCCCCACTCCCACTCTCTCCCCTCCACTTTCCGATCGCTATATATACGGGAACAAGACCTGAGAAATTCAGTTTATCACAGCTCCTCGCTGAGTAAACAACTGGACGATGGGCGATTTTGATGATATTTTTTTTGGTCAGTTGTTCAGAGAAGCGATCCTCAGAAGGCTGGCCGGGCGGGCACAACAATTGGATCCGTCGGATGAGGAGTTGGGCCCTTGCGACTCATCTTCTGCTTGCCCTCTGCCAAGGCCGCCATCACCTGTGGGGCCTTGCGATAGCACCACGCAAGTGGTGGATATCGACATCGGTGATGTCGATATGAGTGGCTACGAGTCAGACAATATATCGGTGATCGATATATCGTGTGATTCGGATAGCGATTCCGGCTCGGTTTAGGGCGTATGCTCTAGCCGCAAAAACGGCCCTTTTCAGGGCCAACAAAAAAAAACAAAAAAAAAGGTGCCATGAGCGTTATAGAACTTATCGGGGCATAAAGATATTCAGGAATATCGTAATGGACCTCGAAAAACTGTGGCTCAATTTAGATATACCGTAAAGGCCGGAGGCGCCCGCGCCCGGCCGATTTTCTTCTTTTTTCTCCCACTCCCACTCTCTCCCCTCCACTTTCCGATCACTATATATACGGGAACCAGACCTGAGAAATTCAGTTTACTACGGTTCGCCGAGTAAACTATTTAAGAGCAATCCAGTCCCTTCTGACGTCACACCGCACGAATCTCATGACCTCCCTTTAAAGTATTTGGAACCTTGTTCGCTACATAAATTTGGCAATGTTGTGTGTCGTACCCTGAAGGGTCCGATTACAATTCAGAATTCAGGTATAATTCGTTGGCTATCGCCGCCTACTGGGGGTTAGTGGCTTGTTAATATACGAATGTAGGAATACTATTTTTAAACCAAACATCTCAAATATTTTTTATTTATTGATAGTTATAGATAATATACAGGGTGTCCCGAAATTAGACGGTCATATTTTAACAGCGTAATCTACATCCTAAAATAGTAGTAAAAGTTCATATAAACAGGTCTGAAAACTTTTCTTTTCCGAGATACAGGGTGTTAAAGGTGAAGTCCTGATACCACACTTTTGTAAATATTTTCTAAACGTTTAAAGATAATTAGGTTAAATTTGTTACAAATACTTACCTTTTTACGCTTCATTTATTGGACTAAACCCCAGATATTGATCATCTTCTTAGGTGGGTAAATTAGGGGGAGCTTAGGGTAAAATTGCCGTGTGTGTCCGTGTGTCAATATCTACCATAACTCACGAACCGATACACAGAAAAAAACTAAATTTTAAACTTAAGTTTTATTTCGACCTGACGTGAAATAGTTAGATTTTGGACAAAGTCGGAACATCTGGGGGGTACTTTATGGGAGGCCGTTTTTATATTTTATTGAATATATCTGTTATTTATGTTTGGAGAAGAAAATTATTCAAATAAAAATTACTTCTAATATTATTATCTATAATTTTTGCTTAATGTCAAAATTTCCTGAAATGGTTCGTATTCGAAAAATTTTACAAAATGTGCAAAATTCTAAACTAAACTAAAAGTTGTTTGCGATATCGATCTCTATAATTTTTGTTTACACATGATTTTTCTAAAATGGACCGTAATGGAAAAATTGTAGGAAAATTGCTAAATTTAAATTTTTCAGTATTTTCATTTTCAATGAATAACTATAGAAAAATGTTTCGAGGTAGATAGATGTATGTGGAAAATGTATATATTTAGTTTATCCTCTAAACATTTATAGAGGTACTGCAATAAGTTGTACAAAATAACCAGAAAAAGCCTATAATAACTAGATAGGAAAGTCATGTGTTGGACACATCAGATTTTTGGACTATAAAATTTGGAAAACTAATATTTTCTGTATAATAAAGCTACATTTGTTGCATCTCGCTAGACGCGCCATTTTCAAGAGAAAACCATGTTACCTTATTCGAAAGTGTAAACAATAATTAGTAGGTCTGTAGAATTAGAAATTTTATTTTTTTTTTACTTTGAAAAACCGGTAACTAAAGAAATTTTAGAAAATATTTCATCTGGACTTCACTTGTAACACCCTGTATCTCGAAAACGAAACGTTTTCGGACCTATGTTTATATAAACTTTTACTCCTATTTTTAACCGACTTCATAAAAGGAGGAGGGAGGTTCTCAATTCGTCGCAATATTTTTTTTATGTATGTTCAGCGATAATTCTTTAACACGGTGTCCGATTTTAATGATTCTTTTTTTGTTAGAAAGGGGGTACTTCAGGGGTGGTCCCATATAAATTTGGTCAAAATCTAATAATTGGGTCCATGACAAAATCCTCAAACTCTTCATTTTTTATGTATGTTTAGCGATAATGCTTTACCACCTTGTCCGATTCATATGATTCTTTTTTTGTTAGTAAGGGGGTACCTCAGGGATGGTTCCATATAAATTTGGTTAAGATGTGATGATGGCATCTGCACATTTTTGAAGTCGGTTTTTTTTAATTTTTAATTTCTTATACTTGTTTTTTTATTTATTATAGATACAAACTAGCTACAGCATTGAATATTTTATAAATAATTATCATGTACATAAATAATTGGATAATTGCAAATAAGTAAAGTTCTTTTTAGCTAAATGATTTTAGATTTTAGTTATATTTAAATTAATAAAATCCTAAAATATTTATCCTTGTTTAGTTAATATCCATTATTGCAATTTAGATCCATAAAGAGCTATCGAATTTAGGTTTTTAAATTCCACCAGAAGTGCGTTAAATATTTTAGTACCGAGGTATAAAACAGTATTAGTTTCGAAAGCAAATATAATTATTATCACAGTATAACACTGATTCGTGATTCATATCCGTGATCCGAAAAAAAGGATTCGAATCACTTGATTCGAGTCCTTTTTTTTTTTTTTTTTTTTTTTTTTTTTTTTTTTTTTTTTTTTTTTTGAAAAAGGATTCGAACATTGGATCCGTGATTCGAATCACATCTCGTGATTCGGATTCGTGATTCGGATTCGTGATTCGGATTCGTGATTCGAATCACATCTCGTGATTCGGATTCGTGATTCGGATTCGTGATTCGGATTCGTGATTCGAATCCATTTTTTCGAGGATTCGTCCCAGCTCTGGATGACGGCATCTGCGCGTTTTTGAATTCGGTTTTTTTTAATTTTTAATTTCTAATACTTGTAGGATGTAGATTACGCTGTTAAAATATGACCGTCTAATTTCGGGACACCCTGTATATTGGAAATTCGAAATAATAGTTATGACGTAGCGGTGTTTTTCTAATTGTAATCGGACCCTAGGTATATGGATACGGAAAGTGATGAATTGGAGATAGGTAAATTGTATTTATTGTATTAAAGGAACAACAAATATAAGTACAATTAAATAAGTATATTAATATAACAATTTTTTAAAGTCTGTATTAAAAAAATTTTTTTTTACATAGATTATTAAATTAAAAAAATAACTATTAAAACACGAAATGTTAATTTTTTCTCTTTTACAACACAAAATATTCAATACTGTTGAATCAAAATTTTCTCTTGGCAGCAGGTGGTTTTTGTGACGCGACAATTATGATGCTTTGCATCTCATGAATTAAAGTTAATTCTCTTTCAATCTTAAGGTGTTCATACCCCTTATAATTATCGGACAAGAATATCTCAAAATATTTAAATTTTGGCAAAATAAATTAGGCAATAATATCTATAATATGCATATATTTTAATGTTTTAATTCCTTCCAGTTTCCCAAAAAAAACTAAAAGGGCTTTAATTTTGAAATATCCTAATGAAAATAAATGCATTCGTCGACAGCACTATTCTTAATATAATCCCCAAATTTAGGCCTCTAATGTCTTGTTAATGATTTCTTAAAAGTCGCCAAAATTAGTGGCTAAAACGCTTCGTTAAGTGCTATCTTCTAGTGTAAACTGGTGTAAATTATTGCAAAAAATGAATAATGACAGAGTGTACGATACGATAGTTACAAGCCCGTTACACTGTTTTCCACTTAATTTATTAAAAAAAAATAATAATTAACTAGGGTGTTAATTTTTTTTCTCTGAAGCTATTGGTTTTGGGGAAAAAATTCAAAAATAAAAAAAAATTAAATAAATCAAGGATTGCATAAAAGTTCATCTCGAAAAAAAGTTTTGATATGAAATAAAGTAAGTGTTGCTAATTTCACCCCCCTATAATGTAACAGAAATATTGAAAAAATACCCGTGGTTAGTCCTTTGCGATTACAGAATTTCAAGTTTCTAGCTTTACTGAAATTTTAGAAAAAAATAAAAACTCAATTTTAGTCACCACTTTTTAAGGGTGATATCTCGAAAAGGGGTGGGTTGAAGAAATTTTGTTATAGAAAAGACCCATCTTAATTTCATACGAGCAGAAACACCCTGTATATTACACATTTTTTTAAGCGTGCAAAATTCTTGACAATCTCTTTCCCCTAATTGGCACATGTCGTATTTTTCTAGGATTTACTAACTCTGGCAGCAAACAAATAAAATAGAAATTTGTCAGCTGTGCATTTTTGCCTTTCAGAATTTTTCATTTCATAAATTAACTAAAAACTAAATGAAACAAAAACCTAACAACGCCTCAACAACAAACTAAGACGATCATAATAATTTCGCACCTCTTCAAAAACAACTACCTATTTTTCGACACAGGAATTAACAAATTTAACTAAACGGCAGCTACCCTTTTAACCACGGGCTTCAAAGACTAGCAACGTTGCCATATTCATTGGTATCATTGTTTTAATAGAATTAGTATCGGAATGAAAACTATGTTAATCTTCGGTCCTGTTTAAAATTGTTAATCTTTTTGAAAAAAAGTTATTTAGAAAATAGTTAAGATATTTGATATAGAATGCCGGTAAAGAGCCAAAAAATTAAATTTATTAAAAAGGTAAAATTTTTGTTGTTTTTCTTAAAAAATATAAGTTTTTCGCGGTTTAGCGAAATCCTTGGTTCATTTTTACAACGATTGGCCTGAACCATTTTTTTTTACAATTTTTTTTAACTGCCTCAAATGTAAAATTGATTTTTGGTGGAGGAGCGCCCGTCATGTTTGCTCTTAATTCTTTTAAAGTTATTTTTTCAGTAATCAGCAGTGTTTCAACATGACTTCAATCGAAGAGACGATCGCCGCCGCTAACTCAACCATATCAATCGATGCTGTGGAATTCGATTTTGAAGAAATCTTCAAGGAGTTGACGGTTCCTTCACCGGTATCGCCGATGGAGCTGTCGCAAGTGTGCGACATCCTATTACCGGCCCCGTTACCGGCTCCTTTGCCGCTCCCGTCACCGGCTCCGTTACTAGCCCCAGTACCGGTATACGATAGCGGAGACGATTTTGAAGCGCCCAAGAAGATCCGGGTCCTCAGTGATGTACGCGTCGATACGCTATCCATGTCAGCCACATTGCCAAAACTTGTCGGCACAATGGAAGATGCGCCCTGTAGGTCGAAGCCAACGAGACCGCGGGTGGTTGTGCCGAAGAGTAGAAAGCCGAGAGCCACCGCAGCGAAACCAAAGACCGCGCCAGTAAGGAAGTTGAAGGCGGTAGCCTCAACAAGTGCGGCGGTACCAATTCCAATACCGCCCAAGGATGACGGCGAAGAAGACAGCATGAGGAAGAAAATCAACAACGCCGCCACCGTCCTATTGAATTTGGAGACGCGGTATAATGCTGATAGGGAGCAGTTAAGTATCACTGAAGCGACAGTAAAACAGCTCAGGATGGAGGTGGATGGTATGGCGAGATATATAGGGGTTACCTTAGCGCCACTTCAGCGCGAGACTGAAGGTTTGGCAGATGAAGATGCCCACATCCAACGGCACTTGGTTGACTTGCAACGACAGATGGATGAGACCATTCATCGTCGGAACAATGTGCGCCAAAGACAGTTGGATGTGGGCATTGAAATTGCTAGGGTCAAAGAGACCCAATCGGAGTATAAAAAAAAGAAGGCTGCATATGATATGATGCAGGGCCGGTATCGCGAACTTATTGAGCGGGCGCGCGTTAGGAGTGCGGACTACACACGGTTTTGGATCGCATAGTGTTGCATAAGGACAGGTAGACATTTTTTGGTATTTGTTAATTTGTTAGTCGTGGAGATATGCCTACTGGGGAGCTAACCACGTTAAAAAAAAGCAGCGCGCCATGAGTTCTATCTCCATATATTAGGATTAGTTTATGATGATATAGGCTAGTTGTAATATATAAGATGGTGTGGAAACGAACTCCCTAATCAGAGCCAAACAAAACAACAAAATTTTAAGATATAAAAGTTTTATTGTCGAAAGTCTTGCACTCTTAATTTTTACTATTTAATAATATAATAGCGAAATGTTAAGATATAAAAGTTGTATCACCGAGAGTCTTCCACTCTCGCTTCTCCCCCACTCTATCCCCACTCTACTCACTTTTTTTCAATCACTATAAATACTCATCGCACATATGCATACAATCATTCTGCTTCATGATGTGCGATTCTGCAAGTGGCTCTGGTTTCAGCCCACCCGGACTATGTAGGAGAACCATCGCATGGTTGTTTCCGACCACGTCGGAAGAGGAGTTGGGTCCTTGTGACTCAACTTCTTCTTCTCCCCCTCTGCCAAGGCCGCCATCACCTGCGGGGCCTTGCGACAGCACCTCGCAAGTGGAAGTGGCGGATATCGACATCGACGATGTTGATATGGGTGGCTACGGCTCAGACGATATACCGGCGATGGATATATCATCTGATTCGGATAGCGATTCCGACTCGGATTAGGGTGTATGCTCTAGTCGAGAAAAACGGCCCTTTTCAGGGCCAACAAAAAAACAAACAAAAAGCGGTTCCTTTTAGAACCAACAAAAACTAGCGGACTGCTCAATGGTCTAAACATTATAATTTTGCATCAATTGTAATTTAAAATTGGTCCCACTCAACATCTATCCCACCATATTTTAAATGGTAAAGTAGAAGATATTTCGTCTTCCGAAAAAATAATATAAGAATAACAGGAAACTATTATTTTACCTTTGAAGAATTATGTACAGTTTTAACCCAAATACTCATCTACTAGAATGGGTGTGAGCAAGAAAAATAGAACTTATTGCTAGCCGAGACAAAAAAAGTTTGCATTGTTAAGGTTCGAACTATCTATAACATCCCCCCACCTCAACATCCATCCACCGACCTCTTAATGAAAGAGTTCCTATAGCCTCAGATATTCAGTTGTCTAAATTCAGCTTGAAGGCCCTGCGCTACTATGAATAAATTAAATGATACTTGTTCTATGAGTAAGCGTCTTACTTGCAAGATTTGTGGCGATAAGGAGGTGCAAATGGTTTTTATACCATGCGGGCACGCAGTATCTTGCGTAAGTTGCAGTCAATCCGTAGTTATTTGTATTATCTGCAGGGCGCCGATTAATGCTAGAGTAAAATTTTTTCTGACTTCCAACTTTCCGGAACTAGCCGAACTCAATGAGCGCGGTGTAATGCAGGGGAGGTGGTAAATTCGTGGGTTGGTGGAGTGGAGGTGGAAATACATAACATATATAAGGAGGTCCCGACCACGTACCAGCATCAGACATTTAAGTGTAGCTGACCTGACCACCGACATGAACAACCAGAATGAATACCAGGGTGAAGAAGATGAAGGAGTTAGGGAGATCATTCGTCAACTGGCCTTAGTAGCGCGCTTTGATGCCAACAAGCCAGGAATTGACGAATTTTGGGCCGCCGTAGAACGTGATGTAAGTTTTTAACTATTACCTTATGTTTATAAAATTACTACTCATTATGCTTATAAAATATCTAATCAATATACTTCTTTACAGGCTGCTGATGCTGCTGCTGCCGCTGCTGATGGTGATGGAGAAGGCGCGGCTGCCGACGAGGATTTGGGCGCTGTTGGTCCGGCACCACCCATCGAAGAGGGTGCAGACGCCGTTGGTCCAGCCCCACCCGCCGATAATTTTCGATAAAACCGATGTATTTTGCCCAATACTTCCTTTGACGCTTTTAAGGTCTCGAAGAATTTCCGTATTACACTTAAATGAATCTGATAAGGACCTTCAAGAATTAGCTTGGACTCGGTTTAAAGCTAGCGACGCGTCAGTTGGTGAAAAAGCAGCTGCCTGGACTATTACAAATATTATGAAAACAAAGCGAAGTTTTGGTATGGGCCATAAATGACGGTCTAGAAAGCGGCGTCGCGGAACAAAAAGCAAAAAACGAATTACTTTCGGTAGAGGAATTGTCAGTAAGATTAAAGGGGTATTAAAGACATATGGCGGACAGAAAATGGGGGAAAAACACTCAGGAAGATGGCTGCATCATCTCTCATGGCTGCCCGAAAATATGTTAAAGCAGCCGGGGGAAAGAGAAAAATTATTATTCCCCGTATTATACCGATACCAAAAACAGGCGGATTTTTACCATTAATACCTATTTTTGCTGGATTATCTACATTGGGGAGCTTGGCAGGAGCGGCGTCCGGAATCGTCAAAGCAGTGAACATCGCTAAAACAAATAGTCAACAATTAACAGAAGCTAATCGACACAATAGAACCATGGAAGCCATCTTTCTAGGAAAAAACGGTAAAGGATTATACTTAAAGCCCTATCGAAAGGGGTTGGGCCTTTACATGAAACCATATCGGCCTAAATACTCGTAAGTTCACTACCTCGAAGACCTCTCAGTAATTTAGACATACGATCTTTTGCCAAAAGATTCAAGATTCCCTACTTTCGAGGTGTGTATATGAGAGATAGTTTACCAAACTGCGGGCCACTAAGAAACGAATCAGCCATTGTCAATTTGGATAGAAGTAGTGGGCCAGGAACACATTGGGTCGCTTACAAGAAAAGAGATGCGTCATTAATATATTTCGATAGTTATGGTGATTTACCCCCACCTTCAGATTTAATTAGTTATCTGTATAAAGGGCGTTGGCCGGTATCTGAAGTTCACTATAATTATAAACGCTACCAGAAGTTTGATACTGTCCTATGTGGACATTTGTGTTTGCAATTTCTTCTCTCTGAAGAATGAATACCCACGATGTAGAACAACCTAAGGATTTTTCTAAAAATGAATCTGTTGACGTAAATGATGGTCCGACGGTACTTTTGAAACGCGGGTCAATTGACGTAAGCGATGATCCAACACCAAAACACGTAATTTGTTGTTTTGTAAAATTCGAGGACTGAAAATTGCCACTAAAAAGCGAGTTTATAATTTATGTAATCGAAAATAGATTTCGAAGTCAGTGTGACATACTTCTTAGCCATGTCAAGAACATTTCATTTGTCGTCCATAGCGTCAAGCATTCTCAGCAATGATTTTTTTCCGCCCATCGAATTGGATGTTAATAAACAGTATGGTCTTGGATTAATAGCATTTTATGCCTACCATTCTATCAAAAATATCACCTCAAAAAATAATATCATCTGTTTAGAGGTGGTAGACCGAGAAAAGTTTTGGGCAGATGTGGTGCAGCGAGAGAAGAGTTGGGCCGAGGAAGGCGGTGGACCGAAAAAAAATTAATGTACGTGTGGCACCCGGCGCTTATGAGATTGACGAAATTAATAAGTTCGTCCAAAAAGCTATATATGACTATCTATATCCGGATACCAAAACTATTTTAAATCAAGGAGAACTTGATATGTTTAAATTGTCGGCGAACAACAACACTCTAAAATGTGAAATTTCATCTAAATTTATAATCAACTTTGATTGTGACAACAGTATAGCTAGCCTCTTAGGAGGATTCGGTAATTCGAAGTGCCCGCCAAGGCCTCAAGCTTATGTCTCTACAAGGCCGATCAATATTATGAACCTCCACCTTGTTCAATTGGATTGTAATATTATTTCTGGTTCCTATATAAATGGGAAAGAAGCCCACACCCTTTTTTCATTTGACATAGACGTTGAGCCAGGATACAAACTGACGAAGGAACCTCATAACATTATTTATCTACCAGTCATACCTACCGGTCGGCAATACCTAGACAACATTACTATCCGAGTTGTAGACGATAACGGTGAGTTGATTGACTTTGGAGAGGAAACTATCAATATCACACTCGAATTAAAAGAGATAAACTAATATGGGATTCTGTTTCAAACCACGATATTCAACTAGCGCCCATTTAAATAATCATATAAATAGAATCGAAGGGAAAAACATGAACATTCGTCGAGTAACTGTAAAGCGAAGAAGACTTCTGTTGTCTAATAAAGATTATAAATTTCTTCAATCTATTGGATTCCATATAAGATATTAAATAATGGCTGTTTATGAAAGAAATGAGATGTTGGACGTATTTGAAAAGCCGATCGTCGATAACTCAATCAAAAGATGCGATGGATATATCCACCCGCCTACGGGATCGCCAAATTACAAACATTCTGATACAATCACCTTTACGATCAATAATATGGACCTGAATCTCTTAATTTGCGATAGTTACATCAATATAGTTGGAACATTTAAGCCAAAAGAGGCTAATAAAAAGTGCTATTTGGCCAACAATGCTCTTCCTGGCCTATTTGAAGAAATTAGATATGAAATGGGTGGACAAAAGATTGCTGAATGTCGAAAACCCATTATAACGACAGCAATAAAAAATATGGTGTCATATGGTGAAAAACATGCGAAATTATTAGAAACATCCGGTTGGGGCCTCAGCGAAGAGAATCAAGTTTTGGTTGATTCAACGAGTAATACATTTACAGGTAGAATCTTATTAAAACATCTATTTGGTTTTGCCGAATCTTACAAAAAAGGGATAATAGGTGTTAAGAATGAGATGACTGTAATAATTGCTCGAGCATTCGAAAATTGCTATATAGGAGAAGTCGATGCGGACATAACTATCACTAAAATGGATTGGATAGTCAAACATATTACTCCCGAAAATGATGAAGATGTTCTCATGTATAAAAAAATTAATGACAAACATTTGCAATCCATTAAAATACCACACCATAAATGGGATCTTTATGAATTACCTACTCTAAGGCAAACTTCTCACGACATATGGGCGATTAAAACCACTACATCCATGGAACGACCTAGATATGTAATTATTGGATTTCAAAATACTTCTTTTACTGAGAACAGGAAAGAAGATGTGACGGCGTTTACGGCTGCTGATATAACTAATATCAGATTATATCTAAATTCTGAAGTTTACCCGTTAGAGCGTTGGAATCTAGATGTCGGGAAAAAGTTGGATACTCCCGCTTATTATGCTTATGAAGATTTTCAGCGAAGTTATTACAAAAAGGAAAATCCTGAACCGATGTTAGGCCTGAATGGCTTTAGAGCGAACCCCCTATTCGTAATTGATTGCAGTATGTATCCAAAACCAATCAAATCTTCAACTGTGGATGTCAAGGTTGAATTCGAAACACGTAAAATGCAGTTTCCCGCCAACACTAAAGCGTATGCGCTTATTATTCATGAAGCTCTTATAAGTTATAATGCACTAGATGGCACTGTACACACCGAATATATGCCATTGTAATTCATATACTCTAATTTACTGTATCCAAACTTATGTCTGTGTTCACTTTTAACAAAAATAAAAAGATGTAACCTGTTTTAAATAAAAAACATTTAAACTATGTATATTGTTTTATTTATATTTTAATCACAGATAGATAGATAGATAGATAGATAGATAGATAGATAGATAGATAGATAGATAGATAGATAGATAGATAGATAGATAGATATATTATATAAGTAATCGCTAATCCATTTTGTCATGTCTCATCATCAGCCTCATCGTCTGCATCTTCATCTAAACCATGTTTACTTTTTATTTGCGGGGTGATGTATGGTAAGGCCTCGTTCAAAAAGCGTTTCAAACTTAGGGTAACCATCTTCTCACAGAATGTATCCAAGTCCAGCTCACATGCATTATATTCACAGCAAAGACTGCTGTCTTTACAGTATTTCTCATAACAATCGTTTTGATAGGCTACAGCTTCTGGAAACAGCCATACCTCAGCGTCGTAATTGATGGAGTGTAACGCATTCATCGCCAGTGCGTCCAGTTCCTTTCCAAGTCTGTTTATTGCTGATTCTATATCAATGAATTTAGGCCAGTGCTCTTCGGAATACATCATCCACATATCGAAATAATCTGAAACAATATTTGACCGTTATTAAATGAACAAATATGGGCCAAGTTATACTTACAATAAAATTGTAGAAATTCTTAATGAAATATTGTGTTTATTAGATATCTATATGTGATTAAAAGTAAAAAAATATTTACAGTGACTCTACCATGGATTTAACTAATTGATTGCTGGCCAACTAGATCGATTCTTATATGAGACCTAGTAGTTGAGTTGTAACACGGCTTTTCCCCTAAATAGACCATGGCATATTGGCCAGTAATCATTTATCATAGCAATGACTTCGGATGGCATTATTTCAAAAATGCGCCTCGGTAACCAACACTGGAAAAGCTCCAGCGAATGTCGATCAATTAAATGAATAAGTAAACATTTACCATACCTGGTATGTTTGACCATTATCGTTTTAATAATATAAAGTTGACCTATAACCAATGACTTTAGTTCTCTTTGGTCCAATATTGTGGGCCAGTCTCCAAGTAATTTATTAACCGCATCAATTTGCGTTTGAGCCATAGTAGAATACAAATAAATATTTTTTTACCTGAATAATACACACACAATACTACACTTGGTAACTATTTGGAACTTGTAGACCTTTTAAATTTCACGATTTTAAACTGATTTTATTTGGATGCGGATCCTAGTATATATCCTCTAGAAAATGCCCCCACTTTTTCTCAGCCCTACCCCGATATTTCGGTTAAGCGCGATTGTCTCTAACGCAGGCTAAGCACTCTAGGCACGACGGTCGAGAGTTAAGGACCTGCTGCCAACAGTAATCACTAGGATGCACTTAGATAACATTCATTACACTACATTGCATACAGTAATTACTACCTAAGGTGTACTTACACTTTAATATGTATGGAGTAATGAGGTATATACCCTGTGGGTAATTGGGAGGTACTTATTATGCAATTACAATCATTACAGTATGGCGTGTACATGGTAATTGGGAGGTACTTACTGTGCAATTGCACCTATTACAGTACATGATGTAATTGGGTGGTACTTACTGTGCAATTGCACTTATGTAATTGGGAGGTACTTGCTAATTGCGCGAAGGGTGGGGGGTACTTAGGATAATTACTAATTACCCAATTGCCTCTCTCTGTACCTCTTTCTCATTTCCAGAACCGGCCAATTACATCTACTTCCGTCGACTTCTAGCATCTTATAAGTTAGAAAACCCCCGAAGTCTACAGGAGAAATTAGTGTGACATTAACATGAACTTGGCCATTTCTCGACACCCAAGGTATAACCATTTTTGCGAGAAAATTTCTATTGTCTATGTCAGCGTACTCAGAAACTAAATCGAAAGTTTATAGGACCACTCCAACTCATTTTGCCAGTGGAAGCGGGAGAACTAGTAGCGGTTGACTATTTCGGACCTTTACTTCGCGGAAGAGGTGGAGTCGCTTATATACTGGTCGCTGTGGATGTCTTTTCTATGTACATAAATTTGTTTCCAATGAAGAAAGCTGATCCGTCTCTGCCTCCAACTGAATCCCCCAGGACTTGACACGTCTCCTACCCATTAAATATATCCTAAGCGACTAAGCGACCATGGTACCCAATTCACGTCCAAGGTTTGGAAAGATCGAATGAAGGCCGCAATGATACATGTAAAATACGCATCCAATCATCACGCTAACTCCAATCCAGCAGAGAGGTATATGAAGGAAATTGGCCGGATGCTCCGAACGTACTGCCACCAGCAACACAAAAACTGGCCTGTTTTCGTACCTGACATAGAACGCTGCCTCAATTCGACTTCCAATACCAGCACCGGATTTTGTCCGATATAAATTTTAACCGAAATGCCGCCACAGCGATGTCTAGACACTGAACTTTCGAAATATCTACAGAGAAGAGAACGAGCGGTCCAGGAACGATTGGCAAACATGGCATCCAAAAGGCAGCTGCAACAAAAGCGGCCGCAAGTTCATTTTCGCTAAGATGATATGGTCCAGTTGCGAACGAAGACACAGTCGAATGCCGCTGAGGGGATAGCGCAGAGGCTACCTCTATTGTACGAAAGTTCTTTTCGCATTGATGCAGAGCCCCACACCAACGCGTTTCTGCTAATCCCCACCCATCAACCCATATAACAAAAGGGGCTTAAAATTCGGAACTATTAATTCCTTAATGTCCTTATGTTATGCCCTTGGAAAAAATCGACGTTCCGGACAGGACTATAAAACACGCCAGATGCCGGGAATGACGGCCTACCCAAAAGTAATAGTCCCGCATTACAGTTTCAGTTCTCAAATAAGCTTTGGTTTTGGGACTGGAAGCAACGAATAGTTTAGTGGCAGTGAAAAAGGGTGTATCCACGGCCGCACCAACCGCAAAATAACTACCGACCCGTGATGATGCTAAAACGAATCCTATGGAAGCAGGCGGACCTGTGCCAAACAGGACTCGCGGATATAGGCGAGGCGCCGATGTTGGAACAAAGGCAGCCGCTGTTTCCTGTCAACCGTCTGGACACTCCAACGCCCGGAACATCATCGCCGCGAAAATTCTGCCGAACTGGAAAATACAGACGATTATTGCGTCTCGATAAACGATTGGAGCGCGGTCGCAGATAATTCAAGATAGACACTTGAAGTCGCGAGTGGTAGTGGTCTAACGAATCAGGAAAAGACAAAAACGCGATCGGACCTTACACAGGAAATGAGGAATATCGATGGTATCAGCGATGCCTTAAGAAATTGTGCGCTTGCATTTGAAATCGATATTCGACGTCGCGGGTTTTAGTGACCTAACGGATCGGGAAAGATAAAAACGCGATAGGACGTCACACGTAAATTAAAAAAAAAAAGAGACTAACTTTTCCACTACGGTTTGTTTCCATTTAAGTTTAAGAATTTTTTTAGTAACCTTTACCGGTGGATTTAAGGATTTATTTCATCGGGGGAGAAATCAGTACCGTAAATTCCGTATTGTAAATTCTGCTGCTATGTATTGTAATTTTTCTTAATCGGATATTAATGTATTTCGAAAAAACTTTAATATTAATTTAATTTTTTTTGAGTTAAGAGGCAAATTACACTGACACCAGTGTAATTTGGAAACTATGTTCAATTTATTAGCTCGAAATTGTATAGGGATATTATAACAGTTTAATTTTGCGATATCCATAATTAATTTTATTAATTTATTTAAATTAAATAATTTGGGTAGGCCACTGGTAAAAAAAATTTAAAATATGAAAAATCGATATTCATTTAATTTTAGGAACTACCTTCCTAAGAGTAGGCAACACTCATTACAAATATATTTTTAATTGCGAAAAATTGACAGTTATTAAATTTTAAATGTTTAGCAAACGCAAATATAAAATACTCAAAATGATCTAATCGACATATTATAATCGAATATTAGATCCATGAAATCTAACGACAGAAGTTGGAGGTAGTCACAGATTCGACGCATTAAATGTTTTGCGAAAAAACGAAAGGGAATCCAAATTCTTCCTTTCTGTTTCGACACACCTACCGAACAGGTATTTTTATTAGTTACATTTACAACATGTAACGGTTACTCTTCTAGTTCCGTTTTTTTAATATTTTATAACTATATTTTTAAAATGATTGTCCCATCTCTATTAGGATCATTAGTTTCATTCTGTCGCTACAAATATTTTATATAGTTATTTTTGGTTTTATAAGTTGTATGTTCGGATCGAAAGTGAATTTGACTTTCGGCAGGTATTACTGGTAAAAGTCCTTTTACAACAATACCTCAGAACGAGGCAGTCGAGATTATTAAATCTGCTAATATTTAATTAATCTAACAGTATGTGGTATTTTTATTAGTGGTGATAACCATCAGTATTTTATGGTGAGTAAAAGCTTAAGATTTACAAGATTTCTGCAAAGATTAACGAAATGGATCGGGATTTATTCAGTTGTTAAAACTGTGAGGTTAGATGTTTTAGAACGTGTCATTAATTTCTGTAAAGATCTATTTTTTATTCATTCTGTGTTCAGAAACATCTTACCTCCTTATTCCTTATTACGTAAACTTCAAAAAGGTCTCAATCTTTTAGATAAGTCAACCTTTGGATGGTTTAAACATACGCTGAGAAGATAATTGAAAATATGGTTTAAACATACGCTGAGAAGGTAATTGAAAATATGGTTTAAACATACGCTGAGAAGATAATTAAAAATATGGTTTAAACATACGCTGAGAAGATAATTGAAAATATGGTTTAAACATACGCTGAGAAGATAATTGAAAATATGGTTTAAACATACGCTGAGAAGATAATTGAAAATATGGTTTAAACATACGCTGAGAAAATAGTTGAAATATGGTTTAAAATTACGCTGAGAAGATAGTTGAAGTTATGGTAACAAACATGTTAATTTATGGTTAGAAGAAAACGCATCGCTGTAGGAGACCGTCCTTATTTGATCGACCCTTAAAGAAAGATTGCAGACCTAACACCATTCCTTCTCTGAGATAAGTTTCATTTTTTATCATTGAAAATTAAATAAAGAAGTAATTTAAATGAATCATGGCTTGTGTAGATTGTAATTGTTACTTGCCTGCATAAACATATACATTCTTGTTTTAACATCAGTCATATTAATTATATTTGCTAAACTATTATAATTCGCCTTAAATGATATGTTTATGTAAGTTTGGTGGCGCCCTCCTTCCCTTTCCTATAGTTAAGTTTTGTCAAGGTTAATAAGTGCTACTCACGGCCCTAATTAAAATTGAGCTAAAACACGGTAAGTAAAACCAACATCACATGTTACAAACCTTTAAAAATTTATTTTGTGAAAGTCGAAATCCGAAAAGTCTGAAATATCTGAAACAATGGTAAATAATTTTTAAAAATTCGAAAATTAATTTCAAGATCTCCCCGAACCCTAAAACTGTGTGCGTGTGTAGGTACGTCCGTGCGGGAGGCGTGCGTGCGTACTTGCTTGTGTGTTTTTTTTAATATAGTATTATTTTTTGATATTATAATAAACATTTATCAAAAAGCATTTTTGCTTAATTTTTTTGTATGACTAAGAGGTCAGAGTTAAAAACAGGCAAACAAATTTCATTAATAAATTAAAAAGAACGTATATAAGCTTTGCATAAATATATATTTATACAGCGTGTCCCAAAAATCGACTTGGGTCAAATCTGTCAAAAATATGAAACAAGCTCATTTATAATTTATTGTATTATTAAATAAATACGACACTAAAACGCCTATCATCATTCCAATGTTTCATTTTTTAAAATGGTTGTTTTTATAATTTTAAAAATTAATTTAATCCTCTTTTTAGTATTTAAATTCAAATATCAGCATTTCAAACAGAAAGAGGAGAATTTTGTACTAAACAGATTTTTGATTCTATTATTTTAAAAATGTAACAAATTTTAGTCAGACTTAATAAGGAAGCATAATAATAAAGTAGCAGTTCAACAATTATGAATATGAAATTAGGAAGCATTGAAAGAAAAAAAATTATAGATGTTATAAGAAAAAAAAAAGGAATTTTTGTCTCCGGCCCAAAATGAAAAAAAACTGTAAGACCTACGCAAAAAGTGTCACCTAAAAATATTATTCCTTGTTTATATTGTCAATGACATGAAACGTTATTTGAAAAGACATACTATGAAATGTTCTCAGCGTACTCAAAATGAATGTAAAGCAAACTCGAATATTCCTTTATAAGCTCAAACCTATTTAGCCGTTGGTTCTCTTGACGATAAATTTATTAGTAGCTTACGAATGAAAGACGGCATATTCAGTATGCGTTGTGATAGCATATCATTATTGGCAAAAAGTAACCCCCTCATATTATCATTTGGATAATTTTATGCAAAACGACATCGTCATAATCACCTAAATAAAGAAACCAAAAATAAATTGCGAGAATTAGCTCGATTGTGGCAAAACATGAAATTGTACATTTCTGATAAGAGTATGTTTGATGCAGTTGAGCCAAAAAACTTTAAATATTTAGTTCGAGAAATCTCCTTCGTTGGCTCTTCATATGGGTACAACTTTGAAAAAATTATGTGATCATGTTTTTTTCTGAAATTCAACAAAAAACGCAATGTATGTTTATAAATGGAATAAATAGCATCGGGAAAGCGAAACAAATTAAAATATTAATGACACTGGTTATGACACACTGGAACGCTGAAATGAGCAGTGCCACTAATCAGGATTTATTAGAAAAACAATGGAAAAATCAACAATAATTCCATTAACATCGGATATAAAAAAATTAAACGAATTTGTGAAGCAAATGGCCAAAACATGTGTTGAAAATTTAAAAGCTAATAACGAATATCGCGAATCATTTAATGATTTGCAAAATGTTGCTACACATTATTAATGCTATACGTTATTAATCTTAGTTAGGAAAAATTTCTTGTTATTTGCAACAGTTAAAAAAAATTTTTGTCCTGACGGTTACAGAACATTAAAAACATTAGCACATCAATCTGGAGCAGAATATCCTAGTATTGACTTCTGACAAGTTAAGAAAGCACATTGCTACGATTTCACAAGTTGACAACTTAAGTTCAACAGAAATAGAGCAATTGTGCACATTTTTGGGACACTCAGTTACCACATATCAAAATTTTTACAGGTTAATCTTTTATTTTTTCATAAAAAAAAATGTTTTCTAACTATGGCCCTAATTACCACAAGAAATATACCAGACTGTTAAAATAGCAAAGTTGCTGTTAAAATTACAGGATAAAATTCTTGATGAAAACATAAATGAGGCCTGCCTTTCCAAAACGTTGTAAGTTCCAGTTTGCTTCAAATGTACTTTTTATGTTATTAATTTATTAATGTTTTAAATGCCATGCTTTACGCTCCCACAAAGCACTTTATGTGTGCAGTGAAAAATCATGTGATTAAGTAGACGCGAAAGTCAGAATGTTGCAAGTGCCATCGCGCTCGTCGGATGTTACGACGTGCAAATATCCCGTTTAGTGTTTAGTACGATTAGAAACATGGCGGAGGCCGAACCAAATGTTGATAAGCGGGGTAAAAACGTGTTCGTTCTCCTGAAAAATGAAAAAAAAAAACGTAAAAAGTCTCAAGAGAAATAGTGGTCAAGAATACATGTCTTCTAGTGGTCGCCAAGTTCCTGCAAGGGTTCCCCTACTGAGGTAAGATAAATTGAATTGAATTTGAATGAGCTTAAAATAAATAATTCTTTAAGGTGATTACAGCACCCACTTATAATTTAATTTTCGGACAAGGATATCTCAAAAAGCAATTTTTTTAAAAAATTAAAATTTTGAAAAACTATATTAGACAATAATATCTAGAATATGCATATATTTTAAATTTTTAGTTCCTTCCAGTTTCGAGAAAAAAAAAATCAAAGTGCTTTAAATTTTGAAATATCATAATGAAAATAAAAGCATTCCTCAACAACATTATTCTTAATATAATCCCCAAATTTAAGCTCTTAATCTCTTGTTAATGATTTTTTAAAATTCGCCGAAATTAGTGGCTAAACCGCCTCGTTAAGTGCTGCTTTCTGGTGTAACGCGTCTCTAACTATCGTATCGTACACTCTGAGTCATCATTCGTATCTTGCAACGATTTACACCAGTTTTCACCAGCTTACACCAGAAAATAGCACTTAACGAAGCGTTTTGGTCACTAATTTCGGCGAATTTTAAAAAATCATTAACAAGAGATTAAGAGCTTAAATTTGGTGATTATATTAAGAATACTGCTGTTGAGGAATGCTTTTATTTTTATTATGATATTTAAGAATTTAAAGCCCTTTGATTTTTTTTCTCGGAAACTGGAAGGAACTAAAAATTTAAAATATATGAAT
Source organism: Psylliodes chrysocephalus (assembly GCA_927349885.1). Lineage (NCBI taxonomy): Eukaryota > Metazoa > Arthropoda > Insecta > Coleoptera > Chrysomelidae > Psylliodes > Psylliodes chrysocephalus. The sequence continues at coordinate 59,434,289 of OV651820.1, forward strand.
ATTCTAGATATTATTGCCTAATATACTTTTCCAAAATTTTAATTTTTTAAAAAAATTACTTTTTGAGATATGCTTGTCTGAAAATTATAAGGGGGTGCTGTAATCACCTTAATGGTAACAATTTATTTTAGATCAATTGCAAGTGCAATCTCTCTTGCTCATCGTTAAGGCTGGAATATAGGATTAGACTTTTCGAAAACTTCAACGATTTGGGTTCATATGACAAGCAACAGGCTTATCTGCAGATTAATTCATCCTCAATATATCCGCAGACGCAGACATGGAACGTACGATCACCCAGGACAAAGCAGAAGGCAGCACACCTTTCGTTATTATCTGATACTACCCGGAGGATCTGAGGTAAGAGTTTGCCTAAAACTATTCTGCAATACTTTCGGAATAACACCTCGCAGAGTTCAGATTTTATGTGAAAATTTTTTGTCGGGAACAATGGACCACAGTGTCAAAAGAGGAGGATCTAGAACTACACAGAACATGCAAGAGTGGAGAAATAAAATCAGAGAGCATATTTCCTCTTTTCCGTCAGAAATTAGCCATTACAGTCGAAGTAAAACGGAATCTAAATACATATCTCCAGATTTAAGTGTTAGCAAAATGTAAAGGGCTTTCCTGGAAAAATACTGTCAAGAATTGCCGCATAAGCCAGTTTCCAGACCAAGCCTTTTTAACAAACTTTAATCTAAGCTTTAGAGTACCCCGTGTAGACACTTGTTCCACACTTTATCCACTAAAGTAGGAAATACAGGTGATAATGCAGAGAAAAAAGACGCTCAAATTGCCCTCGATTTTCATCACAGAAAAGTTGAGTGTGCTACTAAAGCAGTGCAACCAGATGTAAGAAATGCCAAACACTCCGATTTTTATGTTATAGCGTATGATATGCAACAGCAAATTTATGTGCCGCAGGTCACACATTCCGAAATGTATTATTCCAGGCAACTGGCTTGTTGCAATTTGGGAATTCATGATTCAGACATTAAAAATGGGTTCATGTGCGTTTGGCCTGAGACTGATGGCGGACGTGGATCTTTGGAAGTAGCGCATTGTGTTTATAGCTACTTAACAAAACAAATTACCACGAATAAGAAAAAACTAATAGTGTGGTCGGATAACTGCGGGGCGCAAAACAAGAACCAGATAGTTTTATCCATGTATTTGACATTGTTGGCACCGAAATCATACACAAGTTTCCTGTAAAAGGACATACATTCTTGGCCTGTGACAGAGACTTTGGTATTATTGAAAAAAAAAGGTGTAAGTGTATGGTCCCTAAGGATGTTGTTCGTACGATTGCAACAGCTAAACAGAAAAATCCCTTCGTTGTAGCCGTTTTTGATGGTTTTCACGACTGGAGGTCTGTAGCAAAGAACCTTAATACGATAAAACTTAAAATAAGTGAAGCTGCGCAAATAAGATTGTCGAGAGATCAGTTTCCTACAAAAACTAATATCCTGTGAAAAGGAGTAACTATTGACGACTTTGCAACAATTGAAGTTAATAAACAGCCTACGAAGCATGGTATTCCAGAAGAAAAAGTAGCCCATATTAGAGCCATGCTTCCTTACCTCACAAATGAAGCAAAGGAATACTATTCACAGCTCCTGGGCTAGATTGCATCTAAGTATTGTTCGATATATTCGTTTTTTATTGTAACAAACGTGTATTAATAAAGTTACAATGTTATTCTATAAAATATTAGTGTTTTATTATGACATTACATCAGATAAGACCTGCGATTTTCTTTGTACTTACAACGTTTTGACTTGCAACGTAGGTTAGGACTACGTTTTGGAACTAAGCGATTTTAGATTTTTTTTATTGGGTTATCGATACGTGTTCACCCGATTTCATCCTTGATAAACGTTAACCCTTTAAGGCTCTTGGTATAACAGTCTTACCAGCCAATAATATGAGTGTTCCAAATAACGCTTGACTTTGGTTACTTGAAATACCTCTACATTTTGTTGCTTAGACCCATCTCTATCCTAGTCAAGGACGCTGGTTGACAGCAAATTATTTTGAGCGCGATATAAGCACGCGGTGGTATAACAGTCATACCAGTCGAGCATTCCAGTTGAAAATTTTGTTTGGTTTAGTGTTGTTGTTTAGTTTTTTTGATAAAAATCTTGCTTTTTCAAAGGAGATAAATTATAATTTGGTAAGTAGTATAGCAGTATAGTAGTATATTATATATACAAAAAAAGTTATAGCTAAAATGATTTTAGTAAACATAAAAATTGATTTTTGAGTATAAAAAATAAATAATTTTGAGGGTTCAAAATCATTAGTAACATTTTACCAAATATAAATTTTTGTGATGGATATATGTTTTTATGCATTTATGTACAACTACTATTAGTTTCAAGCTATAAACGTGATGCGCCAAGAACATTGTTATGTTTATACAGGGTGGTAACATAAAATAAGTTAGTTTTCAATAAAATTCACTTCTAAAAAATCGGATTATACGTATTTATTCTTAAATATTTCTGGAGACACTGGTTTTTGTAGTATATAGAAAAGTTACTAAATAAAGATAACTTTTAAAAACATACAGGGTGGCCCATCAAAAATATTACTTTTCACAAGAAAAATCTTGTGAAAAAACACCTGAAATTCCTCAAGTTAGTGTTGTTGTCAACTTTGGACGCAAAATTTATTGCCCCAATTTTACCCTCCTAAGCAAGGGTTTCTTCCCCTAAAATTTTTCATTTGGGAATGTGTCATGCGATACTTCATTAAAAACGGTTTTGATTCTCTTTACCTTGTCGCTTTGTTTTTGGAAATCGGTCAACTCGTTTAGAAGATTCGAACGCAAACAAACTTGAGATTTTTCAGGTTTTTTCGACAAGATCACTTCCTGGCAGTTATGACTTTCGGTACGTTTTCTTTATATAAAAAATGCAAGCTAAATCAGATATAACTTTTACTCAAAAATATTTAGGTATTTAGAATAAAAGAACTTTAGTATTAGTGTGAAATAAATACTTTGACATATTTAGTTACATCTTTTTATATAACTATGTTCTTTACCTTCTTATTAGATTGGAGATGAACGCAAATAAAAAATATTGGAGGAAACCTCTTACGGATGAAGAACTGCTGGCTGTCGCAGAAATTACCGAAGAATAAGCTAAAAACTCAGATATAAATGGGGATTCAGATGCAGAAGATGCTTTACCTGAAAAACTCCAAACTCCAAGTTCCACTAGGGCTTCTTGTTCGGGAGCAGAAACACCTTCTACATCAGGACTATCAACGCCAGTTCCTGAACCCTCCAACAAAAGGAGAAAACGTTTTTTGTTGCCACAAAAAGACGATTTTTCTGATTACGATTCAGATGACTCCATCGCAGACAAAACATATAAGCCTGAGGAACCACGGGTGCTTCAGGTTCCACTAAATAGCGACAGTGAGGAAGAACAAGAAATTCATATAACCCCTACTGAAGATTTTGCAACCTGGGAAAAAGTACCTATTGTTCCACAAAAATACATCGATTTCATTTTTTCTGAAAATATGGGACCAAAGGTTCAGGTAAACAGACAATTATGCAGCAAATAATAATAGAAATAAATAAATTATATTTTATTTACAGGTTGATTCTGAGGAGCCAATAGACTTTTTTTGATATATTTTTTACAAGAAATTTCTTGGACATTATAGTTCAACAGTCCAATTTGTATGCCACACAGAGTCACAAAACACTTGAACTTTCAGTGGAAGAACTAAAAGCCTTTTAATAATAATGGGCTTTAATTCTTTGCCGCAAATACGAAAGTATTGGTCCCGAAGTCAAAACTTCTACAACAAACGCATCTCCAGTATTTTTCCAGTAAAAATATTCTTAAAAATTTTGAGATTTTTACATGTCAACGACAACAGTCAAATGCCTGCTCAGGGTACGCCTGGCTTTGACAAGCTATATAAAATTCGACCAGTGATTGACCATTTTAGTGAAGTGTTTCCTGCTTCATTTACTCCATATAGAAATGTTACAATAGATGAAAGTATGATAGCTTTCAAAGGGCGTACTTCTCTAAAGCAGTACATGCCGATGAAACCCATAAAAAGAGGTTTCAAGGTATGTGCTTTAGCATGTTCACATAGTGGATATTTATTTGCATTTAATGTTTACCAAGGAAAAAGAAGGTCCTACCGAACATACATTAGGAGAACGCGTCATTCTGCAACTGGCTAATCAGTTGGAGGGACAAGGATTTTGCATCTACTTTGATAACTTTTTTACCACTATTCCTTTGTTTCAAAAATTGAGATTTGTTTGGTTGTGGTACAATTCGCCAAACAAGAAAATATTTTCCCAAAAATAGGTTGTTAGAAGACAAAAAAATGGCAATTGGGCAATCTGATTATACTTCTTGCAAAGAGATATGTGTTTGCAAATGGAAAGACCGTGGCACAAAAGCCGTAACAGTTTGTAGTAATATGCATAATGCATTTGAGATGGGAGAGGTCTTGCGAACAAACAAATATGGAGACAGAGAAAATATAGCTTATCCAAAAACTATTGTGGACTACAATCAATTTATGGGAGGGGTTGACCGATTCGATCAAAGGATGGCTGCTTATAACATTGCTTGGAAAAGTAGAAGATGGTGGATGAAACTATTTTATTATTTTGTTGATGCCGGAATTGTTAATTCCTACATTCTCTACCGAGAAACGCTAAGATCAAACAATCCAAGGAGAAAACCCATGACGCATCTACAATATCGCAGTAAATTAGTAGATCAGCTGATTGTGAACTTTACTGCAAGGAAAAGGCCAGGCCCTTATCCGGTGGTAGCCACATTTGAAAATATTGGTCATTTGCCACAAAGAACAACGATGCAGCGATGTCAGCAGTGTAGCAAGAGAGGAATTAAAAAAAGGAGTAATGTGATGTGCATAGGTTGTGAAGTGGCATTGTGTATCGATTGTTATGAACCATACCACACAAACCAATAAAATACCAAATATAAGTTTTTGTCTTTGATTCAGACTTTACTTTTACATATTGTTTCGTTTTAGAAGAATGTACTGAAAGAAAATATTAAATAAGTTTTAATGGTTGTTTTAATTTTTTTAATAATAGCCTTGAATAAAAGTACCATGAAAGTAGCTTGCATAATGCCCGATAACATTACTTGCTTTTGGGTGGTATACCAGGTTTACCAGGGAACATTCGTTTCCGTTTCGTTCTAAATGTTCTCTGGTAAAACGGTTTACCAGGCTAAAAAAAATTACTGAATATTTTTTTGATAAAAAAAGTGAATTATCATGTTTTCTGACATTATTTTAGATAGTTCAAAAAAAAATTGGAGCTAAAAAATTGAGCAAATAATTTTGCGCGTTAAAGGGTTAAACATAAGATAAACTCCAACTTCAATGTAGGGAATTGCAATATTATTACATTAATTATTGATGGTAAGTTTAAGTTTTTTTTGAGCTAAAATAAATTTATTTGAAAATGAAGCTCAACCCAAAAATGAAATTACCCGGAGCAGGAAATTTCCAAAACCTTTACAAATGAATAAGAAAAATGATGAAGTATAAGGTGAATAATATTTTATTAAATTATTAACAATAATATATTATATTTTACAGGTGTTTATGACAATAATATAAATTTAGACGACGAAAATAAGAATATAAAAGTTAAACATCCTAAAGTAAAATGGACAAATAATCAAAAAAACATTACCAAAAAATATTTTAAACATAATATTGAGATGCCAAAGGCTCTAACTCAGACAGAAATTAAAGAATTTAGAGCAATTTATCCTATCATGGAAAATAAAGACTGGAAAAAAATAAAAGCGTTTGTGTTCAATGAATACAAGAAACTCTATAATTGAATTTTTACAGTGAATATTGGAAGTGAAACAATTAAACTTGGTTTGTTTTGGAAATATTATTAAAATAATTTAACTTAAAATACCCAGTGGTTTTTCTACCACTATTTAAAAGTAAAAAAAAAAATCCTGTGACAAATAACAAACGTTAGATAAATTTTATTATTTCAGTGTGCTATTTTTACATATAATTAAAAAACACCACCTAACAATGAGCCGTTTTTTTGTAATTTAGCAAATCTTATTAAATAACACTATCATTTTTAGACTTCTTATCCACTCTTTGTAAGAATATGAACTTTTGTTTTATTAACCTAATTTTAAAAAACTACTAATTTTAATAACCTCCCAATTTTAATTTATATTTTATTTTTCGTTAACCCTTAACCACGAACAGGGAGTCTATCAGACTCCGCGGCGTGCATTTTACCCCATTACTCCCACCACAACTGATATTTGCTGCTGCTGCTTCGCGTACCTTCCGCATTTTTAGTGCTCTAGAACGTCTCAAAGTAGCAGTATCGTGAAATTTTATTTTATTCTGATTTTGCATACCGGGAGTCTCTCAGACTCCGCGTCCGTGGTTACGTGATAAAAAATTTAACGCTATGGCAAATCCATGGTCCATCGAAGAAAGTGAATATTTTAGATGATAATTTTGAAAAACAAGCGATAATATGGTTCGATGAAACAGACTGTGATAATAGTGACATCGAAGCTGATGAAAATGTGCATTTAGAAAGTGATCATGAGTCTGCGAGCGAACAAGAAGCTAGTGACGACGAGCAGGACTATTTGCCTGATAATGAAAATTATAATATCGAAGTTTCTGACGATGACGAGAGTGACAGTGATGAATTTGGAGCAAGTGATGGTGGTAATAAGAAGCGGAAAATAAAACAAAAATACTTCTATGGAAAAAATCGCTGCAAATGGAGTACAACTGAACCTGTGAGAAATATTCGCACCCAAGCTCATAACATTTTACGTTTGCCATTATCACGTTTAGATATAGCAGACAAAACTAATCCAAGAGTATTTTTTAATCAATTATTTTCTGCAGACATGTATGACATTATCGTTACATGGACAAATAAAAAGTTAGCTAGTATGCGACAAAAATACAAGCGACCTAATAGACCCGAACTTGCAGACCTTACAATGAATGAACTAAATGCTTTTGTAGGATTACTTCTTTATACAGCAATTTTCAAATCAAATAATGAAGATATCCGAAGTATTTTCGCTATAGATGATACAGGTCGAGATGTGTTTCGAGCGGTTATGTCAATGAAACGTTTTTCGATTTTATTAGTTGCTCTGCGATTTGATAATCCAGAAACTCGAGAAGAAAGGAAAAACGATGACCCGGCAGCAGCAATAAGTGAACTATTCAACAAGTTTGTTGAAAATACCCAAAAATCCTATACAATTGGAGCAACAGCTTGCGTTGATGAAATGTTGTTGGGATTTAGAGGACGATGTAAATTTAAAATGTATATACCATTCAAACCTGAGAAATATGGCATAAAAAGTATGGCGTTAACAAATGCAAGAACACAATATCTATACAATACATATATTTATGCCGGTAAAGATACTGATGGACGTGGATTATCACAGAGTGAAAAAAGCCGAGTAAACCATCCCAATCAATTGTGAGACTCGCTGGGCCTTTATATAATTCAAATAGAAATATAACAGCTGACAATTGGTTTTCGTCTATGGAACTTGTTGAATATTTGCTTAGAAATGGACTTACATTTGTTGACACACAATAAGAGGGAAATTCCGCCAGAATTACAAACCAAAAAGGCCGTGAAGTAGGTGATACAGTTTATGGATTCAAAAAAGATGTTACCATTATTTCATATACCACTAAGAGAAACAAAGCAGTTATTCTTTTATCATCTATGCACCATTTGAAATCAACTGATCCAGATACTGGAAAACCAGAAATCATCAGCTTTTATAATTCAACAAAGGGTGGAGTGGATGCAATGGATGAAAAATGTGCTAAATATAGCTGCAGTCGTCGCACAAGGAGGTGGCCTATGGCAATATTTTATAAACTGTTGGACATTTGCAGTACAAACTCCTACATACTGTACTCCTCATATCCAGGAAATGACATGAACCGTTTCATCTTCGTGAAAAAATTAGCAAGCCAGTTGATAGAAAATCATTTACGTGAGAGACTGCAAAAACCGCAGATAAATAGGGGAGTAAAATCATTGATTTGTCAGATTTTGCAAATACCTAATGAGGCGCAGGATTTAAATGAAGAACGACTTAAAATTCGGAAATACTGTTAGATATGTCCTTCTAAATTAAAAAAAAGACTGCATTTACTTGTAAACAATGTAGAAAGCCTATTTGTCTGCAATGTTCGAGAAAATGTTGCATAAAGTGTGTGAATGAACGAGACTAAGCAAAAAAAATTATGTTAAAAATTTGACTTGCACGTTTTTTTTTATAGTTTTGCTTAAGAATTTCATTTTACTTATTATAATTTGTATAAGTGTTACATTCATATTTTTGCATTCTCTTTTTCGATTCTTTAGAGTATAAACATACTATGTAATTAAATTTGACTTGGTGTTGGAAAAATTTTTGAGAATTTACTTTTCCATTTTCTTTATTTTTTTGTAAGAAATGTATATTTTTTCAAATAAACTACATAAAATAAACATTGTTTAATAATTATTTACAGAAAAAAAAGTATAAAAAAACACTCCTTTTCCGTAATTGTGTGATAAAAATAAATGTCCGTGGTTAAGGGTTAAATTATGTAGTCAGAAAGGATTTTTTTTTTTTAGTTTTCTTACTTCTTTTCTTTTTAGTTATTGTTACTACTTATATATTTATTGTTCTTAATTAATAAAAATTATTTCTTTAGATAAGTTGTGTCATTCGACCTTATGTGTAATGCCACCGGTTGTAGAGTATTTCCTTTCTTTTTTAATTCAGTTTAGAATCTGTTCTTGATATGAAAAGTTGTAATTTAAATTAAATAAATCTTTTTAAAAAACTAAATACCGAGTGTACTTAGTTAAGTTATATGGAAAAAACCTAACGGTAAATGATTTAGGCAACTTTTGAGAAAATTGTGGGGACAATAGTCGCATAATTCAATTACGTAATTCTTTATCAGCAAGTAATGCTGACAACCCCCAACAAAATTTAGTAATTCCGAATTTAAAAAAAATATATTTAACCTTCATACAATTTTATACAAATACTCAAATATCAGTCTATGAAATACGGTGTCGTTCATAATCTTTAGGTTCGTTGCACAACATTTTTACTGTTCCGAAGAGTATCATTTTTCAATACGGCAGGTTGTTGATTATGTTGTTAATAATTAGGGAAAAAATGTGGAGCTACTAAAAAATACTTGTATCGAGAAAACATTTAAATGCTAAAGGGTATATCGATTGTATGGGAAAACCTCAAGAACAAGGAACTGATTTTGAGATCGCTACAAATTCTGAAGTTTTTAAAACACCAGTAATATTGTTTAGAAAACAGACTGAAGAAAACACTTTATTAAAAGTCGTAACAATTTGAGAAAATAAAACATTAAATAAAGACCCTAATGATTTTATCAATATTCTCTTTACACAAAGAAATGGACATTTCGAGCTTCTATTTAAAATTAATTCGAAAACTGAACCATCAAATGATATTAATCTGCCCAATGAAGATATTTTTATTGAAGGGATAGTTAAAATGAATGGAAACAATATTTTTGATGATGCTGGTACGAGCGACTGTGTTTCAACAACCAACACTGTTAATTCTGAAGTGGAAGAAAAAAAAATAGTAAAACAGAGTCCATTTATAAAATAATGATGGGCAAAAAAAGATTTTTAACACAAACTATATAAATTTTTAATGGATAATTCGATGACAACCTCATTCGGGAAGTTATAAAGAAATATATGATAGAGAATTTGGACTGTTCCTGCTCATTAAAGTTGTATGGAGGTGTTCGTCCAAACTCATTGGAATTTGTATTATATGCTAAATTTTTAGCTTCCTATCATAATGCTTGTTTTAAAATTGTAATTCTAGAAATAGATTGCAATTATATGGAAATAGACATTGCAGGTAACTGCAAATTGCAAATTGCCCTATGGGCATTATAATACAGATAACATCCCGTTTAGACAAGCAAGAGGTACTAAACGGAAAGTTCTTAAAAATTACTAAAATATTGCTCAGCACCAAGTTTCCAGGAACAGACTGTAGCGACATACTTGCACTACATATCTTTTTCATTTTCATTTTCATTACGTCATACACATTAAATTGCCGTCATCATTTAGATAACCTTTCGTGGCAGTTCTAGCGAAGACAAAAGGTTGAACTCATCGCGAGGGAAACAAAATATTGTTTATAATTATTATGACTTTAGATTTTACAATTTTATATACATGTCATGACATACAATTTATTTTAAAATTATATTTTCATGAATTCGTATTTATTTATTTATTGATGGGATATACCACATATAAAGATCCCATAATTGGTGACCCCGTAGAATGCCCGACCTTCAAAGATTTTGAAGATACATCTATCTGATACTATTTGTTGGTGAGATACTTATGGATAGTACGCGTTAGCGACGGCTTTATTTTTGGCCGTACCTCGGTTTTTTGAGCCTGCTGCGGTTCCCGATAACCCGGATTCTTTAACGGGTCCTACTAAGAAGAAATGTAGATCCAGTACGCCTCCGGAAAATTCCGAAAAGTTTCGAACAAGATACGTGGATTGAACTCCAGATACATTAAACCCGGTGAGTTTAATCTTTTTGTCGCTGACTGCCACGAATTGAAAATATTCATTTTTTTTCTATCATTAGTTATCATTTTTGACATTATTTTCATATTTTTGACCATGTAAAAAGCATTTTAACCGACTATTTATTTAATAAACTCTACAAATGACCAATTCTAATCATGACGACTTAATTAAGAAAATAATGTAACAATTTAACGAAACGCAAATGAGCACTACATAACCGAAGTCATGCAACTAGCATTTTTTATTAAGGACCTTAATTGTCCAACTACATGTAACTAGTATATTTAATATTTTTTACTCTATTAAGGACCATAATTGTCCAAAAGAACAATAAAATCAGTATTTACTTATATCTTGTATTGACAGTATTCTTCGCATAAGGAAGAACCTGTCTGCATAATAGTAATTACTAAATAAAAACAAATAACTTATCAAATAGGTACATTTTTTGCACATTGATAAAAAACAAATAACTGAATGAAAAGGAAATTTTAACTTACCAATTAGGCACATTTACACATTGATATTTAAAGAATAAAGACTTAAAAAAAAAAAAAAAAAAAAAACAAAAAATATTTCTATTTGTACGTCATGATTAACATTACTTTTTATTAGATCGTAGAATTTTTTTTAACTGTTAATGCCTTCTTATCGTTGGTGTTTTTCTATTTAGGACACTAACTGTCCTAATAGTATGGTAATTCTTAATTGTATCAATGGCAGTATTCTTTATATAATAGAAAGAACCTGCTAGATAACATAGTATTACTAAGCATTTAACAACGGGGCATTAGAATGGATAATTTATCCAGACGATCTAAAACATAATATTTACAAAAAATACTGACTTTACTGATGACATATTTTTGACAATTAAATTAAAAATTTCAATCAATTTCATAAAATATTTCTATTTGTACGTCATGATTAACATTACTTTTTATTAGATCGTAGAATTTTTTAACTGTTAATGCCTTCTTATCGTTGGTGTTTTTCTATTTAGGACACTAATTGTCCTGATAGTATGGTAATTCTTAATTGTATCAATGGCAGTATTCTTTATATAATAGAAAGAACCTGCTAGATAACATAGAATTACTAAACACTTAACAACGGGGCAATTTCGATAATCAAAGAATGGATAATTCATCCAGAACACGATCTAAAATACAACATTATTTATAGAAAATACTGACATTACTGATGACATATTTTTGACAATTAAATTAAAAATTTCAATCAATTTCATACACAGAGTCATATCAAAATTTTGTTTTGATTAAGGTGAAGGTACTCGTAGATATAGAATTATGTAACAGTCAACACCTTATCGACTTTTGATGACTGACAATACATTTTTTATATAAGGGGGAGGTATGTAGCGACATACTTGCACTACATATCTTTTTCATTTTCATTTTCATTACGTCATACACATTAAATTGCCGTCATCATTTAGATAACCTTTCGTGGCAGTTCTAGCGAAGACAAAAGGTTGAACTCATCGCGAGGGAAACAAAATATTGTTTATAATTATTATGACTTTAGATTTTACAATTTTATATACATGTCATGACATACAATTTATTTTAAAATTATATTTTCATGAATTCGTATTTATTTATTTATTGATGGGATATACCACATATAAAGATCCCACACAGACATTTTTAAAATGCGATGAAACGCTTCTTACCGATGGGCATAAGCAAGAAATGAAAAGTTATATGTTATACAAAAAAATCATCAGAAAGACGGAACGAGAAACGGCAATATATGAACACCAGAGACAAGGCGGATTTATTTCAAACCTTTCTATTAGAAAAAAGTTCAGGGCATATGTGTATGCAATTTGTCGGGTTACCTTTACAAGTTTTTATGTACTCCAAGAGTCAGTTAAATGTAATAAATTGTAATAAATTAGATGCAACTGAAGCAAATGTTCGCATTCCCGAACATTATCAATGTAAAAATATATTTTATTATACTGCAGTATACAGAGCAACGAAATCGACTATACCAATTTAAGAAATGTTTACTAGTGAGCACGACATCATATCCATGTCAATTTGGTTAGGTTAGGGTAGGTTAAGTTAGATTAGGTTAGGTCTCACTCCTAGGAGATGTAAGACCTTGCCGTGGTGGAGTGGCTCAGTAGCTCTCTGTTCTCGCGCCCAACGGGACGGGAATGGGTAGTGAAGCCGACAAGCAGCTCAAAATGGTCGGTGGGGGCACTGATGGGGTTACTAATGCCGACTAGGTGACACCAATAAATACCATTTGAAGAACATCCTCCCAGCTAGCAAAAGCAAACCGGCAAGTCCGACCCTGGAATGGGAGAGCGAATGGCGAGTTCCCGGCGCCATAAAACGGGGACCACGTTGGCTAAGGGAAGGAAAACCCTAAAAGAAAATTAGGATGGAGCATACCAGCCGTAAAAAAGCCGGAATCCAAGGTGGAAACTATTGTGCCGAAAGATGCGTGCCGCACGGACGCGGCTGCGAACGATGCCTCCGGGAACCAGACGAACTCTCCGAGTACGTAGCCTTAGCGGGGTATGGGAACACTGCCCTGTCGGACTTTCATTCTGCCCTACTCGTGGGAATAATTATGAATATCCAAATAGAAAACTCTTTAAAAACCTAAAGATCTATACGGAGAAGAAGAGTCCAGCGAGGAAATAAGGTATCTCACTAACTTAACCAAAGTGAGACTAAGAGAAAAAGAAAAAAGGGTATATATCCTACCAACAGAATATAAAGGATTGATTAACGAGTCATCACTCGGATACAACGATCAAAAGTCATTAGTTAATGAGCTTACGTTAAACAGGGTGATAGATACTTGTCGCAATTATAAATCCAAAACTGTTATTATAAATATTAGTAGAATTAAAAGTGCAAATATGAATTACAAAAATACTACGTCCACTTGATGACACTTGTGCTTAAGATAAAGACAGTTATGTTCCACCTTGTAAAGTGGCTAGAAGAAACGTTCTTGTTGTAACAGACGGTACGAGACACGCATATTTCAATTTCCTACCAAAATACCTGCGGCTTACATCAAAGAAAACCTTACCAAAAAGTACCAATTGGAACATAGTATTCTGAACAGAGTTGTTTTTTTTTTAGAATTGAAGCACATTTCTGAGGAAAACAGAAGAGAAGTGGCATGGGGAAGTTGATGTCTATTTCAGATAAAAGCCCCAAATATTTGCAAAAGATCATCAGTTATAATGTAAAAGATAAAATGTACCATCAGTTGTATAGAAACGCCTGCTTTATTCAGGTATAATGCATCTACTAACGCTATTAAGAAAATGCTGAAAATGCACAAAGTATATAGGACTTAATTTTATAATTAATTTCTTTTTAGCAGATTATTTTTGACGCACTTGATTTTTTCATTTGGCTTTATATATGAATTTTGTAATTTTGAGAAAATTGTACATTATGATTTAAGGTGTATAATATAAGTTTGTAGTTTTAAGAAAATTGTATTATATTATGCAAAATAAATTGTTTTTGATCGATTAGGTCTATAGTGATTTTGATGTTTGAAAACTCTTTGCTAAATTGTATATTTTTGGGGGCCTTTATTCCAAAAAAACGCCATATTTTTGCTCTATCACGTCATTTTTTTTATAGTGGCATATATCTTAAAAATTTTATTTAATAAATATACACATCTATGACATGAATTATGTTTGTTCCATGTTAGGCATGATTTTTAAATGAATTGATTTTTATGAAATTAAATGTTATTTGGGAACACTGGATAATATTAGATTTCTCAGCAAAGCAACAGAGGTGTCGCAGAAGCGTCAATACAGCGTTGAATTTGCTTATACACAGTTTGGTTTTTGGTTGTATTAGTCGTCGTACTACTGTGTCCGCGGCTGTTGTCTTCGTTGCGTTGTTGCGTATTATTTATAGTGTTCTAGAACGTATAAATATGGAAAGAAGATATTGCCTGAACAATCCAAATAACTTTTGTTATATCTGTGGTAGTTATGTCGTAGTAAAACAGAGGCAAACTATAACTTCTTTTGTAAAAAATGTATACCATGCTTATTTTGGTGTAAAAATTGGCAACCAAGACAAGTCCTGGGCTCCTCATAGTGTTTGTTCTGTTTGCGTTAAAGCATTAAGAAACTGGCAAAAAGGTAGGCAGAAAAGTTTAAGCTTTGGTGTTTCTATGGTATGGTTAGAGCCTAGGAATCACAGTGATGATTGTTCTTTTTTTTCGTGTAATGTTCAAGGATTCAACAGAAAAAATAAGAAACACATTGTGTATCCCAATCTTGACTCTGCTATTCGACCAGTTCCTCATAGACCAGACGTTCCGATACCTATCGCCCCAAAAGAAATAGAAAACGGCATATCGTCAGTATCAGAGGAATCTAATTCCGACCCATATGACTCAAATTTCACACCAGATTTCAGAAAGCCCGAAGTGTTTAACTACAGCCAACTAAATGATTTAATTAGAGATTTGCACCTTCCAAAGGATGCATCCTAATTGTTAGCCTCTAGACTTCGTGAGAAGCATTTACTAGCACCTGGCGTCACATCAAGCTTTTACCGGGATCGCGAAAAAGAGTTATGTCAATATTTTACTCAAGAAAGACCGCTAGTCTATTGCAACAATATTCCTGACTTAGTTTCAAAATTAGGAAATGTGCTGTATGTAAGCGTAATTTAAAAGGCGTTTTATTGCACAATGGTAACGAACTGGCCTCGGTTCCCGTTGCACATTCGGTGCATTTAAAGGAAACATGAAAATGTTAGAACTTCTTTTAAATAAAATAAACTACCAAGAACATCAGTGGATGCTTTGCGGTGACCTTAAAGTGCTGTGCATGCTACTAGGACAACAGGGGGGTTATACAAAATTTCCACGCTTTATTTGTGAGTGGGATAGTCGGGAAAGAGATAGACATTGGACTCAAATAAAATGGCCCTCTAGAACAAGCCTTACACCTGGTTGCAAAAATGTATTAAGAGATAGCTTAATTGACCCCAAAAAAGTTTTATTGCCTTCTCTTCATATCAAACTTGGCTTGATGAAGCAGTTTGTTAAAGCCTTAGACAAAAATGGACAGTGTTTCAAATATTTGTGTGAGAAATTTCCAGCCTTATCCGATGCCAAGATTAAAGAGGGCATTTTCGTTGGGCCGCAGATAAGAACATTACGCAAAGACAAGGATTTTCAAAACACAATGACCAATGTCGAGAAGAATGCCTGGGTTTCATTTAAAGAAGTTTCTTGGGAACTCTAAGGACGAAAACTACGAAAATATTGTTCAAAATGTGTTACAACACTTTCATCGTCTAGGTTGTAACATGAGTTTGAAAATGCATTTCCTGTTTTCACACTTGAACTATTTTCCTGAAAATCTTGGAGCAGTTAGCGAAGAACAGGGAGAGAGGTTTCACCAGGACATTGAGGAAATGGAACGGCGATACCAAGGCAGATGGAGCATGACAATGATAGCGGACTACTACTGGATATTGAAACGGGATATGCCCTTAAAAATTTACAGCCAAATGTCTGGACAACGCCGCTTTCTAACAAAAAGACCAAGATTTTACTCAAAAAAATCTGAGTAAAGTTTTTATTCACTTTGTTAACTAGATTTCCACTTTTTTACTCAATAAAAAAATATCGTTTTTCTTTCTTTGATATTTGCAAAAAAAAACCTTACGTGATACAAATAAATGCCGGAGCAGGTCAACTCGGCGATGTAAAGTCGGCGATGCCGAGTCGGCGATGGTAAACTCGGCGACGATCAACTCGGCGAAAAGGAATACAATAATATATTATTCAATTATTTATTATAATACAAAATAAGATACAACCTATAAAAAAAATTTGATTGGAGAATTTGATTAATAAAATAAAAATATATAAGAGATTTTAAATAAGAAACTGGAAAAAAGTTATTATTACTAAAGTAAATCAACATATACAGGAAAAAATATTAAAACTAAGAATCTGAAAAAGAAACTTCTTGATTAAGAAATTAAAATTTAATGGCCAGAGTTGTTTGGAATTACAAAATTAAGGTGGCAATAAAATCAATTAGGGTCTTAACTACAATTAGGGTTTTTAATACCTAGTATTAGAAAGCAAATAAATATTAAGGGCTTAAGATTTTTCAAAGCAAAATAAAAATAAGATTACCTTATAATTGCCTGCTTAAGGGCTTAAGATTTTTCAAAACAAAATAAAAATAAGATTACCTGATAATTACCTGCTTACTTGTACCTACATCCTATAAAAGACTGGTGATATTCACTTTCCTTAATATTCCGAATTCATCTCAGAAGTAAAGACATTGTGTGTAATTTTGTTTGTCTGTGTGAGTTTTTTATTTACTGAGACTCAAGATGGAAAATAAAGTTCTTAGCCAAAGGGGTCACGAAAAGTACTACTGGGATGGCTACCTATACACGAAGGATAAAACAAACAAGGACAACACCATTCAATTCTGGCGCTGCGAAAACAAGCATGAAAGATGCAAAGGAAGAATATGGACCAATATTATGGATGGTTCTTTCAAATGTATACGAAATGAACACACATGTAGTACGGTAGGAAATGCAGCAAATGTTGTTCTGCAAAAAATTAATACCACTGTGAAGCACCTGGCCGCGACAACGATGGAGAATCCTGCCCAAATCAGAGGACGAGTTTTGGAGAATGTACCAGCTGCGGTTAAACGAATGCTTCCAAGTTCCAGTGTTATGCGGAGAAACATTCAAAGAGTAAGAGTAACCATGTGCAAAGCACCCGCCAATCCAGAAACTCTTAGTGAAATTATCATCCCAGAAGTGTACTCGCAATATTATTACAGCCCTACTCAATTTGAGAATTTTTTGCTGGCAGATTCCGGAAGAGATCAAGTGGATCCACATTGAATTCTAATATTTGGTAGAGAATACCATGCAACATGGAGTGCAAGCATGAAATAATTATTTGTTGACGGCACATTCTTATTGTGTCCTCCACTTTTTGCTCAAATATTTTTTGTTCTGGCAAGAAAAGATACGCATGAAGAGAAGGGTCCAGTTTTTCCTGTACTATATTGCTTGCTGCCCAATAAAAGTGCAGAAACATATCTCAATGTGTTTAACATGATAAAAGTTCTTTGGCCGCAATTAAATCCGGAAAGCATCAGTGTCGACTTTGAGTTGGCAATTCACCAGGCCGTAAGACAAGTTTTCCCAGAAGCCGAAATTAGAGGATGCTTATTCCACTTGGTCAAAAATCTTCGAAAGCATTTATCTTCTTGCAATCTCCTAGGAATGTACAATACTGATCCCGAATTTGCACTACAAGCAAAAATGGTAACATCATTGGCATTTGTCCCAGAAGAGGATGTGATTGAGGCCATTGCCGAATTGGAAAATGAGTTGCCAGAAATATTGGAACCAATTTTAGAATGGTTTACCAGCAATTATATCGGTCGACTTAGGAATAATGGAACCAGAGTGCCAGCAACTTTTCCATCAGCAGTTTGGTGCGTTTATTTTCGAACATTGAATGGACGAGATAGGACAAATAATTTTGCAGAAGCATGTCATCGCAAGTTGCAACTGGCTTTTGGTTCTGGCATTGCTCATCCTTCGTTATGGACATTCATAGATAATTTAAAAAAGGTACAGTCTTCGTACGATGCAGACTATGAACGAGCAATTGCCGGGCGCAATGGCGCATCAAAAAGGAAACCTTATGAGGAAGCCGACGAGAGGATTTTAAATAAAGTGGCCAATTATAACAGGCAAAATTTGATCGAGTATCTCAGAGGGATATCACATAATTACAACATGAATTAGTTTTTTTATATTATATTGTATTATAATAAATATATGTATTATAAATAATTGTAATGTGTATTATAATAAATAACAATATTCTATAATCAACCTTTTTTTATTTCAGTTTTTATTTTTTAATTCCGTTTCAGCATATAATATCGTTGGCTAAGAGTGTTAACCTGCTATCTCCACTTTTACCTAAAATGAGATTTAAATGCAGTTCAATTTATTATTATTTTGCGCATCGTGTCCGAAAAACAGACAAGTTCATTTCAAGTCAGAACTAGTCAATTTCGACCGCGCGAAATACTGCTAACCAACTATTTCATATTTTCTACGCCGAAAATCAGCTATCTCCATAGAAAGACGTTAGTTTTGTTGGAACACGTGCAAAGTTAACATGCTGTTGCCGTTTGCCGAGCAAATTAGTGTTATTTAATAAGTGTTTGTTGTTAATTGGTGAAAAAACTGTTAAGGTGAGTACGTAGAACTTTTAAATAAACTTCCAGAGTTTAAAAGTTATAAAAAGCATTATTTTATTCAGAAATTTTATAGCTCAAGCTGTTATGGAGATAGCAGTTATTCTTTTTATTTCAGAACTATTTTCAAATGGAGATAGCAGTTTTTCTATAGTTGATTTATTTCCTTCAGGATGTCCCGATCCCGAAGAATAGTAGAAATGGCGCGAATAGAAGACATCTTCTCAGAAGATGTTCTTACTACAGCTAGTTCCATTGATCCACAAATGAAGTCTGATGATGACTTGGGAGTTCAAAATCCAAATACAGATGTAGACCTTGCTAGCCTGTTTTCTATCGAGAATTTACAAATGGAAATTGTGAAAAACGTTGAACTCGAAATAGTGGATATTTCAGAGGGTATGTGTTTGGATAACATCAGTAAGAGCCAATGCAAAATATCTAGTGACAAAAATCAACTTTCACAACAAATATGTGATAAAGAATCTATTACAGACAGTGTGTGCGATTTTATTACCACTAACAATATTAATAATAATCACGTGCCTCCAGAAAGTTTGACCGATAAAGCTGATGAGGCTATATCAACAAATATTATATCTGAGAGCCATGGGGAAAGTAAAACTTTATCCGACTCTGACCAAAGTACAAGAGGATTGGTTTCATATTCGGAACACTCGGACTCTGAGATGTCGTCAAATTCTCATTCGGACTATCCAAAAAAAAGTTTTAAACGTAAAAAAAGGTTCGAGGTGAATAAATCCACGTGGTTCGCCGAAAAAAATAAACTGTTGAGGGAAAAAGGGAGGAATTATTGCGGAAAAATGAAAAAGAATGGTAAATGGAACTATAGCGAACCGAGGCAACCTAGAAAAATCAAAGGCAGATGTAAATGCAAAACAGTACCAAAAGGACTTCTTAAATGCGATACTATAACTGATACTGAAAGAAAAGCAATGTTTGATAAGTTTTGGAAATTTACGTGGGTGAGAAAAAAGTTTACATTGACAGCTTAGTTAAGGCTATTCCCACAAAACGGCACCGTCAAAGAATAAACCAAAACAAATCCAGAAGGACGCAATCATTCGAGTATCATCTTCAAGTAAACGAAGAACAGATACGGGTATGCAGACAAATGTTCCTGAATACACTTGGTGTTGAAAGATGGACTGTACTGTTTTGGAAAAACTCATTCACTACACGCGAACCAAGCAAAGTCCGCATAGATGCAGCAGATAAAAATCATCCTTTCAAAGGCGCCAGGATGAAATTATTTGAATTTATATATTCACTGCCCGCACTTGAATCTCATTACTGTAGGGCGCATACTGATAAAAAGTACCTTCTGCCTGAATGGCGCTCCAAAAAAAGTTTATACGATTTTTACGTTAAGGATTGGTGATGAAAAAAACATAGCACTATTTTCCCCTAAAAAAGATCTCTGTGAAAAATGTACTATTTATAAACTTGGTAAGCTATCTGATGATGAATATAATTTACACGTTCAGCGTAAAAACGAAGCACGGGTCGAAAAAGAACGTGACAAAAATCAACATTTATTTGTATTCACTGCAGATCTGCAGGGTGTTCTGATGGCCCCAAAATCTAATGTCAGCAGTTTATATTATAGAACTAAGCTGCAAGTTCATAATTTGTGCTTTTTCAACCTCAGCAATAAAGATGGATATTGCTGCTATCTGTGGAATGAAACAGAAGGTGGTGTGAGTTCCGACGAATTTGCAACTATATGGATTCATTTTTTTGAAAATAAGGTACTACCTCAAATAAATAACCTCCACAATACCGATGAAAACTTTGAAAGAGTTATAATTATTTACACCGACGGATGCACCTACCAAAATAGAAATACTATTTTGAGTAATGCTCTTCTAAATTTTGCAATGAATTTCAATATCACAGTGATTCAAAAATATCTTGAGGTAGGTCATACTCAAATGGAGGCTGATGCCATGCATTCCGCTATTGAAAGACGCCTCAAAAATACGGATATAATGGTTCCTGCTGAATATATTCAAATTTGCAGAGCAGCTCGTAAAAATCCAAAACCGTACGATGTCACATACCTCGAATATTCGTTTTTCAAGAAATTCAATAGCATCGATTCTTACAAAAGTATCCGACCAGGAAGAAATAGGAAAGGTGATGCCAAAGTTACAGATATAAGAGCACTCAAATATACACCTGATGGTGATATCTTTTATAAACTAATGTTTCAAGACGAATGGCAGGTATTGCCTCAAAGAAAGAGCAATATTGTACATCGTCCATTCTGCAATCTGAATTCCTTACACAAAGAGAGGCGTAAAATAACAGCTAGAAAGTTTTCAGATCTGCAATATCTGAAGCAAACCATTCCCGCGGACTATCATAATTATTATGACAATATCCCTCATGAATAAAAGTACACCGTTTTTTTTTTTTTTGTTTTCTTGCATTTAAATTATTATTACCTTTTGTATTCATTATCTTAATTTTTATTTTTCTGATAAATAAAAAAATATTACTTTTTCAGAATAATGTGTTTTTTTTTCACATAGGAAGACCTGCTATTTCCAAATAGAGTTCGAGAATTTCGCTTCTCTAAATCTGAAAAACTGCTATCTCCTTTTTTATTGATAAATTTAAAATAGAACAACGCTTTTTCCATATTTTCTTATTAGGAATTGATTGAAATATCAATATTCCATATAAAAAAATAAACCTGTTTTAATTGATATATTTTTGAATAACTTAGCAAGTTTTTTATCTCTCAAGTAAAATTGGCGAAATGGACTTAAATGTTACTTAAATTTTTTTATTTCATAACCTAATATTTTAATATATTATCTTATTTTTATTTTGCATTGAAAAATCTTAAGCTCTAAATTTTCCCTTAATATTTTAATTTGCTTTCTAATAATATGTATTAGAAACCCTAATTGTAGTTAAAACCCTTAATTGATTTTATTGCCACTTTTAAAATCTCTTATATATTTTTATTTTATTAATCAAGTTCTCTAATCAATTTTTTTAGATTGTATATTATATTGTATTATAATAAATAATTGTATTATAATAAATAATTGCATATTATATTATTGTATTCCTTTTCGCCGAGTTGATCGTCGCCGAGTTTACCATCGTCGAGTTGGCCATCGCCGACTTGACCGTCGCCGGCTTTGCATCGCCGAGTTGTCGCGTACCGAATAAATGCATAGAATTTTTGAAATCAGCCTACCAAAATTATATAAAATCAGTATTCAAAATAAAAACATTTGTCAAAAAGTTTAATTTTGTAGACCTGTGTTATTATTAATAAGTTCCTTATTAAAGGACATACCCCAAATGAAGGGAATAAGCCTCATTGAAAAGGAGATAAAAAATTAAAATCTGGTTCTATATATTCCCCGCACCAGTACATGACCATGATTAAAACTGCTAAAAAATCAGATCCACTCTTTAAGGTATATGAACTAGGGATATAATTACAATGTTGATACCGCGGGAAATACTATTTTGTGGCATAATATTAAGATGATGATAGAGCGGTTTTTGGAAATGTGTGACATTATTACCTCAGTTCTGTTGAGAGGTGCAAAAGCGCAACTGTTGCTTAATGGAGAGTGCAACGCGACTAGTGAAATTGCTAAAACCTTTTTAATATATAACACGGGAACTGTCTGCGGAAAAGTATGTTACCATTTCTAAAATAATCCCGATGATAGGCTGCTCTGTAAAACAGTTAGAATCCTCAAGAAGATGTAAGTGCAGCAAAAGAAACTCTTCTTTATTTGGCAAGTTTGAGCAATGTCTTTCAATTGCATTTGCAACTTTATTGGACCCTAGGTTTAAAAACCTGCATTTTAACGATGTCACTTCTTGTGAAAATGCAATATCTCAATTAAAAAGAAGAATTATGATAATAGAAAAGACATCAAGTGATTTCGGATGATGAAAAGACAAACTACGATTTTTGTAAACACCATAAGTTCTTGGCTCATGGCCATGGAAAAAAGCGAAGTAGACAGAATTACGAACTCAGACAATATTTGTCAAACATTGTGTCCACTTTAGCATCTGATCCTCTTCTTCAGTGGATGGATATAAAGAGCATTTTTCCTTCTTTGTATAAGGAGACTAGATAATATTTTTGCATCATGGCAACTTCTGTTCCTGCTTTAAAGCAGGAGCAACTATGTCGAAAGACAAAAATCGCGAAAAAGACTGAAAGAGAGCTTTTCTTAGGAGATTGGGCCGAAATGTGATGATGATTGATTTTTTTTTGTATTTTAATTTAATATATGTTTTTTGAATCACAATGTTTTTAATTATAGATTAGGGTTAATTAAAAATCTAATGTGCAATCATATGTGCTACAATTACTTGAAGCTTTAATTTTTTATTAATTTTATTTTAATGTATCCACTTATAAACTAATATTCTCAAGTGGTTTAACAGTTATGCAAAGAGTTTTTAAATGGTCACTCATCCTCCACAGTACAAAAATGATTTTGGCGTTCCCAAGACAGTATATTAGGACCAATACTCCTTTTATATATTAACCACATTGTAAATTTAAATATCAATATATAGGTATGTTTTTGCAGATGACACTTTTGTGTACTTAGCATCACGTATTATAAAAAAATGTATGCTGGTTGGAAAAGAAACAGTACAACATGAGTTAATAACCACTATTTAAAGATTGAGAATGACTCTACAAAACGAGTTGAAAAAATTAAATACTTAGGACCGAAAGTTAACATTTAAAGAATATGCAAATTACATAATATCCAAAATTAACTTACTTGACTTAATGAATTACTTATTAATTACCCCTTACAGTCAAATCAAAATAAATTATTTTAAGACAAATAGGGGCAGACACGAATTGAGAACCAAAATGAAAATATTAAGAAGGGTTTATTTTTGTACCTGAAAATATGACACGAATTGAGGACCAGGCTTCTGAGAAATAATTATAGTAAGTGCACCGAATTGCGGATTAGGGATTAAGGTTGTAATGATGATTCATTGCGTTAACGAGCATTTTATTACTTTACTTTCGAAATTCTAATATATATTTGAAGTGAGTGTTTTGTGTTTAGTTTATTTTGAGCAGTCTTGTAAAAATGAGTGAAATTAAAATGATCTTAAGTGAAAAGGGAAAGTCGTTACTTGTGTGGGATGATTATAAGTTTCGTGAAAAAAAGGTTCTTAAAAGTGGTGAAAAGTTTTGGACTTGTACTGTAAGTAAATGTAACGCAAAAGTATTTACGCTAGGTTCAGATAATATAATTTCTCGAAAAGAAACAGTGCACAATCATGAAAATGACATAAAGAAATTAAATAGACAAATTTTGAGTGTAGCAAGCAAACGGAAAGCTGTAGAAGATATCACAGAGCGGCCATCGAAAATCATACACTCTGTTTTAAGGGAAAACAGTGATACAATGGACGCTTTTACAAGAAAAGACATTACATACATAAGAAATAATATGTATTACAAAAGACGTCAAGTCCAAGCACGTTTACCAAGCAATGTATCAGATGTTTTCGATATTTTACCAACATTAAATTTGACAACAATTAAAAATGAACCATTTCTCTTGGCCACTGATAATATTAACAATATTGTAGTATTTTCGTGCTATACTAATTTAAAATTTTTGTGTAGTAGTGACAAAGTGTATCTTGATGGAACATTTCGATATTGTACGAAACATTTTTTACAGTTGTTCACACTTCATATCGTAGAAAACGGCCATTATATACCAGTAGCTTTTTGTTTATTACCGAATAAACTTCGTTTAACATACGAAAGACTTTTCGTTATTCTTAAAGAAAAGTGTTGTAATGCTAATTTAATATTTGTTCCAAAAATTATTGTAGCTGATTATGAACTAGCTATTCACAAAGCAATTTCTGCGCAATGGCCCACCACAAAGATCATTGGATGTAGGTTTCATCTTGGCCAAGCTTGGTACAGAAAAATACAGAGTTTGGGATTGGCTAAAGAATACCAAGATGAAAAAAGTGCAACTGGAAAATGGATGAGGTATCTTTTTGGATTGTCTTTTTTAAAACCCGAAGAAGTTGGAGAATGTTTTGCTTTGGATTTGGCTGAATTTCAGCCCGATCATATGCATAAAGCTGTGGTAAATTTAGCTGACTATTTAGTAAAGAATTATATTGAAGAAAATTCTTTATTTCCACCAACAATTTGGGCTGAAGCTGTTGTAACTACAGAAAATTCTACCAATGCATGCGAGTCCTTTCATTCTAGATTTAATTCAAATTTCTATTCAATGCACCCTTCGTTGTATTTATTTGTAAATGTTTTGAACAATTTTCAAACAGATACTTATATTCGTATTAACAGCCTTAAGGAGTCTGTTAAATGTAACAACAAAATTGTTAGACGAAGATTAAATATGTTAACTTCAAAAATGTTAGAATATAAAAATGGTTCTATAAAACGAATAGATTTTGTAAAATTCGCATCAAATTATCATAAAGTGTATTAAATGTAAATAATATGTATATGTTTAAAAAATTAATTATAAATTGTAAATTGTGCAATAAATATCTATTTTTATCTGAATTCGTACTTTTCTTCAAATTTTGCAAATCCATCAGAAGACAAATAATAATATTATAAATGGGTATAGTGATAAGATACTTCAATTATTGAGAAGTTTGTTCCTCAATTCGTGTCATATTTCCAGGTACAAAAATCTCTCTCAGTAATCTAGTTAACGCAATGAACCCTCATTACCACCTTAATCCCTAATCCTTAGTACGGTCCGCAATTCGGTGCACTTATTTGGTCTGTGCAGGTAGTGGTCCTCAATTCGAGAACACCGGATAAATAGTGAGTGCACGAATTGTATTGTAGTGCCACCACGAATTACAAATTATTAAATTAAATATAAATAATATCAAAAGCGGTGACGTATACAAAAATTGGGAAATTAGAAATTCCTGAATATTTAGCAAAAGTAGAAGATAGAATATGTACCATCTTAAATTCATCAAAATCATATTTTAAAGTTGACCTGGCTCCATGTATAGAATTTGAAACTTAAATAATAATTTTACAAATTTAAATTTTGATGATTGAAAAGTTTAAACTTTCGCTGAATACGAGCAAACAACATTCCCAAACTTAAATAAAATTTACAGACAAATTTTAATTTGATATTTCAAAAGTCCCAACAGACCACATAAATTCAGAAGAACGCAAAGCTATATTAAAACTCATTAAAGATGTTTCAGATATATTTCATATTGAAGGAAACCAACTAACTTTTAACAGTAAAATTAAACATAATATATAAACTACTAAAGCAATTCCAATTTATTCAGAATTTTACAGATAACCCGCAATTATATTCACATTCACCTTCTTCATCGCCAATCTGGGTAGTGCCAAAGAAACTTGATGCTTCAATGAAACCAAAATTTCTCGTTGGTATAGACTACCGTCGCCTAAATGTTATCACTTTAAGAGACCGGTATCCTTTACCAATTATTAATGATTTATTGGATAAACTTGTCACTATTTTACTACTATAGATCTTGCTTCGGAATTTCACCAAATCGAAATGGCCAAAGAAGATATTGCTAAAACCGTTTTTAATACAGAAAACGGTCACTATGAATTTTTAAGTATGCCTTTTGGGTTCGAGCCACATTTCAGAGAGTCATGGACAATATTTTAAGAGGTATACAGAACGAAAAACATTAAGTATATCTCGACGACATTATTGTCTGTAGCACAAGCCTCCAAGAGCATATAACAAATTCAAAAGAAGTTTTTAAAAGATTATGAGAATCCAATTTCAAAATTCAAATCGATAAATCCGAATTCTTGAGAAAAGAAATATATTATTTAGGCCACATAGTAACGCCATATGAAGTTAATCCAAATCCAGATAAAATAAAATCCATAAAATGTTTTCCAGTACTTGGATATTATAAGAAATTCATTAAAGTCTTTTCTAAATTAACTAAACCATTAACTAAGTATGGGAGGGGACAGAAATTGCATAATCTTTACCCCTTCCTTAGGCCCGCCCATATATCAAAATATGTGCTCTTTGCTCCTTAAGATGGTGGTCCCGTTACTCATTAAGCTTCCCATGTAATATTTTTAATTTACCATTTCTCATGTAAAAATAATTGAACCCTATTTGGATAATACAGTACTTTTTAAGGCTGCCGATGTAAAAGTATTTGGACCCTTTACCCCTTAAGCCTGCCCATGTAAAAATTATATTTGGGTCCTTTACCTATTTTACTCTAATATCAAATTTATATAAAAGTTCCATTCCCGAATACGTTAAAACTCGTGGAAAATTTATTTCAACTTAAAACATTAAAACTATTTAAAACATTTCACTTATCCCTTAAAGAACATTTAAATCACAAAATAATGTATTTGACGTTGATAATAAATAATAAAAACACTTACATTCATCCACTTCACACCGTCAATTTGATACTGCCTTAGTTCACCTCCAACAAAATAATTTAGCATTTTCATCACATCAATAGTATCTGAAACTAGGTTAAAATCTTGTTAAAAATATGTAATAATAATAATTACATACAGTGCACATTTAAAGTTCTTTTTCCCCATGTAATCTTTTTGAACCTAAATGAAATTTGGGATGCTTAAATTTTTCTACTGATAATTTTAAATGGAACACAGGCCTTTCAAACGAGGTGTCACTCGTCATATGATCCAATTTAAAATCAGTTGTGAAAATAGCATTGTGATTTTACCTGTAATGTAAGGCAAAAATTAATATAAATGAACCGGATTCAGTCAAAATGCCATTTAGAACCGCTAGCAAAATCTATAAGATACCCAGATCGACTGTACAAGATAAAGTTAAAGGTAGAACGTCTTTAGAGATGAGATATGGACCAGAAACGATACTGACAAAGGAAGAAGAAAATCTACTGGTAGCAAGGCAATTTAGTATTACTAACTGGATTTTCTGCAACGAAAACGCAATTGTTAGATAGTGTTCAGTTACTGATTAAAGAACAAGATTGGCCTAATAATTTTACAGACGAAATGGTATGAATTATTTTTAAAAAGAAATCCAGAACTGTTTGCAAGAATTTCCCAAAATCTCACATGTGCTAGAAACGGCCTAATAGAAAACCGTATTCGTCATTGCTTTATAGAGGTAGAGATCCACTTAGAATCTACAAACAATCTTGACGTAAATTTTTACCCCAGGGGTAGTATTCTCGAATGTCGAATACTGCGATTCGCATGCGAGATTAGTCAAATGTCGAATAGCAACTAGGTGACTTTATAAAAGTGTATTCTGGAAAACAGAATACGACAAATGTCAAGTGAGTTCAACACGAGTGGTCTGAACTGCTCGAATTTAAATTCGTATTCGACATTGTTAACCCTATAAACATGGATGAGGCAGATTTTGAAGAAGTTGATATTTTGGTGGCTGTTGAAAATCCCTTCGGGATTAGCGATGTGCTATTTATTAAGCATTATTAAACATTATGTTATGTTAACATTATTAGCCTCATTACTTCCGAACAGATCAGGCCACTTATATGGCAAGGCTAGAAAACATTGGAAACCGACCGAGGCAGATTCAAGGGAAGGAGTTGTACTGAGAACTGAGGTTAGTTATTTTAAGTTCTTTCACTATTTAAACTATACCAGATGGTAGTTTTTTGTCTAATCAAATATTTAATTGGGTTCTTAATTGAACCAATAGAAATAAAAAAAAGTTAGACATGTGTTCATATTTGAACCAATAAAAATTAACAAAAAAATGATGAAAATTTATCCATATGACTCAAATGTCCACTTGCTCAATAAGAATAATAAAGATCCAAACTATAGGGAATTGGTGGAGGGCTTGCTCGAGAACTATAAAGCCATTGGATGTTTGATGAGCTTGAAAGTCCACTTCTTGGATTCACATCTGGAAAATTTCCCAGAAAACCTCGGCCATTTTAGCGAAGTACAAGGTGAAAGATTCCACCAGGACTTAAAAGAGATGGAAAGACGCTACCAAGGTTTCTGGGACATCAACATGTTGGCAGATTACTGCTGGAACTTGAAGAGGGATGCCAACAAGGCCGATAAGAGAAAGGCACTTATAAGAAGTTTTGAGCAAACCTGCAGACCCCATAAACAAGCACGCAAAGATTGAGAAATTGGGAGAGAAGAAAGTGAGAGGCGAGGGGACTCACTGTAAACAATCTGCAACGTCCGTGTCGTTGTTCCTGGGTAATGCCAATAGCAGAACTGAGTTTATCAGCAGACTCTAAGTCATAGTCGCAAAGATTGTATGACACCCGCAGCAATTCACTTGGTGTAATGTGAAATTTTATCAAAGGGATTGAATTCCCATCGTCTGCCTCAGTAAACAAAGGTGCCAAAGTCAGAAGTTGCGGGTTGGGATCCTCGGGTCATTTTTCCCAACCTTAGTTTGCCCCGGGTAGTATACTCAGCTTGACCTCGATTTTTGATGCTCTAAGAGCATTTTGAGAAGTTTTTGGCTCGACCAGCATTAACTGACGATAACTCAATCGCCAACACTCTACGTGTTGGCCAAGGAACCAAAATTCACGAGCTCGAATACCTCGAACCACTTGAGCATAACCCAAATTTCTGGTAAGGTTGTAGGGCCATTTGTGTCTATGCTCGGTCCACTGTCATTAACTCAGAGCAAACAGACCGCCGACATTGAACGCACTCGCAAGGAGATTGAAATTCGTGAGATACAACGACCATGACAACATTTTATCCACTGGGCTGTCCCTGCGCTGGTCCTGGTCGGGATTTGGGCACCGTTTCCAATGTTTGGAAGGTATTCACGACCGACCCCTCAGCTTAACCTCCAGGCAGCCGCATGACGCCTTTTGTTGCATTTTTTTTTCATTTTCTAAGATTTAAGTTGCCTATTGTGGGCAACTGGACCGTTTTTGATAAAAACGGGTATCATATTCGGGTTCAGCGAGCCCAAAAACATAAATATTAGATAAAAAAGTAAAACAAACCGCAAAAAATGACCAAAAGTTGCCTATTGTGGGCAACTGGGCCATTTTCGGTGAAAATGCATACCGTATTCGGGTTCAGAGACCCCAAAAAACCATATATACATCATAAAAATCTTAGAAATAAAAAAAAAATTTCTTCTTTTGTTCCACCACTGCCGGCCGCTATGACCCCTTTTGGTGCACCCCCGTGGGTCGCACATATCAGCAACCCATTTGGTGACATATATATGGAAATGTACCACCAAAGTAGTCATAATTCAATAAAAAAAATCCCGGCCGCCTGGAGGTTAACAGATCGTTTGAGAAATTGGGGTCGGTTCCAAAAACCCACCATTTCGACCTTTAAATCTGGTTTTTCTGACGTGATATGGCGAAACTGAACCCGGGATCGGATTCAGGACGCCAAAATACCCAGGAATACCATGGTCTGGTCAAATAGTCCTGACTTTTTTTTTTTGTAAACCTGTGTTATTGAACCTTTAACTAATCGAACTAGAAAGAAAGTAAAATTTGTGTGGTCACCTGAATGCGAACAGGCTTTCGATAAAATAAAGAATTAATTAATATCAGCTCCAATACTTTCATGTCCAAATTTTAGTTATGAATTTATTGTACAATGTGATAGTAGTTCTTATGGATTAAGTGCAGTTTTATCTCAAGTTTACGATGGCAAAGAACACGTAATTTGTTTTTTATCTCGTAGTCTTAATAAATGTGAAAGAAATTATACAGTGACTGAATTAGGGTGTTAAGCTGTTCTTTGGAGTGTAGAAAAACTTAGATGTTATTTAGAGGGACAAAAGTTCACAATAATTACAGATCATCATAGCTTAGTTTGGTTGAATAATCTTAAGAACCCTCAAGGTAGATTAGGCAGATGGGTAGTTAGACTTCAACAATTTGACTATGTAATAGTACACAGACCAGGGAAATATCATTTAGTACCAGATTGTTTATCATGAGCAATACCTGATTTAACAGAAATTTCAGAAATAGAGTTACTTAAG
The DNA here is from genome assembly GCA_927349885.1 of Psylliodes chrysocephalus. Lineage (NCBI taxonomy): Eukaryota > Metazoa > Arthropoda > Insecta > Coleoptera > Chrysomelidae > Psylliodes > Psylliodes chrysocephalus. The sequence goes on from OV651820.1 coordinate 59,465,344, forward strand.
GAAAATCAAGATAATTGGTATAAAAATTTAGTTAATAAGATTAAAGTTAATCCATTAAAATATGCACAATTTAGAATTTCAAGTGATAATAAAAATTTGTATAAACATATAAAGGGTGATTCAGATAGTTTAAATTGGAAATTAGTTATTCCTAAAGGGAAAAGGAAAGATATAATGTATACTTTTCATAATAATCCGACAACTGGAGGACATTTTGGTATATATAAGACTTATCATAGAGTCTCTTGTAAATATTTTTGGCCCGGTATGAAAAGGTATATTACGGATTTTGTAAATAAATGTAAAACTTGTGCAGAGCATAACCCTGTTCAGAAACTTAAAGCTGGACAGATGGATCTTAAACCTACAGTGGATAGATGTTGGCAATATATAGCTATTGATTTAATAGGACCATTTCCTCGTAGTTCTAAAGGTAATCAACATGTTTTAGTAGTTTGTGATTATTTTAGTAAATTCACGCTTTTATTTCCTTTACGTGAAGCTATAACTTCGAGCATAACTCGTATATTAGAGGAACAAGTTTTTTTCTATTTGGTATTCCTGAATATTTAAAATGCGATAATAGTGTTCAATTTAAGAGTACTAAATTTTCAGAAACTTATGGACGAATACAACATTAGGATATATTTTAATCCTTTGCATCATCCAGAACCAATTTTTCAGAAAGAGCAAATAGAGTTATAAAAACAATGATTTCAAGTTATGTAGGTCAAAATCCTAAGAAATTGAATTTACATCTAGCTCAATTAGCTTGTGCATATCGAACTGCAAGACATGAAGTTAGTCAATATTCACCTTATCATATTAATTTTGGGGTAGAAATGGTAACTAATGGTTTTGAATATAAATTAGAAAGAGATAAACAGAAAACTGTAAATAACGATGATAATTTAAATAATGTAAATAATAGTACAAATTTAGATGAAAAATGTTTAAGTGATAGGCTAAAAAGATTAAGATTTATAGAATTTTGTTAAAAAGAAGTTACAAGTAGCCCATGTTAAAGCATTTCATAATTATAATTTACGTCATCGCCCTGTATAGTATAAGGTAGGTGATATTGTTTGGCGAAAAGAATATCATATTTCTAGTGTGGCAAAGAATTATGCTGCTAAACTAGGTAAGAAATGTTTATGAACTTGAAGATGAACTTGGTAATCCTAAAGGTAACTGTCATGTTTCTCAATTGAAACCAAATATGACAACTCTTGATTCAGACGATTAGGAGATGTAAGGCTCTGGTTTTACTGTAGTAACTGATATTTTGTTTATATTTGATAAGTACTGTGTATAATCTGATTACGCCCTAACTGCTTTTAGCAAAGAATTGCATTATTGACATATTTAGTATATTTTGGCGGTATCTTTTTGTGTCTTAATGTAGTTAAATATATATATATATGGTAGTACATACCTTGTGAGAATGTTTGAGTGTAAATGTGTGTCATTTTAAACCGTAGCTTTCTAATAAAGCTTAGAAAAGTTCTTCAGTTTTCAGCTTACGGCTGTTGGTAAGTTTCTTCGGGGCTTATTGTGGTGACACGTGTGCATGTGGATTTTGTTTTTTAATTTTTAATACATTATTTGTGATGACTATGGTGGTAGTGACACTTGTCACTTATTACTACGATATTAGAAATAAAACTACTAGGTTTAACCTGGGTTTCTTATTGTTTGAAAAGGTTGTCTGTGAGCTGGCTTGATACATTTAAACTTCCATTTTTTGCTATTATTATACCCTTCAATCCTTATCAGCGAGGAGAGCTTCATTATTAGTTTCTTTGGTTTATTTTTTATATAATGTAAGTGATTCCAGTTTGACAGAATGTTATAACTATTTAGTTTTTTGATAGTCGTGGAAATAATCTATTTGAATTACGTCTAGAATGACCCGAGGTTCTAGTTTAAATTAGATTCACCCTCGTCAATAAGGTGAGTCGACGTGCGATATTTTTGTTTTATGTTTGTCTTCTGCAGGGGTCGCCAACGCCCTTACAGTTTCAGTTTGGTGAGAACTATATACTCACTGAGGTCTTCAATCTCTGGACTAGTAGTCCTAAAATATAATTACTATTTTGATGTCCACCTACGTATCTATACTTAATGAAAACAGAGTCCTTAATCTTCGGATGCTCCGTGGATCGTTTATCTACTGTTTAAGCTAAGTAATTTTTTATATATATATATATATATATATATATATATATATATATATATATATATATATAAATATATTTTTAGTGTGGTCTTGAGCATACACTCATATGTTAAATTGAAATTTATGTAGAATATACCTTAGAATATATGCCTATTTAAAATGACATCTTTATATTTAATACTTTTCAATTCAAGACTGGGGGAACCTTACTATATCAAAACTGTTTACAGTTACCAGGTTAACCCTATTAGGAAACTAAAGGTTGAAGAAGAAAATTTATTTTTTAAAAATTACTTAAATTTAATAGTTGTTGATGTTTCTACTATTTGTGAGAGCATAAAGCACCATGATCTTAATTTTTTTTTTAAAACAGCAGTGGGATTCAGAACAACTCGATACGAGAGCGATACGAAAGATATACGTCATTTTTGCGATTCCGAACAACTCGATATCGTTGACATATCGTGTGACCTTCGTCGATTCGAAGCCAAATAATTCGATAGCACTTGTGGTGTCGAAAAGAGGGTTTCGAACTATCTATCCCTTTTTAGTTTGAGAAATTAAAGAGAGATCATCAATAACAATTACTCGTTGGTTCGTTGCACGTTGCTTTCCGCTTTCCTAGGAAAAAATTTAAATTGATTTTAGATTGTGAAATTTAATATTTTTTATCATGGCAAATAATAAAAAAAAACGAAAACAAGACAATTTTATGGGAAATTTTAGTAAATTTTATGGAGGAGCATCCAGATTTAGCTAAAGGCCATTTTAGTGGCCCCACGGGCAAAGATAGACAAAAAAAAGTTATGGCTGGAATTGGCTTTGATCTTAGACTCCCAAGGATTTGGAACAAAAACCATCCAAAAGTGGCAAAAAGTAAATATGATTTATAGTGTATCCATTTATTTAATTTATTTCTTGTTTTTATGTTATAGACATGGTCGGACTTCAAGTATAACTTTAAAAAAAAGGCTGTACCCTTGAGTGAAATCGAGGAGAGGTGTCTAGGCATTTTAGGCAAAACCTTTGCTCATGGGGGTCTAATGTACAAGAGCTAGGCCTCGAGACAGAAGACTTAAGAGATGTATGTTTTTTTTTAATTAATTAATAAATCAATAAGGGTGATGTTCAGAACACGTCCAAACTATTCTTTTTATAATTATCGGTAGACCGGACCTGTGCGCCGGCAAATTGACTTCTTGAGTTTTTAAAATAATAAAATATCGAACGTTCGCTAACCACGCGCCAAACCAGTTTTTTTTTTGTCTCTAGCGTAAGCGGGTGATGCTTGCTTCATTTATTCGATTTCCATCTTTTAAGCCGGAAGGACGGCCAACGTTCACTCCAAACTATTTCTTTTCACATCCACGAATCTCAGTTATTCAAGTTACTTAATAAATAAAAAGTGTTGTGTTGTGTCATTTGAAGTCGAAACATTTTTGTAAGTACTTACATTTAACAATTCGTATTAGATCCAAGAAAGTGAGCTGGTCTACCGATTGTTTAGTTATTAGGTTAAAAAACTGTATAGTGTTGCATAATATAATAAAGGATTAATATTCATATCAGAAAATAGCTTGTTTATAATTACCAGAATTGGAGAGAAACAAAATCCACTAGGCATATCGAAGAAAAGTGTAAAATACAAATACCTACGTGTTGAAATTGTGGATTAAAAACCCGGTTTCATCAGGTGATGACCAGCCATATTTAAAGTATTCAGACAAACGGCTTTCAAGATATTGCGAGTCACCACCCTTAAGTAATTAATCTATATACATTAGAAACTAATGGTGAAAGTATGTAAACTACTATTTTATTGTTAGGATCCCACATATAAAAGAAAATTGGAAGACACCACACCAAATGTAATGCTGCTCCTGCCTAGTTCAAGTAGTGCACAGGATCACCTGTACTCAAAAAACGCCCCAAAAAAAAGGTGAAAAGAGGGACACATGCAGATGAGATACAGCTGTGTGTAGAAACACTCAATGTATTAAAGGACATAAAAAACACAGTGGCCAGTGGCTTTGAGGCCATTAATAATAATTTAACTGAAATAAACAATTCATTAAAACATAAATGTAATTGCAGTAAATAATTTTTCATTTTAAAATTTAGTTTAGTAGGTAGGTGTATATTTTTGTTTTGTAGATTTTATTAGTTTGGTTTGTTTTTTTTACATATGATTTTTTTTATATATTTTATTATTAGTTTTATTTAGCTGTTTCGTATATTTTTTCATTTTTTAATGGTTTTAAATACCGTTTTCTTTATAGAGGGTTTTCGGAAACTCAACGATAATACTGAAAGGGGTGATGGACCGACTCATAAGCTTTCAGAAAAACATAATATGACCTTAGTAAAAAAGTGATGTTTTTTTGTACAGTATGAGGTATTATTGAGTGATGGAAAATAAAAATCAATTATTTCTCTGTAAAATAAGATTTCTTATTGAATATTTTAAACTTTTGGTTCAACGTTGGTCTTTGTTTAATGAAATGGCTATTCGCAGTTGAAAAACTTAAATCAGAATCTAAGAATTGTACATTGTTTTAGGAGTGACACTCGAAAATCTGATCCAAGGGGACGATTTTAACGAATTTTAGTAAAGTGGCAATATCTCGAAAATCATCGATTTTTTACTAAGGTCATATTATGTTTTTCTGGACTTGGCCAGAAGAAGTATGGTCTAGACTTCATATAGATTTCATGGGGCCTTATCTAAATAAATGTTTTTTAATTATTATCGATGCACATTCAAAGTGGATTGAAGTATATCCAATGAATTCCATAACCTCCAAATCAACTATTGAAGTTTTACGTAGCTGTTTTGCTAGGTTTGGTTTACCTCGCCAAATAGTTTCCGATAATGCACCTACGTTTATTTCAATAGAGTTTCAAAAATTTTTATCATTAAATAATGTGAGTCATTGCACATCTCCACCCTATCATCCATCTTCTAATGGACAAGCGAAAAATGCCGTTAAAACAATTAAAAATTCTCTTAAAAATGCTTTAGGAAAAAATAAAAATATCGATATTAACAAATGTTTAAACAATTTTTTATTTGACTTTAGAAACACAGTACATTCGACAACGGGACGAAGTCCTAGTAGCATCATGTTTAATAGGCAATTACGCACTAGATTTGATATTTTATTACCTGAAAAAAATTGTAAAAATTTAGATGTAAAGGATTATGTTATCAAACAACAAATAAAAAAAAAATATCATAAAGGTAAAAGATATATAGAATTAGAACCCGGTAACAAAGTTACGGTTAAAGATTATAGAGTTCCTCCTAAAGTGACCTGGATTCAGGCATATATTTTTAAGAAAATTGGAAAAACTACTTACCTGGTAAAAGTACCAGATTTAAATGATGTAATTTGGAAACGTCATCTGAATCAAATCAAACCCTTCTCTTCAAGCCATTTAATATTAACGGCGGATTCAGAGGAAAATAGTGAGAATGTTTCAGATGAAGTTTCTCAAAAAGAGTATGTCCAATTAGACACTAAGGGTTGTAATAATAATGACTCAAGTGAGGGTAGTGAAAATTATGAAATAATACAAACAGTTAGTGAAGTGCGCCCCAAAAGATAAATTAAACCAATTCAGCGTCTTAATTATGATAAATTGTAATTTAATTTAATATTTTTGTTTTTATATAGTATTTTTTTTTTTTGTTAAGGGGGGAAGTATAATGTATTGTCATTCCTCATTTTATACTATGCGCATCTGCGCGCGCATCTGGTCATGAGTGGGGGAATATTGCCGGTGTTCGCCAGTTACAGTGGGATTTTTAAAATGTAAAGTTGAAATTAATAAAGTGCAATTGCTTGGGTATTCGCTTATTATTTCCACACCCCCTATTCAAATTAATAAGGGATGTGTCACTTATGAATTGATCCATCACCCCTTTCAGTATTATCGTTGACTTTCCGGACACCCTGTATGACTATTAGTTTACCTTTGTAAGTTTTGTTTTTCATGCTTTGTATAATAAAAACTAAATAATTAATGATTTATATTTATTTTGTGAGAAATATTTATTAAACCTTTAATAAAAACATTTTTTGGATAGGTCAAGAAATGTATACATAATTAAGTAACTTACATAAACTAATTGATAAAACACAAAGTTAGAAATTACTTAATTATTAAAATATATCATTAATAAATTTTGTCTGGCTTGATGACCAGCTACATGTCTTTGAACATCAGCTCCAAGAGCAGGTATATTATCTTCAATGCTGTCATGTTCATTTCGGTTTATAACTTCTATATTTGCATCAAGACACATATTATGCAATATAGGGGAGTGGGGGGGCACAACCGGATATCGGGACACAACCGGACAGGCCTATAAATTTGTTACTTAGAGCGCCATGTCCTAGGTAAATGCTCTTAATACGGCGGCCAGTATGAAAATGTTCAGGATGAACCACAGCCTGCTTTGGTAAGTTTTTATTGATTTAGGTGTACCCAAACAGTTCTACTATGCAAAGCAGAAACCTAGTAGTTAGATATTTTACAATTGCATAACATCCATATAACAATCCTGGAGAAATAAGTCTCTTAATAATGACAAGATACCTCTATAATACAGGATTAAACTAAACTATATGTAATTTTGTTTTTAGATTGAAAGAACTGAGGAAGGAGCTCATGATCAGATATCCCCCACTTTACCAGGCACTGATGATGAGGTTTTCGCCGATGATCACAAATCGTACACCATACCTGCCCCTGGGGGCAAAACCAAACGGCAAAGGCTCCAAACATCTTTAGAGCTATCGAAACAAATGGTAAATCAAGTAGAATACCAAAATAATTTCACAAATGAATATTATATTAAAAAAATGGAGTACCTAGGACACAAAATTAAGCATGAAGATAAAATGCTGGAAGTAGATCAAGAAAATTTGGAAGTAGCTAAAGAAAATCTTAAAATTATGAAGGATAATCTCAGGGTTAACTCTTCAATTTTAAATATTCTGGAAAACAAAAAATGATTTTTGTATGCATAAAAGCATTTTTTTTCACATGAAAGTACCTACTAAAGGTTCATTTTTTCCTAATCCTAATCTATATCTAGTTTAGTTTGACTGTTATACTTGAATGAATTATTTTGTTTTAGTTTTGATTATATTTTATAGCAATACATCAGTTTTTAGTTTTGTAATTCGTTAAAATATTTTTAATTAAAACGTATTTCATATAATTATTTTATTATCAAAATGTGATACAATCAAACTTTTATTGATACAGTGATCTAAATATAAAAAAGTAATTTGCAATGTCAAGATATCACTCATTAAATACGTCATAACTCAAAAATAAGATTTTGAGTTATTTAAACAGATGAAAAGCGCTGTACATTACCTTTCAAGTGTAAGAACGTCGCATCTGTAACTAAATCACTTTCCAAGAGATGGCACTTTACAATTCAAGAAGTACCTTCCAAGAATTTCATTTGGAAATAAAATGAACATTTAAATCGCTAGTTTTAGACAATATTGAAGATTTTTGAGTTATGACGTTGTTGAGTTATATTTAATGAGCGATATAATATTCAGCTAACTTCATTTTTGAAATTGCCCAAAAAAGAAACACTAAAAAATAACTAAAGGAATGTTATATATTTTTAAAAACAATATGCACTTAAGCAAAGTGGTTATTAATTATTGAATTTCTTAACATTATTGCTCTTGCCAAATCATTATTTACAATATTTTGATTTTGATTATTTTCATCACCCTGTGGTGGGTACATCCCAAAGTCCATATTAGCCACTTCATTGATATCAGGCTCTTGAATATTGTGGTCGATAGTCATATTATGTAATACCACACATGCATTTACAATGAGTCCTGCCATGTCTGGTTCATAGTGCAGGACTCGGTGTTTCAGAAGATAGCGCCATATATTCTTCAATCGCCCGTTGCAACGCTCAATTGAGCACCTCATCGTCAAGAAGGCTTGGTGGAACCTTTCTTCAGCCCCTGGCTGCAATTCAGTTATTGGCGTTAAAAGCCATGGCCGCAAAGGATATCCTAAAAATAAAATTGCTTTAAATAATATAATTTGCAATGAAATTTTAATAAATGAAACCTAAATTAGTATTTTTGAAGCAAATATAATTCTAAAGGTTTTAAAGACATGCAGAATAAGCTTTCATTTGTGTAGACATTTTGTCTAAACAGCTTTTTAAAGAGATTATAAAGAAACCCTACCCGAGTCCCCAGCAAGAAAAAATGGCTGGTTAATGTTTCTGTATATGTTTTTTATAGTTGTGGATATTTGGCTCTGCCTCCAAATATGGGCGTCATGACAGCTTCCTGGAAAGCTTGCATTAACACTCATAATTCTGAGCCTTTCATCACATACCTTTAAAAAGAAAAATATTAAGTTGAAAAAATATTACAGATTTTGAATTTCTAGAAATAATTGCAACCATTAATTTCCCCCTTGAGTATTTAATATGTTCATACCAACTGTACGTTTAGGGAGTGGTACTGCTTTCTATTTACATAAATCTCTTTTTCTCTTGGTCGTACAATTGGGACATGGGTCACATCAACCACACCTACAACCCCTGGAACGTTGTATGCTTGGTAAAACCTGAAACAAGTTATTTTTGCTATACAAACTGTTTAAATGAATTAAATTATTTCGCTTAAATTGATAAACATGATACATGAACAAGAAAAAAAAAATAAAAACATACATATTATGCTATAAGCCATTTCCCTCAGTAAAATTATTGCAAAAAAATGTGTATTAAAGTGGATCAAAATATTATATACCACCAACACTTAAAAATCATAATAATAGATAATAGGTATGCACAGAATGTTTTGCTCAAGGTTTTACTCTTATAGATAACATTTCAATCAGCTGTATCTTTTTTTGTTTTCAAAGGTTATTGAAATGGAAAATATTATAACTATATGTATATTTTTTCAGTTTTGGTTAACCTGATGCAAGTTCTCAAAGTCTTGAGTCTCAGCTGCACCTATCTTTATTTTCATGTGTTATTTTTTATTTGCAGCCTACAAATGGCTCTAACTAGGTATAATAAAAAATCAACTAACCTTTACTTCAACAGGTATATCAGAAGCTCTGCCTTCAGCAGGCAAGTGGGGCCTTACTAATTCTATTATTTCCCTTGCCAGGGCTTTGGACACTCGATAATTTTTTTTAAACTGCTTTTCGGAGAGCCGCCAGGCTTCCAAGCGGTGGTCGTATAAAAACCTGGAGCCCCTATCTTCGTGTTCGCCCACTTGTACTTCCTCCTCTGCCTCCCGCAAATCCTCCATCACCACATGCCAAAAATAATACTGTCCCATGTTCATAATAAAACACCGGTTAAAAATACTGAAAAAAGGTAAAACCACTCATAATCACAACAAAGTCTCTTTTTTTAACTTTTATGTAAATAAATTCGAGATTCAAGGAAATTTTATGGAATGAAAACAAAACAAACGATTGTTAGCGCACCTCGAGATTACCCTGTACGCAAGACGTGACAACATGGTACGGACAGGAATGTATCACTTCATAGAAATTAATAAAAACGTGTCTAGGCAGTCAGACTACCCTTCATAAGAGAGTACGACCTCTGCGCGCCACGTTCAATTTATTCGGTTTAACACTTAAATTTGTGAATATTCTAACATCAGAAGTAGGATAGTACACATACGCTGCCTTTTCGGCTCGTTCTGACGTATAGGTGTATTAAATATAGTTTATATTATAGTTTATGTGTGCTGATTTGTTGGTAAGTCGATTTCCTAATTAAATGGTGATTTTGTCTCAAAAGTTGAATATTTAAGGTTGATTTTCCTATATTTTGCTCTTTTGACCTTTAGATAAAATTTAAAAACAGTAAAGCGTGAGTTATATCACCCATACTATAGAAGATAAGATTTTGCATAGTTAAAATAGTTTGTTTATATAATAGTAGTTTATGCAGTTATAGGTTGGTTCCTAGTTAATATTCAAGCCATTAACATCTCTAATTATTGTATTTAAGTAAAATAAAGGCCTTATTATTTATTTGTTGTGGGTTAGTATTAAAACTCGATTAATTAATTATAATCGTGTACTTAAAACTTTCAAATAAAACGGACAATTTAATTCTGCACTCTAACGTTTCACCAGTCTGGTCATATATGAGTCATTAAGTAATAAAAAGTAGTAGAAGTTTTTGTTATTTAGTATTTGTTCTAAAAGACAAGAACACAAATTGATTTTCGCGTGTTATTGTTTTAGATTAAATATGAGTGAACAGGATAACGACAATGTTAATTTTGATAGGGCAACAAATGTTGTCACAGATGATGTTACTGACACAGAGGGGACAGTAGTTAGTGAAAATACACAAAATAGCATAGAGAACATTTTGGAAAAGTTACTTACAGATTTATCTCGAGCGGATAGTCGTTCTGTGCCAGTACCAACTACCGTACAACACGATTCGGTTACTTTGCCAAGATTTATACCTGGAAAAAATAATCCAGAAGAATTGACGCGCGAAATTTCTGAATTGGCCACCTTGTTTGAATGGAATGATGCAACAATTTTAGCTCGAGTGGGAGGTTTGTTTGAAGGGGAGGCAGGAGAGTGGTTTCACGCTTGGGTTCCAACGGAGAACCGTACTTGGGAGGCTTTAAAAGAAGATCTTTGTTTAAGTTTTACAGAGTCAGTAAATTTTGGTAAATTGATGCATGATGCGTTGCTATTTTCTTCAACATCCGAGGGTTGTTCGACTTACGGCCATTATGCTCGCCTTAAATTACAAAAATTAAATAGTTTAAAAATTCAGTTCACTCAAAAACAAATAGTTAGTTTAATTTGTTACGGAATTAAAGAAATAACATTACAGATCCAATTAGGTCAAATTGGACACACAACAGTGTCTTCTTTAATTGCTCACTTGTGTAGAATTCAATATAAGCCAGTTAATAAAACAAATACAAATAAAAATAATTACTCTCATTTTAAAGATCCATCGCACTCTAACAATAATCCGAGTACCTCTAGAATCGAAACTAGGTCAAATAATCAGTCGGTATTTTCGAGAAAACCAGGATTAAGATGTTACGAATGCAACGAGTTAGGCCATTTAAAAGCTAAGTGTCCTCAAAAAAGGGCGCAAAAACGCGAAAGGGATGAAATTATCGCTTCGAGTTCAAAAATCCAATGTCATTTTTGTAATAAAATGGGACACAAGGCCCAAGATTGTTTTTCCAAAAAGAGAAAGTTAGGCGATCAAAGCAAAAGAGTAAATTTATGTCGCTTCCCTAATTTAGAGTCGGAAACATCTGACCTTAGATTGTACTCTTTAAAAATTGATAGCCAAAATTATCAAGTTTTGATTGACACCGGAGCTGAAGTGTCTCTTTTACGCGAATCAGTGGTAAATAAAATGAAGTCCGCGCCAATAAATAAAAAAATAGAGGTTCGAGGTATAGGAAGTGGTACCTTGATTTCAGAAAATTCTATAAACGTTAAAATTACCTTAAATGACCATGAGATTCCTTTTAAAATGCACGTCGTTTCGAATGATTCAATTTTTTGTGATGCAATTATTGGTATGGATTTTATAAATATTCCCGGAATTACCTTAAGATATGACAAACTAAATTTTATTTTATCAGATTCGTTGGATAGAGGGCTTCAAGCTTTAATTGAAGAATACAAAGACATCTATACCACTGGTAATAAAGTACCCACTCTTATTACCACTGGCGAATTTAGAATTCGTTTAACTTCTGATAAAGACATAAACTACAGACCATATCGGTTTTCTATGGCTGAAAGAGAAACATTGCGACTTATTATTAATGATTTATTAACAAACGAAATTATTAGGCCGTCTAAATCACCATACGCGAGCCCCGCATTTTTGATCAAAAAGAAAAATAGGGATTTCCGTTTGGTTTGCGATTTCAGAGCACTGAATCGCATTACCGTTAAAGATCGTTTCCCACTACCCCGGATTGATGATCATATTGACCATCTCAGTAAAAGCAAATATTTTACGACTCTTGACATGGCCGCTGGTTTCCACCAAATCAAAGTACATCCTGATTCTATTGAAAAGCTAGCTTTCGTTAACTCCCCGAAGGTTCGTTTGAATATTTGAGAATGCCGTTTGGGTTAGCTAACGCACCTTCCATATTTCAGCGCGCCATTAATACTGCACTTTATGAGGAAATACGAACTAATATTGCATTGGTCTATATGGACGATATCCTGGTTCCAAGTGAAAATAAACGTCAAGGAATTGATAATTTATGTCAAGTATTATCTACTTTAAGAAAACACGGATTTTCGGTAAATATAGACAAATGCAAATTTCTTGAGACACAAGTTGAGTATTTGGGAAGAGTTATTTCGAACGGTTCGGTAAAACCATCGCCAAATAAAGCTGAAGCGTTAAAGATCATGAAAATTCCCTCTAATTCCAAAGAAGTTCGTCAATTCCTGGGATTGGCAGGCTATTTCAGGAAATTTATTCCTGAGTTTTCGGTTAGAACCAAATTAATTTCAAATTTGATTAAAAAAGATGTCGAATTTAATTGGACATCAAATCACGCAGACATTTTTAATGAAATAATAAAAATCCTAAGTGGAGAACCAGTTTTGGCAATTTTCAATCCCAGTCTTCCACAAGAATTGCACACCGATGCGTCCAGTAAAGGTTTTGGTGCGGTCATTTTCCAAATTCATGATGGAATTAAAAAGGTTGTCTCTTATTTTAGTAAAGCAGCTACTCCAGCAGAGTCCCGGTATCATTCATATGAACTCGAGACTCTAGCTGTTGTCTATACATTAAAACATTACAGGCATTACTTTATCGGGGTTCCATTTACATTAGTTACTGACTGTAACGCTTTAAAAAGTTCTCAATATAAACGTGATATCGTGTCAAGTTTAAGTTGTTGGCCGGTTTTAATAAAAACCTGTCGTGCCAAGTTTAAGTTGTTGGCCGGTTTTAATAAAAACCTGTCGTGCCAAGTTTAAGTTGTTGGCCGGTTTTAATAAAAACCTGTCGTGCCAAGTTTAAGTTTTTGGCCGGTTCTCTGGTTGGTTTTATTAAAGACCTGAGGCTAAGTAACATAATTGTTAAATTGTTGTTTTTCCGTTTCCAGAATGATGCTTCTGACCAACCTAGTAATCAGGATGAAGCCGAATAGACTAGGAAGAGTCGTGTCAGAAAATCTATCTGGAGGTCACCATATTTATTTATTTTTTCTGATCATATAGTATCACTATAATTGTTATTCTAAATAAGTTGTTTTTTTGTAAGAATATCTAATGTAAGATTAAAAGAGTTATGTATTTCTATTTATATATGTGGACTACTTATTTCTTATTGGGCCGAGAACGTCCCAATTTCAGGATGGCCGTGTTAGCGCACCTCGAGATTACCCTGTACGCAAGACGTGACAACATGGTACGGACAGGAATGTATCACTTCATAGAAATTAATAAAGACGTGTCCAGGCAGTCAGACTACCCTTCATAAGAGAGTACGACCACTGCGCGCCACGTTCAATTTATTCGGTTTAACACTTAAATTTGTGAATATTCTAACAACCATCAAAAAAACTTCGTTACTGCGCATACTGCACAAGCGCCAATATATTCGACGTTGCTCCTCGCTTTCGGACCATGCGTTCCGGAACATAGGTATGATTTTCATGAGATTAATTACATCGGAACACCGGTCAAGAATATAACGAGAATCGTCTCATGTGATCATTCGCCATAAATCTATGCCGCTCACTGCTCAAGAATAGACGTCCTGCAGTATCCAATCGAAAGATAAATGACCATTTATTAAATTTAATGTTTGGAAGGCTTTGGAATTTTTAACGTTTAGAATTTTTTACGTGTTTGAAGCACATAATGAAACACTAACTTATTTTGTGGTTTGACGTTTTAAGTTGTTGAAAGTGTGACGGTATCTTTGTGACAGTTTCTAAGGTAATTTTTTTATTCGTTATTGAAAATAGGTCGCGGTAAAGCAACCAAAAAAAAAGTTAGGGATTTGATCATAAACAAATATAAACATAAACATAAGTTTCCTAATAAATATCTGAACTAAAATTATGAAAAGACCGAATATATAGTGGTTAGGGCTCGTATATACAGGGTGTCACATTAGTGCGTAATTATTCAATATTTCAATTTGTGTTATAGACACGCAAACAAGTTTCAAATAAGTTATATGGATTTAAAAAACACGTATTATAAAAATATTTTTGGATATACAGGGTGTTGCGTTTTTGCTTGGAAAACAAAAATATTTACTTTTTAAATTGAAGCCTGTATTTCATATCAGTTTTAGAATGCTTTAGTAATACTGTATTCAAGCCTTAATTTGTTTTTAAATATTATAGGGTTACCAAGCAATTAATTTTTTTTATGTAATTATAAAATAATGCAGATCCCAAATTAAATTATCATAATTTAGGTAGGTTTAACATATGAAGGGTCGCGGCGAATAACGATCAGAGTCAACTTTTGCCAAAAATAGGAGAATGGCGCCATCGTGAAGCTAGTACCAAATTTAAATCAACTATTATTTACTTCGGGGAAGATAGTTCATAGTCTTCGAAAATATAACGTTCAAAGATACAACGTGTCGCCTAAAAAGGATCATGGTCCAAGCGCTGACGGGAATAAAAGATCAGAGTCCATGTTTGTCAATCTCCTTATTAATGAATCAGCTTGTCTGTTCGCCACCTAGATTTTTAGTTGTTTGTTTATACTAATACAAGGCGCTTGTCACAGAGGAATAAAATAATAAAATTTGTAATTAAAACGTCAATGATAAGTGATTTAAATAGTTATTTGGATGGCGAAGAAGCTTATGTGGTGCACAGCAATTTCAAGAAAAGATAAAGAACAGGAAAAATGACAGATGTTATGAAGAAATTACGTGCAAGTAGTCATGAAAGTGGAGAAGACTGCAAGTGTAGCCGTTTAAAGTGTTTTATAACTATTTGTTCTGAGGAGCGGCAACGCATAATTTTCTATTTTAATCAGTTGGGAGATTACAATGCACAAAGTAAATACCTTAGTGGACTTATCAGTGTTGTACCTGTTCAACGCCGACGTAATCGAAAAGACGAAGCTGATGCTAATTTCCACACTTCCTCTTATTCCTACAGAGTTCAAGCACGTGTTGAAAATAAGCTACAAGATGTGAGTGTTTGTTATAGGGGAGCGTGGTCTATACTGGGACATGGTTCATAATGGGACAATCAATCTGACAACGTTGTAAGTAATATTTTCAAGTATCGAACCACCTTATGTTGTGTCGTAAGTTTATTCGCATTTTGTGTCTTAGGTAATTGTGATCTTTGACAAGTATTAAGAAATATATTTGAGATTTTTAGTAAAAAGGTAAGATAATGAATTACATTTGTACATTCTATTCAAACAGTTTTGTTTATAACTACTTTATTAATTAAAATTTTAAAACTATATTTAATGTTTTGAGGTTATGGCATTAGACAGTAAGCGACTATGCCAATAAATGTATTTTATGTTGCCTATTTTAAACAATCGGCTACAATAAATATTTTATGAACTGGTTCATACTGGGAAATTCATGTATGGTGCATACTGGGACACCCCAAAATGTGGTCTATACTGGGAAACATATAAATAATGAGAAATAATGCAAATTTTAAGTGTTTTGCTAACGGTTTTTATAAACAAAAATAAATATGGGGTTTCGAGTGATTTTTAACTGTTTTAGTAAATCTAAAACATAAAAATCTCTTTTTCGTAGGAGAAAAAAAAAATAAAACTTTGAGAGAAGCAGCAACGCATTCGATATCAAAATCGGCTTTACATCGTAATATTTTAAAATATAAGACTCTTTCAGATGACGAAAAAGCAAAATATAGTTTTGTACAAAAACATGGGTATAAATCAGTATTTACTGAAGCAGAGGAAGCTATGTTGGTACAGTATTTATTTGATGCCTCTTATATGTGCTATGGCTTAACTGAAAGAGAAACTAGAATTTTGGCATATTCGTTTGCCGTTTCAAATTCAATAGTTATACCAGACACCTGGAATACAAATGGTGTCGCTGGAGGTGAGTGGATGAAAAATTTCAGACATCGAAATTCTCGGTTAAAGTTACGTACACCAGAAGCTACGAGATTGTCTCGTGCGACAAGCTTTAACAAATACAACGTCAGTGAATTTTTTAAAAATCTGACAAATGTTCTCCAAAAGTATAAATTTTGTGCAAGTGACATTTATAATTTAGACGAGACTGGTGTGACGACTGTGCACAAGCCTCCAAAGATATTAGCTCAAAGTGGTTGTAAACAAGTCGGAAAAATTACTTCGGGAGAACGAGGTATATTAGTAACCTTATGTTGTTTAATATCCGGCAATGGTACTTTTATACCCCCATTTATGGTTTTTCCAAGAAAAAAATTTCTGCCAAAAATGTTACAACACGCTCCTCCTGGTTCTAGTGGTTCGGCATTTCCTACAGGTTGGATGACTTCAAATACATTTTTAGAGTGTATGGATCATATTATTAAACATACTAACTGCTCTCCAGAAAAAAAAATATTGATTATACTAGACAACCATGAAAGCCATTATGCAGTGAATGTTTTACAAAAAGCAAAAGATAATGGCATAGTTTTATTGACCTTACCACCTCATTGCAGCCACCGGATGCAGCCCTTGGATGTGTCTTGCTTTGGACCCTTTAAGTCTTACTATAATAGATCAGCTGATGAATGGACACCGTTAACAATCTATAATATAAGTGAAATTGTTGGTAAAGCATTTCCTCTTGCGTTTACCCCAACAAATATTTTAAAAGGTTTTGAGAAAACTGGCATTTGCCCGCTTAACTCAAACGTATTTACAGATCAAGATTTCATGATGTCCTACGTCACAGACCGTCCTGAAGATGTAACTTTATTGAATCCCGAATCTCAAAATACTTTAACATGTGAATCAAGCACTTTTTTAAACCCAAAATCTCGAAGTACTTTAACATGCGAAGCCAACACTATCCAAGAGGCATCCACCGAAGTTGATAATTTTGAACGTCATCTTCCAGTAGAAAACTTAGTTAATTCTGTTGATATTACATCTGTATATTTCATACCTACGGATTTATCACCCGTAGCTGGACCTTCATGTTCTAGAACATCCACATTAGTAACACCTGAAACCATTCGACCCCATCTGAAAGCTGCACCTAGAAAAAATACTACTAAAAGAAAGAAGGGACAATCACTAGTACTTACAGACACTCCTGTAAAAGATAAAATAGAGGAAGAGTAAAGACAAGAAAGAAAATTTTTAAAAGAAAAAAAAAACAAGAAAATAAAAAAAAAGTTACAAAACAAGTGTTTGGAAAACAAAAAAAAAAGATAATGAAAGAAATAAAAAATTACTTACAAAAAAATACAAAAAGAAAAAACCAAGCTCAGAAGAGTCAGAAACAGAGGATACGATTGATGAAAACACATTTTGTAATGATGAGGACAACGAATTAGATCTAGATATTGATATCGGAGATTTTGTTATAGTTAAATACCCTACCAAAAAAACAATTCGTTATTATGCTGGATGTGTAGAAGATGTTATAAACGGCGAATACGTGGTTTCTTTTCTTCGTAAAGTACTAGGTAATAGTTTTGCATATCCCGAAAAAGAGGATATTGATACCATAGCACAAGAAAATATTGTCAGGAGTTTACCAAAACCTTCTGCAATAGGTTCAACAAAACGTTCAGCACGTCAGTTACAATTTAAATGTGATTTTTCTCAATATAATATGTTTTGAATCCTAAGAATTCTATATTGTGCCATAATTTTATGTTCTGTTTTGTACTAAGTTTGATTGCAAATAAATGTTTTAAATATTTTTAAGATTGATACTCCAGAGGTATCTAAATTTCATTAGTCCCTGCATAGACCGTACGTGTCCTATCATGAACCAATAGAGGTCCCAATATGAACCTGTATTGGTCTATACTGGGACAAATGGTTCATACTGGTACAACCATGATATATTCTTTACTTTTAATTTTATATAAAATCTCAAATAACACATAATTAAGAATATCCGAAGCAATGATTTGATACCCTTAAACCTTTAAGAAAGTAAAATATGCGCCAGAAAAAATAAAATATTGAAAAGTGTCCCATCATAGACCACGCTCCCCTAAAGCTTTTTTGTCTTTGCACGGTATTTCGAATCGTCGTGTGCAAAATTTGAAGAAAAATCTATGTGCGCTGGGTGACGCCAAACCGGATGGTCGAGGAAAGCACAAAAATAGACCCCATCGCATAAGTTATGTAACCAAACTGAAAGTTATGGATTTCATAAAATCACTTAAGGGTAGAAAATCACATTACTCCATAAGAGATACTTCTAAACTATATTTGTCGGAAGAGCTGAATATAAGTAAACTGCATCGAATGTGTAATGACTCCAATAAGGAACACCAAATAGGCTATACCACTTTTCGTGAAATTTTTGAGAACAATTTAAATATATCCTTCGGTTTCCCCAGAAAAGCACTTGTGATATTTTGAAAAGTGAAATTGCCATTTTGGAAGAGAAAATAGCCCAATGTGTGGATGAAGAAACAAAAAAAGCAATGAAGAAAACCTTTGAGCAAAAGAATGGTGAAAAGCAATTACACTTGGCAAGAAGTGACAAATTTTATTCTTTGAAAAGGAAGTACAGAAAACAATCACAGAAAGAGGCAAAACTTGAAGCAATCGCTATGGACTTTCAAAAGAACTTACCTACTCCAAACATTACAACATCAGTTGTTTATTACCGGCGTCAATTAAATTTTATATAATTTAACATTCATGTTTTATCTGATTCAGCATCTGTATTTTACACGTATGACGAGAGTGTCGCACGAAAGGGTGCAGATGATGTTTGTTCAATGCTACACCATTTCTTCTCTTTACTAGATCCTCAAGTGCATGATTTGATAATTTTTTGTGACTGTTGCGCTGGACAAAATCAGAACTATACAGTAATGTGCTTTTTACATTACATGGTGAATATGGAAAACCGTTTTGACAGTGTGAAAGTCGTATTTTCTATACGTGGTCATTCCCACTTGGAATGCGACAAAAATATGAGCCTTGTTAATGTAAAATCATATACTGAGAGACCAGACGACTGGAGAGAGATTTTAAGGAACAGTAGGATCAAGCCGTCACCTTTTAACGTAATAAATTGTGGGGAAGAAGTGAAGTTTCAGATTTGGACAGAATTTCTTTCACAGAAGTATGTGCGGAAATGTCCTTTACCCATAAGACCAATTAGGGTGTTAAAAGTTGATAAAAATGAGCCAAGATTTATCTCACACAAAGAGAATTACTTCGGAAGTTACTTTAAAGCTGTTATCGTCCCTCCACAAAAGCAAAAAATTAAGCAAAAGAAAAGTCTTGGATCCACTGCACTAAAGAACCTCTTCAATGGACAGGTACCCATTGAGGCAGCAAAAGTGAAGGATCTTTTACATATTACCCAGTTCTTGACCAGCTCTGATGCAAAATCGTTCTATGATGCTCTGGTAGCTGATTCCCAAACCAAAGAAGATGACAGCGACATCGAATTTGCTGACGATCCACCCATTGATTAAATATAATTGACAGCAAAAAGGATCACAGTCCATACGTTTTTCGAGAAATTATTTGTTTTTAGTTTCATACACTTTAGAAAAACATTTTTTTTTTCAATATCTTAATAAAAACTTACTATTCTACAAAATGATTACAGTTTTTGTTTTATTTCTCTTATCCAAATAAGAAATATTGGACTTTAAACCTTAAAATGTGAATACTGACAAAATAGAACAAATGGACTCTGATCATTATTCACCGCGACCCTTCATATTGCATCAATATAAATATCATGCTTACCATATCTCACTACATCAAGATTTAAGGGATAATGATTTTCTTAAACGTATAAACTTCTGTTGAACCTGATTTTGTTTTCATATAAACAGGAATGCCGATGCTAATTTGGCTATATTTATTAACATTCCCTGTCCATTGTTTTCTACTGAGTTGATTTTTGATAAAATATCTAAACTTCCTAATAAAAATAGTGTAGGACCCGATGGGATTCCAAATATATTTATAAAAAACTGCATTTTTTTCCATTACACCGGGCTATTTACATTTTATTTAAGCAATCTATAGATACAGGTGTTTCCCCAGATATCTGGAAACACAATTTTGTCGTCCCGATTTTTAAATCAGGAGAACGGACTGATATAAATAATTATAGAAGTGTTAGTATTCTTCTTTACCTAAATTAATGGATAGCTTATTTTTTGACCAGCTTAATTCTCACTGCAAGGAACTTTTAACCCTCTATTGCATACTGTTGTCTGAAATGCACGAACCTTATTTTATTATTGTATAAGCTATATTCTTGCTTCATTCCCGTCTTGCATATTGTGAACGACAGGCGACGGTGTATTTGACCAGTCATAGCAGTTTTGAACGTCACGTGGTTGTAAACAGAAACATAACTTTCCCTCCAATTTCAAAGCTTGCTTGTGTGTCGTATAAGCGGGTAACAGGTGTTTTGCATGTGAAGAATTTTATTGTTTGTGACATTGGAAAGTAAAAGAAAAACTTTTGGGACGTGTAGTGGTAAGTATACTTTGATTTTATAATATTTTGGTTTATTATAAATGGATATCTGAATTATTCTGTACGATATTCGGATTGTGTATTGAAAGCAACTGCATGCAACAGCGTCTGGACAATATGCAACTTCGTTCATTTATTTGGTCTACAAATTATTCAAAAAGAGAGTTTTATATTCAACAGGTTGTTCCATAATTATGTATTTTTATAAAAAATATTCGTTTTTCAGATCTTTATCATGGATCTTCCAAACTTTACCTTGGATCCCCGAAAATTTTACGGGAAGTCAGGTGCTACACCGAGGTTTCCACCAGAGGAAAGTGAAGACGAATGTTTAGAAGATAGTGATGATGAAGAATACGTTCCAGACGAACCAATTCAATCGGGTAAGGCTATAAAATAATTACAAAAAAAGACATAGAACTTTTTTTTATATCTATTGAAGGTAACACCTCCGATGAAAGTGAAAACGATCAGGAAGATGAAGAAGATCAGAATAGAGATGAAGAAGATCAGAATAGAGATGAAGACGATCAGAATAATGATGAAGACGATCAGAATAATGATGAAGACGATCAGAATAGTGAAGAAGACGAGGTAAATATAAACCAAAATAATGGTAGTAAGAAAAACAAGAAACTACCTCCTCTACCGTGGAAACCTTCGAAAACTATTTTCCCTGTACCCAAGTGGTCTGGAAAACTTCCTGATGATATTACTGAAGTCAAAGAACCCATTTTCTATTTCAAGAAACTCATAGATAAAGCAGTTTTTGAGAATTTTGCTCAGCAGTCCAATGTTTATTCAACACAGTGTGATCCAAATAAACCAGCTAACATTTCGGTGGATGAGATTGAACAGTTTTTCGGCATTGCATTTTACATGTCTGTGTTTGGACTTCCACGATCCAGAATGTATTGGAATCAGACTTGTCGAATAGATGTAGTAGCTTCCACAATGTCAATTAACAGATGGGAACAAATCAAACGATTTCTTCATTGCAATGATAACGATATACGTGTTCCAGCTGGACAACCAGGTCACGATAAGTTGCACAAAATCCGACCATTTATAACATCTTTACAAGAGAAACTAAATGAAATACCAATGGACGAAAATCTTAGCGTGGACGAACAGATTATTCCTTTCAAAGGACGTAGCATGTTGAAACAATATAACCCAAAAAAACCAAAAAAATGGGGTTATAAGGTTTTCTGTTTATGTGATAACAAAGGGATAATTTATAATTTTGAAATTTATACAGGAGCAATTTCCGCTGCACCTGGAATGCCCGATATTGGTTCCAGTGGAAATTCTGTACTGCGAGTAGGTTCAATTATTCCAAAACATCAACATTTCAAATTATATTATGATAATTGGTTTTGTGGATTGGCTTTACAAGTTCAGTTGGAAAAAATGGGCATACATAGCGTAGCAACCGTCAGAGCTAATAGAACACGCGGTTGCTTATTTTCCCAAGATAGTGCAATGAAGAAAAAAGGAAGAGGAACTTTTGAAGAAAAGGAAGTTTCTGTAGACGGTGTCCGATTGAAGGCGATTAAATGGTACGATAATAAAGCAGTAACTCTACTTAGTACCTTTAGTTCAGCTCAACCAGCTTCTAATGTAAAACGTTGGGATAGGAGACTCCAAACCTATGTAGAGATTCCCAGACCAGCCATTGTTGCTACATACAACAAATGCATGGGAGGAGTAGATTTGATAGATTCCTTGCTGGCACTATATAGAACGAAGATCCGATCCAAAAAATGGTACCAGCGTTTTATTTTCCATTTTATGGATTTGGCAGTAGTCAATTCGTGGTTACTATATCGAAGAGATTGCGATAAGACAAATGTATCCAAATCAAATCAGTTGAAATTACTTCAGTTCAAGACAACGATTGCCGATTGTCTCTGTAGAGCAGGAAAGGCCCATAAAAAAAGACCTGGTAGACCAAGCAATAGCTTAGAAATGCAGCAACAAGCGAAAATGAAGCGAGGTCCAGCTCATTTACTTCCGACTGTTGCCATTAGGCATGATAATATTGGGCACTGGCCACATTTTGCTGAAAAAAAGGGACGTTGCAGAGTGCCAAACTGCTCAGGAGTGCCGAAAGTGATCTGTTCAAAATGTAGCCAAAATAACAATCAGGTTTTTTGTGTTTTACGCCGGCAAAAAACTGCTTTTTTAATTTTCATTCACAATGACTAGATTTTTTATAATTATATGTTGTTGCCTATAGGCTACAAACCCCCCAGTTTACAACCCTGTGGGGAAAATTTAAATAAATTGTATATTCCTACTATTTGGCTGTTAATAAAGTGAAATTTAACCAAAAATAAATTTAGATTTATTATTTTGATAATTCATGCAATAGAGGGTTAATCAATAACCAGCAAGATTTCTGTCAAAAAAAATCTACAGGTACAAATCTATTGTTATACGAACAAAATATATTAAATGTTTTAGAAGCTAAAGGGAAAGTTGACTCTGTTTACACAGATTTCGCTAAAGCGTTTGAGAGGGTTGATCATGAAATATTGTTATCGAAACTAGTCATTTGGCATACCATCTTAGCTGGTGAAATGGTTTAAACTTTTTTTGACAGGTCGAAGTCAGCAGGTTAAAATCGGTAGTAATAGATCAAGATTAATTAGGGTTTCCTCAGGTGTACCACAGGGCTCTCACTGTTCACCACTTTTATTTAATATATTTATTAACGATATAATAGAATGCTTTAAACATTGTGATTTCTTAATGTTTCCGGATGACCTAAAGTTGTATAGACCAATTTACTCATCTAACGATCAAGCCATCATTCAGAATGATCTCGATTTCTCGACAACTTAGTTAAATGGTGCGACCATAATAACCTACAGTTGAATGTTAATAAATGTTGCTTTATAAGCTTTCTTAAAGGGAACAAAAAGTGCAACTCACAATATTACATTAATGATAAGCCACTATCTCGGGTTAGGCTCAGTCAAAGATTTAGGAGTTATTTTAGATGAACAATTAAGATTTATTGAACATATAAATTCAATCTCAATAAAATCATCCCAAAGCTTAGGGTTAATATTGCGTAACTGTTCTGATTTATCTCTATAGAAGCCATAAAAAGAGTTGTATCTCAGTTGGAGTATGCTTCTATAATTTGGTCGCCACAATATCATATACACTGTCTAGCAGTGGAAAGAATACAAAATAAATTTCAAAGATACTGTACCTTCAAATTAAATATTCGGGTAACCGATCACAATTATACTAGGATTTTAAATGAAATGAATATGATCCGACTTAATGTACAGGAGACTTATATCAGATTTCAATTTTATCTATAGATTATTAAATGGTCTAGTCATATGCCCGAAACTCAGAGAAATGATTTCTTTCAATAATCCTAATAGAGTCCTTAGGCAATTAAATATGTTCCATATTCCATTTCACAATACAACTTTTACTAATACGGGCCAAGTAAAGAGACATAATATGCATTATTGGTCTACAGTAAATCCTTACTGGATCAGAGAAGTTCCAAATCAACACCCATGGAGATTAAATGTATGATGTGGTATCGTTGGAAATAGCGTGATTGGACCACATTGCTTTGAGTGAATATTGACGACAAATCTATTCTGATTTTACCTCAATTATTGGAACATATTCCATTCACACTTCAATAAAATATGAGGGTGCAACAAGATAGTGCCCTTGCGCATTTTGCTGGAGTTGCCAGAGAAGCAATAAACGAAATGTTCCCTGACAAATGGATTGGACGAGGATCAACAGTTCAAAACTGGCCCGCTCGGTCTTCAGATTTAACAACCTTGGACTTTTTTTATGGGGCTTTGTAAAAGGAAAAGTTCTGTCGACAACTCCAACAATTGAAGAAGATATGAAAAGCAGGATACGAGTAGCTTGTGCACAAATTACACCAAAAAAGCTAGCAAACGTTCGTAATCACTTCTTGAATCGAATTAATTTATGTATTGCGATCGACGGTCATCAGTTTGAACATTTAATTGTACATTATAGTAATAATTACTACTTTTAATTTATTTATTATTTTAATTTATTTATTGGCTCAATAAATAAAGAATTTAAATTTAATTTTTTGACCTAAAAGGAGTTCATTGTTAAAAATGTAATACTGCAATTATTATAACTTAAACGTTTAAATTTTTTTACACAACCTAATTAATACTTAAGTAACAATATTTACAAATAATTTTGTTATCGATTATTTTTTTTTTTTGTAATGTTAATTAGTAAATTATAATTGCATTTTAAATAGGTAATAATTACATTATTATAATTTTTTAGATTAAAATGAATGTAATAAGAACAATTATGAATATTTTGTACCTTTAAATTATCATTTAAGGAGTAAGACAACGAATTTGTATTTTTTTTTAATTTTTGCTTCAATTTTATATTCGCGCAGCAACATTTTTGAGGGGGTTTTATTCAATAAGTAGAAGCCGAATAAAAAAATGTTTCCTTTAAAAGTTTCTTATTTTTTTATAACCTTTAAGAATATGTAAAAAAAATGGAGTTTCAATTTGAAAAAACAAGTCGACCCCGATTTGGCCACATTATGGTTGGCTATAAAAAAATTTTAGCCAAAATGTTTGTCCCAAAAACTATAAAACTTTTCGGTGGTATTTAACACTTTAACTTGAACACTCGGTATAGTTCAGTCGATAAGATGCAAAGTTTATTTGTTTCCAAAATTATAATTGGATCAGTCGATAAGTAGAAGTTGTTTAAGATGTCTGTAAAATTTAAATTGAATGTAGATCACTTACTAAATGAGAAACTCGAATATAAGCTGTATCGCGGTGTTGACATTCAGACAACAATAACTCAATGCAGACAAACTTGAGAGGTGCCTTATCACAAGATGCATCGTTAAAAACAGTACCGAGTATTTTCTTCACTCGCTCCGACGATCGAGACTCAGTAGTATGTTTTTTTGAAAAGATAGAGTGAGTGATGGATAAGTTAAAAAAAGTCTATAGATAGGTACATTTGTTTAGTAATTATTATTCATTCTTCTTTAAATAATTTAAGGATAAGCCAAATGTCACTAATAAAAAATATGAAGACAGTAATAGTGGTTTTGATTTAGATTTGCAATCGTAGGAGGCCCCAATAAAGAAAACACGAAAAATCTGCAGGCAATTCAAAGAAATGCGTATATCGTTTTCATCAGAGATAGTTGGAAGATATACAATAAAAAAACTGGTTAGTAAAGGCATTAGACACTAAAACCTTATTAACAATACCACATCTATTAAAAATGTATTATGCAAATCCACCTCTGATGATTTTAAATATGCTGAGGTAAAAATGACAACAATGTTAGCTACAAATAACTTTAACAAAATTATGTATTCCCGGACTTTACCATTGCCAAAAATCAATCATTACATAGAACAAAAGCCACTGCCATTATGACCCAAAGTTTGAAAAAATAGTTTAAAGAGGAAATTTATTCTTACCTCCGAATTCCTGGTAATTTCTTTAGTCTTATTATGGACAAAACCATTGATATTTGGGCAATTAGGGAATGCGCTTTTACAGTGATGTTTTATTTCTCGGAAATTGCACAATTGTCTACTAACTTTTTTGATATGGTTGAGGTAGAATCTACGTAAGCTTTATATAAAAAATCTGAGAGAAAAATTCCATTAGAGAATCTAGTATGGTTTGCAGGCTACACAACAAATGTCATGTTAGGAGATCATAATAGTGTTTTTTCTCATTTCAAAAATGATATCAAGCATATTTATAGTGTGTTCATTATTCCTGTCACATGATTCATTTGACTGCTTGCAAAGCCTGTTTACCGCTTCCAATACACATTGAAGACCTGATTAGGAATATTAGCAGTCATTTCAGTAGAAGCTCTGAACTACAACAACGATAAAATAATTTTAATCCTTTTGAAAAACTGAAATTCATAAAATCCTTCAATCTAGCCAAACGAGATGGTCTCAGTTGAAGCGTGACCTTCTCGTATCTTGAACCAATACATACACCTCTACCTACCTATACCGATTTTTGTTTTGAAGATCCATCAGTAACAAACAAGGACATCTTAACAATATCGCTGGCCCAGAACAAGACTGATCTAACTCATAAAAATGCGATTTTGAGTTTTTTTGCACGCATTATTTTTAAAGTACCTTTACTATCTCTGTGCAAGACCGCTTCCTCTGCAACTTAATAAATCACCCCCAGATAGAGCGTGTCTAAGCAGGATTACCAAGTCTCGAGATATCATGATTTTTCATAATTTCATGATTTTCAACAAAAATCTCAGGATTTTTGGCACAATACACAATTACTCCCGTAGTTTCCGAGTCTGTTGCCATGGCTAATCGCTTCCTAAATTAAATTAACTAAATTGAATTGAATATATACGGAACGCGCTCCACGTCACGCACCACTCTCTAGCGCCTCTAGCTGATCAGTTTACATGTTTTGTGGTTTACATTTTAAATTTTTACAATTTACAAACAGCTTAACCTATAATAAGTAATGACTCCTGTTTTCACTTTCTTACTTCATGATATTTTGAATTTTGAATGTTTTTGAAATCATGACAAGTTCTACAAATTATACAACAAATACAAAAGCAAATGTGGCCGGACCATCAAAGCCGAAGAAAAAGAAAATGTATATGCAACATTTTAAAAAGGAATGGTTGTCATTACCTAGGTTTGAAATGGGTGGAAAGTAGCAAAAAGGGTTCTCGTTTTGCTTGGTTCGTATTTTTTACAAAAATTCAGGCAGATGAATGAACAATAAACCGCGGTCAAAAACATTTTATCGCGATTTTTCTATTAATTATGCATTAGTTAATTAAAAATTTTTTCCTACTTGGACATTAACATTGCAAGTGCGATAATTGTTAAATAACAAATCTCAGATTTTTTCTTCTTTGGAGCAATTTTTAAATGGTCTCAGAAGAGATTCCCGTTGAAAAAATTAAAAAATTGTTATTTTTCACTTTGATATTAGGGTCATTCTCACCAAATTGTGCAAACAGATGTCACACTCCTAATAATCTTAAAGAAATTTAAAAATAGATATTTTCTTGTTCTGTGCATAAAATATATTAGTTTTTGAATCAAAGTAGACATTTTTTAACATATTATATGTTTTTTAAATATTTTTAATTTGCTTAACAGGACGTGAGGTTTCACGTTTGTTAATTGTCACCTCAGTGATGCGCCGATTTATGATCCTACATTAGATGATTACGTAAAACAAAAACTTTATGGTATATAGTTTTACATGAATGAAAACTCAAAATCACCTGCCCTGCAACAAATATTTGAGTGTTTATACTTTGTATTGGTTTTTAAACGACTTTATTTGCTTGTCTATAAAAATATGCTCATCTCCGTTAGTACCGTCAACCGGGGATATATCGGATCACAGGTGTAATATCGGACGATATGGTTATATTTCAAGTTTCGCGCGCTACAAGCGTTGGGTGACAGTTAGGTTACAAAACAAACATATTTCTAGACTGACAGATAATCTGTCAATCGTACATGCGTTTCGTGCTCGATCAGAAAATTCAGGTAAGCTCACAAAAAAATAATTATTAGAGTCACTTTTTTCGCTAAAATTATGACCGCCAAATAGTCTCCTCTGGCCTGTGAACCCTGTGCATGCTATCTACACGGTGCACTGGGATTAATATTTGTTTTCAACCTTATCAAGACTCCCATAACCTCAAAGTTTATTTTTGCACTTTCCTTTTCTCAAAAAATCGAAATTAAGAGAAAATTGTTTTTTCAGGGGATATATCGGACATGCCACGAAAACACCTTCATAAGCTAGGAACGTCGTATCGGCGTAATTATTCTCAAGAAAACATGGAA
Organism: Psylliodes chrysocephalus; assembly: GCA_927349885.1. Lineage (NCBI taxonomy): Eukaryota > Metazoa > Arthropoda > Insecta > Coleoptera > Chrysomelidae > Psylliodes > Psylliodes chrysocephalus. The sequence goes on from OV651820.1 coordinate 59,494,135, forward strand.
AGGGCATTGTTGGCAGTGGTGGATGGCCACTATTCTTTCAAGCAGGCAGCAGAACTACATGGGGTACCAAAAAGCACCCTGTACGATATTTACAAAGGTGAGCATTCCGACAAACTCAGGAGGCCCCCAGTTTTATCTGTGATAGAAGAGCGTTGGATAGTGGATGCAATGATAATTGCAGGAAAGTTCGGATATCCTTTCGAAAGGCAAGCAGTCAAGGACTTCGTAAGCCATTATTTAAACGGTAAGGGCGTAAATATACAATGTTTCGACAATAATAGACCTGGTGATGACTGGATTGAATATTTTATGGGGCGACATAAGGAGTTATCACTCCGTAATTGTGAAAATATTAAACGAGTTAAAGCTGAAATCACAGAAGTGACGATTAGAGAATATTTTGAGAACTTGAACGAGACAATCCAGGGGGTTCCACCTGAAAATATTGTTAATATGGATGAAACAAACCTAACAGATGATCCCGGTAAAAAACTAGTTTTTATTCCTAGAGGAGAAAAGCATGCACGAAGGATAATGGATTTTTCCAAAACGTCAACGTCTGTTATGTTCGCTGCAGCTGGAGATGGCACTTGTTTACCTCCATACGTTGTGTACAAAAGTATAAACCTCTACCCAGAGTGGATAGAAGGTGGTCCAGAAGGTTCGCAATATAACAGAACACAAAGTGGATGATTCGACACACAATGTTTTGAGGACTGGTTCTTCAAAATAGCTCTTCCCCATCTGCGACGAAAGGATTGCAAGAAGGTTCTTATTTGCGACAACCTAGCAAGCCATATTTCTTACCGCATTATTAAAAGTTGCACAGAAAACAACATTCAATTTGTATTTTTGCCGAAGAATTCGACACATTTATGTCAACCCCTGGACGTTGCAGTGTTTGGACCGCTCAAACGCGTGTGGCGAGAAATTCTTACCGAATGGAAACGGACCCATAAAGGAGTTGTACCGAAATCTGTGTTTCCTTCGCTGCTGAAGAGTTATCTGGAAAAATCGAAGGATCGCATGTCGAATAATATAGTTATAAAACAATAATTGTGAATTTCCAAAGTAAAAAGTGATATTTTGTATTGTGACGAATATATTCGTCAGCCGTCTGTCCGTCACTGTAAAAACTGCCGTCTGTGCAGCACGCAACCTACTTTAAGGTGCCGTCCGGAAAGGGTTAAGCTAAAGGTTGAAGGCAAAAAAGGAATAGAAAAATATTTTCTTGGTCTTGTGCATGAAATATATTCTAAAACAGAGTATTGCGTAAAGTTTCTAAAAAAATGTGGAAATAATAAGTATGCTTTTCCTGAAAAAGAAGACATGTCGTCTATTTTGAAACAAGAAATCATACATATATTACATGAGAAACCTGTTGTGAATAATAGGCAAGAATATATGTTTAAACATTTACCATATGATAAACATATTCTTTAGTTTTTGTTTTAAGTTTTATCTCAGGGCTTTATTTTTTTGTTGTTTTTGTATTGGATTACGTTTATTTATTATTTCTGTAATTAGGGTCTAAGAGAATGACCTTTGTGTTAGCTGTATTTAAAAGAAAACTTCACCTCCAATAAAATGTGTCACTTCCGTTAATTCTGTTTTTTATTATTGCCCATATTTGTTAAAGTATAGATCATTAAGCTTAACCCTTCACCCTATCGTAAGAGTAACATGGGCTCTTTAAAGATTAACTTGAAAAATTCAGGAAAATTAAGATTTTTTTTATATATATACATAACTTCATATTGCACAATTTGGTGAGAATGACTCTTTTATATTGTGCTTTTTAGAGAAATAATATTGTTATCGTTATTTTGTAGTGACTGGACACTTTTATTTTAATAGTTTTTAGGTGAAAGTAAAAGTTATATATATTTATTTGGTAAGTAGCCCTCTATAAATTTTGTTTTTGAGTTACTTTCATTCATTTATAAGATGTTTTGTTATCTTTTAATAAAATATTAATATATTTGTTCTAATTTTAGTAAGATGTCTGAAATAAGGCTAAGTTTAATACAACTTATGAAATATATTGGTGGCAGTGAAAATTCTAGGACTGTTGTTGAGGAAGAGGCTATTTTAAATGCAGGCCATATAGTATTATGTGGGAAGAGTGAATCTAGTGATAAACATATATCTGTTTATGCACTTGTTCTCCAAACTAGTGCCATAAATTCAGATCCCCATACTGTTGTAGGCTAGTTACTAATAAGTTCTCATTCACAAGGTATAGAAATTGGTAAATGGCAGTGTTCGTGCAAAGCTGGGAAAAGTGGACACTGCAAACATATTTCAGGAGTCTTAATAAAGTGTTCTAGGAGTATAATGTTTCAAATAATAAAAGCACTATCAAGCTAATTCGATTGAACACCTTATATGTTCACCAACTTATTTTTGTGTTTCTTTTTGTTTCTTTTTCATCGTTTTAGGGAAAATCTTGCTGAATTAGACTGATATTAAATGCATGTGGGCTGTCCAGAATAATGAGACGAAAAATACGAGGCAGTTTCTTTAAAGGAAATGCTATGTTTTCAAAACAAAATAAAACCCATATCATTGGAGTTTAATGAAGCAAAGATTCAAAATTTTTTTATATCTCAACTTCCAGAGTGGTGGTGAGAATGACTCATTAACAATTTACCTAAAAATTAAAAAGCTTGATTAATCATTAAAAAATATTTTTTATATTACTATTTATCCGTTTTTTTATCATCAGAGGCCACATGAAAATAATTTTTAAAAAATGTTATTTCCTATTGTTTAAAAAATTGTTATTAACAAATGCGTTGTTTATAAGATTATCTAAAATTTTTTTAGGAATCGTAATCTTTGATGCCACTTATGATTAAAAAAAAAATATCGTTCCTTAAAAAAATGTTTTATTGCTTAAAAAGGGATTTTTTGATTAACAATTTTTTTACCACTTTTAATAATTATTAAGAAACCATTTTTTTTAAATAAAGTCGTATTCTGATGTTCTAATCTTGCTATTTCGTGTGCTTACTAATATGAATTACAAATTATTTTAAATAAATTTATGTTTCCACAAGATGTTTATTAAACCGCAAAGGTTTCCAAAATTTTGATAGCAATAAACAAAGGAGGCGTATCCTAGTTTAAGGGAAAATCCTTGAACGAAATTAAGGTATCTGAAGACGAATTGGTAGATTCAAAGAATGATTCAGACAACGAATATCTTCCTAAAAAAATAGTTGCAAACAGGACATCAAGATACTCGGCAACACTTTCTCAAGAGATATACCCACTCCTGGAACTTCTATGTCCGTAACCAGTAGTAAAGATATAAACATTCCTGGACCTTTAAGTGATCTTAAAAGTAATATTTCCATAAAAATAATTTTATGCATTTTATTAAATTCTAAAAAATTAAAATTAAAACAGCAACGAATAGTAATAAAAAAACATTTTTAAAAATTACAAAATGCTATCTATTATTTTTCGTAGCTTTCCAGATGTGCCGACTACTAAGAAGCCCTTGATCGAAGAATGATTTGCAAACATTTTGCAGGCCATATAAGTAGCCAAAAACCTCCAAGGTGGAATGAAGTTGAGGAATTTAAAAAACAATTAAAAATTTATTTAAAGATCGCAACTGGGTAGTCATAAAAGCGTTAGTATACAATGTGTACAGAAAAAAATTAGGTATAGTTTTTCTATTTTTTTTTATTTTTCTGCCTTTTTTGTTTAAATAAAAAATTATTTCGACATACCCGTTCAATATTTTATTTTAGTTTAACCTTATTTACTAGGTTCTTTTCTATATTATTTTTATTTCTATAAAAACTTTTTATATAGTTTTTAAAAATATGTTGTCTCGGTTTGACGGATCAGCGAGGACTTGTTACAATTACGGAATTAATTAATATTGTGTAACTATTTCTGTGTATCCATCTAAAAAAATTAGTCATAAATCATAAAAGGACACTTTAATAAAACAGTATAGTCGAAAAATTTACCCAATATAATGTTTTACAATACGCTTTGCTGCGTTGCCAAGTTTAGGGCTAACCAATCGGCTACGGCTACATCTGATGTATATATAAAATATGTATAAAATTAGCGCCCTCTACATGAATTTTTTTGGAACTTATCAGTGTATAATGGATTTGTTAATAGTAAAAACGTCATCCCATTGAAAAACACAAGAAACGTCGTTTTAGACCCCCCTCTGCTGTTTAGAGAAGGTATACAGTGCCTTTCTTTGGTGAGCCCAAAACTGGGACGACCAACGTTAAAACGGGCTGACCATTGTACCGTTCACTTATTAATTACTTTCAATAAAAAATTTATTTATTCATGAAAAATAATATACCTATTTTTAACCAGAGATTGAAGATTTAGAATCTTTAAATAATTTTTTATTAGATAGTAATAGCGATACAGATAATTTTGAAATTAATTTTGATAATAGTTCTGATATTGAAGATAACTTAAACGATATGGCGAATGTGGCGGATCTCTTCAAATCAAAAATACAAAATATAAAACCATTTGATGGAAATAGTCATGCTTTAAACATTTTTATTACTAGATGTGAAAGTTTAATTAATACAGTATAATGCAGTATATAATGATGTAGAATTAAATGAACACATTATTGAATGTATCCAAAACAAACTAGTAGGCAAAGCCGAATCAATGGTCGGCAATAGAATAGAGATAAAAAACTTCAAAAATTTACTCCAAAACAAATAATAAAAGATAAAGATATTTTAATACAAACTAATTCAGGTGATTATCATAAAAGTACAATACGAAAACCTAGAAATAATTCAGATAAATTGTTGCAGGACAGAGAAAACGACGCAAATGTAACTCCTCATATTAACGACGATTTGTCTGCTTTCCCAAGCACATCGAAGCATTGAAGAAGATATCAAAATCACAAAGTTAGAGAGTTTTCTCATACCTATAGAATTAGGGAACGCCAAATTAATATATAATAAACATACGTTCCTTCATTAAGTAAATATTAAGATACTTATTGATCAAGTAAATATACTAATTAATCATTAAAATATTATTAACGAAAAAGTATCATCAAATATTCAAATTACTAACCTTATATCTTATCATAGTTTATCGTTAAGTATGCTATCGAGAACGGAATACCTAATTAATTTAGTCCAGAATAAGATAAATAATATTCAACCCCATATTAGAGTTAAAAAAGGTTTAATAAATGGAATAAGAAAGATAAACAAATGGCTTTTTGGAACATTAGATTCCGATGACGAAATTCGATATAATAAAGCTATTAACACTTTACAAATCAACCAGCAAAATATAATAAAAGAAACTAATTTACAATTACAAGAAAAACTAATTAAGAATTATAATAAATTTATTACAGTATTAGCTAAAAATCAAGAAAATTTTAGAAGAGATTGCCAAACCACTATTAATTTTATAGACAACCTTGAAAATGCTATCACATTTGTAAAATTGAACTCATTACATAATTCTATAGTTTCAAACTCTGAAATAACTGATATGATTAAATATTTATACAGAATTTATAAAGAAAATCAAGTGCCTAAATTTAGAAATAATCTAACCTATTATACATTTTTGGAAACACAAGTAATAATTTCAGAAAATAAGTTAATCTTTGCAATACATGTACCAATCCTTGATTCTAATACGGAAGAAATATAATACGCAATTCGAAAAAGAAGAATGTCCTTCATTAGAAGAAAATTATTATTGTAAACAAAATTTTGTACCACGAGATAACAGTACCCTCCAACTCCTAGAAGGATTAACCACAACAGATTGCCACATATTAGATGTCAACGTACAATAATTAATTGTTTAACAAATTGTAATGGATAATATATTAATAATCTCAGCGAAACCAGAGCAAATATTTTCTAAATGCAAGAATAATCAATACATACAAATACCATCACCTACTTTAATTAAAATACCCGAAAATTACGAAATTTGGAATGGAAACAAGAAACAATATTCAAATTCGCCAAGGCAAACCATTTATATTACCAAAGATTGAAACAAAAACTATACATTCATCAAAACATTTTGAAACATCAAATATTACAAAACTTGATTTTGAAGATTTACACGAACTCAATGAAATTTCCAAACAACTCAGACCTATTCAAGAAATAAAGAATATCCCGTATATTAATTTGGTTCTACCATAGGAGTTATACTACTCATTATTATTATCCTGCTACTAGTCAGACATAGAAGATTAATTTTGGAAAAATTAAGAAGAAAGAAGAAACTAAAAATTCCTGAAGAAAATGCAGCAATTAGCCTTTAAGAAATTTCGAAAAATACTTCCATATTTTCCGGATCTTAGGAAGGAAGGAGTTATATCATAATATTCCCTTAATCACCTTAAATATAATTGTAACCTTAATATATTGTAAACAAGATATTGTTACTTTTCTTTCATATAAATAGTAAAACATGTATTTATTCATTATTCATTTAGACTCGATACTTTGTTCTTGTAATAGAATATACATTCTCAAAAGTTAATAAAGTTTGTTTTTAAAAAATAAGTTTTCGCTTCCAAAGTTAAAACTTGCAGGTAGAACAAAAATAACTAAAGTAGTGAAAAAAGTGACAGGAAAATCTCAGGAAGAATTAGTTATTGATCAAATGAAAGTGAATAAATTCAGTATAATCGCTGATGAATCGACTGATGCCTCGTGCAAAAAACATCTATGTTTGACTGTTAGACTTAATCATGATAAACAAATAAAAGACTACTTTTTAACATTAATTCACGGTATTTTTAAATTTGATCACACAAATAACAATCTGATGTAAATAAGACAAGATACCAATGAATTGGTTTTGACAACATGTATGAGATTTTATATCAAATTTATGATTGATATAAAAGCACGTTTTGATTTTTCGAATGAAATTTTTTAATTGGTTTCCGTAATAGATCCTTTTGAAGCTCAGAAACAAAATATGGTTTCTTTATAGACCATATTAAATAGTAAATTCCAACATGTGGAAAAGTGGTTTACGAAGTAATTATATTTCACACCTTATTCTCAATGATCATAGGTAGTATCCCCTATTCCCTGCCCCGTGAGCACGTATTCTACAGTCTTTATTTAAACATTTCAAAGGTATAGCCACCTCTATCATCATCACCTCTGATATGCACCTCTCTATACCAAATCCTCTTTTTATTCCGTGCAACGTGAATAGTCGTATTTCGAAAACAGTCTATAAAAAGTAATTATTTTATTCAAAGAAACACTATGGGAAAACGCAAATTCATATCTAGTAGTGATTCAGAATCAAGTGCAGACGAACATCTACTACTCCGGCTAAAAAATAAAATCGTAAGGAAGAAACTTAGAAAAGAAAAATTAGCCAGAAAGGGCAACAATGGCGGCGAATAATCGCGTCGAAAAATCTCAAGTGCCAGCTCGTCAAGCGAAATATCATCTGTGGATGACAAATGAATGGATAATTTGAATAATAAGTATGGTGGTTTAAAGCTTGATGATTTAAAACATTTTAAATTTAATTGTAGAGTTGAATTAGACGGTGGATTTATTAAATTTATTAATTCTGAACTTGTTACTTCTGATATTGTATTGCATTTTGTTCATGAGCGATGTTTCGATACTAAGACTAAATGACAAATGGGTTATGGTGGTTTTGCATCTACCATTGCTATGGACTATGGGTTTGATAAATATATTAATGATTTAACTAATTATAAGCTATCAATATTGGATACTGGTAATAACTACTTTAAATGTTTGATTGATGAATTGCGCTTGTTTATTGATAAAGGTGATGCACACTATTATATTAATCAAGGTAATAAGTTTCAATTTGTAATTAATATCATTTGTATTAAATTAAATTGTTTTTCTTTGTTGGAGAAGTTTTTCGATCTTACAGATTCATTTGAAATACCGCTTGAATTTGATACTGTACATTTAGGTGCGGGTCTCTTTGGTTATTCTTGTTCATAAGGGATACATACCATAAATTATCTGAAAAGTTTGTAAAATCTAAACATAAGTTGAATGTCTTTATTCCTGATAACACTGTCTATGAAATATTTAAAGGGGATTCGGTTTATAACAAATATACTAGAAATTTGGGTCAAATGATCTTTAAGGGAGGTAATTCACCTGAGAAATTTTTAGTTTTGGTATGTTACCTCGTCATGAAGGAGTTATTAAAGAGGAAGTGTTTGCACCTGCGTTTATCGAAGGTACTTCACGTATATGTTATATGAAGAACTCTATTATTGAAAGGAAAAAACAAATGGATAGAATATGTGATAATGTTCTTAAAAGAAAAGATTTTGAAGTCTACCATTCGATAGCAGGGTTCTTTGTGTAACGTTCATTTTTGGCCCCACGAATTAATAAAATTGTTCTGGCTTACCTGGTTAATCATACGAAAAAAAAGGGTAAAATCGTATGGATGATATCACTATTATTTTGGTCATTAACTAATTTCACCTGTATTCTAACTTTCGGACATCATTATTACAATTTATTTCATCTCACCACTAAGTAAAAGGATAGTAGTTCTCCTAAAAATAGACCAAGTTTCGTTGTAAATTTATACATATTATGTATTATAGTCTCACCTTTGGGTAATTAATTATTTACGATACCATTCTTTAGGATTTTCTTTGTTTATTTTTGTTTATGGCTGTCAGTGTTAGGATAATGTTTTTTAATTATGACAGTGAATGACATAAACGTCATTTGACGACAGAACACCGACAAGTGTCATGTTGGTGGGACGTTCCAATATCGGGCTCAGAACCCGAGGTAAGGTAGTTTCACAATGAGCGATTTTAAGTCGTGAGGGATTTTTTTGCGATCGCTGTTGTATTAATTTTTGTCGGGAACAGTTTCCCAAATGTAGTTATACTGTATATAAATATAGTTTTTAGGGTACCTTTCGTAAATGGTCTCTTAAGTTATATAGTGGGGAATTCTTGAGGATGAATTTCTGAACCCACTTGGCTTGAAATTTATCGGAAAGGGATTTCGGCCAATTTGGACGGCTGACGTATTGTTGCAGTCAGTGGGTGTTGAGTCACGTGAAAGACGATTTTTGTGTCGAAATAGAATTTTCTTAATATTTAGCCCCATCGGCTTACCCTAATTAAAGGGGATTTTAGATTCTACTTCATGGTTAATTGTGGGTAAATGGACATTTCGTATTTTGAGAGGAATTTGGTATTGGTAAATTCCTATGGTCATTGGTCCAGCCCATATCTATTATAGGATTTTAACGCAATAATTGGAAGGTCACAGCATTTGGAGTGTGGAATATTGTTGTGCTGTGGATCATCTCACGTGTTTCTCATCCTTGGAAGGCTACCAAGTTAACCCTTTACGAAAAAGGGTTTCACCCAGGGGGTTGTTAACCCAGGATATGACGACAATTTTCACCCAGGGGGTTGTTAACCCAGGATACGACGACAATTTTCACCCAGGGGGTTGTTAACCCAGGATTCGACGACAGTTTCACCCAGGGGTTTGTTAGCCCAGGATTAGACGACAGTTTCACCCAGGGGGTTGTTGACCCAGGATTTCAACAGTTGTACACAGAGGGTTATATCGTCCGGAGTTCAACGGTTTCATCGAGGGAACACAGAACATTGGTATGCTAGCCGCCTAGCTTACTTGTAGCTAGATTTACAATGATGATTCTCGTTCTGGATAGGAAGATGGGAATGCTGTGAAAGAAGACACCCTACTATCAGGTTTTTTTTTATACGTTATATTGAAGGTTTCATGCGTGCATTGTTAAACTATACATTCACTTTCAACCGAATGTTGTCAAGGTATTCTCAACATTATTTATACTTTTGAGCACATAATGTTCTAGGGTTCTTTCACTCATAACTTAAGTATTATCAAATGTTACATCGTTTAATTGATTAATATTTTAAAGTTTTACTTAATTTAAGCACTTAATGCTGATGTAGTAATCCTTCGGGTCGCAGAACACTTGGACTGCTTCCACGTTTAAGTTGTAATTCTTCAGTTATTAAGGGCTACTGCCATAATTTTACTTTATTCAATTTATTCATTATTAAATGGACCAGACTTAACGATTAAGTTAAGCAATCTCAGAAGACCCGTGTGGGGGCAGAGATTAAGTAACCTCTTCCAATCTGGGAGTTTAAGTAAATAACCTCTGTGTCTGAAGTCCTTTATGTGTTCATTGTATTTTTATTTTATTTTTATATTTTTATTTAGTTGTATGAATTATACTTAATTATAAAATTTCATGGTTTAATAATTTTCTTTTGGGTAGTTTGGTCTTAACCAAAAGTTAAGCAGATATCGCCTTCCAATTTGGAGAGGGTTATAAGCTTATAAGGATTATAAGTTTACTGTTTAGTTTATAATATACGATGTAGTATAGGTGCGGTTATGCACAATATTTAAGTTAACTATTATTTTATTTTTTATGTAAGGTGGAAATTAATATTTTGCGCATGCGTCATGCCTGGTACCAAGCTAACAACGAACCGTGCCATACTTTGATACATTATTAATTTTTTTTTTGGGTTACGCATATACATATACAGTGTAAATTTTCCCTTTAATTTCCTCCAATTTTTTTTTTGATTACCTAAGCCATTAGGTAATTAGTCTGTATGTTTAGTAAATATATTTTTTTCTTTATAAAGGAACATAAGTTGAGGTTTGTCTTTTATTTCTTTCCTCATTTACTGGGTTTTTGGGGAAATAGGATCATAGTTTGGCCACTATATAGACCCAGTTGGCGCCTATTTATTTGTCTACTATTTCCGGAATTTTTGTAAGCTATCCACCCCCTAGCTGCCGTCTGAGCGACGTCGAAGGCCCGAAGGTTGACACCGGAACAACCGAAACTTGTGTAACCGTAGTAGACAACATTTTTAATTGTAGTTAATACTTAAATTTTTTTTTTTTAAGTTTAAAAATTTTTGTGGAATCACCAAGTTCATTTCTTAGGTTACATTTTTGGCGCCCAACGTGGGGCCGTCGTGTTTAAAATATTATATTTTGAGTAATTACCTTTGCTTTTTGATGAATATAAGTCTTAGATAATTTTCATGCTGATAGAATTGAGTATATGTATATGCATTTACCATTTGTTGTAAGAACTGAATAGTGTACCAATTTGATTCATTGATTCACCTTTTTAAATGATTTTTACTATTTGAATTTTGAGTATTTAAAGAAAGTCAACTAATTGTGTATTATAGTTGAAATTTTGACTTTATTATTATTTTCGCACTATATACTGTATATTTTGGAACTTATATTTATATCGAGTTTATAAGTTTTGATATTAAGATGGCTCGTAAAATGTTTATTAATCGTTTGGAGAAAGAGGAGCTTGAGTGGGAACTTCGCTTTAGAGGTCTCAATGTTGGCACCGCAGAAGAGATGCGAACTCAACTTTCTATGGCTCTGCGTATGGAAAAAGCTGGTGATAGTTTTAAGTACCCTAGTTATCCTTTTAAGTTTGCTGATGATGAGGCTGCTCTTTCCAGGAAGTGTGTGGAGTTAGACGCTTTGTTAAGTAGTTATAGTGGGAGTGATAATGTCAGCGAGACTCAGAAACTGCAGAGTAAGTTGTCACACACATGGAATAGGTTTGATCAAATGGATACTGGTGGAGATGTGACACTTGAAGGCAAAAGAACAGAAATATTGACCAAATTGATTAGTTTGCATGATGAGTTTCAGACGAAATCGCGACCACCTCCTAGTAAAGATGCTATTGTACCAGCTGCACTGAGTGTCGTGACCAGTAATCTAGATGGACAATTTTTGAATGGTGTGCAAAATGCTGCTACTTCGTCTCCTGTTGTTAGTATTCCACATGCTTCTTCTCAGGCTAATATTTCACAGGCTAATATGTCTCATAGCCTAAATTCTAAAATGGTACCGCCACACAAGTGGGGATTAGAAAAGTTTTCTGGATCATCTAGGTCTTTGTCCATTACAGCTTTTCTCGAACGAGTAGAAGAACTTCGTATCGCTCGCCATGTTCCATCAGAAATATTGTTAGATTCAGGTGTTGATTTGTTTTCCGACAAAGCTTATCAATTCTACAAGGATGTCAGGCTTCGTGCTCACAGTTGGTGTGAATTAAAAGATGAGTTCAAACGAGAGTATTTAACTGCACATCATACTGATGATTTGTTTGATGAACTCAGAAAAAGGACACAACATTCGTCTGAGTCTATAGGTGTTTATCTTGCTGTTATGTCTAGTTATTTTAGTAGGTTGGGATGTTTTGTGCCTGAAAATGCAAAAATGTCAATTATTATTAAGAATTTACACCCTTTTTATCAAGATAGATTGAGAGATCCACTCCCTAGTACTGTAGAGGAGTTGAGACAAGTATGTCGTCGTATGGAGGATAGACGCGATGCTATAAATAGCTATGTTGAGCCTAACAGTCGAAGAGGTAATGTGTTAGAAAGAGATTTGGCTTTCGTCGATGTTGACACACGTCAAGTAGATCGTTTGGGTGTAGATCGTTTGGAGGTAGATAGTATGTCGATTGGTAAAGAGTCGTCAGTTGTATGTTATCGGTGTAAGAAACCTGGGCATCGAGCAATTGGTTGTCTTCTTCCCAAGCAGCTGAAATGTTTTAAATGTCAGCGTGAAGGTTATACAGTGAGGACTTGTCCAAGGTGTAACCAGGGAAACGAAGTCAGGCGCTCTTAACTGGTCGAAAGAGTAGTGCTGTACAACGTTCGACTAAAGTTCAACCCATTCTTGACTATATTTTGGATCATGCTAGGGATGATGAAAGGCCCTACCTTAAGGTAAACGTATTTGGTGTTGAGTTATTAGGTCTTTTGGATTCGGGTGCGTCGAAGACTATTGTAGGTAGTACTGGTTGGAAACTTTTGCAGACTTTAGGTTTAGAAGTTGATACTTCGAAGAAAACTAGTTGTAGGGTTGCGAATGGACAGATGTGTGAGTGTATTGGTGAGTGTTTGGTTCCATTTGCCCTTCGAGATCAAGTGAAGATTATTCCTGTTTTAGTAGTGTTAGATGTTCCACATGTTCTTATTTTGGGTGCTGATTTTTGGAGAATAATGGGGGTTGTACCAGATCTTAGACATAATGAGTGGCATTTTTCAGAGTCTTCCGTTGATATTGCCACAGTAGATCATCTTAGGAGCAGTTTTACGCTTAGTGATTTGCAGAAAGCTCGTTTGGATGCTGTAATTGAGCATAATAAAGTTTTAATGGGGACTAGTTTAGGGTGTTCTAATGTTGCTGAACACACAATTGTTTGTCATTCTCCACCCATTAAACAAAGATATTACCCAGTTTCTCCAGTGATGCAGGAACATATTGATAAGGAGTTGGATGAAATGCTTCGTCTTGGTGTCATTGAGAAATCTAACAGCCCGTGGAGTTCGCCGATTTTACTGGTGAAGAAGAAGGATGGTACTTTTCGCTTTTGCGTGGATTATCGCAAGTTGAACGCTGTAACTGAAAGGGATAGTTACCCTCTTCCTTATATTACCAATACTTTGGACAAACTTCGTAATGCCCATTATTTATCCACATTGGATATCAAATCTGCATATTGGCAGGTAAAGGTGGCTGAGTCTTCAAGGCCTTTTACAGCTTTTACTGTCCCTGGACGTGGGTTATTTCAGTTTAACCGAATGCCCTTTGGACTCCATAATGCCCCTGCGACGTGGCAACGCCTTATTGATCAAGTTCTTGGACCCGAGCTGGAACCTAACGTTTTCACCTATCTAGACGATGTAGTAATTGTTACTCAGACCTTCGAGGAACATTTGGTTATTTTAGAGGAAGTTTTTAGGCGTATTAGCGAAGCCAATTTGACTGTTAGTTGGGATAAGTGTTATTTTTGTCGTCCCCAATTGAAGTATTTAGGGTATGTTATAGATGGGACTGGACTTCATGTGGATCCTGACAAGGTCAAAGCTATGTTGTTGTTACCTACGCCTAAATGTGTTAAAGATGTTCGTGGTGTGATAGGAACTTTCTCATGGTACCGCAGGTTTATTACCGATTTTTCCACTTTGATTTCACCAATTACGGCTTTGTTGCGTAAGGGTAGGAAGTTTAGCTGGACACCAGAGTGTGATGTTTCATTTGATAAGATTAAGGAATGTTTGGTGAAGGCCCCTGTGCTAAGTTGTCCTGATTATAATTTTCCATTTGAAGTTCATTGTGATGCTAGTGGTTATGGACTCGGTGCTGTCCTCGTTCAGATTCATCCAGATGGGGATCGAGTAATTAGTTATTTGAGTCGTTCGTTGACTAAGCAGGAACGTGTTTATTCCACTACGGAGCGTGAATGTTTGGCTGTTCTATGGGCAGTAGAGAAACTTAGATCGTATTTAGAGGGTGTCTCATTTACAGTAATCACCGATCATTATTCCCTGGTTTGGTTACAAAATCTAAAGGACCCTGCTGGTCGATTAGCCAGATGGAGTGTCAAACTCCAACAATACGACTTTAAGATTGTTCATCGCAAGGGTAAAGATCATGTTGTGCCGGATACTTTGTCTAGGGCTATACCGGATGTTGAGATTAGTGAGGTTTCTGTTGTTAAAGATCGTTGGTACAATGGTATGATAGATAAGGTGTTAAAACACCCTATAAAGTACTCACAGTGGCGAGTCATTGATGGTAAGCTATTCAAACACATTAGAACAAATTATAAGACTTTAGGAGATGTTGCTGACGATTGGAAAGAAGTTGTTCCTAAAGGGGATAGGCGAGGGATTATGCAACAATTGCATGATTTGCCTTTAGCTGGACACATGGGTGTGTTGAAAACTTTTAAGCGTGTTAGTGAAAGGTTTTATTGGCCCAAACTTAGGTCAGATGTGGCTGCGTTTGTTAGGAATTGTTCGGTTTGTGCAGCGCATAAGGTTGACCAGAGTGGCCCTAAAGGACATATGACACCCCAACCCAGAGCTACTCGTCCTTGGGAAATTATTTCTACTGACTTGATAGGTCCACTACCTCGATCCATGGCTGGCAATAGATTCATCTTAGTCGTTGTCGATCTGTTCACCAAGTTTACGCTTACTTTTCCTTTGAAATCCTCTACTGCACCAATAGTAGCTAAACGAATTGAAGAGGGGGTATTTTTGTTGTTTGGTATTCCGCGTTTGTTGCTTTGCGATAATGGTCCACAGTTTACTTCGGGAGCGTTCTCTTCATTAATGAAGGAGTATGAAGTTTCGGTACGGTTTAACGCCTATTATCATCCTCAGGCGAATCCTACTGAAAGGTATAATAGGACTTTAAAAACGATGTTGGCTATGTATGTTTCTGATAATCACCGAAAGTGGGACGTTGACTTAGCAAAAGTGACTTGTGCTATACGTACTTCTTTTAATGAGTCTACTAAACAGACTCCTTACTATCTTAATTTTGGGAGAAATATGGTCTTAAAGGGTAGCGAATTTGCAATTAAAGATAAACTGAGAGATTGTTCTGCTGACATTGGTATTAATAATGTTGAGAATACCAAGGCATTTGATGATTTGTTTAAGGACGTCAGGGAACGACTAGATAAAGCTTCGCAGAAAAACGAAAGGGTTTATAATCTCCGGCGACGTAGGGAGGAATTGCTTCCTCATCAATTGGTTTGGCGTAAGAATTTTGTTTCTTCTGATGCTGCGCGGTACTATACTTAGAAACTAGCACCTCGATGGGTTGGTCCCTATTTAGTTAAGAAAAAGGTATCTCCGTGGACATATGTTTTGATGGACGAAAAAGGTATTGACAAAGGGACTTGGAATATTAAAGATTTGAAGACAGCTAGCGCTGGTGAGAATTCACCTGAGTGAATTCTCTTGAAGTAAGGGGGGAATCTGTAACGTTCATTTTTGGCCCCACGAATTAATAAAATTGTTCTGGCTTACCTGGTTAATCATACGAAAAAAAAAGGGTAAAATCTATAACGGGGTTTGTTTACTATAACTCAAAAATCGGTGTTAGTTGGTAACCTCCTAAATTTTGTATATTATTATTTAGAATTTAGAAAAACCGTTACAAAAAAAAGGTTATAGTGTTCTCCTAGAGCTTAGAGAAGAAGACCACTTCGGCTAGCTGTCGGGACAAAAGGTGTGGGTCATTAAATAGTTAGCAATACTGTTTATCTTAAAAGTTAAATAAATAAAACGCCTGAGTCGGTATTATGGCATTTACTATTAAAAAGAATACGGGTATTTACAAAATTTCATAGATCAAATAGATAGGTATACATTTACCTAGAGCTTTTTTATGATACAAAATGATTTAAAATGACAAGAAAAATGACTAAAGTTAAAGAGAAATTCTCTGAATTCAGAATTATTAGAGTAAAAGACACAATATTACCCCGTGATCACTAAGGTTTACAACAGGTTAAGTTTAAGCACAATTAATACGATTAAAGAATTATTCTTATAAATAAAAGTTAAATGATAAATCAAAATATAAATTTATTAGATTCACTGAAGTTATTACTTATTAGACTGAAGGTCTTTCATACCTTGATTTACAGACTTTCAGATACCTGATTTCTGGTAGAAACCCATTAAGCGATGGAATTCTCCACCACTGGTGTTGGTTACGATTACCCCGGACAGGAAACTGGCTTAGAACTTGTAGGACTGCAGGACATCAAATGATTAAAACTGGACTACGTAACAATCACAGCGCATCACCCTGATGCGTCTGGAATTTTCCGGAACACTGGTACAGCACAGCGACTGCGGACGAAATCAAACGAGGTCGTTGACAACAACCCTCTGGAGATCTGATGTAGGAAGTCGGTAGTGCGGGCCGTTAGCAGACTTCGCTCACCGCGGTCGTTAGACTCCCAAAAATGGTTTAGGGTACCTACCCTTGTGCGATTTTGCCACGTGATTTGTAATCCGATCACTATCGGCAACGAACGTTTCGGTATTATACACGGGCTTCGCGACGACGCAGGCGAACAGTCAAACTCAAACACGTACCCCCGGTACCTTACCCAGCAAGCAGACGAAAAATAATTCACCACGAACCTCATGGCTACGGCGTATTTAACCCCTTTGTCAGAAGTCAAGATGGCTTCAACAAGTAGGATATGACAATGCATATTTTGGAAATCACACTTCCGGTGATCGCCACAAGTTACCAGAAAACTTATCTAAAGTAATCTAATTCAACCCCAAATGTATTTATGTGTGTATTTAACATCCTAATAAAATATTATTCCTAACTATAGTTAAGTATTAAACCCAATTTTCCTAGAAAAGTACCCTAATATAATATGCCGTCATGGACAATCAAAGGTATTGATTTCAAATAGCACAACACCAAATATCCCATTAATGTTATCTGTCAAATTCGTACCACGGAACAAGAATTGGCTATCGGACCGTACAAACTAGACGACAGGTATTTCCTAGAAAGAAGAAGATAACCCGAATTTCGGATATAATAATTAATGTCAAAACATTATTGAAATAAAATGTAAACAAACGTAAAATACAACTAAATAGTGATTTAAAAGGGGTGAAAACTAAGTGAAATAACTACCACATACTAGCAGTATACTCGCAGGTCATTATGCTACACGTTTTCTGCTCATAAAACCATCAGGATCTTAAAAGCAAAAGGTAAGACAACAAGTTCAATGAATTGAATCATATTAAAAGTTTTATTCAAAAACAAAGCAATGCCTTTTTAAAAATGATGTGGATTAAGGATATATTTTAAATACCTGTATCCGTTAAATTACCAAAGGTTCTTATTCAAGACAAATCAATATTTTATTAAAAGTTAGTATTCTTTATACTAAGAATGTGTTTTAAATGCCATACCTATTTAATTATTCTAAAACTAAAATCAACATGTAACAACTCCCCCTCTACTCCCAAGAGATTTACCCAGTAAATCTCATCAGTGAGGTTACTGTACAGAATAACTACTATAAGTCCAACAACCTGTTAGAAAATATTATAAATTTATCCACTAACACAGTGACATCTCATTAGAAGAGAAAATATGATAATGAGTATTATCCTACCTTAGTGTAGATGTAAATACATAACCATAACAAAACTAGACGATAGCTTAACCCAAATAATTACTTAAGACTAAACCACAAACTAATTCATTATCAATTTCATAATATTCCCTATTACACAGATTGCGTAACCGAATACATACTACATTCTTAAACTAACTAAACTACAAAAAGAATATCCCTTGCACTATGTTTGATCATCATTAGATTCATTATCGGACAGGACAAAATCTGAGTCGGGCGGATGAGATTTTAAATCTTTCACATGCCAAACACCTTTTTTTACATTATTACTGTCTACTAATAAATAAGTTACAGGAGAAAGTTTTTTATGAACTATAAATGGACCTACGAATTTAGGAGCTAATTTGGCAGTAAAATGTTTAGTAGCATCAGACAATACATAATTCTTATGAAACACTTTATCACCCTTTTGATATGAAATTGGTCGGCGTCTCAAATTATAACGAATTCGCGAACGCTCATGGACACGATCAAGACGTTTCCGAATGTCTTCATAAATTTTAGAAAATTCTTTGGACTTAATATTTGGAGGAATAGGCCTCTGAACCTCATCGTTATTTTGAAGATAATCGTACGATTTTCCTGAAGCGTGATATTCGTGACCGAAGTTAGCGAAGAAAGGAGAAAGTGCGGTAGACTCATGTACGGAAGATCGAATTGCACATCCAACTTTAGGTAGCAATTCATCCCATTTCCTGTGATTATCATCTATAAACGAGGAAAGCATAGTCTTTAATACTTGATTAACGCGTTCGACAGGGTTCGCTTGCGCGTGATAATAAGGAGTATACCTAATGTTAACTTGATACTGTTTACAAAGGGTTTGGAAAAGATCCGAACGAAACTGACCACCATTGTCACAAATCAAATATTGAGGTACACCGAACATAAGGAAAACATGGTCCTCGGTTACAGCTGTAATTGCCGCTCCAGTAGCATTTCTTAGTGGGAAAAACAACGAAAATTTTGTAAGTACATCAGTGACAACATATACATATTTAAAACCTCTTAAACTCCTTGGTAAAGGACCAAATATATCGACTGAAATCATTTGAAAGGGGACCTTAGGCTCGGGATGTCTTCCCAACTCTCCCGCGGGTAATTTACGTTCCGGTTTTTGTTGAAGACACACAAGACACTTCCTAACATAAGCAAGAACATCGGCTCGCATTTTGGGCCAATAAAAACGACCTTTTAAGCGTTCATATGTCTTGTATACACCAGCATGACAAGCTAACATGCTATCATGAAGTTCGGAAATCCAACGTTTCCGTTCAAACTTAGGAATAACTTCTTTCCAAAATTCTCCTTGTTCTCTCAAATCAGGATATTTTAGAGACACATACTTGTAAAGTTTTCCATTAGTAACGCGCCATTGTGGATATTTTAAAGGACTTTCTTGGACACGGGCTTTCATTTTATCATACCACAAATCTGTTTTCTGATGCAAAGTAACAACATTTATTTCAGGTACTGATCTACTTAGCATATCGGGAAAGATATGGTCTTTTCCTTTCCGATGAATAATATCGAAATCGAACTGCTGAAGTCGGACAGCCCATCTGGCTAATCTGCCTTGAGGTTCTTTTAGTTTGTGCAACCAAATTAAACTATGGTGATCGGTTATCACCGTAAATTTATAACCTTCTAAATAGGGACGTAACTTCTCAACAACATAGAGAACAGCAAGACATTCTCTTTCAACCGTACTGTAGTTTCTTTCTTGTCTAGTTAAGGATCTACTAACATAACAAATAATATGTTCTCCGTCCTCAAAATCTTGACTCAAAATTCCTGCAATACCGAAGGCACTAGCATCGGTTTGCACTTTAAAGGGACGACTAAAATCGGGGCATATCAAAATTGGGGCACTAACTAAAGCGTTTTTTATACGTTGTAAGGACTTTTGACACTCGTCAGTCCAATTCCACTTATGATTTTTAGATAAAAGAGCTGTCATAGGTGCAATTAGGGTAGAAAAATCAGGAATAAAACGGCGATACCAGGAGGCAGTTCCGATTATTCTTCTAACCTCAGTGGTAGTTTTAGGTGACGGCAAATTTACAATAGCTGATACTTTCTCCGGGTCCACATGCAACCCTCGAGAATCTACTACATATCCTAAATAGTGAAGTTCACGTCTACAAAAGAAACATTTTGACTTAGATACTGTTAAACCAGCTTTACGAAATCTTTCAAAAACTTCTTCAATTACTTTAAGGTGTGAATCAAAATCTTCTGAAATAATAATCACATCGTCCAGATACACAAAGACTTGTGGTTCAAGCTCGGGTCCTAAAACTCTGTCAATTAGACGTTGAAAAGTAGCCGGAGCGTTACAAAGACCGAAAGGTAACCTCTTAAAATGATACAGTCCACGACCAGGTATAGTGAAAGCCGTATATTCTCTGGAATCAGGATGAACAGGGACCTGCCAATATGCAGACTTAATGTCTACCGAACTAATAAATTTAGCATTACGAAGTTTATCTAAGATGGTTGAAATGAAAGGAAGAGGATAAGCATCTTTTCTGGTAACCTTATTTAACTGTCTATAGTCGACACAAAATCTATATTCACCATTCTTTTTAGGAACTAAGATTACGGGCGAACTCCAGGCTGACTGAGAAGGTTCTATGACGTCTTCATCTAGCATTTCTTTAACGGCTTTATCAATGTGACTTTGCATAATTGGAGAGACTCTGTAAGCTCGTTGTTTGATGGGTTCTGAATTTACACATATTTTATGTTGAACAAGGTTGGTACAGCCTAACCTATCACCTTGAAGAGTAAAGTAATGATTTAGAAGTGTTTCCAGCCTAGCATCTTGTGTGGAATTAAGAATATCTTTAGAAATTATTGGATTTATTGACCCAACCTGTGGAATAGTATCTGAGAACGACCAACAACCTTCTTTTAAATTGGGAATGAGGTCCATCGAAATCCAAAAATCAACACCCAAAACAATAGTGTGTGGTAACTGAGGAACCACCAAAACATCAAGAACCAGTACCTTGTCCTTTAAGCGGATAGGCAAACTAACATATCCCAGCACTTCGCACTTGTGGTCATTAGCCACAGAACAAGCCTTAACAGAAGAAGTTCGAATTTTGAAATTTAATCCTTTTAATATTTCCCAACCTTTAAAACCTATCACGGTAATGTTACAACCAGAATCTAAGAGAGCTTTAAATTTGATACCAAGAATGTCAATTTCTAAATACGGCCGATTATCTCCTTCACAATGTGAAATGATGTACGAAAGGATCGGTTGGATGGTATTTTGGGTCGTTATAATAGAGTTCACTGCACGACCATCTAGTGACTCTGTCGGAAGTTTCCCGAACAATTATTACAAGTTTTTACTGTTACTCCAGGTACACCACACTTGAAGCAATGTTTACGAGGAGGTTGTGTACAATTCACCCTAACGTGACCATTTTGTCCACAATTCCAGCACCTAACGCTAGAAGGAGTACTTTTTAACGGATATACACTAATGTCAGACAAATATTGGGGAGGACTTGGCAATGTATTCTGTATATTAACAGACGGTATTATTTCGGAAGGTAAAACATTTAACTCTGGTTCAAGAGTTGAAATTCGACTGGTAGTAGGCCGTTGAAACTCTAAACCGGGCTCTACTGAATTACGAGGAGCTAAGAAAGGTGCACGATATTCTTGAGCACTAAGACTTATTTCCTCTATTTCACGTCCAATAGTTATCAACAAAGCTAAGGTAATAATTGATTTTCCGGCGTAAGACATTTGGATGTGTGGTAACATTTTACCACGAATAAAACTAACACGAGTAGCTTCACAAGGCTTAGAAGTCAATTTCGCAAAAAGATTTTCCATATATGCCACATAAATAGGTACAGATTCTGTAGGACCTTGAGTCCGACGTTTTAACATGTCCCAAATTCGCTCTTCATAATTTTTCGGTAAAAATGTGCAACGCATTTGTTTAATAAAGTCATCGTAGTCGACAATTTGTGACTTCGCGAAACGAAACCATATACTAGCATCAGCTTCCAAAAGTTCCGATACCGAATCAAACATTTGCTTTTTCGAGACATTTCGAGAAATTCTCATTTCTTCTAATTTATCAAGAAAATCGGTTACGCTGGTAGTTCCATTAAATTTTAATCGCCAACGACTGACGTCTACAAATTTTGGTGTATTATAAGATTCCTGAAAATGTGTGGGATGTGAAAAATTCTGAGACCTATACTCAGGATAAAATACATTTTGAGATCTACGATCGGTAGTGGGAAAATTTTGAGTTTTCCTACTTGGAAAGAGGTGATGTTGAACATCTACATTTCGGGGTCCATAACTTTGAGTAAATTCTGGGATATCATTAATAACCGTGGGGGCATAATTACTTAATGAAAGAGCTCGCGAATCGCCATACGTAGCTATGCGACTCTCAATAATTTCAGGATTCACAGTTGAGTTACAGTTTATTTCTTTAAACCGATCAACTAAGTTATTTACATCCAATGGAGGGGCAAAACTAGGACTACGAGATTGTAAATCAAAATTGTACGGATGTGAAAGTAGGGAATGTCCAAATGACGGATTGGAAGTGATTTCCACATTACATTTTGACTCCATATTTGCATTAGTTCCGATAACGGTTTGTTCATTTTGAGATTCAAGAATTTTTTTTGAATCTGAGAGATCTACAAATTGTAGTAGGTCTTCGATTGGAGATTCATTCGCATCTGCGTTTACATAAGCAGGAACGACCGTAGGGGCACTAGATGTCATTACGGAAGGTAAAAGATGATTTGGTTCATCTAATATTGAGTGATTTGCATTTACTGTTGCATTAGCATTTGAAATAACAGCGACAGCGTAAACAGTTTCTAAATTTTTCCGCGCCTCCTCAATAGCTTTAAGAAATGATACTTTACGAGAAACAATTGTCGAATTATCTGAAATTATTCTATCTAACCGTTGTTGAACATGCAACAATCGAGCTTCTAATTTTTGTTTTTCATTTTCCCGATTATTAATATCAAAGGTTTGAATTTCTCCATCTAATTCCTCTATTTTATTTGCGCAAATAGAAAGTTCATTAATTGGATCAAAACGCATACGAAATTCCGGCAATCTACCTTCACGTTCTTTAAGTAGTGCTTCGCGTAATAAAAATCTTTTTTCATCAACTTTACCACTTCCTAGTTCAACTCCGCGTACTAAAAGTTCATAAGTTAACTCGTCGCTTCTTAATCTATTAATATAAATTTTCGCATTCAAAATTGTATTATCCATTTTTTTTTTGTGTTATGGCTGTATAAAATCTCCCCCTCCTTCCCAGGAGAAAAAAAAAATAACCAAGCAAGGAACGCAGGCCAATCAAAAAGGTATTCCTGACTACCCGAATACCGTATAACCACAGGTCTAACAACAAAACCTTCCAAAAACAGCAATAAATCACCCTGTAAGAACTATTATTACCAAAACCACTCAATTATGATTGAATGAACCTTAATGATTCAATAACTTATACCTACTCTAACTTACAATTGAATCACCCTGTATGATCTAATAAAATATTCTTACTCTAAGTTATAGATGAATCACCCTGTATGATCCAGAAAAATATTTTTACTCTGAATTATAAATGAATCACCCTGTATGATATAATAAAATATTTTTACTCTAAATTATAAATGAATCACCCTGTATGATCCTACCGGTGCTCGCAGATTTATCTAAATCAATACCAAAGGATAAATATAAAAAACAAAATTTAAGCTATATGATTATGATGAAAAACCAGTTCAGACACCAGTAGTGAAGAACCATGCAAGTGTTGGTTCCACCACAAACCATGTACCTAGATAATCATAAAAAAAAATGCAATTGTATCACACAAAAGAAAAACTTTTTAAAAAAATTTAACTAAATAAAAGAAAAATTATTTATACAGATTGGTAGTATCACCCTATATGTATCTATAACATAACATCTATAACAGGTGGAACGTATCACCTTTAAAAGTTTTTTTTTTTTTGAAAAGGTCAAAATCAAAATTAACTACAAAGTTTTTAAAGTGATATCAATTGGTATTTTTTTTTTTGCAACAAAAAAAACTAAGAAAGAATAGAAAGTATTATTTATACCTATGTGAGCTTCCTTTAGTTTCTAGAAACAGCAGAAGGAAACTAAAATGCCAAATACAATGTTTATTTTTGTACTAAAAATAAATAAATATCGGTATATATTTATATACCTTAAAAAAAAATACGCAAAATAATTACCAAATATAGGTAATAAAAAATAATAATTGTAGCACTGAATGATTGAATAAATATCAGGCAGTTGAAGAGTAATCATATAACCCTATTTATACTCTATATTTATAAAATAAGTAATATTCTTATGATAAAGTATCTAACCCCAAAGAAAGAAAAGAAAAATAAACAACTGTCCAAGATAGATCAATCATTTAGTGTTTAATTTATCCAGTTGATGTCCGCAAATTATAAGGTCCAGTTCAAAATCGAAGAATAACCATATACTAATTTTTCAATATTTTATCAAAATACATATAAAAAAAAGAAGTTATGATAAACCTTAAATATAGTAAGTGCCAAGAATACAAACTCTGCAGTATTAATTTATAAATGCAAATTTATGACAGTAGATATTATGTTTTTAATTTATAAAATACTCAAAATTATTTTCTTAAAATAAAATTATTTTTTTTTTTTTTTTATCCAAAACTAACCCTTAACTTAATTGGGGGCAGTATTAATTTATAAATGCAAATTTATGACAGTAGATATTATGTTTTTAATTTATAAAATACTCAAAATTATTTTCTTAAAATAAAATTATTATTTTTTTTTTTTTTTTTTTATCCAAAACTAACCCTTAACTTAATTGGGCGCCATTTTTATAACGGGGTTTGTTTACTATAACTCAAAAATCGGTGTTAGTTGGTAACCTCCTAAATTTTGTATATTATTATTTAGAATTTAGAAAAACCGTTACAAAAAAAAAGGTTATAGTGTTCTCCTAGAGCTTAGAGAAGAAGACCACTTCGGCTAGCTGTCGGGACAAAAGGTGTGGGTCATTAAATAGTTAGCAATACTGTTTATCTTAAAAGTTAAATAAATAAAACGCCTGAGTCGGTATTATGGCATTTACTATTAAAAAGAATACGGGTATTTACAAAATTTCATAGATCAAATAGATAGGTATACATTTACCTAGAGCTTTTTTATGATACAAAATGATTTAAAATGACAAGAAAAATGACTAAAGTTAAAGAGAAATTCTCTGAATTCAGAATTATTAGAGTAAAAGACACAATATTACCCCGTGATCACTAAGGTTTACAACAGGTTAAGTTTAAGCACAATTAATACGATTAAAGAATTATTCTTATAAATAAAAGTTAAATGATAAATCAAAATATAAATTTATTAGATTCACTGAAGTTATTACTTATTAGACTGAAGGTCTTTCATACCTTGATTTACAGACTTTCAGATACCTGATTTCTGGTAGAAACCCATTAAGCGATGGAATTCTCCACCACTGGTGTTGGTTACGATTACCCCGGACAGGAAACTGGCTTAGAACTTGTAGGACTGCAGGACATCAAATGATTAAAACTGGACTACGTAACAATCACAGCGCATCACCCTGATGCGTCTGGAATTTTCCGGAACACTGGTACAGCACAGCGACTGCGGACGAAATCAAACGAGGTCGTTGACAACAACCCTCTGGAGATCTGATGTAGGAAGTCGGTAGTGCGGGCCGTTAGCAGACTTCGCTCACCGCGGTCGTTAGACTCCCAAAAATGGTTTAGGGTACCTACCCTTGTGCGATTTTGCCACGTGATTTGTAATCCGATCACTATCGGCAACGAACGTTTCGGTATTATACACGGGCTTCGCGACGACGCAGGCGAACAGTCAAACTCAAACACGTACCCCCGGTACCTTACCCAGCAAGCAGACGAAAAATAATTCACCACGAACCTCATGGCTACGGCGTATTTAACCCCTTTGTCAGAAGTCAAGATGGCTTCAACAAGTAGGATATGACAATGCATATTTTGGAAATCACACTTCCGGTGATCGCCACAAGTTACCAGAAAACTTATCTAAAGTAATCTAATTCAACCCCAAATGTATTTATGTGTGTATTTAACATCCTAATAAAATATTATTCCTAACTATAGTTAAGTATTAAACCCAATTTTCCTAGAAAAGTACCCTAATATAATATGCCGTCATGGACAATCAAAGGTATTGATTTCAAATAGCACAACACCAAATATCCCATTAATGTTATCTGTCAAATTCGTACCACGGAACAAGAATTGGCTATCGGACCGTACAAACTAGACGACAGGTATTTCCTAGAAAGAAGAAGATAACCCGAATTTCGGATATAATAATTAATGTCAAAACATTATTGAAATAAAATGTAAACAAACGTAAAATACAACTAAATAGTGATTTAAGAGGGGTGAAAACTAAGTGAAATAACTACCACATACTAGCAGTATACTCGCAGGTCATTATGCTACACGTTTTCTGCTCATAAAACCATCAGGATCTTAAAAGCAAAAGGTAAGACAACAAGTTCAATGAATTGAATCATATTAAAAGTTTTATTCAAAAACAAAGCAATGCCTTTTTAAAAATGATGTGGATTAAGGATATATTTTAAATACCTGTATCCGTTAAATTACCAAAGGTTCTTATTCAAGACAAATCAATATTTTATTAAAAGTTAGTATTCTTTATACTAAGAATGTGTTTTAAATGCCATACCTATTTAATTATTCTAAAACTAAAATCAACATGTAACAAATCGTATGGATGATATCACTATTATTTTGGTCATTAACTAATTTCACCTGTATTCTAACTTTCGGACATCATTATTACAATTTATTTCATCTCACCACTAAGTAAAAGGATAGTAGTTCTCCTAAAAATAGACCAAGTTTCGTTGTAAATTTATACATATTATGTATTATAGTCTCACCTTTGGGTAATTAATTATTTACGATACCATTCTTTAGGATTTTCTTTGTTTATTTTTGTTTATGGCTGTCAGTGTTAGGATAATGTTTTTTAATTATGACAGTGAATGACATAAACGTCATTTGACGACAGAACACCGACAAGTGTCATGTTGGTGGGACGTTCCAATATCGGGCTCAGAACCCGAGGTAAGGTAGTTTCACAATGAGCGATTTTAAGTCGTGAGGGATTTTTTTGCGATCGCTGTTGTATTAATTTTTGTCGGGAACAGTTTCCCAAATGTAGTTATACTGTATATAAATATAGTTTTTAGGGTACCTTTCGTAAATGGTCTCTTAAGTTATATAGTGGGGAATTCTTGAGGATGAATTTCTGAACCCACTTGGCTTGAAATTTATCGGAAAGGGATTTCGGCCATTTTGAACGGCTGACGTATTGTTGCAGTCAGTGGGTGTTGAGTCACGTGAAAGACGATTTTTGTGTCGAAATAGAATTTTCTTAATATTTAGCCCCATCGGCTTACCCTAATTAAAGGGGATTTTAGATTCTACTTCATGGTTAATTGTGGGTAAATGGACATTTCGTATTTTGAGAGGAATTTTAGTGTATTGGTAAATTCCTATGGTCATTGGTCCAGCCCATATCTATTATAGGATTTTAACGCAATAATTGGAAGGTCACAGCATTTGGAGTGTGGAATATTGTTGTGCTGTGGATCATCTCACGTGTTTCTCATCCTTGGAAGGCTACCAAGTTAACCCTTTACGAAAAAGGGTTTCACCCAGGGGGTTGTTAACCCAGGATACGACGACAATTTTCACCCAGGGGGTTGTTAACCCAGGATACGACGACAATTTTCACCCAGGGGGTTGTTAACCCAGGATACGACGACAATTTTCACCCAGGGGGTTGTTAACCCAGGATTCGACGACAGTTTCACCCAGAGGTTTGTTAGCCCAGGATTAGACGACAGTTTCACCCAGGGGGTTGTTGACCCAGGATTTCAACAGTTGTACACAGAGGGTTATATCGTCCGGAGTTCAACGGTTTCATCGACGGAACACAGAACATTGGTATGCTAGCCGCCTAGCTTACTTGTAGCTAGATTTACAATGATGATTCTCGTTCTGGATAGGAAGATGGGAATGCTGTGAAAGAAGACACCCTACTATCAGGTTTTTTTTTTTATACGTTATATTGAAGGTTTCATGCGTGCATTGTTAAACTATACATTCACTTTCAACCGAATGTTGTCAAGGTATTCTCAACGTTATTTATACTTTTGAGCACATAATATTCTAGGGTTCTTTCACTCATAACTTAAGTATTATCAAATGTTACATCGTTTAATTGATTAATATTTTAAAGTTTTACTTAATTTAAGCACTTAATGCTGATGTAGTAATCCTTCGGGTCGCAGAACACTTGGACTGCTTCCACGTTTAAGTTGTAATTCTTCAGTTATTAAGGGCTACTGCCATAATTTTACTTTATTCAATTTATTCATTATTAAATGGACCAGACTTAACGATTAAGTTAAGCAATCTCAGAAGACCCGTGTGGGGGCAGAGATTAAGTAACCTCTTCCAATCTGGGAGTTTAAGTAAATAACCTCTGTGTCTGAAGTCCTTCGTGTATCTTTCATTTATTATTATTATTATTTTTATTTAAATAAGTACTTAATGCTGGAGTAGTGATTCTTCTAGTTGCAGAACATCTGGGCTGCTTCTACGCTTAAGTTGTAAACCTTCAGTTATTAAGAGCTACAGTCAAATTTAACCTTCTTCATTTTTATATTTTATTTATTCCTTTTATGATAAGACTTAACTATAAGTTAAGCAATCTCAGAAGACCCGTGTGGGGGCAGAGATTAAGTAACCTCTTCCAATCTGGGAGTTTAAGTAAATAACCTCTGTGTCTGAAGTCCTTTATGTGTTCATTGTATTTTTATTTTATTTTTATAATTTTATTTAGTTGCATGAATTATACTTAATTATAAAATTTCATGGTTTAATAATTTTCTTTTGGGTAGTTTGGTCTTAACCAAAAGTTAAGCAGATATCGCCTTCCAATTTGGAGAGGGTTATAAGCTTATAAGGATTATAAGTTTACTGTTTAGTTTATAATATACGATGTAGTATAGGTGCGGTTATGCACAATATTTAAGTTAACTATTATTTTATTTTTTATGTAAGGTGGAAATTAATATTTTGCGCATGCGTCATGCCTGGTACCAAGCTAACGACGAACCGTGCCATACTTTGATACATTATTAATTTTTTTTTTGGGTTACGCATATACATATACAGTGTACATTTTCCCTTTAATTTCCTCCAATTTTTTTTTTGATTACCTAAGACATTAGGTAATTAGTCTGTATGTTTAGTAAATATATTTTTTTTCTTTATAAAGGAACATAAGTTGAGGTTTGTCTTTTATTTCTTTCCTCATTTACTGGGTTTTTGGGGAAATAGGATCATAGTTTGGCCACTATATAGACCCAGTTGGCGCCTATTTATTTGTCTACTATTTCCGGAATTTTTGTAAGCTATCCACCCCCTAGCTGCCGTCTGAGCGACGTCGAAGGCCCGAAGGTTGACACCGGAACAACCGAAACTTGTGTAACCGTAGTAGACAACATTTTTAATTGTAGTTAATACTTAAATAATTTTTTTTTAAGTTTAAAAATTTTGGTGGAATCACCAAGTTCATTTCTTAGGTTACATTTGATGATATATGATATAGATAAACATAATAACTTGTTCACGATCAAGAAATATTTTTCAAAAACAAAGGATTATTATGGTTTAATTGATGTTATATCTGGTAAATTTGTTGTTTTGCCTGAGTATAAGTCTGATTACCATGTGTGTTATGACGAAGTGGATTTTATTGAGATTAATGATAACTTTAAATCCATTAAGTTAAAAATAAGGGCAAATTACGTCATTGTTTGTGACTTTATGGAACTCATGCTCGAAAATAGGATATATTCGTGTTTGAATGATATCGATCTTAACCGTGCTAAGTATAATTTAATACACGGAGTACCTGGTTGTGGTAAATCCATGTATGTAATTAAAAATTCTGGAATAAACGATTTGATTTGGACAACAACGAGAGATTCAGCTGAAGATTTACGTAATGGGTTGGGACTTCTAAAGAAAGATAATTCTAAATTTAGAGTTATGTTACGTTGAGAATGGGGTGTTAAAACACTGCGACCTAAAAGATCTGTTGTGCCCCGTTCTGTCGCCAATGCACTAAGGAAATGTCTCAATACCTATAGCGATCCTTCTAATCCTATTTTCTCAAGGAAGTGTAGGATTTGAAGTGGTTTCAAGTTAGGTAAGTCTCCCTCTTCTATTTGATATCCTTCTAGATATAGTGCCCTTGGATTCTGGAGTGCTACACATTCAGTTAGGATGTGAATGGAGGTTTCGTCCTCCTCCTCACAGAATCTGCACTCACTATCCTCTAGTACTCTCAGTTTACTTAGGTGTCCTTTTAGTCGGCAATGCCCGGTAAGGATCCCTGTTACAATACGTAGCCTGTTCTTGCTCAGGCAGATGCAGGCTTCCGATCTTTTTTAGTTATATTCACCCAGAAGTATCTTGGCCTGTCTCAGCCCCAAGAGATTGTTCCAATTATCGGTTTTTCTACTACCCAATTCTTTTTTAATCTCTCCTAATATGTTACTGCTGATACCGCAGAACGGCTCAGGTCCTACAAAGGGTGTTTGAGCCCCTTTCCTTGCAAGACTATCTGCAATCTCGTTACCCTGTACCCCGTTATGTCCCGGGACCCAAGTGAGAGTAACTCTATTTTTCTCGCCTAGCTCATTCAATTGTTCTAGGCATCTCCAGACCATTTTTGAGCTGATTACGTAAGAACTCAGCGCTTTGGTGGCTGCTTGACTATCGGACATGATAATAATCTCTTGTCTATGATAGTTTCTCTCGATGTTAAACTGGATACACTTCTCGATGGCGTGAATTTCCGCCTGGAAGATGCTTGGGTATTTTCCCAAGCTTTCAGAGTGCTTGGTTCTCGGCCCATACACTCCTATTCCAGTTCCTTCTATGGTTTTGGAACCGTCCGTATACCACTGAATAGCACGTCTTTCGGTTGCAAGCGCGATGGATTCTTGGCTCCATTCTTTCTTGCAGCCCAGCTATGTGGTTTTGAAGTTTATCACAAAACTTAAATTTAGAGCGGAAATGTCTTTGTATATATTTTCAAACCCATCAAAAGTTTTAAATATCTTATAATATTCTAACTTTAATGTGGTAATCGAATTCATTTTAAAAGCTTTGGCAAAGTCTTTTATGCCCTGAGCTATTGTCTGGGTGGCCTCCAATTTTAATTTTTCCGACTCTAAATTATTAAGTGTAGCCCTTTCGTAACTTTGGGTTGCCTCTTGAAGAATGATTCTAGTTACAAATTTAAAATAGTTTTCATACATGTTTACTAGTAATAAAAATATGTATTGTATTTACTTAGAAAACGAAATTAAATATTACCTGATTTACCAGTATCTGATCTCTTAGGTTTTGCCTTCTTATTCAACTGAGGAGTTTCACCTGAGGGCAAATTCTCTAAAAACAAAAGAGAATTTAGAATAGAAGCTAAATTTAATCAAGTTAAGAAACATTACCTTTTTCCATTTCGTCATTTACTAAGGTGTTTTCAATAATATGTCATTGATCTTCGATTTCCTGCATTTGTTGGTGATGGTCATCAACATTTAAGTGTATTATTTCTAAAAGAAAGTATAATATAATTTATTACATAATTAGTTAATATTATTCAATGCTTAGTAAAAGGCATATTAAATATATTTAAACTATTATGTAGCCGTCTTGCAAACAAAAAATCATATACAGTATTGGCCATCGACCAACTTCATTATGCCTTGGTACAGGTGTGTGTCAGTGCTACAAAGAGCCCACAATTATTAAACCATGAAATTTTATAATTAAGTATAATTCATACAACTAAATAAAAATATAAAAATAAACTAAAAATACAATGAACACATAAAGGACTTTAGACACAGAGGTTATTTACTTAAACTCCCAGGTTGGAAGAGGTTACTTAATCTCTGTCCCCACACGGGTCTTCTGAGATTGCTTAACTTAATCGTTAAGTCTGGTCCATTTAATAATGAATAAATTGAATAAAGTAAAATTATGGCAGTAGCCCTTAATAACTGAAGAATTACAGCTTAAACGTGGAAGCAGTCCAAGTGTTCTGCGACCCAAAGGATTACTACATCAGCATTAAGTGCTTAAATTAAGTAAACATTTAAAATATTAATCAATTAAACGATGTAACATTTGATAATACTTAAGTTATGAGTGAAAGAACCCTAGAACATTCTGTGCTCAAAAGTATAATTAATGTTGAGAATACCTTGACAACATTCGGTTGAAAGTGAATGTATAGTTTAACAATGCACGCATGAAACCTTCAATATAACGTATAAGAAAAACCTGATAGTAGGGTGTCTTCTTTCACAGCATTCCCATCTTCCTATCCAGAACGAGAAACATCCTTGTAAATCTAGTTACAAGTAAACTAGGTGGCTAGCATACCAATGTTCTGTGTTCCCTCGATGAGTCCACGATGAAACCGTTGAACTCCGGACGATATAACCCTCTGTGTACAACTGTTGAAATCCTGGGTCAACAACCCCCTGGGTGAAACTGTCGTCTAATCCTGGGCTAACAACCCCCTGGGTGAAAATTGTTGTCGTATCCTGGGTTAACAACCCCCTGGGTGAAACTTGTTGTCGTATCCTGGGTTAACAACCCCCTGGGTGAAACTGTCGTCTAATCCTGGGCTAACAACCCCCTGGGTGAAAATTGTTGTCGTATCCTGGGTTAACAACCCCCTGGGTGAAACCCTTAAAATATTACAAAGAAAAATGTCAATACACATTGACTCAAGTATCCCGAACGATAGGATTACCAAAAAATGTACATAAATTAGAAACTATTCAGCATCTAGGATGAAGAAAAATTACATTGGCTCAACAGTGAGTCATAAACAGTATTATGAGCTCAAATAATTAAAAGTCTGTTACACCATGCCATAACATAAAAGAAATTGACAGCCGCATGGTGCGTAACATAACCAAATATATACAAAACATACCTTTTTCGTAAAGGGTTAACTTGGTAGCCTTCCAAGGATGAGAAACACGTGAGATGATCCACAGCACAACAATATTCCACACTCCAGATGCTGTGAACTTCCAATTATTGCGTTAAAATCCTATACTAGATATGGGCTGGACCAATGACCATAGGAATTTACCAATACATTAAAATTCCTCTCAAAATACGAAATGTCCATTTACCCACAATTAACCATGAAGTAGAATCTAAAATCCCCTTTAATTAGGGTAAGCCGATGGGGCTAAATATTAAGAAAATTCTATTTCGACACAAAAATCGTCTTTCTCGTGACTCAACACCCACTGGCAGAAAACAATACGTCAGCCGTTCAAAATGGCCGAAATCCCTTTCCGATAAATTTCAAGCCAAGTGGGTTCAGAAATTCATCCTCAAGAATTCCCCACTATATAACTTAACAGACCATTTACGAAAGGTACCCTAAAACTATATTTATATACAGTATAACTACATTTGGGAAACTGTTCCCGACAAAAATTGATACAACAGCGATCGCAAAAAAAAATCCCTCTCGACTTAAAATCGCTCATTGTGAAACTACCTTACCTCGGGTTCTGAGCCCGATATTGGAACGTATTACAAACATGACACTTGTCGGTGTTCTGTCGTCAAGTGACGTTTATGTCATTCATTGTCAAAATTAAAAAACATTAATCCAATACTGACAGCTATAAACAAAAATAAACAAAGAAAATCTTAAAGAATGGTATCGTAAATAATTAATTACCCAAAGGTGAGACTATAATACATAATATGTATAAATTTACAACGAAACTTGGTCTATTTTTAGGAGAATCTGGCAAATTAAAACAGTGAACACTACACTGCAAATATGACCATTGTACAAAGTATTATACTAGTGGTGAGATGAAATAAATTGTAATAATGATGTCCGATAGTTAGAATACAGGTGAAATTAGATAATGACAAAAATAATAGTGATATCATCAATACGATTTTACCCTTTTTTTTCGTATGATTAACCAGGTAAGCCAAAACAATTTTATTAATTCGTGGGGCCAAAAATGAACGTTACAGATTCCCCCCTTACTTCAAGAGAATTCACTCAGGTGAATTCTCACCAGCGCTAGCTGTCTTCAAATCTTTAATATTCCAAGTCCCTTTGTGATTACCTTTTTCGTCCATCAAAACATATGTCCACGGAGATACCTTTGGGTAACTGATTTCAGCCCTAAAGTTAGACATGGATTTTGCTGCAGGAGATAAAAAGGCAAGGGATCGCAGTGCATTCCGTCGAGGAAACAGAACGGATAATTTTAACGAAGCTTATGAAATACAGAGAGAGGTCGTTTCGCAAACCAGAAGACCGAGTTTCAGAGGCCCGAGACGTGGAGGACGTGGACGCCAAAGCTACAACAATCAGAGAGTGGAAGATTATAGGTCAACTCAATCATTAATTACTTTGAACGATTTATCTGAGGACTTAAAAAAGAAACTCTTCCCCGGTGTCAAAGATGGGCAGTCGGCAATTGAGCGGCTTGAAGCCGTCCAAACCTTTAAAGCGATAACTTTATGTATTACGACCCGTGGTCTAGGTTTCGGAATTGTAAATATTTTCCGAGCATTGAGAGAATTTCATAATGCCCCTGATGTGGGCGATATTTACCAGTTTTACAGAGTAAGTTTGGCTATTACTCAGACAAAAGTTGCATTGGCTCAGCGTGGTATAGTCGCAATCATGGACAATGAACGTGACTACCGCGAAATAAATGTAGAAGAGAATATACTTTCAGTTGTGAAAGGGATGATCGTTGTACCAGATCAGATCTCTACAATCGTCAATTCGATAGGAAAAGTTAAAGTAGGCGATAGATTGTATGTCCCGAAGATTGGTAAGGACAATTTTACCAGAGAAAACCTCTTCATACCACAAGCGGAGCAAGTGGTTTATGATAATTTAAGACAAGTCGTGACAAGTTTAGCAGATGTGAATACGCCAGCCGTTTATCGGAGAAGGTTCCATAGAAATAACCCAATACCAGGTGCAATTTGGGCGAACGTTGCTGATGATAATCCTATTTTGGTTAATCCGAATGACATTATGCCAGAAAATTTTACGGTAAATGATTTAGCAGAAGACATTTCCGATATTAAATTAAAATTGAATTTCTTGAACAAGAAGGCACCAAAATATTTTACGGCCCCAATAAGTTTAAGCCCTCAAGGAGGGAAGACGATGTTAGTGAGTGTGTAATGAACAAGAAGATTTAAAGATAATAGACCACGGTGCTAATGAGCCATTAGCTGATTATAATAGAAGAATTAAATTAGAGGGGGATATTACAGAATTCTTTAGTTTAGAGAAGTTAGCCCCAGTTGAACAAATTAATGGGACGTTGTGTTTGTTAGGTGAAAAACCTACTAGCATTAATTTAGCGTACCCAATATATATAGGTCGAGATAAGCGAGACATCGAGCATTAAGTATCGCGCGACATTGAATATAAAATATTTACCCCACGTT
Source organism: Psylliodes chrysocephalus (assembly GCA_927349885.1). NCBI lineage: Eukaryota > Metazoa > Arthropoda > Insecta > Coleoptera > Chrysomelidae > Psylliodes > Psylliodes chrysocephalus. The sequence continues at coordinate 59,529,956 of OV651820.1, forward strand.
TAAACATACGCTGAGAAAATAGTTGAAAATATGGTTTAAAACACGCTGGGAAGATAGTTGAAGTTATGGTTACAAATATGTTAATTTATGGTTAGAAGATATATGAAGTTATGGTAACAAACATGTTAATTTATGGTTAGAAGAAAACGCATCGCTGTAGGAGACCGTCCTTATTTGATCGACCCTTAAAGAAAGATTGAAGACCTAACACAATTCCTACTCTGAGATAAGTTTCATTTTTTATCATTGAAAATTAAATAAAGAAGTAATTTAAATGAATCGTAGATTGTAATTGTTACTTGCCTGCATAAACATATACATTCTTGTTTTAACACCAGTCATATTAATTATATTTGCCAATCTATTATAATTCACCTTAAATGATATGTTTATGTAAGTTTGGTGGCGCCCTCCTTCCCTTTCCTATAGTTAAGTTTTGTCAAGGTTATTAAGTGCGCACAAACCATCTAGTTCTTCTGAACCAATGTCCATTACCTCGAAAATGTCAGGTATGAAAACTCAAAGACCATTTAGAAATAATTACTGTCAATCTAGAGGACCAGTAAACTTAATTTCAGAAGAAATACATAAGACGATCTTTTAGGCAATTATAAAGAAATACCAGAAGAAGTACTTCAGGATTTTCAGACTATGAATTTAGAAGACAAATCACCTATAGAATACCTATATATTTAAACAATCTTATGCCAAATTCACTACTCTTTAATTAAATTAAAAATCCAAAATTAAACTCCTAGTTGACACAGGTTGTCACGCCTCTTTACTTAAACCTGTCATTGTAGAAAAATATTTCCCAAATACAATTATTATGAGATAAACCACACCGATAATAACTTGTACCAGCACGAAAATGCAGAACAGAAAGCCACAATCCACCTATTCTGTATTTTAATGTCCTAAAAAACCAATGCGTGCGCATTAACCCTATTTCCACTTTCAAATTTTATGCTGTTTAAACGTAGGCATTAACTGCAGGTATATTAATTCTTATATGTCATTATTCTAACCTTAGTTTAAAAACTATAAAATCTTTAAAATGTTTGTGTTTACTACCTAAAAGGATAAATTATCCTTAATTTTATGCTGTTTAATGTTTGGCCTAGTTGTGTGTTAAAATAATTCTCAAAGGTCATTAAAAAAGATTACTTAACTTTACTAAATTTTAAAACTAAATATAATTATATTGATAAAACTTTGATGACTTGCAAAGGGTTTTAATCCTATTTTTAACACACAAAGACGAGAGAAGAATTTATTAGTCTCCTATCTTGCTGTGAAATATTAAGGATTATTGACTACGACTTTATACATTGTTTCTGACTTTTTGATCTAGGCTTTATTACCTTCATTCTATTTGAGGTTTTAACCATTATCCCAACTCGCCACTTTAGGATAAAGATGGCAACTTCAGTGGGCTCTGGGTCGATGATGAAGTCATCAGAGTTTGAGGAGCTGTCAGATCTCTTTAGAACTGTTATCTCGGACAGAGATGATCTGACAGGTATGGCTGATGACTTTGCATCTCTATGAACCTAAGGTGATCTTAGCTCAAATGGCTACATCTAAAAGCAAGTTTGTGCCTACTGGAACCTGTAGTTTGTCATACAAACTGTTAAATCAGAGTAAGATCTCCACTAACATGGTGCATGACCTAAGCAATTCGTCATTTCTAGCTCATATGTCGTTCCTATGCGTTCTAATAGCCAATTGAGGAGTGGCTTTCAAGAAAATCATTAAGAGGTCTTCAGACACAGTTAGAGATTTCCTCAATGCCATGGCTCTAAAATACACTATTGACATAGCCAAGAGAGCTCCGGGTGCAAGAGTCGGCAGAACTGTCGTGACTCTTGGCAGAATCAAGTCCCTGTTCCCTTTCCTCATGTGCCAAATTTACATGAATGGCAATGCAAAAATAGTGATCACACAAGCTATGATTACAGAAGTAGTTCTAACTACAGTGCCTAAATGCCTCCTGCAGAATTCCTTAATATCCCTTTTTCCGTTCAGTTTTTGCACAAAGGCTAAGAAAGGGGGACTACGATCTTGGACTTTTGCTGTCTCCGTTGTTTTGGATTATATCTACCACAAGCAGGGAAGGAGAATCCATTACCATAGATGTATGACTATTATCAGGCCATATATACATCAGACTACATTCCTGAAAATGTAAGGAAAGCCTGCTGTGTGAAGCTCGGATTGGTCGCAGAAGACAAAGCTAGCTTTAATGATGACTTAAAAATACTAGATAGAATTAGCAGTGACATTCTGCTAAGATATAGACCAGAAGAGACTGAAGCCATAACTGATATACTGAGAAGGTTACGTGAAGATGGCTAAGAATTGGTAAAAGATGTGGACAAAGAATATTTCTTTATTAAAAGATTTTACTTTTGAAATTGCTGGAGAATTTTTAAAACGGCATGGATTGTTAAGTAACCAACATTCTAGAGGTAAGTTATTTATATGTAAGTTTAGATCTTTATTTATTATTAACTTTTTCAGGATATAAATTCTTTGTTGAGGGTTACATTCATAATGGGTGGTTCGATGATGAGAATTTTGTGTTGAAGGGCAAATCCTATCATTCACAAAAAAAGGAATGAAAAACCCTATTCACTTAATATGGCATTTCAAATGCAACCAAATTTTAAAATATTAGTATCATTGTTCTTCTGAAGTAGGGTAAGATATTTTAATAAATTTTTAATACAATTAAATAACCATGGATATTTCAGGCTATCTCAATCATGCCACCACGTTATTGGATTGGCATTCTATCTACAATATTTAATATTAAAGGGTATAGAAGAAATCACGGAATGTATTTCATCCACTTCTAGGCTCATGAAATGGTTTAAACCTAGAAGTACAAAACTGATGCCATAGGCAATCACCAAAGTCACTTTTTATAAGCCGACAAAGGTGACGAGAAAAAAAAATCACATACACATAAAATTTTAAAACCATATCGCTGGTTCTCCAGAATAGTGACACATTTTCGAAAATACCGATTTGGGGATTATTAAAAAATTTATAATAAAAATACATATATTTTATCAGGAACAAGGTCTTATAACGTTATTTCAAAGTACGCCTGATAGATGGCGATAATGTCATTATTCTTTATAAACGGATTTGCATAAGTTTTATCGTGAATATTGTCACGTTTTCAGTCGAGTGATTTAGTTCTAGGAAGAAGTTACTCTTTTCTCGGGAACAGCGACACATCTTAGTGAAATAAAAAGTTTTTTGGTGAATTCTTAGCATAAATATTAGAAATAGTGACACAAAATAAAAAGTGACACTTTTTTGCTAAAGTAAGTATATTTTTATTATTAAATTTAATCAATACGATTTTACCCTTTTTTTTCGTATGATTAACCAGGTAAGCCAAAACAATTTTATTAATTCGTGGGGCCAAAAATGAACGTTACAGATTCCCCCCTTACTTCAAGAGAATTCACTCAGGTGAATTCTCACCAGCGCTAGCTGTCTTCAAATCTTTTATATTCCAAGTCCCTTTGTGATTACCTTTTTCGTCCATCAAAACATATGTCCACGGAGATACCTTTGGGTAACTGATTTCAGCCCTAAAGTTAGACATGGATTTTGCTGCAGGAGATAAAAAAGCAAGGGATCGCAGTGCATTCCGTCGAGGAAACAGAACGGATAATTTTAACGAAGCTTATGAAATACAGAGAGAGGTCGTTTCGCAAACCAGAAGACCGAGTTTCTGAGGCCCGAGACGTGGAGGACGTGGACGCCAAAGCTACAACAATTGTTACATGTTGATTTTAGTTTTAGAATAATTAAATAGGTATGGCATTTAAAACACATTCTTAGTATAAAGAATACTAACTTTTAATAAAATATTGATTTGTCTTGAATAAGAACCTTTGGTAATTTAAAGGATACAGGTATTTAAAATATATCCTTAATCCACATCATTTTTAAAAAGGCATTGCTTTGTTTTTGAATAAAACTTTTAATATGATTCAATTCATTGAACTTGTTGTCTTACCTTTTGCTTTTAAGATCCTGATGGTTGTATGAGCAGAAAACGTGTAGCATCATGACCTGCGAGTATGCTGCTAGTATGTGGTAGTTATTTCACTTAGTTTTCACCCCTTTTAAATCACTATTTAGTTGTATTTTACGTTTGTTTACATTTTATTTCAATAATGTTTTGACATTAATTATTATATCCGAAATTCGGGTTATCTTCTTCTTTCTAGGAAATACCTGTCGTCTAGTTTGTACGGTCCAATAGCCAATTCTTGTTCCGTGGTACGAATTTGACAGATAACATTAATGGGATATTTGGTGTTGTGCTATTTGAAATCAATACCATTGATTGTCCATGACGGCATATTATATTAGGGTACTTTTCTAGGAAAATTGGGTTTAATACTTAACTATAGTTAGGAATAATATTTTATTAGGATGTTAAATACACACATAAATACATTTGGGGTTGAATTAGATTACTTTAGATAAGTTTTCTGGTAACTTGTGGCGATCACCGGAAGTGTGATTTCTAAAATATGCATTGTCATATCCTACTTGTTGAAGCCATCTTGACTTCTGACAAAGGGGTTAAATACGCCGTAGCCATGAGGTTCGTGGTGAATTATTTTTCGTCTGCTTGCTGGGTAAGGTACCGGGGGTACGTGTTTGAGTTTGACTGTTCGCCTGGGTCGTCGCGAAGCCCGTGTATAATACCGAAACGTTCGTCGCCGATAGTGATCGGATTACAAATCACGTGGCACAATCGCACAAGGGTAAGTACCCTAAACCATTTTTGGGAGTCTTACGACCGCGGTGAGCGAAGTCTGCTAACGGCCCGCACTACCGACTTCCTACATCAGATCTCCAGAGGGTTGTTGTCAACGACCTCGTTTGATTTCGTCCGCAGTCGCTGTGCTGTACCAGTGTTTCGGAAAATTCCAGACGCATCAGGGTGATGCGCTGTGATTGTTACGTAGTCCAGTTTTTAATCATTTGATGTCCTGCAGTCCTACAAGTTCTAAGCCAGTTTCCTGTCCGGGGTAATCGTAACCAACACCAGTGGTGGAGAGTTCCATCGCTTAATGGGTTTCTACCAGAAATCAGGTATTTGAAAGTCTGTAAACCAAGGTATGAAAGACCTTCAGTCTAATAAGTAATAACTTCCGTGAATCTAATAAATTTATATTTTGATTTATCATTTAACTTTTATTTATAAGAATAATTCTTTAATCGTATTAATTGTGCTTAAACTTAACCTGTTGTAAACCTTAGTGATCACGGGGTAATATTAATTGTGTCTTTTACTCTAATAATTTTGAATTCAGAGAATTTCTCTTTAACTTTAGTCATTTTTCTTGTCATTTTAAATCATTTTGTATCATAAAAAAGCTCTAGGTAAATGTATACCTATCTATTTGATCTATGAAATTTTGTAAATACCCGTATTCTTTTTAATAGTAAATGCCATAATACCGACTCTGGCGTTTTATTTATTTAACTTTTAAGATAAACAGTATTACTAACTATTTAATGACCCACACCTTTTGTCCCGACAGCTGGCCGAAGTGGTCTTCTTCTCTAAGCTCTAGGAGAACACTATAACCTTTTTTTTGTAACGGTTTTTCTAAATTCTAAATAATAATATACAAAATTTAGGAGGTTACCAACTAACACCGATTTTTGAGTTATAGTAAACAAACCCCGTTATAAAAATGGCGCCCAATTAAGTTAAGGGTTAGTTTTGGATAAAAAAAAAAAAGATAATAATTTTATTTTAAGAAAATAATTTTGAGTATTTTATAAATTAAAAACATAATATCTACTGTCATAAATTTGCATTTATAAATTAATACTGCAGAGTTTGTATTCTTGGCACTTACTATATTTAAGGTTTATCATAACTTCTTTTTTTAAATGTATTTTGATAAAATATTGAAAAATTAGTACATGGTTATTCTTCGATTTTGAACTGGACCTTATAATTTGCGGACATCAACTGGATAAATTAAACACTAAATGATTGATCTATCTTGGACAGTTGTTTATTTTTCTTTTCTTTCTTTGGGGTTAGATACTTTATCATAAGAATATTACTTATTTTATAAATATAGAGTATAAATAGGGTTATACGATTACTCTTCAACTGCCTGATATTTATTCAATCATTCAGTGCTACAATTATTATTTTTTATTACCTATATTTGGTAATTATTTTGCGTATTTTTTTTTAAGGTATATAAATATATACCGATATTTATTTATTTTTAGTACAAAAATAAACATTGTATTTGGCATTTTAGTTTCCTTCTGCTGTTTCTAGAAACTAAAGGAAGCTCACATAGGTATAAATAATACTTTCTATTCTTTCTTAGTTTTTGTTGCATAAAAAAAAAATACCAATTGATATCACTTTAAAAACTTTGTAGTTAATTTTGATTTTGACCTTTTCAAAAAAAAAAAAAAAAAAACTTTTAAAGGTGATACGTTCCACCTGTTATAGACATAGATGTTATGTTATAGATACATATAGGGTGATACTACCAATCTGTATAAATAATTTTTCTTTTATTTAGTTAAATTTTTTTAAAAAGTTTTTCTTTTGTGTGATACAATTGCATATTTTTTTTTTATGATTATCTAGGTACATGGTTTGTGGTGGAACCAACACTTGCATGGTTCTTCACTACTGGTGTCTGAACTGGTTTTTCATCATAATCATATAGCTTAAATTTTGTTTTTTATATTTATCCTTTGGTATTGATTTAGATAAATCTGCGAGCACCGGTAGGATCATACAGGGTGATTCATTTATAATTTATAGTAAAAATATTTTATTATATCATACAGGGTGATTCATTTATAATTCAGCGTAAAAATATTTTTCTGGATCATACAGGGTGATTCATCTATAACTTAGAGTAAGAATATTTTATTAGATCATACAGGGTGATTCAATTGTAAGTTAGAGTAGGTATAAGTTAATGAATCATTAAGGTTCATTCAATCATAATTGAGTGGTTTTGGTAATAATAGTTCTTACAGGGTGATTTATTGCTGTTTTTGGAAGGTTTTGTTGTTAGACCTGTGGTTATACGGTATTCGGGTAGTCAGGAATACCTTTTTGATTGGCCTGCGTTCCTTGCTTGGTTATTTTTTTTTTCTTCTCCTGGGAAGGAGGGGGAGATTTTATACAGCCATAACACATAAAAAAAAATAATTAAAATTTAGATACTTTGATAATTTTACTAAACATTTAAATTAAAATTATAGAATTTAATAATTTTGGATAAAAGATAATAAAAAAAAATGGATAATACAATTTTGAATGCGAAAATTTATATTAATAGATTAAGAAGCGACGAGTTAACTTATGAACTTTTAGTACGCGGAGTTGAACTAGGGAGTGGTAAAGTTGATGAAAAAATATTTTTATTACGCGAAGCACTACTTAAAGAACGTGAAGGTAGATTGCCGGAATTTCGTATGCGTTTTGATCCAATTAATGAACTTTCTATTTGCGCAAATAAAATAGAGGAATTAGATGGAGAAATTCAAACCTTTGATATTAATAATCGGGAAAATGAAAAACAAAAATTAGAAGCTCGATTGTTGCATGTTCAACAACGGTTAGATAGAATAATTTCAGATAATTCGACAATTGTTTCTCGTAAAGTATCATTTCTTAAAGCTATTGAGGAGGCGCGGAAAAATTTAGAAACTGTTTACGCTGTCGCTGTTATTTCAAATGCTAATGCAACAGTAAATGCAAATCACTCAATATTAGATGAACCAAATCATCTTGTACCTTCCGTAATGACATCTAGTGCCCCTACGGTCGTTCCTGCTTATGTAAACGCAGATGCGAATGAATCTCCAATCGAAGACCTACTACAATTTGTAGATCTCTCAGATTCAAAAAAAATTCTTGAATCTCAAAATGAACAAATCGTTATCGGAACTAATGCAAATATGGAGTCAAAATGTAATGTGGAAATCACTTCCAATCCGTCATTTGGACATTCCCTACTTTCACATCCGTACAATTTTGATTTACAATCTCGTAGTCCTAGTTTTGCCCCTACATTGGATGTAAATAATTTAGTTGATCGGTTTAAAGAAATAAACTGTAACTCAACTGTGAATCCTGAAATTATTGAGAGTCGCATAGCTACGTATGGCGATTCGCGAGCTCTTTCATTAAGTAATTATGCCCCCACGGTTATTAATGATATCCCAGAATTTACTCAAAGTTATGGACCCCGAAATGTAGATGTTCAACATCACCTCTTTCCAAGTAGGAAAACTCAAAATTTTCCCACTACCGATCGTAGATCTCAAAATGTATTTTATCCTGAGTATAGGTCTCAGAATTTTTCACATCCCACACATTTTCAGGAATCTTATAATACACCAAAATTTGTAGACGTCAGTCGTTGGCGATTAAAATTTAATGGAACTACCAGCGTAACCGATTTTCTTGATAAATTAGAAGAAATGAGAATTTCTCGAAATGTCTCGAAAAAGCAAATGTTTGATTCGGTATCGGAACTTTTGGAAGCTGATGCTAGTATATGGTTTCGTTTTGCGAAGTCACAAATTGTCGACTATGATGACTTTATTAAACAAATGCGTTGCACATTTTTACCGAAAAATTATGAAGAGCGAATTTGGGACATGTTAAAACGTCGGACTCAAGGTCCTACAGAATCTGTACCTATTTATGTGGCATATATGGAAAATCTTTTTGCGAAATTGACTTCTAAGCCTTGTGAAGCTACTCGTGTTAGTTTTATTCGTGGTAAAATGTTACCACACATCCAAATGTCTTACGCCGGAAAATCAATTATTACCTTAGCTTTGTTGATAACTATTGGACGTAAAATAGAGGAAATAAGTCTTAGTGCTCAAGAATATCGTGCACCTTTCTTAGCTCCTCGTAATTCAGTAGAGCCCGGTTTAGAGTTTCAACGGCCTACTACCAGTCGAATTTCAACTCTTGAACCAGAGTTAAATGTTTTACCTTTCGAAATAATACCGTCTGTTAATATACAGAATACATTGCCAAGTCCTCCCCAATATTTGTCTGACATTAGTGTATATCCGTTAAAAAGTACTCCTTCTAGCGTTAGGTGCTGGAATTGTGGACAAAATGGTCACGTTAGGGTGAATTGTACACAACCTCCTCGTAAACATTGCTTCAAGTGTGGTGTACCTGGAGTAACAGTAAAAACTTGTAATAATTGTTCGGGAAACTTCCGACAGAGTCACTAGATCGTCGTGCAGTGAACTCTATTATAACGACCCAAAATACCATCCAACCGATCCTTTCGTATATCATTTCACATTGTGAAGGAGATAATCGGCCGTATTTAGAAATTGACATTCTTGATATCAAATTTAAAGCTCTCTTAGATTCTGGTTGTAACATTACCGTGATAGGTTTTAAAGGTTGGGAAATATTAAAAGGATTAAATTTCAAAATTCGAACTTCTTCTGTTAAGGCTTGTTCTGTGGCTAATGACCACAAGTGCGAAGTGCTGGGATATGTTAGTTTGCCTATCCGCTTAAAGGACAAGGTACTGGTTCTTGATGTTTTGGTGGTTCCTCATTTACCACACACTATTGTTTTGGGTGTTGATTTTTGGATTTCGATGGACCTCATTCCCAATTTAAAAGAAGGTTGTTGGTCGTTTTCAGATACTATTCCACAGGTTGGGTCAATAAATCCAATAACTTCTAAAGATATTCTTAATTCCACACAAGATGCTAGGCTGGAAACACTTCTAAATCATTACTTTACTCTTCAAGGTGATAGGTTAGGCTGTACCAACCTTGTTCAACATAAAATATGTGTAAATTCAGAACCCATCAAACAACGAGCTTACAGAGTCTCTCCAATTATGCAAAGTCACATTGATAAAGCCGTTAAAGAAATGCTAGATGAAGACGTCATAGAACCTTCTCAGTCAGCCTGGAGTTCGCCCGTAATCTTAGTTCCTAAAAAGAATGGTGAATATAGATTTTGTGTCGACTATAGACAGTTAAATAAGGTTACCAGAAAAGATGCTTATCCTCTTCCTTTCATTTCAACCATCTTAGATAAACTTCGAAATGCTAAATTTATTAGTTCGGTAGACATTAAGTCTGCATATTGGCAGGTCCCTGTTCATCCTGATTCCAGAGAATATACGGCTTTCACTATACCTGGTCGTGGACTGTATCATTTTAAGAGGTTACCTTTCGGTCTTTGTAACGCTCCGGCTACTTTTCAACGTCTAATTGACAGAGTTTTAGGACCCGAGCTTGAACCACAAGTCTTTGTGTATCTGGACGATGTGATTATTATTTCAGAAAATTTTGATTCACACCTTAAAGTAATTGAAGAAGTTTTTGAAAGATTTCGTAAAGCTGGTTTAACAGTATCTAAGTCAAAATGTTTCTTTTGTAGACGTGAACTTCACTATTTAGGATATGTAGTAGATTCTCGAGGGTTGCATGTGGACCCGGAGAAAGTATCAGCTATTGTAAATTTGCCGTCACCTAAAACTACCACTGAGGTTAGAAGAATAATCGGAACTGCCTCCTGGTATCGCCGTTTTATTCCTGATTTTTCTACCCTAATTGCACCTATGACAGCTCTTTTATCTAAAAATCATAAGTGGAATTGGACTGACGAGTGTCAAAAGTCCTTACAACGTATAAAAAACGCTTTAGTTAGTGCCCCAATTTTGATATGCCCCGATTTTAGTCGTCCCTTTAAAGTGCAAACCGATCCTAGTGCCTTCGGTATTGCAGGAATTTTGAGTCAAGATTTTGAGGACGGAGAACATATTATTTGTTATGTTAGTAGATCCTTAACTAGACAAGAAAGAAACTACAGTACGGTTGAAAGAGAATGTCTTGCTGTTCTCTATGTTGTTGAGAAGTTACGTCCCTATTTAGAAGGTTATAAATTTACGGTGATAACCGATCACCATAGTTTACTTTGGTTACACAAACTAAAAGAACCTCAAGGCAGATTAGCCAGATGGGCTGTCCGACTTCAGCAGTTCGATTTCGATATTATTCATCGGAAAGGAAAAGACCATATCTTTCCCGATATGCTAAGTAGATCAGTACCTGAAATAAATGTTGTTACTTTGCATCAGAAAACAGATTTGTGGTATGATAAAATGAAAGCCCGTGTCCAAGAAAGTCCTTTAAAATATCCACAATGGCGCGTTACTAATGGAAAACTTTACAAGTATGTGTCTCTAAAATATCCTGATTTGAGAGAACAAGGAGAATTTTGGAAAGAAGTTATTCCTAAGTTTGAACGGAAACGTTGGATTTCCGAACTTCATGATAGCATGTTAGCTTGTCATGCTGGTGTATACAAGACATATGAACGCTTAAAAGGTCGTTTTTATTGGCCCAAAATGCGAGCCGATGTTCTTGCTTATGTTAGGAAGTGTCTTGTGTGTCTTCAACAAAAACCGGAACGTAAATTACCCGCGGGAGAGTTGGGAAGACATCCCGAGCCTAAGGTCCCCTTTCAAATGATTTCAGTCGATATATTTGGTCCTTTACCAAGGAGTTTAAGAGGTTTTAAATATGTATATGTTGTCACTGATGTACTTACAAAATTTTCGTTGTTTTTCCCACTAAGAAATGCTACTGGAGCGGCAATTACAGCTGTAACCGAGGACCATGTTTTCCTTATGTTCGGTGTACCTCAATATTTGATTTGCGACAATGGTGGTCAGTTTCGTTCGGATCTTTTCCAAACCCTTTGTAAACAGTATCAAGTTAACATTAGGTATACTCCTTATTATCACGCGCAAGCGAACCCTGTCGAACGCGTTAATCAAGTATTAAAGACTATGCTTTCCTCGTTTATAGATGATAATCACAGGAAATGGGATGAATTGCTACCTAAAGTTGGATGTGCAATTCGATCTTCCGTACATGAGTCTACCGCCCTTTCTCCTTTCTTCGCTAACTTCGGTCACGAATATCACGCTTCAGGAAAATCGTACGATTATCTTCAAAATAACGATGAGGTTCAGAGGCCTATTCCTCCAAATATTAAGTCCAAAGAATTTTCTAAAATTTATGAAGACATTCGGAAACGTCTTGATCGTGTCCATGAGCGTTCGCGAATTCGTTATAATTTGAGACGCCGACCAATTTCATATCAAAAGGGTGATAAAGTGTTTCATAAGAATTATGTATTGTCTGATGCTACTAAACATTTTACTGCCAAATTAGCTCCTAAATTCGTAGGTCCATTTATAGTTCATAAAAAACTTTCTCCTGTAACTTATCTATTAGTAGACAGTAATAATGTAAAAAAAGGTGTTTGGCATGTGAAAGATTTAAATCTCATCCGCCCGACTCAGATTTTGTCCTGTCCGATAATGAATCTAATGATGATCAAACATAGTGCAAGGGATATTCTTTTTGTAGTTTAGTTAGTTTAAGAATGTAGTATGTATTCGGTTACGCAATCTGTGTAATAGGGAATATTATGAAATTGATAATGAACTAAGTTTGTGGTTTAGTCTTAAGTAATTATTTGGGTTAAGCTATCGTCTAGTTTTGTTATGGTTATGTATTTACATCTACACTAAGGTAGGATAATACTCATTATCATATTTTCTCTTCTAATGAGATGTCACTGTGTTAGTGGATAAATTTATAATATTTTCTAACAGGTTGTTGGACTTATAGTAGTTATTCTGTACAGTAACCTCACTGATGAGATTTACTGGGTAAATCTTTTGGGAGTAGAGGGGGAGTTGTTACATGTTGATTTTAGTTTTAGAATAATTAAATAGGTATGGCATTTAAAACACATTCTTAGTATAAAGAATACTAACTTTTAATAAAATATTGATTTGTCTTGAATAAGAACCTTTGGTAATTTAAAGGATACAGGTATTTAAAATATATCCTTAATCCACATCATTTTTAAAAAGGCATTGCTTTGTTTTTGAATAAAACTTTTAATATGATTCAATTCATTGAACTTGTTGTCTTACCTTTTGCTTTTAAGATCCTGATGGTTGTATGAGCAGAAAACGTGTAGCATCATGACCTGCGAGTATGCTGCTAGTATGTGGTAGTTATTTCACTTAGTTTTCACCCCTTTTAAATCACTATTTAGTTGTATTTTACGTTTGTTTACATTTTATTTCAATAATGTTTTGACATTAATTATTATATCCGAAATTCGGGTTATCTTCTTCTTTCTAGGAAATACCTGTCGTCTAGTTTGTACGGTCCAATAGCCAATTCTTGTTCCGTGGTACGAATTTGACAGATAACATTAATGGGATATTTGGTGTTGTGCTATTTGAAATCAATACCATTGATTGTCCATGACGGCATATTATATTAGGGTAATTTTCCAGGAAAATTGGGTTTAATACTTAACTATAGTTAGGAATAATATTTTATTAGGATGTTAAATACACACATAAATACATATGGGGTTGAATTAGATTACTTTAGATAAGTTTTCTGGTAACTTGTGGCGATCACCGGAAGTGTGATTTCCAAAATATGCATTGTCATATCCTACTTGTTGAAGCCATCTTGACTTCTGACAAAGGGGTTAAATACGCCGTAGCCATGAGGTTCGTGGTGAATTATTTTTCGTCTGCTTGCTGGGTAAGGTACCGGGGGTACGTGTTTGAGTTTGACTGTTCGCCTGGGTCGTTCGTCGCGAAGCCCGTGTATAATACCGAAACGTTCGTCGCCGATAGTGATCGGATTACAAATCACGTGGCACAATCGCACAAGGGTAGGTACCCTAAACCATTTTTGGGAGTCTTACGACCGCGGTGAGCGAAGTCTGCTAACGGCCCGCACTACCGACTTCCTCCAGAGGGTTGTTGTCAACGACCTCGTTTGATTTCGTCCGCAGTCGCTGTGCTGTACCAGTGTTCCGGAAAATTCCAGACGCATCAGGGTGATGCGCTGTGATTGTTACGTAGTCCAGTTTTTAATCATTTGATGTCCTGCAGTCCTACAAGTTCTAAGCCAGTTTCCTGTCCGGGGTAATCGTAACCAACACCAGTGGTGGAGAGTTCCATCGCTTAATGGGTTTCTACCAGAAATCAGGTATTTGAAAGTCTGTAAACCAAGGTATGAAAGACCTTCAGTCTAATAAGTTATAACTTCCGTGAATCTAATAAATTTATATTTTGATTTATCATTTAACTTTTATTTATAAGAATAATTCTTTAATCGTATTAATTGTGCTTAAACTTAACCTGTTGTAAACCTTAGTGATCACGGGGTAATATTAATTGTGTCTTTTACTCTAATAATTTTGAATTCAGAGAATTTCTCTTTAACTTTAGTCATTTTTCTTGTCATTTTAAATCATTTTGTATCATAAAAAAGCTCTAGGTAAATGTATACCTATCTATTTGATCTATGAAATTTTGTAAATACCCGTATTCTTTTTAATAGTAAATGCCATAATACCGACTCTGGCGTTTTATTTATTTAACTTTTAAGATAAACAGTATTACTAACTATTTAATGACCCACACCTTTTGTCCCGACAGCTAGCCGAAGTGGTCTTCTTCTCTAAGCTCTAGGAGAACACTATAACCTTTTTTTTGTAACGGTTTTTCTAAATTCTAAATAATAATATACAAAATTTAGGAGGTTACCAACTAACACCGATTTTTGAGTTATAGTAAACAAACCCCGTTATACAATCAGAGAGTGGAAGATTATAGGTCAACTCAATCATTAATTACTTTGAACGATTTATCTGAGGACTTAAAAAAGAAACTCTTCCCCGGTGTCAAAGATGGGCAGTCGGCAATGGAGCGGCTTGAAGCCGTCCAAACCTTTAAACCGATAACTTTATGTATTACGACCCGTGGTCTAGGTTTCGGAATTGTAAATATTTTCCGAGCATTGAGAGAATTTCATAATGCCCCTGATGTGGGCGATATTTACCAGTTTTACAGAGTAAGTTTGGCTATTACTCAGACAAAAGTTGCATTGGCTCAGCGTGGTATAGTCGCAATCATGGACAATGAACGTGACTACCGCGAAATAAATGTAGAAGAGAATATACTTTCAGTTGTGAAAGGGATGATCGTTGTACCAGATCAGATCTCTACAATCGTCAATTCGATAGGAAAAGTTAAAGTAGGCGATAGGTTGTATGTCCCGAAGATTGGTAAGGACAATTTTACCAGAGAAAACCTCTTCATACCACAAGCGGACCAAGTGGTTTATGATAATTTAAGACAAGTCGTGACAAGTTTAGCAGATGTGAATACGCCAGCCGTTTATCGGAGAAGGTTCCATAGAAATAACCCAATACCAGGTGCAATTTGGGCGAACGTTGCTGATGATAATCCTATTTTGGTTAATCCGAATGACATTATGCCAGAAAATTTTACGGTAAATGATTTAGCAGAAGACATTTCCGATATTAAATTAAAATTGAATTTCTTGAACAAGAAGGCACCAAAATATTTTACGACCCCAATAAGTTTAAGCCCTCAAGGAGGGAAGACGATGTTAGTGTGTAATGAACAAGAAGATTTAAAGATAATAGACCGCGGTGCTAATGAGCCATTAGCTGATTATAATAGAAGAATTAAATTAGAGGGGGATATTACAGAATTCTTTAGTTTAGAGAAGTTAGCCCCAGTTGAACAAATTAATGGGACGTTGTGTTTGTTAGGTGAAAAACCTACTAGCATTAATTTAGCGTACCCAATATATATATATATATATATACATCCCAATATCATTTCGGCATCCTTTCATAACACCTTAATTTGGCGTCCACTAGAAAGAAACCTATTTTTAAATTTTTAGCCGTGTATATAAATCCGGCGGATTTTTTAATACATGAAACTCATCTTAGACTTTTAATAGTGTAAAGTTTACTATATACGCGACTTTTACACTAAAACGCATTTTGACGTCCGTACAAAAAAGAATTAAAAGTGAAATCATTGCGACTACCAGCAACGTTGCCAAGTTTCTTAAAAGAAAATCCAATCATTGTAACGTCACATATTTTAGATATACACAGACGGTGCATCAACCATTATTTTAAACCCAACGTTTAACAAAATTATATATTATCATTAGTATATCTGAAAGCTTTTAATAATATCATCATTTTAACGTCCTGTACCTAATGTATATAACATAATATGTTTAAATATATAAATCAATATGGCGTCTTCTTAGTTATTTTTAAAAACCGATCATTCTAACGTCAACGTATATGAAAAACATTTTACTTTTATAATCATTTCGACATCTATCATGCGACATATATAAAGTATATTTAAATTTTTTTATCATTACGACGTCTCGCTAGTTTTCTTTTAATACCGATAATTTTAACGTCCACATATACAAATGTAAGAAACACTTCACCTTTATAATCATTTTGGCGTCTCTATCATGCAGCGTATATAAAAATATTTAAAATTTTCAATCATTTCGGCGTCTCAATAATTTTCTTTTAAAACCGATCATTTTACCGTCCACATATACAAATGTAAGAAACACTTCACCTTTATAAGCATTTTGGCGTCTCAATCATGCAGTGTATAGAAAATATATTTAAAATTTTCAATCATTTCGGCGTCCCTATAGTTTTTTTTTAAACCGATCATATTAACATCCACATATATAAATTTAAGAAACACTTCACCTTTATAATTATTTTGGGGTCTTCATCATGCAGTGTATTTAAAATTTTCAATCATTTCGGCGTCTCGATAGTTTTCTTTTTAAACAGATCATTCTAACGTCGACATTATATATGAGTACAATATGTCGCTTATCAACCGAAATATGCAAAAATAATTGAATAAAAGTTTACTTTGTTGAATATTTCTAAAATTCTGTGAAATGATTCACCACAAAAAATATTTTTTAAGTAAGAAGAATTGTACGCTACGATCAGCGTGAATTTCATTTACCAAGGTCTACTTTAGAAAATGTTTTTCTTGATCATTCCATATACTGTTACTATACTATTCCGTAACATCCAAAGAGCTTTACAAAAATAATGCATTTTTCGATTTTTCAATTTTATTAAAGGAGCTGAGTTTATGTTACTATTGGAATATCCTATACAGGGTATATCACCGTAATCTTGCCACTAGTTTTTTTTTCGTCTTGATGAAAAAAAAAAAAAAACAAAAACGCAGGTTCATTTTATTTTAGAGAGGGATAGTTTTTTTTCTAATTGCAGCATCTTCTGCTTCAACCCTCGAGTAGTGGGGTAAACAACCCCTACGATTTAAATAGGGAAAGTACCAAGGATGGCCCATCATTGAAAAGATAATTTGATGAAGAATTCGCAAAAAAGATTTTTCATTGCATTACTTTTGATTTTTGCGCCTTCTAGCTCGATAACAAAAACTGTTTCGTATTGTAAAGTGTGACACTTTATTTGGACGCTAATTAAATGCATACATAACATTATTGTGTCCACTTGACAGTCAAAAATTAAAAATGATGACTTAATTTTCAGGAAAAATCAAACTTTATAAGGATACGAAGCTTATTGATCTTGAAAAAAATATGAATAAAAGTGGGGGTTAAAACTTAAAATAAAATCATAAATCAAAAACGAAAAACAATATCAACTTAAAATTTTCAGGCAGAATTAAGATATATAAGTGGACAAAGCCTATTGATTTAAAAAAAAAATATAATTAATAATGGGATTTTTAAGGGGGGTTAAAACTTAAAAACATCATTAATTAAAAACAAAAAAGAATATCAACTTGAAAGGAAAAATCAAGCCGTATAAAGGGACGAAGCCGATTGATTTAAAAAAAAATCTGATTAAAAAGAGGGGGTTAAGGTGGATTGAAGTTAAAATTTTCAGGACAAATCAAGCTCTATATGGGGACGAAGCCTATTAATAAAAATTGGAGAGTAAAGGGGGGTTTTAATTTAAAAAAATCAGAAATAAAAAAACGAAAACGGATATCATAATGAAATGTTTAGTAAAAATCAGGCTGTATTAGGGGATGAAGCCTATTTGATTATTGGAACAAAAATCTCAATTAAAATTGGGGGCTGAAATATTAAAAAATCTTTGCGAAAATCAAGCCCTATAAGGGGATAAAGCCTATGGATTCTGAAAGAAAAATTAAGGGGGTTAAGGGGGGTCTGTTTAACTGTGCAGAGTATAATACAGAATGGCAAGAATTATGTATTATCTTCATTCTGCCGAAACAAGTTTTAATTTATCGACTGTTCGCTTTATTATATATAGTTTATTGTTAATTGTGTACTTTATTGTAAATTGTGTACCGACTTACTTCTCAAATAAACTAATATTATTCTAGTTCAAATTGTGGGATTTGTTCATCTTTTAGCTGAAGGATTAAAGTGCTAATGCAGTTGAAAAAACGGACTCCCTCCAAAATAAATCTACGAGTCCAGGGGTTTTTTGTTATAGTTTTGTTTTTTTTTTGTTGTTTTTCTGTTTGTTTTATTTTTTGTTTTTTTTGTTTTTTTGTTTTTTTTTTGTTTTTTTTTTTGGTTTTTTTTTGTATTTTTTTTAATTTTTTTGTTTTTTTTTTTGGCATAATTGGCGAAACACCAGATTTCTGGCTTTACTGGACAAGTTGGTAATTAATTTTGTATTTTAATAGGCACAATTATATTTTTATGACGTCACCACTATTTAAAATATCACATCATTATTATTCAAGATATGACTTCATACCCACTATTTAATGGAGCACATTTTTTCGCACAAGGGCAAACATTTCATGTTTTGTAATATAACATTATTTTTAAGTGATAATTTCTTATAAAACCTTATATATAATTTATAACAGTGACTAAAAAATTTGTATCTCGTAAATATTGTTATGTAATAGCACATTTGGTCTTCCTACAAAAAAAATATAGCAAGGCTCTTTTAATTGGTGCTATCAAAAATAATATTAGCAAATATCATATATGGAATAGTGTTCAGGTCAAAAAATGTACCTTTATCAAAAAATTTACTTCTGAGAAATTTTTAAGTTTTTATGCGAAAAGTTTGTTGCGTAACGAACCGTAAGATTTGAAGAAAAAACTGATGAAAAGAGCATAAAAAATATATGTAGATATATAAAAACTGTACAACTTAACTGTAAAAAGCAAAATCGAGCTATCATGGTATTTTCTTGTTGCTACTTGTCCATGTTCAATAAAGCCATAAATCAGGCCTATAATACATAAATATCATTGAACGTATTTTATATGGTATTGATTTATTTACTTTTCTTTATTGGATTAAATAACGTTACAACATTTAAGATTAAGTCCATCTTCTATTTAGCATGAAAAGAAAAACAAAGCTAAAACCGAAGAAAATGTATACACAGAAAATATTGAAAGCCCTTCTCCCATACCAATAAAGGGATAAGAATTTCTGTTAGAGGTAAGTAAATTATTTAGAATTGATTTATTAATTTGATACTGTTAATTAGCATAACTTACATTTTTTAAGATGTCGCTGTTTGTCAATAAATAATTACTTCATAATTCTAATTCAATTCATTCTATTTAAAGACTTATATATGTACGACTCTGATAAAGATCCTGTATATTCCCCCTACTCCCCTAGTAGTAGTAGTGATGATGAAGATTTGTTTAAAGAGGTATTAAAATTACAATTTATTTTACAAAATTTCAATACTTTTTATTTAGAGTAATAAAGAATCACGAAAAAAGGATACCCAACACAAAAATCAGGAAAATGAAAATGTTTTAAGAGAATTGAAGGATCAGAATATTTATTAAAGTTTGTAACACCATTGAAAATGATGAAAACTACAATAAGGACGGAAGATCCATACAGCTTAAGGATCAGGAAATTGAAATTGGTAGTTCTATAGAAAACGACGAGAACTGCAATAAGGAAGAAAGATACAAAGAACTTAAGGATAAGAAAAATAAAGTTAGTATCACTAATGGAAACGACGAGAACTACAATGATAAAGGAACATACAGAGAGCTTAAGAAGCAGGGTATTGAAGTTGGAAGCACTATAGAAAACGACGTGAACTACGATAAGGAAGAAATATTCAAAAAGGAGGAGAACACTCAATCAACAAAATGTACTACTGGAGTTTTGCAAAAAAATTATCATATCTACAAAATCTTTAAAAAAACGAGATGAACAAGAATCAGATAAAAAAATGTTTTTCTGTTTTAAAGAGTTAACATATTAATAAATGAAATAAAAAAAATTAAATATTTTTTATATTAATAAATGTTAATATTTAAATTATAGTAATTTAATCACTTTTAGAAAAATATCTTATGTTTCGCCTGTTTCCATATGATTTCTTTTTATAATTTTTTTAAAATTTTAATTGTTCTTTTTAATTTTATATTTTAATAAAAAATGTTCATAATACTATATTCGTTTTATAGCTTAAAATGTTGTTTTATATATAAGACAATAAAATATTGAAGAATTATCTTTTTTTAATTATTCTGACCTAGTGGGTATGGGTAGGGGTGGGTTAAGGAGAAATTCAGTAAATTTAGCAAAATAAATTAATTACATATTTTCAAATAATATTAATAAGTTTTTTCATTTTAATTAATTCAAACCTTAACTAAAATATTTTTTTATAATTATGTTTTACACTTTTAATTCTTACCAATTGTTACATTCATTCAAAATAATTACGAAAATATAAAAAAAATTAATGATATTGTAACAGTCACTTACAGGATATGTTGAATTTAGTTTATTTAATTTTTTTAATCAGTAAAATCTTGGAAGCCAAAATGATGCAAATAACGATACTTGTATATGGACGTCAAAAAGTCGTATATAATAAAATTATATTTATTATGATGCTAATACTTCGTTCGGCTCTAAGTTTATTTCATAGACGCAAAGAAACATTAAAACCTTTTTTAACAGCGTTGCCACATTTCGGATGCCAGTAGGATTATAAATGAAAGAAACATGTATATAAGATATACATGACACTAGCGCTAAAACGGAAAAATGCTGAACTAAGTTTGTATATTTCACTTTCATATTCCTAACAATTTGGAGTCCACTGACCCTTCAAATAATCTAATATAACTCAGCATTGAATAGAATAAGATGGATGATAAAAGAATAGGTCAATGTACAGATCGCATGGATTATACTGAAAGACAAAAAGTGCGTTAATTCCTACGGTGGACCAAATTATTAGGAGAAAACAAAGTGACGTCCATATACGGACGCCACTTTGCAAAGAGATGCTAGAATGTTGGGAATTTAATAATAAACGGATGCCAAAACGATAGGATGATGTATATATATATATATATATATATATATATATATATATATATATAGGTCGAGATAAGCGCGTTTGCTGCGAGACATCGAGCATTAAGTATCGCGCGACATTGAATATAAAATATTTACCCCACGTTTAAACATACGCTGAGAAAATAGTTGAAAATATGGTTTAAAACACGCTGGGAAGATAGTTGAAGTTATGGTTACAAATATGTTAATTTATGGTTAGAAGATATATGAAGTTATGGTAACAAACATGTTAATTTATGGTTAGAAGAAAACGCATCGCTGTAGGAGACCGTCCTTATTTGATCGACCCTTAAAGAAAGATTGAAGACCTAACACAATTCCTACTCTGAGATAAGTTTCATTTTTTATCATTGAAAATTAAATAAAGAAGTAATTTAAATGAATCATGGCTTGTGTAGATTGTAATTGTTACTTGCCTGCATAAACATATACATTCTTGTTTTAACACCAGTCATATTAATTATATTTGCCAATCTATTATAATTAGGGGGGTGGGTGGCTCAGTGGTTAGAGCCTGTGCCTGTGGATCCAAGAGTCCCAGGTTCGAATCCCACCGTTGGCCGGAATTTTTTCATTTAATTTAATTATTTAAAATTAATTCTGATGCCTTGGTAGGATTCCCCACTCGACCATTCACTGTTGGGTTCTAATTAACAGTGCTGTTCCTAAAGTGGCGCTGGGAAACAGTAACAAAGCCTACACAGAACACACATGATTGAGAATTTAAACACAAATTTGAGACTGGCATATTAGGTATATACACCTAGGCCATAAATCGAAAAAAAAAAAAAAAAAAAAAAAATCTATTATAATTCACCTTAAATGATATGTTTATGTAAGTTTGGTGGCGCCCTCCTTCCCTTTCCTATAGTTAAGTTTTGTCAAGGTTATTAAGTGCTACTCACGGCCCTAATTAAAATTGAGCTAAAACACGGTAAGTAAAACCAACATCACATGTTACAAACGTTTTGGAGCCAAAATATTTGCACAAACCATCTAGTTCTTCTGAACCAATGTCCATTACCTCGAAAATGTCAGGTATGAAAACTCAAAGACCATTTAGAAATAATTACTGTCAATCTAGAGGACCAGTAAACTTAATTTCAGAAGAAATACATAAGACGATCTTTTAGGCAATTATAAAGAAATACCAGAAGAAGTACTTCAGGATTTTCAGACTATGAATTTAGAAGACAAATCACCTATAGAATACCTATATATTTAAACAATCTTATGCCAAATTCACTACACTTTAATTAAATTAAAAATCCAAAATTAAACTCCTAGTTGACACAGGTTGTCACGCCTCTTTACTTAAACCTGTCATTGTAGAAAAATATTTCCCAAATACAATTATTATGAGATAAACCACACCGATAATAACTTGTACCAGCACGAAAATGCAGAACAGAAAGCCACAATCCACCTATTCTGTATTTTAATGTCCTAAAAAACCAATGCGTGCGCATTAACCCTATTTCCACTTTCAAATTTTATGCTGTTTAAACGTAGGCATTAACTGCAGGTATATTAATTCTTATATGTCATTATTCTAACCTTAGTTTAAAAACTATAAAATCTTTAAAATGTTTGTGTTTACTACCTAAAAGGATAAATTATCCTTAATTTTATGCTGTTTAATGTTTGGCCTAGTTGTGTGTTAAAATAATTCTCAAAGGTCATTAAAAAAGATTACTTAACTTTACTAAATTTTAAAACTAAATATAATTATATTGATAAAACTTTGATGACTTGCAAAGGGTTTTAATCCTATTTTTAACACACAAAGACGAAAGAAGAATTTATTAGTCTCCTATCTTGCTGTGAAATATTAAGGATTATTGACTACGACTTTATACATTGTTTCTGACTTTTTGATCTAGGCTTTATTACCTTCATTCTATTTGAGGTTTTAACCATTATCCCAACTCGCCACTTTAGGATAAAGATGGCAACTTCAGTGGGCTCTGGGTCGATGATGAAGTCATCAGAGTTTGAGGAGCTGTCAGATCTCTTTAGAACTGTTATCTCGGACAGAGATGATCTGACAGGTATGGCTGATGACTTTGCATCTCTATGAACCTAAGGTGATCTTAGCTCAAATGGCTACATCTAAAAGCAAGTTTGTGCCTACTGGAACCTGTAGTTTGTCATACAAACTGTTAAATCAGAGTAAGATCTCCACTAACATGGTGCATGACCTAAGCAATTCGTCATTTCTAGCTCATATGTCGTTCCTATGCGTTCTAATAGCCAATTGAGGAGTGGCTTTCAAGAAAATCATTGAGAGGTCTTCAGACACAGTTAGAGATTTCCTCAATGCCATGGCTCTAAAATACACTATTGACATAGCCAAGAGAGCTCCGGGTGCAAGAGTCGGCAGAACTGTCGTGACTCTTGGCAGAATCAAGTCCCTGTTCCCTTTCCTCATGTGCCAAATTTACATGAATGGCAATGCAAAAATAGTGATCACACAAGCTATGATTACAGAAGTAGTTCTAACTACAGTGCCTAAATGCCTCCTGCAGAATTCCTTAATATCCCTTTTTCCGTTCAGTTTTTGCACAAAGGCTAAGAAAGGGGGACTACGATCTTGGACTTTTGCTGTCTCCGTTGTTTTGGATTATATCTACCACAAGCAGGGAAGGAGAATCCATTACCACAGATGTATGACTATTATCAGGCCATATATACATCAGACTACATTCCTGAAAATGTAAGGAAAGCCTGCTGTGTGAAGCTCGGATTGGTCGCAGAAGACAAAGCTAGCTTTAATGATGACTTAAAAATACTAGATAGAATTAGCAGTGACATTCTGCTAAGATATAGACCAGAAGAGACTGAAGCCATAACTGATATACTGAGAAGGTTACGTGAAGATGGCTAAGAATTGGTAAAAGATGTGGACAAAGAATATTTCTTTATTAAAAGATTTTACTTTTGAAATTGCTGGAGAATTTTTAAAACGGCATGGATTGTTAAGTAACCAACATTCTAGAGGTAAGTTATTTATATGTAAGTTTAGATCTTTATTTATTATTAACTTTTTCAGGATATAAATTCTTTGTTGAGGGTTACATTCATAATGGGTGGTTCGATGATGAGAATTTTGTGTTGAAGGGCAAATCCTATCATTCACAAAAAAAGGAATGAAAAACCCTATTCACTTAATATGGCATTTCAAATGCAACCAAATTTTAAAATATTAGTATCATTGTTCTTCTGAAGTAGGGTAAGATATTTTAATAAATTTTTAATACAATTAAATAACCATGGATATTTCAGGCTATCTCAATCATGCCACCACGTTATTGGATTGGCATTCTATCTACAATATTTAATATTAAAGGGTATAGAAGAAATCACGGAATGTATTTCATCCACTTCTAGGCTCATGAAATGGTTTAAACCTAGAAGTACAAAACTGATCCCATAGGCAATCACCAAAGTCACTTTTTATAAGCCGACAAAGGTGACGAGAAAAAAAAATCACATACACATAAAATTTTAAAACCATATCGCTGGTTCTCCAGAATAGTGACACATTTTCGAAAATACCGATTTGGGGATTATTAAAAAATTTATAATAAAAATACATATATTTTATCAGGAACAAGGTCTTATAACGTTATTTCAAAGTACGCCTGATAGATGGCGATAATGTCATTATTCTTTATAAACGGATTTGCATAAGTTTTATCGTGAATATTGTCACGTTTTCAGTCGAGTGATTTAGTTCTAGGAAGAAGTTACTCTTTTCTCGGGAACACCGACACATCTTAGTGAAATAAAAAGTTTTTTGGTGAATTCTTAGCATAAATATTAGAAATAGTGACACAAAATAAAAAGTGACACTTTTTTGCTAAAGTAAGTATATTTTTATTATTAAATTTACTAGAAGAATGCCATATTATAAAATGTGCCATTATTCTTGTAACAAAAATTATGTTGATTATCTTTTTAATATGAAAATTAACGACCTTTGTGTAATGATGTCACTATTCCTTAAAAAAATGAAACTATTTACCGTCATATTTTGAAATGTGCCATTCTTCTTAAAAAAAAATAAGTTTTTGTAATTTTGAAAAAATTCTAATCAAAACATTACTCGTTGATGCGTATACTTGAATTAAATTTAATAATGATAAATTTACCTTTTCTTTTATAAATTTTATTTTTTAGGCAAAGATGGAATATTCTAGAGCTAAATTGATGTTAGAATTGGCTAGGGAAACCTATGGTATGATTTTTTAATATTTATGTAGTCACCGTTTATTTAACAATTCTATTTATTATCTTGTAGCTATAGAAAAACCAAGTGGTTCTAAAAATATTCAGGCCACTACAGTAATTAACAGTGAAGTTCCTGAAAATGATACCAATAAAGTTAAAGGTATATACTAATTATCTAATGCAAAGAAAGCAAAATCTACAAAAAAAGATTAAAGAACAATCGCTGCTAGTAGCAAACAAACAAAATATTGAACATTATAAATATTTTTTTAGAGATAGAATCTCCTATTACTGAGGAAACTTTTGAGGCGGACATAATTCCTAAAAATAGCCATGTCGTTAGTCTTTCATTTGAAGGTAAGTCAAAAAATGTGTACCCAATACTTGTTTACATAGAGTAATTCTATCAACAGACCTATCCAACTATAAGCAAACTGATGAAGCATATTTATGTTATAGAAATATTCCACCCAACACAAGTATTGAGGATAACAATGTCATTTTGATGAAAGGTAAATGCATTTTCTACATTGTTGTTGATTTATATAGATTGTAGCAATGATAGCAAATAACGTTTTTGTTGTAGTAATGATGAACAGTAAAATGGCTCAGCATTGAAACAAATTGCCCAAGGAGATTGAAGATGAGACAAACACTGATTTCTCTTCTTTTGATAGTGTAAAAGATCCTCTCTATACACAGAGTCCATCATCATCATCTTCTTCGAATACTTCGTCTGAATCATCAACATCATCATCCAATTCAAATGAAGAAAATGAAGAACAAGTTGGCAATATACCACCAAATGAAACAGAAATTAAAAAAAGAGGGCAAAAAAGGAAAGCCAATCCTTTGAGTTCAATTAAGGAAGAAGCAAAGCGTTTAAGAAACTTTGGGTTAGCTTACTTATCAAACTCAAAAAAAATTAAGCTATGATTCCTGAAAGAAAAATGGGTCCTCCTTGCACTGAAAAGTGCAAACAGAAATGCTTCTCAAAGATTACTCACCATCAGCGAATGGGCATTTTCACAGCTTACTGGAAGCTAGGAGATCTGCAAAAACAACGTGAGTTTCTTTCATCCAATATCTTAACAGTTGAACCTAAATACCAGTACAGACATGCCCCTGATTGGTCAAGAAAAAATGCATTTTATTTTTTGGTTGAAGAGAGAAGAATCCGAGTATGCAAACCTTTTTTTAGATCAACTTTAGGTATCACTGATCGTCCTATTTTATATGAAAGAAGAGATTCCCCTGGAGGAATACTTCGATTAGATCAAAGAGGTAAGCAGGGGAATCATAAAAAAGTTGATACTTTGATTAAAACTCATATCCGTCAACATATTGAATCAATACCTAAAATTGAAATCCATTATCCCTTTCGCTCCTTGTACTCACAACTGTGAGGGTCTTATTTACTTATGCTATAAAGCATAAATAACATTTTGCTTTGTTTGCGCCGATTCGATACGTTTGTGATGGTCCAAAGATTGGGTACTTCGGCTTCGGACTGGTGTAATTTCGGCTCCGAGACCGCAGAGGCGCCGCGGAGAGAATCCCAACAACAAACTCTCAACAGATGCCGTCTGTCCCGGGAACCTCGAGTAGGATTGCCAAGGACGTAGGACGTAAGAAGATCACTCCTGCAGCCGAAGTGGCTAACAAGAGGATCCCTGGTCTAGAGAAACCTCATTGGAGGCTCCTCAAAGGACATGGGAAAACAATCCCTGTCCAAGAGAGCAGTGCGTAAAGGCTCCAAAACCAAAGGGAAGGGAAATACGGAGCATAGAAGCGAGAAAAAAGATCCTCCACCACCACCACCACCCCCTCTCAAAAATCCCTCCCACTCACTAACAATGCGCAAGCCGATGCTCTGTCTCCAGGCAAATGTCCACCACGCCCAAGCGGTTTCAGGTTTACCAAGGAGAAACAAGACATCGCTTTTATCCAGGAACTCTGGATTTCCAGCAGCAGACGGATAAGCGACCTTGGAAACTGTTCGGGTAAGTTGGTAGCCGGTAACTCTCTGGACAAATCAAGAGCATGCCTTCTTATCAGAAATAATGTAAAATTTTTTATGTTAACAGGTTACTGCACCCCCGATGTGGTTGCAGCCCAGGTCTCGATCCCGCTGGGGAACAACAGCAAGGATGTAGTAGTCTGCTCTGCTTACTTCCCGGGAGTCTCAGGCCAAGACCAACCTCCTCCTCCAGCGATAGTGCGAGAACTAGTTGCCTATTGCAAGAGGAACGACAAGCAGCTCGTCATTAGGTGCGACGCTAACGCCCACCACAGGGACTGGGGAAGTACCGACATCAATACACGAGGTGAGCAACTTTGTAATTATATAATCGGTGAAGGGCTTATTGTTAACAACGTAGATTCGGAACCAACTTTCGTGACGAAAAATCGTGCGGAAGTTCTAGACATAACAATCAGTACGTTGTTTGTGAGTGCCAATATTGTTAACTGGAGGGTATCCACCGAACCCTCATGCTCAGATCACAGACACATCAGATTTGACATGAGGACGGATCGGATACCTACTCTCCAATTCCGTGACCCTAAAAGCACAAACTGGAGTGGATACGAAAAGTCCCTCCAGGAGGGCCTTGGAAACGTAATTAAAACTATTAAGAATAGCGCAGAGATTGAAGTAGCGAATAATCAAATTCAAAATGCCCTATCAGGACAACGGGAATGGTGTAACCCCCAAAACGTTACTTTAAGTTCGGTTGTCCCTGATGTCAACCTTGTAGCCCCGGTTCACTCAAGTGGAGAAGGGAGTGGGTGATTACTTCGTAATCAGGGAAAAATAAATTACTTTAGCTGTTCTGTTAAATTGGACGCCAGGTAGATCTACTATACCAAGCCACTACAAATCAGAAAAGTCCTACTTTTAAACCTACCAAATAAATAGGAAAATAAAAGACAACCTTAACTCAAACCTTGTTTATTTCCTAATTGGAAGATAGTTTCCCCTTAGTTAATGACCCCTTTACAATTAGAGCGCTATTAGCGACTTCAAACACAATTCATATGCTAGAAGGACTAGATTTTACTTACATGTCTAAGGGCTAATCATAACTCCAAATTAATACCAGTATTTATAATATTTTAGCGCAGTGTACAGAAATTAGACAGGGTTAGTTAATTATCCTTCCTCCATTACTATAGGGGATATATTGTGCATTTGACGATATATATATAATTTTTATATTTGAATTCAAATTTTTAACGTGTTTGTGCCTGTTTGTATTGACTTTCAAGATTTCAGCCTCGTGTCAAGCCAGAGTAAGTAGAAGGACTGTTAGTGAACAGTTGCACCCCCATGGAGGGCCCCGAAGGGGCAAATAACACCCTCACAGCCTTAATTACTGAAACTACCATCCCAGTACAACCTTCAGAGACACTTTTCTCAAAAAGAGCCAAAGCCAAAGAAGAAAGCTGGCAATTACAGCTGGGGAACTCAGACAGCCGCAGGTCCTCTGGATCCTCGACCAGCCCACGAAGCCCGCTCACATTAAAGTTAAAAAGGAGTATACATCATCCTTACAAGCATGTAAGCACCCCCAAACCAAAGGATACCAAAGCTAGCTCATCAAGAAGCAGCAGAGACTCTCAATCCAGATCCCAAAAAAGTCAGGAGAAAGAGAGAAGATACTCTAGCACAAATACTAGCAGAGATAGGGGACGAAAAAGCTCAAATGAGACCGATTTGCACCTTGCCCCAACAAACGACGTCGAAAAATCTCGCAAAAACAACATTGAAAATTTCAAGATAAAAAGTAGGGAGAACTCGCCATTTTACACCCCACCGGAGGAAGAACGAAGAGGATCACCACATAGCAGCCCCATGATGTCCGGATACTCCCCTGATAGTGATCCTACCCTAAATTTCGAGAGTGCGGAAAATTCGCCCTTAAACTCGAGCGTGATTAACACATTTAACAGTGCGTACGGGTACGCGATCATAAATAACGAAAACAGTGCGGAAAATCCACCCTCGTGTAACGAAGTGCCCGAAAACCGACCCACAGTGCCGGTAAACGACCCTCATGACACAACGCAACAATACACCGGTAGTGCGCCCAACCCCACAGTGCAGACCGGTGCGAGCGGAAATAAAAGTGAAACGAGCGAAAAAAATAGTGCGGGTTTACCCCCTACGAACGCAAATAAAAGTGCGGAGAAACCCCCGACGGGTAATCACGACGCATTCCCTAAGTTCGAGTCGGCATACAAAACCCTAGGAATGCCTAGCACGGTAACGGCAAAAGTCCTTAACTTCGGGACGAAGGCACATCTCGCGACATCGAGTGAAGACGACTTCGCGAAAGAAAGCAACGAGGAAGACACCAGACAACCTCCCTTACTACACAAACGGAAAAACATGTCGCCAATAAACCAAACAAAGGTGCAAGATACAATAACAAACATGGAAACTGACGATTTCCAACTGCCGAAAAAAACGAAAAAATTTCGAGCAAATTTTATTAAACTCCTTGAGCAAAAGGCGGCGTCAACTATCACGACAAACAATCGTTTTGAGGCAATTTCAGATTCTGAAAGTGAGAGCGAAACAGAACAGCCCACGAACAACCCCACCAAAAAAGGGAAAGCAACCCCCAATCTACCTATAAAAGGAAGCTCAAAGACACAAAAACAAGCTAGAAACACAGACAAAACAAAAACAAAATCTGAAGATAGTATTCCGCCCATAGTAATTGATGGTAGTACATATAATCATACAAATCTAACAAAAGACCTCAAAGAAATCCTTAAGGGTAAGTACTCCATCAAATGGAAAGCGTCTCCACATTTAATGATTTAGGGGTAATATTCGACAGGGAATTATCCTTTTCTTTACATGTTGATACTATCATTCTGAGGGCGTTTAGGCTATTAGGATTCATAAAAAGAAGCACAAAGCATATACAAGACACTAAAGCAATAACATGTTTGTACAGTGGTTTGATCCGAAGTATTTTAGAGTATTGCAGTACTGTTTGGTCTCCGTCACAAGCTATGTATGTCAACCGAATTGAACGAGTTCAAAACAAATTTTGTAAATATTTGCTATTTAAATTTCGCTTTCCATATCGGGATTTATCGTATGAAACGAGACTGCTACTCTGTGGTATGCAAACTCTTGAACGGAGACGCAGGGATGCAATGTTACTTTTGCTCTACAAAATAATTAATGGAGACATTATTTGTGAAAAATTGTTATGCCAAGTAAATTTTGTTGTTCCGTTAAGGCATACTCGACAGTCACAACTATTCTTTGAGAAAACCCATCGTACAAACTATGGACAAAGAGCTTTCATGAATAGGCTTTTGTGCAACTATAATAAGCACTATTCTCACTGCGATATTTTTAATTGTACGTTATTATCTGTTAAGAGGATGCTCGAATTTTAAAATTTTAGGTTGTTTTCTTGTCTTGTATGGTGTTAGACTTTGTTTTTTAGACGTTAAATGTATTTTAAAATTTCTGAAGAGTTTTGATATTTATATATTCGGTTTTTTTTTTATGTATATATAATTATACTTTAATTGTTGTTTTAGCTTTAAGACTGTGCCATTTGGAATTCATATTTCTGTAGTGTACTTAAGACAAATAAATAAATAAATATACGAACACAACCACAGTAATTTTTACCGAAAGTGAAGAAGACTATTAAGCAACATTAAAGAAGCGGAAATACCACACCATACCTACACGAGTAAGGCGGATAAGACCCACGCATTTGTTTTAAGGGGCATGGCAAAGGGCACGAACAAAAAAGACATTGAAGACGATCTCAGAGAAACATACGAGATTGAGGCCAAAGAAACATTTCTGATGACCACGAACTACAGACCACTCTACCTTATAGTAACAGATCCCGCAATAACCCTTGACTATTTAAACAAAAACGTCAGGGTTATTGAAAACACCAGAGTAACATGGGAACTACGCAGAGCAGTGAAATCAATAATTCAGTGTCACAGATGTCAAGCGTGGGGGCACGCAACAACAAATTGTGGCCGCCCACCAAAATGTCTGAAATGTGCAGGCAACCACTTAACTAACACTTGTATAAAAACAAGAGAAACTCCCGCCACATGCGCAAATTGCCACGGAGAACACCCGGCAAATTATACAAAGTGCGAGGCCTACGTTGAAGGAGCCACCAGACTCGAGGAGAGGAGACTTGCACAGAAACCAAAAACCAAATACGTACAAGCTCCTCCACCGGCAACAAACGCATGGGATAAAAATCGAAATCCCACCCCAAGAGAACTTCGAGATTTCCCCCCTCTCCCCAACAATAATAAAGCAAACCCCCCACCCCAATCCCAACCCCAAACAAGAAGAACAAATGAAGAAAACAACCCCCAAACAAACGAAATGGATGACTTCATGGCACTCAACCTAGAGTTCCAAGAACTTAATAGCATGGTAAATATAGCCGCCCTTACCCGAGCCGTCCGAGACCTCAATTCCTCCCTAAGAAAATGTACCTCCACCCCCCAATACTTTATGACGTTTAATAATTTCATGACTAACTTAGACTCATACAACATACGCAACTAATTTCGACAATAACAACAGAGACAAACTCAAAATATGTTTTTTCAATGTGCGCGGGCTGCTGAACAAGATCGGGCTTGTCAGCAATTTCATTCATAAGCATAAATTCGACATTATCATACTTACAGATACATTTTTAAAGCCAACACATACAGTAAAAATTCACGACTACACAACGCTTAGAGAAGACAGAAACATACCCAACCTCAGAAACGCCGCTGGGGGGGTAGCTATTATTATTAAAAAAGATTTACAATACAAAGAAATCCCTAAGGCAAATATAAATGAAAGATTTGAAAATATCATTGTAGAGGTAAATAACTTAACAATCATAGGTGTATACAACCCTCCCAACATCACAATTTCAGGTAGAGATCTGCACAGGTTAATGTCTAAAGGAAACACAGTTTTTTTGGCAGGGGATTTTAATGCCAAACATCAGGAATGGGACTCTCATTGTGCGTACTACAACGCTAGCGGTAGAGTCTTGAGAGACTTCGCCGAGGACAATGACCTTATTATCCACTACACAGAAGAACCTACATACTTTCCGACAAACCCCACTTTCAGCCCCAGTACACTGGATATAGCCCTTGTGAAAAATATCCCCGACATCAGAAATATGCGAACAATAACCACTCTAAACTCAGATCACGATCCAGTGTACTTGGAGATTTGGACTACAAACAAAATACAAAGACAAATCACAAAATACTATGATTACAAATCGACAAACTGGACACAGTACAGAGACAAACTAGACACATACATAACAATAAATAACAACATCAACACAGTAGAAAAACTAGAAAAAGAAACAAAACTATTAATACAAATAATACAAAAAGCTAGAAACGAGACAACTACGCTAAAAACACTGACAGCACATTATGACAATCTGCCACCCGAAATCACTGAATTAATTAGTAACAAAAACAGACTAAGAAAAAGGTGGCAGACGCACAGGTTAAACGATGATAGGGTTATGATGCAAAATCTCGCTAACAACATAAACGAAATGATTAGAAACCATAGAAATAAAAAATGGCAAACAACCCTATCAGAGTTGAAACCACAAGACAACTCATTGTGGAGAGTAGTGAAGAGGTATAAAAAACCCTACTCACTGCTCCCCACTCTGAGACGAGGACAAGAAACATTTATGACAGACGAAGACAAAGGTCAAGCCCTAGGTGAATTCTTTCAAGCTCAATTTGTCAACAATCAGCCTAACAACCCTCAACAACAGCGAGTTGAAAACATCATTACCGCTCTCGGTCAAATAGAACCACTCACAGTGCCCCATTCGTGCCTTACCACTCCTAGAGAGGTATGTGAGGTAATTAGGTATCTCAAAAACAGAAGAGCTCCGGGACCGGACGACATTAACAATATACTGCTAAAAAACCTCAGCAGGAAAGGTATCGTGCAGATCTACCACATAGTAAATGCCATTTTCAGACTACAACACTACCCTAGTAGTCTGAAGATGGCAAATATTATACCAATTCTAAAACCGGGAAAACCGAAGAATAATATTGATAGCTACCGCCCCATATCACTACTTAACACACTCGCCAAAATAACGGACACTATAATATTACGACGATTAAAAACAATTGAACAACACATACAGATTATCCCGAAGGAACAATACGGTTTCAGAGAGGGGCACAGCACCGTGGCCCAGGTCTTGAGAATTGCACATCATGCCAAAGAGGCATTTAATCGGGACCTGCAAACGGTGCTGGTGGCGCTTGATTCAGAAAAAGCCTTTGACACCGTATGGACCCAAGGGCTAATATACAAAATGCTTATGAATGACTTTCCTGAGCACATTATCAAAACAATTTTGTCATATCTTACGGACAGAAAATTCAACATCAAAATAAAATCTACAATAACAGGACCTTTCCTAGCAACGGCGGGAGTACCACAGGGCTCCGTACTATCGCCGCATTTGTACACCATCATGACCCACGATTTACCAATGGGACATAATGGGGTGCAAACGGCGCAGTACGCCGATGACATCTGTATATACACCAGTCATAAATCAGCACAAACAGCGAGCAGCAGGCTGGATAACCATATTAATGGAACATTAGTGAATTATTTAGCAGAAAACAAGATGAAAATCAACACAACTAAAACCGAGTCGCTATTGCTCTCAAAAAGGCGTGCCCAAGGTATAACCACGCCCCTTCAGGTGCAAAACCAACCAATCGTTGTCAAGTCAGAGATGAAATATCTTGGTTTTCTGTTGGACAAAACACTATTGTTTAAGGCCCACATTAAAGACAGGGTAGGCAAAAACTCCGGTATTCTGAGGTCGTTGTACCCCTTAATGAATAGACGGAGCAAACTATCCCTGCCGAACAAGCTACTACTATATAAAACCATATTTAGGCCGATACTGACATATGGTTGTCCAGTATACTGCTCAATGTCTAACTCTTCATTTGCACCACTTCAAAGGGCTCAAAACAGATGTCTGAGGCTAGCACTTGGCTACGATCGCTATGCTAGAA
The DNA here is from genome assembly GCA_927349885.1 of Psylliodes chrysocephalus. Lineage (NCBI taxonomy): Eukaryota > Metazoa > Arthropoda > Insecta > Coleoptera > Chrysomelidae > Psylliodes > Psylliodes chrysocephalus. Next base: position 59,564,667 of record OV651820.1, read on the forward strand.
TACGAGACATACACGGGACGACAAATATGCCTATGATCAAAGATTTTATCATTGAAACCTCTGAAAACTTCTTCGCGCGATGCCTCCCTGTGGAACTAAGGGAAAGCATCACCCAAATTCACCAGGGAGACGGCGTGCGACGGAAGCACGGCTGCATTCATAGCAATCTAGGCATATATAGACAATAACAGGACTCCTGACAAATACAAACTATACTAAACAATAATTCACACGGACTAGATATTTACGAAATCCAGTCCGACGGAGGACTGAACGATAAATTGACCGGCGGAGTCGCGGCCGATAGCGATTATTCGCACTCGACCGAGGCACCTCCGGGTGGTTTATAGCTCACCCTCTCAGTGAATTATGACAAAAAACCACAGACTACCACAGACCACCCATCACGAACGACAACCCTGTTTTTTTCTAGCTTTTTCAGGGGACAATAACGAAATTAAGACACGACAGACCTTTAAAATCATACAATTCCCGATTACACTCCCACCTAATCCCTTAATAATACCCCACGGGTAAGGAGTAGGGGCGGCTATTTTTATAGCAGAAGACATAATGAAGAAATGTGAATGCATATATCGCCTTAGGCCATAATTGTAGAATTAGGGTCGCATTCTGTACTGTGTATTATATGTATATATGTTGTAAAAATTTTTAAAAGTAAATAAAATGTTTGAAATGAAAAAAATAGTTTATTGAATCTCAATAATATCAAAAATATTACTTGTCAGTACCCCACGGTCATTAGCGTTGGATCCAAGGCGAAAGACATATCAAGCGCAACTTATAGAAAAGGTTAGCTTCATTTAATATTAAAAATCCTGTAATTTCTGTATATTACAGAAGTTCATATCCAAAATACTTATAAACTAAAATAGTATTTGTATCAGTAAACAATGTGAAACATACTCTTATTATTAAACACTATGAAATATGATATATGAACTAACCATGAAACATAGGCAATAAGGGCCTTTAATAGCATATGAACACAACGTTATTTAATCAAGTAAATTCATAAAGAAAACTGTATACATATACGTATCAGTGGTAGACTAAATAATAAACCCCAAATTATAACCGAAATGATAGAAAAATAAATACATAATTTCCACTTATCTCCTGGTCCGTGCTATTCAAGGCTAGCGTTGCCACCTGTGGCATGTAGTCCTATGATACCAAATCTCTGATGTTCTAGAAAAGTAGATGAGGTGTTCGAACCCCAAAATGGCTGTTCTTCGTTAAAGAGGAAGTACATAATCAATACCAGTCAGGAAAACGCTAGTACTAGGCAGTATCTTCACTACCATACAGCTTCACCGTGCCCAGCAATAGTAGCAAGCAACACCGGTACCAAGCACCCTAAAATGTACAATACTAATTACAATCTGATAACCTAAATTGATCCCGCCCCTTTATCTCTTGAAAATTAATGTGAATTAATTGAACCTCCCAGAGGGTTGAAATTATTGCCCAAGTAAAGACTATTCAAGCAAAGCATCAAAAGTTTCCAATAAAAAATGAACCAGTAAAACTATACAGTTTAACCTGTTCCCCCATATTCAATCCCCTTAAAATCTGAAAGAATCTGTTATTAAAAATGAATGGGTAGCAATATTTACAATTTATCAAATAAAACACAAATAATAAAACCAACCTCTATTCGGGAGGGTGTAACTTCGAATCAAATCTGCTAGAACTTCTTAAAAACCAATTCTCCCTTCAATATATGACCCAATTACGATCGGTCTCCAACCATCAAACTGCTCCAGGACGACGGATGGATTGAACTTCAATATTCAGTGCTCCTCAAGATGAGATGGGAAAGCCGGCACACAATCACATAAAAAAATATCGGTCTAACTTCGCGTTAACCAACTTCAAAACGTACCATCAATGCTTCCCATAAAATAGAGACACTTTTACTAGACTCCCCACGCGGGATGATATACAAAATCACATAAAAAAGTAAAAAGTCTCTCAGCGAATTTGTAGTTCAACACCGCCATTAACATTCCTTGTTGGAAAGAAAAACTAAGCTGCCACATGTTACAAATTACGCCATTCTTCGCCCCCTAGCATAAAGCCTCGACCGCGCAGAATCACTTCAAAGAAAACCCATTAAAACCAATCGCCACTGTCCGATCTCTATAAATTATTGTTGGTTACACTGTGCGACCAATGACCCCCTTCAACTGCTAGAATGCGACCATTCGCATTCAGGCTGACAGCTCTGTTAGCACTGCTCGACCAATAAGAAAACCCAGAAACATGCCCATGAAACGCGAACATCGCCCAACGAGCATTCCTTAGTTCACGAATCGCTGGCGTATGAATCGTGGTCAGACATACGACGTCCCTCGATCCTCCGTCAAATAGAGAGAGAGAGGAATTTCCTAAGAATCACTTATCGAACAAAGATAGACATCTCGAAATGCGACAGGCATACTTCATTATTCAGAACTGACATTCGACATCAGTTTTAACCTACAAAATACCAAAAAAACATTGTAAACAAAACCTCTACAAGTGAAAAGTGTTATTGAGAATCAGTGAAATTCAGTGTAACCTTGTAAAAACTATGTAAGCCCTAAGGAGGAACATTTACCCCAGTTACGCTAAACTCCTTTTGAATAAAATCAACAAAATACAGAGGTTATTGTAAACAATATCCTAAGAGTGAAAACTACTACTGAAAACCATAGTGAAATTCAGTGTAACCTTGTAAAAATTATGTGAGCCCTAAGAAGGAACATTTACACCAGTTACGCTAAATCCCACTTGAATAAAAGCTGTGTTTTCTTGAAAATATAATGAAGTTTTACGACAGGAGCATATTCAAGGTAATTTCTAGATTATAAGTTAATTCTCTGCTAGTTTTGAGACAGAAATAGGCGATAAGGCATAACGTTCGATTAAAACCGTTACATTGGGACAATTCGCCGTCGCCGATTCGCCGTAAGACCCATTCGCCGAAGCCGATTCGCCGTCGCCGATTCGCCGTCAGAATATACGTTTTATAGAGGTTTTGGATTCAGAAACAAATGAAATCTGTGAGAACATAAGGACTTTTTCTTTCATTTTCTTTTAAAATAGGTAGTTAAAATTTCATTAAAATCCATATTGATTTAGGTAATGAACATAAAGGTGGATATTAAAATTAAGAATTTTAACAAAAACCATTAAACGTTACACCTACTATTCACTTCTATTCAAGTACATATTAATGTTACTAATTGTTTAATTTTTCTTGGTATTAGGGTTTAACAATAACTATTAAATTGTTTACCTATCTATCTTTCACTTGTATTCAAGTACCTATTAATGTTACCAATTGTTTAATTTTTCTTCGTATTAGAGTTTAACAATAACTATTAAATTGTTTACCTATCTTTCACTTGTATTCAAGTACCTATTAATGTTACGAATTGTTTAATTTTTCTTGGTATTAGAGTTTAACAGTAACTAATAAACTGTTTAACTACCTATCTTTTACTCGTATTTAAGTACCTATTAATGTTACGAATTATTTAATTTTTCGAATTAACTATATTAGAGTAATGTAAATATCAATACCAGATCCAGAACCTTTAGTATCATCAAAATTATTCTGATCGTTACAAAAGTTTCTATAATGGAGTTGACAATTTTAACTGAAAGGGGAAAAGAGAAGTTTTCGGCAAATGGATATCTTTACGTATTTAACTGTGTAAGCAAAAGTGACGAAAACAAGAATTCACACAAAAGATAATTCAATTATTAAAGAGGTCAATGTGCACACACACGACTTTTCAGCAGTATCCGCAGAAGTAGCTGAAGTAGTAACAAAAATAAAGAAACGTGCTGAAGAAACGACAGAGAGTACAGTTCAGGTAATTTTTATTCATTTGGTATTTTAGAATTAGTTAGTTTTTGCTGTAATATGCTGTTTGTTTATTTTTACTAAAACTGACTAACACCTTTAAAAACTTTTACTTGCCATAAAAATTGTTTGAAAAATATTTGTTCTTTTTTGTTTTAGGTTATCAACGAATGTGTCAGTAATATCTCACCAGCTTGCCAGGCTAAATTACCAAACAACTGTGCTTTAAGAAAGGTAGTTCGAAGAAAAAGGAATGAAGTTAACGCAGCACCCGCAAATCCTACAACTCTAGATAACTTAGTTTTACCAGATTCCTATCTAATATATCATGCCCAACCTGATGTAGTAGAACATTTTTTACTATCGGATTATTCACATGGACCCAGTAGAATTTTGATTTTTGGGAGACAAAGTTGGCTGCAACATTTGCAAACCTCCGCAACTTGGTATGCCGATGGTACATTTTCGATTACACCACCATTGTTTTTCCAAGTCTATACAGTGATGGCAGTAAAAAATAATGGTGTTCATCCCATCATCAAAGAACTTATATCAAACGTAGGACCTTCACAAATTCATTGTGATTTTGAACAGGCTGCATTTAATGCAATGAACGATTCATTTCCAAATGTAAGCATTAACGGATGCTTTTTTCATTTGGCTCAAAATATGAGAAAACATATAGGTACAATTGGACAATTGACTCAGTACAAAAATAACCCTCAATTTGCACTCAACGCAAGAATGGTAATATCTATGGCATTTATTCCCATAGAAGATTTGGATGAAGCCATTAATTTACTCGGCGATAGTTTGCAAGAAGATCTACAACCACTTTTGGACTGGTTTGAAGACAATTATGTTGGTCGCCGAAACAGGTATATAATAAAATAAATTAAGAAATAACGTTTTATTTTTTACGAAACATTATTTATAACTTCGATTAGATATATTAGCTTCCTTATACTAATTAATTTTTTTGATTTACAGACGAGGACCTAGTAGACGAGCCCCACTGTTTCCCCATCAGATGTGGAATCTCTATAAGAGGACATTAAATGGTCAAGACAGGACCAACAACCATGCAGAGGCGGCTCATAGACGGTTACAATTAGAATTAGGAAAGAAGCACCCTACAATTTGGAAATTCATAGAAGGGTTGAGAAAAGTACAAAAAGGACGAGATGGCCATCAATCCCCTTTAAAATTAAAAAAAATATAGATTAGCTGATCAGAGAATTTTAGAATTAGTTACAAATTATAATAGGAATAACATATTAGAATATCTTCGAGGTTTAGCCCACAACTATGAAATGTAACTATCATAATAATATTTTTAATAAAAATTTAAATAAAATAATGATTCCTCGTTTTATTTAAGTATAATATAATAGTAGTTTGGGCAACTAGAGTGGATATGATGGCCATATCGCTCGAAGACGAAATTTATCTGAATGCGATGTGGACAATCCACTCGAGTTGTACAGTATATTTTTTGTACCACCCACTAACGAAAATTTACAAATTAAAAAAATATATTAGGTTATTAAAACAAAATAACTAATTTTAAAATAATTTATGACTTTTTAAAACAAAATAAAAAAAAGTTAATTTAATTTTTCCCCATCCGAGAATCGAGCTCCAATCCTTTGTGTGGAAGTCAAGAACGCTAATCCAAAAACCACCTACTCTTTTATTTTTGTTGCTTTAATACTCGTAATTAAATTAATTGCATATAGTTTTATTTAAATTAACAAATGAATTATAATTATAGACGAAATAAAAAAAGAAATGTCATTATTTATTGATTCTACACAAGAATAACCCATTTTAATGTATGTTTAATCTCAATGACTAAAAAATATACTGACAATTAGTTTGACAGAATTGTCACTTATTTAAAATTTTAAAAATAATAGCAGTCGGTTGATGAAAATATGAACGGTGATTGGCGGATTTCATTTTTTTTGCAGTGTTCTCACTACCTAGAATGGATATGAGATATATTCGTCCCGCTGAAGATCATTGCATACTTTTTCGTTTTGTAATCTGTGCGTAGACAAGGTAATAGCCATGTGGGTGTAGAAAAAAATAAATATCAATTATGGTGAAATTTAAATTGCATTTTAAAAGCTTATTGCAGGCCTTGATTTCTATAACAAAAAATAAATATTATGTTCTATAAATATAAAAACATATCAAATGTTAAATATCCTGACGGCGAGTCGGCGACGGCGAATCGGCGAATTGTCCTAGACCCCAGGACAACTGCCCACTAAAGAAGAGAAGAGACCTAAGGAGCACAAGCCTCGACCAAAAAATAAAAGAAGATCTACATCTCTTCAATCGAGCCAAACAATTTGGCTGCTGGGAAAAATACCGCAAATCTCTAACCGAGTACAACTAGGCTATCAGAAAGGCCAAACGAAAATCGTGGAGGAAGTTCTGTCAGAATATATCAGATTTACCTACAAGTACCAGACTTCACAAGATTCTCGCCAAAGATCCGAGACAGGAAGTCGGCTCGATAAAAATACCTGACAAAACCTATACGGACTCTGGTAAGGAAACTTTAGAGATTCTTTTACAATAACACTTCCCAGGTAGTCGAATCCTGGAGGACATGCAACATGTACCCCTTCCTTTAACGGAATCGATTATACGATCCAAAAAGGAGGACTGGAACTTTGTTGCACAAATTGTCTCTCCAAACGCCGTGAAATGGGCGATAAATTCATTCTGGATGGCATTTTTTCCGCCCTTTTACAAAAAGGAGAGGAACTCCTGCTACACCTCCTTGTGAGGTTGTTTAGAGCAAGTCTGGCGTGGAGCTATATCCCACTAGGATGGACGTTGGCGAAAGTCGTGTATATACACAAGGCTGGTAGAGTAGATACCTCCCTACCAAACTCTTATCCAGTACCAAAGCGTGGCCAATTTCTTATGACCTATAACCAAAACTATTAAGATTTGCGTCTGACACACAAGGAATCGCATTTCGCGCAAGTAAAAGATGGGTATAATTTTCCGCAATGTAGATGTCCCGGGACGTGGCGGTCCCGGGCAGTGAGTAGAGGAACTTAAAAATGTCTAACCATCGACGAATAGTTTTCTACTTCTGCTTTCAAGCCTTCGGCCGACAAGAAATGTGCATAAGCAGGCCCAGCATTAGTATCGTTTTAGAAAGAAATTTGAAAAGTTTATTTCTAGTTTGTAAATTACTTTTCATGTCATAAAAAGTTTAAATTAAAGTGTGCTAAAATACAGATAAACCAGTTTAACTTTCTTAGCAAAAATCAAAAAGTCTAAACAAGGTCGTAAAGAACACAAACTTTGGAATGCACCAACTTATATAAATCAAATTGTGTAAGGTAGTGCCGAGGGATATGACGCAGTGGGGAATATGACGCGACTGTCCCATCTCCGTTATGTAGTTCTGTGTGATTTCTTTGAGCTAATTTACCTTTAGTTCCATTGCTGATTATCACAGAGAGCGCAAGGAGTTCAGTGTTGAGCCAATTGTTGTCAAGAGAGCACGTCTTTTCTTCGTCTGAATCAGGTGAGCACACGTAAAAGTTTTATTGCATTATTTTGAAAGCTCTGTATTATATTTCCTTCTAGATTTTTAATTGGTTTTATGTATTTTATGGTCTTGTACGCCTTCTAAGATTAATAGTATAGGGTGGATTTATCCATGTTGGCCTTTGTTATTATTTAATTATTTTATAAATAAAATGGTGGATAGCTAGTAATATGACGCACATTGTGACAGAGTGATATGACGCGCGTCATATCCCTGTCCCATATTTCCTTATATCTTAGGAACGTAACAATATAAGTAGGTACACGTATATGTCTATTTTTTAAAACTTTTTCAGAAATGCCGAGCTACAAAGCGAAGGGGTTAAGAGGGACCTAGTCGGAAAAAAATCTTCTTGCTGCTGCCCAAGCCGTTGCTGATGGATCATCAATTAGAGGAGCAGCAAAAGCGAATCAAATACCTGAAAAAACTCTACGACATCGTTTAAAATCAAATAATCTCGTCAAGGGAAAGCTAGGACAACCGCCAGTCCTTGGGTGGGATGCAGAGAAAAAAATCGTTATACACGTGAAGAGACTGCAAAAGGCTGGATATGCCCCAACAAAAATTGCTTTGCGCAAGATGGCGTATAATTTGGCAGAGAGAATGGGCATACTCGCATTCACACATTTCTGTGAAAAAAATCGCACTGTAGGCAAGGGATGGTTTGAAGCTTTTCTTAATCGGAACCCTACTCTTTCGATAAGGAAAGCCCAAGGGGTGTCCAAGGGCCGACCAGACGGAATGAACAAACAGGAGGTCGCAGCTTATTTTGTCCTTTTAGAAAGTACCCTCGCAGAACACATTCAATAAACCTGCTAATATATACAATGTAGACGAATCGGGTCTCCAACTAAACAACCCTCCACAACACGTTATAACAGCAGAGCAAGGGGAAACCATAACAGTAGTAGCTTGTTGCAATGCCGGAGGGAATTTTCTACCTCCCTACATTATATTCAAGGGCGTTGAACAAACAACAAGCGTGGCTAGATAACCTGCCTAATGGCGCAGAGGTGGTAATGGGAGGGAAATCAGCGTACATAAACGAAGAACTATTCTTAAATTGGCTGGAAAATCACTTCATTGCTGGAAAATCACTTCATTCCTAGAAAATCAGCGGGTCCGTGTTTACTCTTACTCGATGGACATGGATCGCACACCAATTCGCCTGAAATCCTATAAAAAGAGCTAGAAAACGACGTGCATTTCCTTTGCCTCCCTAGCCACACAACCCATTACTTGCAACCCTTCGACCGTTCTTTCTTTAAATTGCTTAAAACGTACTACCGAAACGCAGCTATTGAGTGGGGAGTTGCAAATCCTGGGAAAAAATAGAGCGGAGACATTTTGGTCAACTCTTAGAAACAGCCTGGTCTCAAGCATCGACAACATCGACCGGATGAGCAGGCTTTCGAGACTGTGGGGTATTTCCATTTTCCCCATCAACAATTCCTGAGCATGCCTATCTAATAGTTGAAAGTCATGAATTGACAAGAACATCCAAGAGTCCTGAAAAACCTAGCACGTCAGGTACTTCTAATACAATAACTCCATTAAAATTACTTGCTATCGTTTCCCCAATACCAATAACTTATCTCTCAGAAGTCAAAAGGAAGCAACATGCTCAGGTTCTTACCACTGCTGAGAATATCGCCAACAAAAAAGCCAAGAGGAATGCAAAAACAGAGAAGCAGAATAAGTCGGTATTAAAGCTGGTTCGCAAGCCTTTCAAGAAACAAATTGCTTTCGAAGATGAATTACCTTCTGTATACATAATCGTTACAACCGTCAATGTTTTTCAGACCTCCTTGGTTCGCTCCTTTCGTTCGTGCGTTCCTTCCTTCGCTCGTTCAGATTTGCAATTCTGTATAAACGCTTTTATTAGAGGAATACTCTAAGGACTGTGTGCAAGTTCTCTCCACCTCTCCATATTGAATAGGGCTTCTCCACTTCACCGTTTACGTGCTAGCAACAGAGTACAGACAATTAGATAACCCCACCGAATACGAAGTCATTTTCATAGCAGTCCAGAGAACTCAGCCTACAACAAACATAGAGATAAGTACTTTATTAAATAGACTCAATTTCTTTTGTATACATACATATTTAATTGTAATATCCACCTACCGGTTTTTCTTTTCTTTTGTAATACGAAGAGTACTCTACGTAAACTTTGACCACCCACTTGGAGGGTTATATATTATAAGGGTATTTAATTTAGAGGTAAGAATAGTTGTGGAAACACGCCTTGTACATAATAATTTTCTTTCTTTCCTAATAGTCGACATTTCGTATAAATGTAAATTTGTTGGTTATAATTTTAATTTTGACGACAACGATCGAGGTTATAAGATAATAAAGGCCCGTTCACATTCTATCAATCAAACAAGTTCTTTTTTTCTTCTTTCTATTTACAGGAACCCATCCCCTGAGGTTACTAGTCAACCTGATTAGGGGAGTTCGGTAATTTGAACCCCTTTATCATGACAGGTTATTTAGATTTTTGATAATTTATCCTTATATAGGTACAAGAAATGTTTGTGCAACAAGAGTGGATATTATGATGGCCATATCGCACGAAGACAAAATTTGAGCACGGAGTGCTCCTCAATCGTCTGAGTTTGATATGGGAAATCCACTCGAGTTGTACAGCATATTTTTTTACGACCCATTAATGAAAATCTACAAATAATATTAAAAATTATGTTAGGTTATTAAGACAAAATAACTAATTAAAACTTTTATTAGTTTATAAAACAGAATAAACAAGAAAAAAGGCAAATGCTCGGAACTCACCACTACTGAGGTGCTTAAATTTTTTTTCTTTAATACTCGTAATTAAATTGACTTTATATAGTTTTATTAAAATTTACGAAATATTTATAGTTATAAACCAAACAAAAATAGAAATGCTATTATTATTTATCGAGTCTACATAAGAATAACTCATTTTTGTGTATATTTAAATAACTAAAAAATTTAATAATATATAATCTAATATACTTGTGGGTATAAAAAAAGTTCATTTTCGTTTCCTATGTTTTGCAATTTCATGTTGTCATTCACTATTATACTAACTTTCTTATATTATCAGCTTATACACTATAATTTATTATTGATAACGTAATATCGGATACTTTTTTGGACTTGGTATAGCCATTATTTTAAACAAAAATTCAGGATATTAAGATGCTAATGTTTCGCCAAATAATACTATGTCAAATATTCGTCTGGTAGTAATTTTTTTTTTTTTTTCATATTTTGGACTTGAAGTTGGTTAGGGTTATATTTTTGATGTGAAAAATCAAAAATTTTCTTATTAATTTTAAGATGATGTAAAAATGGCGCCTCACATACTCGTTTTTTAAGCTGTTAGATGCAATTTTATAAAAATATATATTCGTCTAAATATCGCAAAAATTCAACCAAATTTGAGAAATTTGATTTTTTTCTCTACATTTATATACTACATATGAATTTAATAAAAACGATATAATTAAAAATATAGCGTTTTTAGATCAAAAATAATTTTTGGCTGAGCCAAATTATTGTTCTACAGATTAAAAAACCTAGTGTTAAAATAATATCCAGTTATTTAAAAAATAAATTTATTAAAAGTTGAAATTTGTACTATTGCAAAAAAACAAATTTTTTTTTGAAAGTTTGCATTGTACCTAGCTATATTTCAGCCAACCAGCAATAAAAAAAAAACAAATGAATAACATCCTTTATCTCAATAGTGGAAAACATTTTGCCTTTCGTATGAAAACTTATTTGTTACAAAACATACAAAACTACAGAAAAAATAAGAGGAAAATATATAAAAAAAATTATCTTTATTGAAAATTAATTTTACCTTCTACAAGAAAAATTTTACAACCTCAGAAAGATATCTAAATAAAAAAATAAAACAATTTGATTTCTTATTTTGATATTTGTATTTATTAATGTTTTAATAAAATTAGTTATTTAACTTATAATAATTTTATTTAACATTGAGTGACGTACAGAACATGGGCTGTTGATAGCGTCTCGATATGGGTTTTTTATGCAATTGTTCCAGATTTGGGTAACACTATTCATTAACAGATTATTCCAACAAAAAAAGAAGGGCGTTGGACCTTATTAATCTGTCTTATTATATCATAAATATACTTAATAATAAAAAAGAAAACGTACAAAGATTTTTAAAAAAGATTAAATATTGCATGGGTGTGGCGATTTAATTTAAATGTGACATAAAAATGTATATGGTCCGTTTACGTTGGCCTGGCGTATTCACAATTTTAGTGGTGCAATAGCGAAAGTTATTTAAATATTTACGGACATTTTTTAAACTACAGCTGGAAAGAAATGTAAATATTTTGGACGATTTATTGCTTTCGGTGGTGGAATTAGGTTTCAGGGGAAATTCACAGCCGTTATCTCCTCTAATGCCCCCACCTGAAATCATTGCATTCATAACTGACAATCGGCAGGCGTTAGACAAATAAATATTGTTTTTAGACGGATTCAGGATAATTTGGAAGAATTGTTGAACTTGGTATTAGGGTCCGATTACAATTAGAAGAACCCAGCTACGTCATCATTTGGCAAGGTAATTAATTGGTTATCGCCGCCTAATGGGGGTTTAGTGGATTGTTAATATTATAGAAATATAGGAAATATTGTTTAACATCTAACAACTTACTTAATTTTTGTTTATTAAAAGTTATAAATAATATGCATTCGAAATTCGAAGTAATAGTTACAACGTTCTTCTAATTGTAATCGTATCTGCATGTAATCATTAGGATTGAGAATGAAGGCAAATTAAGTTTTGTCTCCTAAGCGGTTTAGTAGTATTTTGAAATTTTTATACCTTAAAAAAGCACCGTAAACCCCGCAGGTCTTTTAGTTTATAATGTATATTTTTGCCTTCCGTGTAAATGTTTATTGGTAAAATGTGTGAAACTAGTTATACTCTTCACACAGTAGTCTGTTAAGAGTATTATTTTTATTGTTAATTATAAGCAAATAAACTACCTAATAGTTTTTCTGTAGGTACAATAAGTATTTAAAATTTTCTTTTAGAATATCCAGCCACAAGCTTACTATTGAATGTGCAAGGCCCGAAAAATGCAATCACTTGACAGGGCATATAATAGTTGGTTAAGAATTTGTGTTGGAATGGTCAATGATGCTCTAAGTTGATCATGCCAAAAAATGTTCAGTTGGAAAACTACAAATAATTGGAGAAGAAAGGTCTGGATTAGGCCTGACGAGTTTAATTATATTCCAGTGCAACTTTCGCAATGAGAAAATTTCAAAATCGACAGAAAGTCCTGTTAACGACAATTGCCCTCATTTGTCATTGAACATGGGAGCAGTTTGGAGAACTCTCTCTACTGGAGGAACATATTCCCATATGTCAGTATTTTTGGCTTGTCTAGACATACCTAGAATGTCATTAAGAACATTTCATTGCATAGAATTATTCCTAGCTAATAAATGGAATGATGAATTATGGCAAACTATAGAAAAAGCTGGCAAAGAAGAATTAAAATTGGCTAAGGAAAAAAGAAAAATTTATAAAGATGGAGTGGCAGGGACGATATCCTACGCAGATTGTGGATGGAGCCAGAGATCTTATGGTCATAACTATAATGCTGCGTCTGGTTTGGCAAGTTATTCAATTTTGAACCAATTTAATGCCATTTTATATTTTTAGGACGTCATAATTGACTTCAAAGATTTTGTATATAGGTGTGAGAAATAAATATTATATTGTATGCTCCAGAGCTATGAATAAACAAGAAAATCCCACGCAACATATTTGTTTTAAAAATTGGGATAAGTCTTCAGCTGCAATGGAAACAGACATTATTATTGAAGGATTTATTCACAGTGTTAAAATGCGTAAGATAAAATATAAAAAACTTATTGCAGATGCTAGTGTATACTCCAATATTATGTTAAAAGTGCAGGCAGTATGGTATGGAGGTAAAAAAAATTGAATGTGTTAACCATGCTATAAAAAATTATGGCAAAGCATTATACAAATTGCAGAAAGAAACAAAATTGGAATCTAACGGCAGAAAATTGTTGACTGTATCAAAGATAAAAGAGTTATAAAATATATCTAAAAGAATATTGTACGAAAATATGTATGAAAAAGTGGAAGTTTTAAAGTCAGAATTTGAAAAAGGACCAAATCACGTTTTTGGCGATCATAACAAATGCTCAAAAAGCTATTGTAAAAGTGTTGGAAATGTAACAAAAAGTTTAATTTCAACCTTAGAAAGCACTGGAAGTTACTATCACATTAAATGTAAGTTGAATTTAATTATCAATATTCCCTTTTAAATATAATGAATAAAATTGTTCTTACAAACAAATAAATATTATTGTAATTGCAAATTCATTTAGTGGTGTCCTCAGATTGACTAAAAAAGAGAAAGAAAAACTGTTCTTGTTTTTGTTTGTTCCAAAACTAATAATAATCTAAACAGAAGTTTTTTTTGCTTTAGTGAAATAATGACAAAAATATAAAAAAAACATTTTTTTTTGTAATTTATGTCATTATTTTATAGAGGTATTCAATTTCGGTTCTAACTATTATTATTTTTGAAACAAGCAAAAACTATAAAGAATAACATTTTCTCTAAAAATTAAAAATAAAAAGCGTTTGCTCTTTTTCAGTCCATCCCTATATATCATACCAGTTAAATAACTCGTTTAATATATTTTTAGCTGCATTAGACCGTTTAGTAAAGATGTCTGGAGGTTTGAAAGCCAATGAAACCAATAATAAAGCAGAAATGTTTATGTCCCGTGTAAATTTAATGTTGGCAAAAGATTAAATTTAACGCAGAGGGGTTCTTTTGAAATGAGGGCATATCTAGCAGCTCAGATACAATTTGGGAGTAGCTTGGAAAGAAAACATCTGGGAAAACGTAACTGAATCAACCCCAGGAGAAAACTTTAAAAAATATATGGAAACTGTGAAACGTAACTATGCAACACATTGCAGACTAAGAGAAACAGTTTCTAGACCTAAAAGAAAGAGGATTGTACTAGACAATAATAAAAAGGACTACGGAAAAAATGTACCTACTCCAACTTTATGCGACAGTGAATGTACGTATAAAAGCTTTAAGAATATTGGAGAGGATGCAGGTGAATGTTTTTATATGTATATGCAACATACAAAATTTCTAAACAAATATACTGAATTGAAAATTATTTTAAAACTTTTGTTCTAGGTTACAAATGAAGAAATTCTTAAAATTGAAGTGAGTACTAAGGGCCAATGGGAAAATCCCCATTATAGAAGTCAACAGGTTAACAGCTTCTCTATTTGGAGAGGTTTTGAAGAAAAGGGAGACAACTCACTGTCACAACTTGGTAAAAAAAAAGTGTATGAAACAAATTTTTCATCAGAAGCAATGGTGTATGGTAGAGCAAATGAGTCTGTTGCTTTGCAAACGTTTCAAAAGCAGAGGTCTTCAGCCAGAATATCTATCACCTTCTGGGCTTTACATTGATGAAAAGTATGGCTTTCTTGCAGCTTCTCCTGACGGTAAATATTTTCTTCAGTGATATGTTTCTACTGATGCACATTTTGTAGCACTTTTAGGAGATAATGCACTAATTGAAGTGAAATGCCTACATAGTATAAAAAAATTAAAAAAAAAATCTACTTAAAGCAGTGAAAGAGAGGAAAATATGTTTGTAGCTGAGACATCATCAATTATCTTTGAAACGAGCTCATAATTACTATTATCAAGTAAGATTTATTGATAGATAGTGTTATAAATAATGTAAATGGAAGATAAAATGACAACATTTTTATGCAAAATTTTAATTTAATAATTACTATCTCTCTTATACCATTTAATATTATTTTATTTTTAAAATGTTTCTTTTGTTTTAGGTTTAGGGCCAGATTAATATTGCCCAAAAAGATATGCGTTATTTTATTGTCTATATTAATGATGAACAACCATTACCTGTGCAAGTCATTTTAAAAGATCAGGAATTCTGGAATGAAAATGTCCAAAAATCAAAAGAATTTTACGAACAGTGTATGCTTCCAAAAATAATATGCAAAAATGTACCGAAAGGTCTTAAAGCCAAAGAACCAAATATAAAAAGAAATATGTAATTAAAAAGTGTTTTATTATCTTATTTACCCACACTACTTTATTTAGATTAACATAAGTCTACGTAAGTTGGCGGCATATGGAAAAATTTTAATTATTAATTTAAGGAAAAAAGTTATTCTTCATAAAAAGTTATGCATGGTCTAAAATCTAAAATACGATCATGTAGCACGATATAACTAACAGCGATAAGATATTGCGCCTGAATGGGAGGAGCCTAAGCGGCTGGCCTACGTCACTCGCAGCGTCTTTTCACCATTGTTATTAGTTTTTAACGTGATTTACTTTGCAATAGACGAGTTTGTGAATGTTTTTTGACTATTTATTATCTAAAACAATGCGTTGTGCAGTTTACGGATGCCATTCTGACAATGAATCGAAAAAAAATCCGTGTCCCAACGTAAAATTTTTCCGATTTCCGAAAATAGGAGAATTGTGCAAAAAGTGGATTCATGCTACGGAAAGAAAAGACAAGTTCAACGTTAAAACGTCTTATGTTTGTTCCAAGCACTTTGCTGAAAGTGACTTTAAGATAAATTTGCGACATAAGTTATTGAACTATACCCCAAAATGTTATCGTCCGCTAGAAGATCATGCAGTGCCGAACTTAAAACTACCCTATGGGGTACATGCAAAGCCTGCTGAAGCTGCTTCAGGACGTGATGCAAGTATTAAAAAAAGGCAGAGAAAGCAATTGGTTGACGAACTATTGAACACGTAAGTACACATAAAATTTCTAACCTTAAAAACCAATATTCTTAACTTTGTGTAAAATTGGACATTGTCATAATTTTGGTAATTTTTATATTAGTAGGTCTGGTGATGGTACTGGTGGTAAAAATAATGATAGTACGTTAAGTAGTTCGGGCAGTAGTCTGGTACATAATTTTGATGGTGCTTGCATGAGTGATATTCCTTCGACATCATCTAATGATAATAAGTGGTAATTTAAGTAGTTTTGAATGTACCTATTTCTGCATCTAATTTGCTACTTAATTATTTGTTATTAACATATGTTTTACATTTTAGGGTGCAAACTGACGTGACTGCCACCACAATTGATTCTGTGACAAACTCACTAAATGAAAAAACCAGAGAAGTAGCAGAATTAAAAGAAACACTGTCTGCCGTCGAAAAGGTTTTTTCCAAAAATCAAATTTCAAAACTAAAGCACCAGAAGCGCATTCAATGGTCTACTACCGAAATTGCAAATTCCATTGTATTATATGCCGCTGGACCCAGAGCATACAGGCTTATGTTAAAAAAAGGGTTTCCATACCCTGCAGTCTCCACACTAAGAGCTTGGCTAAAAAAGATTAAAATTCAACCAGGGATTCTTAAAAACATCTTTAAACTTGTAGAATTTTCTGATTTTAATAATAACGATAGAGTTTGCATTATAATGTTTGATGAAATTAAAATCAGGAAAGAATATATCTATGATCGGTTAGAAGATGAAATTCTGAAGCCTTTTGCTTATGCACAAGTAGTCATGATGAGGGGGCTATTTAAGTCATGGAAACAACCAATCTTTTATGATTATGACTTTAAAATGACAGCTAAAACTTTGTTTGAGATCATCAATTTTTTGGAAAGTTCAGGTATGTCTAAAAATTCATCAGAAGTTTTAAATTTTAATAAATATTATTCTGCAGGTTTTCCAGTAGTGGCCATGGTTTCTGATTTAGGAGGTGGAAATAGAGGACTTCATACTGAGCTGGAAATTTCAAAATCAAAACCTCACTTCTTGAATCCTTGCAATGGGGAGAAAATATATGTCTTTGCTGATGTGCCCCATCTTTTGAAGTTAATCAGAAATCATTTTGTGGATCAAGGTTTTATTCATAATAATGGAAAAGAAATCAACAAATCTATTGTAGAATCCACATTAGATGCTACAGCCGTTTCTGATCTCAAAATTACGCACAAAATTTCGAAAGAGACACTTAATGTAGTTGGGGCACAAAGGCAAAAAGTTAAATTTGCAGCTAAGCTCTTTTCCCATACGATTTCAAAAGCCATTAGTAGATGTGGAACACTTGGATATCTTCCTGGTGATATGAATTGGACCGAATGTGCAGACTTTTTTAAAACTGTAAGAATTTCATTGCAATACATTTTGTTTTTATTAATTTATTATTTTGTAAGTAAACGATCGGTTTGACGTTTTTAACGTCAGTGTACCTTTTAGTGACACAAGAGCCAGGAACCGAGGTTATGGCCTGGAAGTTGAGCAGCAAAATGAAGTAATCGATCGAATGTCTGAAGAAGTTTTAAATATCAGAGTAAAAGGAAGAAAAAGTTTACTTCCATTTCAGGATGGTAAATAATTTGAATAAATTAGTTTTGTTTTTAATAATTTGTGAAAATTTAACTAGGTATTCTGATGTCCAACAATGCCTTGAAACTTTTGCTTGAAGATTTAAAAAGAAGGTTTGATACGCAATACATTCTTACTCGGCGTTTAAATCAAGACATTTTGGAGAATTTTTTTGGTATAATTAGAGCAAAGGGAGGGCTCCATGACCATCCCAATGCCCTAGAATTCAAATACCGGTTACGCTCATATATTATGGGAAAAAATGAAGGTGCATATTCAGATTTCTCCAATGTAGAGGCAGACGATACTCCAGACTTGCCCATGAGTGGCCAAATAATAGATAAATTGGATACTAGTAATAATCCCCTCCTAATCGTAAATGATCCACTAATTGTTGTTAATGCCAATGAACAAGATGAAGTTATATCCCATGAACTCCACGAATTGGAATATGATGGCTTAGAAAATTTAGCAGGGTACATTTATTTCAAATTAGGTTATTCCAGAATTGAATACACAAACAAACCATTTTATACTTGGCTTGATCACGTGGATGAAGGAGGTTTATGCAAACCATCGGATGAATTTCTTTTAAAAATGGAGGAACTGGAAAATATTTTTACTAGTGTAAATGGAGATACTCTACTGGTTTGCAAAAATTACATCAAAAACTTGGTGTCGAAAAGTGTTCATGTTGATTGCTCAGACTCAGCAAAAAATTTATTTTTTAGATCACGTATGTATTTTCGTCTCAAAGAATTAAACAAATCGCTAAGAAAACTAATTGTAGGCAAAAGAAAGATGAAAAAAATTGCCACATAACTGTTCTAATATCTTATTTTTTCTAAGACGTTTTGAGCCCATAAATATAATTTATGTATTTTATTATTAATAAATTTTGTTTAAATATAGATTATTTATTTTATTTTAAATTAATTCACCTTTCAATCCTAAAGCAAGATCACAAGTGTTTTTTGACACAAACAATATACATACCGGGTGTCTGCGCGGATACAAAATTGTTACATAATCCCAAGTGTGACCTCATATTAAAGCTAATTTTATTAGGAATTTAAGGCAACACAAAAAACTATCCTAAATATATCCATATTACACCGGTCACAAATGTTAATGAATAATATTTTTAATTATTTAATTAATTTTTAATTTAGATAAAATAATATGAAGTTAATTGAATATAAAATCTATATATAAAATCACATTCCAAAAAAATCCACTTTCTCAACTTAAAACCATCAGAAATAAAGTAATCCAAAGTTTTCGCGCGGACACCCGGTATAAATTATATTATTACAAATAAATTTCCCTCTAATTTACAAATTAATTTACCCTTCAACACTAAAGCAACACAAAATATATTATATAAATTTTAAAATATGGGCAAATATTTTAAAATTTTTATTTTATTTAATGTCTTTATTTTTATATCTTTAAGCATGTGTACACTATTTAATTTTGTGCTGTTACGGACATTTTTTCTAAAGATACACAAAATCCAAACATCTAAATACAAAGACAAACAGAGCAAATACGCTTTAACCGTACATGCGAATTTGAATAATACGCTGCGAGTGACGTATTGCGCACCACGAACGAGTTTTGGCCACGGGAATAGCATGCCCTGATCATGTAGTATTAAATTTTATCTATCGTATACAAGGTTTGTCAAAAATAAAGGTACTTTACTTGTATTTTCTCGTATACGACTAATAAAATTGGTTTTAGATCAAGCACAACTTTTTATAAAAAAAAAACTTATAAAAATAATAGAACAATTCAAGAGGCAATTGATAATGAAGGGGGCCTATCGGAAAGACAATATGGATTTCGGAAGGGAAGATCAACCATAGACGCGGTAAAAATGGTAAGGGACGCAACGCTGGAAGGGGGAAGATGGGTAACACTGATCACCCTAGATGTAAAAAATGCGTTCAACACTGCAGACTGGCGGCATATCTTAAAGGAATTGGAAAGAAGGCGTATCCCAGCATATCTACTAAACCTTATTAAGGACTAACTTAAAACCAGATAGCGATATACAACATCCTACCGGTAGCAGCTGGAGTTCCGCAGGGATCGGTTCTTGGGCCGCTTTTATGGAACATTTTAGATGATGGTGTCCTAAGAGAAAACCTACGAGAGAGCACAACAATAGGCATTGCGGATGACCTAGGGCACCTAGCAAGAGCGGGCGATAAGGAACAACTGGAGCGTAGAGGAAAATAGAAAGATGGATGGAACAACATAGCTTGCAACTTGCGCCGAAGAAGACAGAAGTGGTGGTGTTGCGAGGCCCATGGAAGAAATCGAGCCGAGTGGGTAAACAGTGGACACAAGAAAAGCAATTACTACCTAACTCAAGTACTGACGGGCCATGGGTCCTTCAAAGCGTATACCCAAAAAATAGGCAAGAGCGCAAATGGTGACTGCAGATGTTGTGGGAAGATAGACACAGCGGAGCACACCTTCTTTTACTGCATGAGATGGGCAGTACATCGACAAGAAGTAGAGAGGATGCTAGGATACACGCTTAGTACGGGAAATTTAATAGCGACAATGACCAGTAGCCCAGAAGCATGGGATGTGGTCGATACCTTGGCTAGAAAAGTCATGAAGAAGGAAGAGAGGCGCAAGCGCAGAATCAAGAATAGATAAAGATCAGGAAAAGAAAATTCTATAAGAAATATAGGAGACGCTCTTTAGACCTCAGCGTTGAAGTAGGCCCAATCAGGCGGTTCCAATGCTGAGCGTTAGTGTAACGAGGGGTTTTAGTTGGAGTAGCGCCCGGCACTACCAACTGCATAGACCCAGCAGTTGGTGCCAAGCAGTTAGGTTAGGTTCCACTCCTAGGAGCTGTAAGACCTTGCCGTTGGTGGAGTGGTTCAGTAGCTCCCCTGTTCTCGAGCCTACGGGGGGACGGGAATAGGTAGTGAAGAAACAGCTCAAAATGGTCGGTGGGGGCACTGGTGGGGTCATTTATGCCGATCACGTGACATCAAGAAATGCCAGTCTCAAGAACACAATGCCCAGCTAACAAAAGCAGTCCTTACCCAGAAAGGGAGGGCGAATGGCGAACTCCCGGCGCCATAAAACGGGGACAAATCGGATAAGGGAAAGAAAACTCCGACAGAAAACCAAAGTGGAACAGACTAGGAAAGCCGGAATCTAAGGTGGAAGCTATCGTGCCGATGGATGCATGGCCACATGGACGTGGTCACGAACGATGCCTCCGGGGCACCTGGCGAAACCCCGGAGTAAAAAGCCTTGGTGCGGGTATGGGCGCACTGCCTGTACCTGACCTTTATATCGGCCCAACTCGTGGGATTTTACATGGATAATAACGTATTAAAATCAAAGACAATACCCAAAATCCAGGGTGATATGGGGCACACTAAGGAAAAAACAATAGATCTATGCGGGAGCGACCAGTCCGCAGAGGAAGACCCAAAAGCTGGAAGACCAAACACGGAAATACCGAGATACAGCAGACTAAACCTGCCTACATGTAGTCACAAGGATGTCTGGATATCTTTGGGATCAGTACTATCTCGCAATTTCTTACTTTTGCACTTAAATTTTAACTTTTTTTATTTTCGATTTTATTTAAAATCTTCCCATTTTTTATTTTTTTCAAAGATTATTGATTATTTAACTTCAACTTTTTTCGTTTCCATCGTTACCTCCATAGTTCCTTTCTGCCCACCGGTAATCCGATTTGATTAATGACAAATGTTGATTTCTGACTTTTTCTAAACCTCACTTTTTGATTATTTCTTTCACTTTTATTTTAAATCACTAATTATTCACTTTAAATTTTAGATACCTATTCTAAATGAACATTTTAATATTAGGTATATTATTTCAGATTCAAATTTTTCTTATTATATTTTATTTTGTGTGTCTAACTAGTGAAATTCTTTGTATAAACATTTAATACTTTTTTTAGATTCCACATGTGTTCTACCAGATGAAATACTGCAGTTACATCAGTACATTGGCTTATATGGCACGGCCTAAAGTTTGAATTGATTCGACTACCTATGAATTGGATTCTACATGGCTTTTTCACAAGAAATTTGACCATCGGATCTGATATTTGGATATCTGTTGATTTAAGTTTAGAATGGATTTTTTATTGGATCAAATGTCGCAACTATATCTTTGTCTGACACTGAATTGATTTGCCGTTGATCCTAGAACCACTCTAGTTCCTGCTACTCCAGAAAATATCCTTACCTAGCCATATTCTACCAGGTACGTTTGTTAACTACATATTACTTCTTTTATATAACTCTACATTTGTTTTTCTCACTATTTCTCTATTCATATAGCAAATTTGTGATAATTACTGTTTATTTAATTTTATTTGATTAAATATACTAAATAAATACCCTCTCATAGCCACATTTATACTAATTAGTACTTTACTTCAACGTTTCTCTCAAATTATTATCTCATACCTACTACTACTTACTTATTACTTTATTTAGATGACTTTACATCTGTTTTGTGATACTTTTTGTTCATTGATAATTTAAATACTGTTTAAAATTTGTTTGCTTTAACATTTTTATATCTACGGTTATTCTAACTAGTTGGTTGTAATTGGTGTTAGTTGATACTTGTTTCCCTTCATGTAAATTTAAAATAACACTAAAATATACATATATTTAGGATACTGTCTAAAACTAGTTTGCTGATTATCAACCTTATATAAAATGTTAGTACTAGTCTTTTTCGTGTTGTTACAAAAGGCCCTAGGGGCAACAGTAGGTAACGTAGTCACATATCCTCGCTTGAATACTTTAACAAATAATTGAAAAGTATTCGAGGACGAAATTGATTTTTTAAGATTTGGGTTACCTCTTGTGAACAAACTAAAAAATGCAAATAGACGATTATGCTAAAAATAAGAAAATAATGGAAACTGAATTAGAAAGTAGCAACTCTGTATTAAGCAGCAGACAATAATTACGAAATAAAAAGACTTATTATCTGAAAAATTTTTACAATTAATAGAAAAAGTTGCTAATATATCAAGAAGTTATGAAAATTGTCCTTTTTAGTAATGTCCACATAGCCTTAAGAGCTATTGACTACAACTGAGACAGAATCAAAAATCATTGTAATATTAATGAAGAAAATTTCATGGAAATTGTTACTTTTCTTTTTGATAACACTTACTTTTCATTTAATAACAAAATGTATAAACAAACTTTTGGGTGTCCTATGGGACAAAGTTTATCTTCTATTTTAGCAGCATATGTTATGGACTAAATTTTAGACACTAGTTTACCAGTATTATCGTTTAATATTTTCCTTCTTAAAAAGTATGTTGATGACTTAATTGTCGGACTGCCTAGGGATGGGATAGATGAAATCTTATTTACCTTTAATAGTTATGACCCACACATTCAATTCACAATTGAACTCGAGGACCAGGAGAACTCAGTTCCATTCTTGGACACCAGGTTTATTAGATCTAGTGATAATAGTATATTGTTACGCAGCACCCTGCGGCTACCATAGGAAACGTACAGATAGAAAAAGAAGTGGAATGTTACTCATCGCTCTACAGTGTGCTGCGGTCGTCATAAGTAAAAGTACAAGTAAAAGAAGATAGAATATTCCAGAAATGTCATTACAAGTCAAGAATATTCTAGATGACATTTAGAGAAGGTTCCAGAAGGACAAGCAAGCTATATAAGTCGACGACCTGATGTCAGAGGGTCAGTTTTATGATAGACGTTACATGTGAATGTTATCAGTTAGAGTTATTGTATCAGTTGAATTGAGTTATTGTAAAAGTTGAGTTCAAATAAATTGTGATACCAAAAACAAGGGTAACATTGGTGACAGCGGTGGGATACAAAGTAGAAGTTCATGGCAAATACTAGATCCACTGAGTACGAAGCAGTTATGGACACTTCAGGTCCACCAGCATAGTTTTTGAAGATGGAAGAGGAGAGAGTAAGGCGAGAAGAGGAAAAGGAAATGCGTAGGAAGGAAGAAGAGGAGGAAAAGGAAATGCGTAGGAAGGAAGAAGAGGAGGAAAAGGAACGGCGTAGGAAGAGGAGGAGGAAAAGAAACGGCGTAGGAAGGAAGAAGAGAAGGAGGAAAGGCGTAGGAAAGCAGAGGTAGAAATTATAAATGGTTTGATACAAATTTAGGAAAATTTCAAGCAAGAGGTAGGTCAGCTTAACAGTCGAGTAGATATCTAACAAGAGAACTTAAAAACTAATTTGGAAAATTTACAAACTAATTTAGAAGAGCAACAAGAGAATTTAAAAGTTAATTTGGAACAACAAAATAATCTAAAAGCTAACTTAGAGCAACAACAAGAAAGGGCTAGAGCAGACTTGGAATGGCAAATTAGAACTGAAATAGTTGAGTTAGAAAGAATTCGTAGCCAAGCTCCAATAAGCAACGTTGAAGCTGAAAACACTACGTCGTCTTCATCCAAGCCACATTCGAATCCCAGTTTCACAAAACTTTACTAACAAGACTCTTAAGGATTATTCACGTTACACCGTGCCGAGACCGGGCCGTGCCCCGGGCGGGACACGGTCACACATATGAAGTATGCTTTTTTATGAACCAATTCATAGTCGACCGGGCAAAGTGCGTGGCACGGCCGACGCGCGGTCGGAACACGGCGCCGAATTGTCGGTATGTATTTTTCTCCGGCCTCGACCCGGTTCGGCCACGCCATCCCAAGTATTTGGATTCCAAATACAAAACCGTAATTTGGAGAACAATAGGTTCTGAAATTAACCAATCTGGTAAGTATTTATTTTGTTTTTAATTCACAAAAATTGTTCTATTTTACAAGTTTTCTCATAGTAAGCAGTTAGGTATATTATACTACAAGTGACGTAGGTATCTATGCAGGATTTTTTGTTCAAAATGCCTAGCAGTTTATTCCAAACAGAACAAAATACAGTCATTCATATAATCTTTTTTTGGAATTAAACCACTATATTTGTTAAAATATTTAAATTTATTATAATTATAAGAATAAATTTATAACCACTAATGAATTTCCGAAATAAAATAAAGTCAGTCAGAATTAACAGTACGTGCTGTTGTCGAAGCGAAATATGATTTAAAAAGCTCTCTCACGGTGAATCCATCATTAGAAGGTCTTCCGGGCTGAGTGCTCAGTGAATTCAATAGATGTGGTTGTGAATCCTGTATTCCTTGGTTCATTAATCCCGTGTAATCTCTTCGTTCGCATAGAAAATTGTGAATAACGCAAGTAGATAGAATAACATAATCAACATTTTCTGAAGTAAGTTTCATTCTTCTGCAATATATTCTGAATCTTTGCGTCAAAATGCCAAAGGCATTTTCGACGAGTCGTCTGGCCAAAGAAAGTCTGTGATTGAAATTCGTTTTATCTGCATCACTCCTGTTGAGTGATGTCCTGGATACGGCCGCATTAAGTATGATTTCAGAGGAAAAGCTTCGTCGCCAACTATTACAAATGGTGCAAACGTCATGGAGTTGGGTAAATTTCGGCCTATGTGTATATTAAGCGTGCCGTTTTCTAGACGCTTTCCTAGGTTGGAACTTGCGAAAATGCCACCATCACTGTTTCGCCCATAAGAGCCAACTTCAACTGCAATAAATTTGTAACACGCGTCCACTAACGTGTGTTTATAATTATGATATACAGAGCCACTTCTGGCAGGGGCCTCGATAACAACATGTTTGCCATCTAATGCGCCAATACAATTCGGGAAACTCCAAAGCCTGTGCAAATCTTGTGCAATTTGTTCTCTTTTTTCAGACGGTTGAGGTATAAACTCTTTCATTAATCTTTTGACGATAGAGCGACAGGTGCTGTGTATAATTTCACTCACAGTTGAATGGTCCAATCGAAAACTTACGAAATAGTTTTGAATGAATCCCCAGTCGCCAAGAACCTGCAAATAAGAAATATTTCTATAACTAAACACATTATTGTAATAGCTATACGTATAAATGTATATACATTCACAATAATGTTTAATGTTTTTTATTTCCTTCTATTACAGATGATGCCTGTAAGAAAAGATGGGGAAACATACGAGATAAGTACAAAAAGCATTTGAATAAACGTAAATCTAAAAGTGGTCAGGGTGCTGCGGTTATAAAAAAATACAAAATATGAAGAAATTTTAAGTTTCCTACTGCCTCACGTACAGGAGCGACAAACGATAACAAATATCGAATCAGAGAACGAACTGACGCAAGACGAAACAGAACCAATGCAATCCACACAAGCTACTACGGTTCATGAAGAAGAAATTGCTAATGTGGACCAAAGGCAGCAAGAGCAAGAACCATCAGTCATTTTGCAACCTAACTCGACTCCATTAACTGATCCCAAGACAACTCTTCAGTCAACTGCACAAACTGCTCGTTTCAATAAACGCAACCGTCGTTCAGTTCCCAAATCATCAGCCCCAGCCATATGCGTCCAATACCTTAATGGAATATATACTAAAAAACAATGAAATTCCCAATCAAGACATTAATCCAATTGATGCTTTTTTCAACGGTCTAGCAGCCACGATAAAAAAGTTTTCTCCCTACTATCAGCATGTTGCAAAAGGAAAGATTTTTGCAGTGGTTCAGAATTTGGAATGGAAACAGTTGCAATCTGCAGAGCCTTCTACATCCTCGATGAGTGGACAATCGTTATCTTATAATTCAACGCCAGTGTATTCACCGCTTCCAATTCAAACACCGACTCCTTCTGGGAACCGACTCCTTCGACATCAACCACTGTCTTAGATATTAGTTTGCCCGGTTATTTTTCACAGTTTAACTAAATGTAAATTAACATAAATAATAAACATAAATATTAACATTGATAGTTGTTAACTTAATTTTTTTTTTATAATTTTAAAATTTATTATCTACCTGAGACAGACTGCCAAACGTTCAGTGGGAGATATAGGCTTCTGAAATCTTGAATTTTTTCTTGTTAAGTCAGGTTCTACTTTTTGAAGTAAAATAGTGAAACATTCTTTGGACATTCTAAAATATCCATAAAATTTGCTCTCATCATCTATCAATTCCTTGTAGAGCGTTGCAAACTCTCCTTCCAATTCTCGTTTTCTCCGGGCTGGATGCACACCCCATTTTCTTTTTGAAGTTGCAATTTGTGATTCCAATACTTGGTCATCAATGGCAATTGCGATAGCTGTCAATTCAAATTGCGAAAATTGCATTTCAAAACACAAGTCGTATTATATCACGCAAGTGAAAAACGGCGAAAAATATACCTTCTTTAAAAAAAAAGATGGACGCTTGACAAAATTCGTTACCGACACGTACTCTGTACTCAAATAACAGCCCGGTGTAGCATGAATGGCTGACGCGGTCGGCGCACGCTGACAACGATGCGGCACGGACACGGCCCGGTCTCGGCACGGTGTAACGTGAATAATCCTTTTTAAGCCACCCACGTTTGACGGTCAGACAACATGGGAAACATATCGACTCCAATTTGAAGCTGCAGCTAGAGCCAATGACTGGACCGAGAATGAGATGAAGGCTTCATTAATAGTGTCATTGCGAAGTCAGGCAGCAACTATTTTACAGTTACTTCCCCAAGGAGAACCCAGTTACTCATCTCTCGTCCAAGCTTTGGAGACAAGATATGGCCAGCAGCATTTGAAATAGGTATTCCAAAGCCAGCTAAAAGTTCGTAGTCGGAAACACGATGAGAGTCTACAAGAATTCGAAGCCGATATTAAAAGATTGCTGCATCTGCCCTATCCACAGGCACCTAAAGATTTTTTAGAACAAATCGGCATACAAGCATTCATTGATAGACTACAGGTCGTTGAAATGCATAAACAGAGAGTAATGTTACAAATTGAGAATGAGTGCAGATAAATATGAAAGTTTGGTCAAAGGAAATGAACTATATCCACTTGCATTCATAGAAAAATTTCAGAGCACCTGCCCACACTGGGAACTTGATACATGGGCAAAAAGGGAAAGATATTTGTGCTACGACATGGTTTGTGTTTTATTAGCCAATCTGGAGATGTCTGAAGAAATTGAAGAAATGATGCTAAATGAATTAAAGAGGAAATTTATGAAAGATAAAAGCTATGAGGAGGAAGAGGAAAACAAACAGCCACTCAAGAGAAGTAGGTTAGACCCAGGACCAAGTATTGAAGAAGAGTTGGATTACGAGTATAAGTCAGATATATTTGAACAAGACAGTGAAGAGGAAAATGATGAAAGTTATGAATTTGAGGATGAAAGCAAACAATTTGAAGCAGATCAATTTGCTTAAATTCAGATACATAGTTCTTGAGGGATTGGTCAATGCTGGAAGATTCCAGGATCACTATGTAAAGAAGTGGAACATTCCAAAACCGAATAAATTATTTGATATAATTGACACCAAACTAACCAGAAACGAATAGAAGTTAAAACAACCATCAACCCAGAAAAGGTCATAAATGAATTCCTAAACGAGCGAACCACAATTGAGTTTGGGCATGTTTCATTAATAATAATCAATCTCGACAATTTTGACATAATGACAAGACTCAAAAATGAAAAAATGCCGGGAGAAGACAAGGTAACTAGTTTCTTAGCTCTAAGAAGAACAGTGATGAAGACTTACAACCTTGAGGACACAATCATTATGGAAAAGGAACTCTCAGAAATTATTTTTAAACAGGGAAAAGCACTTGAATATATTAATTGTATGAAGGAATTTATATAAACAAGAATAAATGAGTCAATCACTGGAATCATAGAGCCAACAAATCAATCACTTAAAGTGATCACCAAAGAAAAATTATTCGAATGCCTTACAGACCCCACCATTCCAGTGGGGGAAGAGGAATGCAAGTATAAGGTAATCATGTGTCCGGCCTTTTTATTGCGATCCAATCCAATTAGTAGAATATACTGATGAACATGCTATTGATGTTTCTCAACCTAAATCTAAGGACTGAGGACCATCAAACGAGAATGAATGAGTGCTACTAAGCCACGGAAGAATTAATAGAAAATTACTAGCGTTCAGATGTAAAAAACAAGAGGTTTGGTTTCATCCACAGGGGAAAATTCTAAACTAACTGTTCCAATAAAAAACTCCTTAATGAGGGAAAAAAAGAGTAATTCATAATCATTTTGCAGAAAATATGAAGCAAGAAGAAAGGGGCCTTATGAGTTCTCATTATGGGGAAATTTATGGCTGTCCCATTTTCAGTGAATTCTTTATTCATATCTTCATATAATCCTTCATACCATGATGGATAGTTTTTTCGCTCAATTGGGTCCCTTTCTTCTTGCTTCACATTTTCTGCAAAATGATTATGAATTACTCCCTTTTTCCCTATCACTTTGTCAGAAGCTGCAACGGAACTTGGAAGGCCCCTACACCATCCTCAAAAAAAAATCAACGACCAGATCTACCGCATTCAGTTGTCAACGAGTAGTAAACCCAAGGTAGTTCACATTGAGAAGTTAGCGTCATACCGTGGTTCAGATCCTCCCCGTTGGCTCCAACCAGATCCCAGTAATCAAGTTATTCGGGGCGAATAACTAGAGAAGAGGAAGCAATGTTACGCAGGGTAACAATATTAATAGATTGGTATAGGAAACCTTGTCATTTAGGTCGTTATCTAAACTTTCACTCGTATCATAAATACCAAATGAAGGTAAATTTGGTAAAACAAATGAAAAACAGAGTACGTAAAATATCTGACAAAAGTTTCCATAATAAAAATCTCAACATTTTAAAACAGCTGCTTTATAGATAATTCTTACCCTCCTAGGTTGGTAAACAACATATTATTAAACCTATCGTCAACGTTAACAGGTGTTGCTCAAATAGGAGATCAACAAAATAATGAGAACCAAAGAGTAAGTGTGACTAACAACCAGAATATCAATGATAATAATGATCCTCCCCAAGAAGTAGCCAGTTATGTGTCACTACCTTACATCAAAGAGATCACACCTAGGTTCACTAAAATATTGTTAATTTAAAAATAGCTAACAGAACAGTTCTGACAATAAATTCAATTTATAATAAAGTTAAAGATAAAACACCTAAATTCTGCTTAAAGAACATAATATATAAAATACCATGTAGAGACTGCGATAAGGTTTACATTGGTGAAACCTCTAGAGCACTTAGTCAACGAATAACTTCACACAAAAGTGATTCAAGATTGTACCCAGAGAGATGCTCGTTAGCAGAACACGTTAACAAATTAGATCGTATAATGAATTACGACTCTGCTGAAATTCTTGATGGAGAGAGTAACATGATTTAAAGACTTCTCTTAGAAATGGCTTGGATATCCCAAGAAGCAAATTGTATGAATAAACGGTCTGATATAAAGCATCTTAGTGATATTTACTACTTTTTTGCTTAGTACTAGTAACACTTAAAATTCTTTTAATGATAGAAACAGCATTTTAGCAGATGACATTTAAATTTAAAAACAAACATAATTTTTGTATAATATTAAGTAAATTATTAATTGATATCAGTTTTTGCATCTCGCTTAACTAGCCAACATGATTTATGTCTCCACTACTTATATGTGATAGGTACGAGTAGTGGAGACATAACGTCATATGTGTCCCTCTCTACCTAGGACGAATGGTAACTGACAACTACCATGGGCATAAATAATTAAATTTTGAAGGGTTGTACAGCTTTTGCAATTAATATTTTAATAAAAAATAATTTTTAGTCAAGGTCAAAGTAATTATAAACATATATTGCAGCCTAGTTAGATAGTTAGCATGTGATATGACTTAGCTACTCGTAGGTGATAGGTATGAGTGGTTGAGACATATCTTCATGTGTGTCCAGTGGCGGCTCGTGATAATTTAAAATGGGTGTTCACTTTTTCCAATAATTTTATCATATGTAAGTTCGGATCAAAACTTTGTACAAAAGTCAATATCGCTGTTTTTTTTTATTATTTGAGTTTGTATTAAGTGTAGTTATTATTATCAACATTATACTGTTTTCAAGCCCTACAACTATTAATAAATGAATATTTTAGTTAGTGTAATATTTGTTTTGATTTAAATACGTTGAAAACCATCTATAAATATTATTAGTTAGTAAACAGACTTGTATTTATAATTTGAAATTATTTTTAAATATATATCTGGTTATGTAGAAAGCTTGACATTGATTTTTGTGTAAAAAAAATTTATATGAAACTTTACCTACCATTTTTTAGTTTTTATTGTAAGTTTAAAATCATTTTCACAATTTGTCACAGATGTCAAATAAAAAATATATTTTTTAAATACCTTTTATTGACAAATAAAATAAGAACTAAAATGTTTTAAATGTCTATTTTATAAGATCAGTCCCATCACAATACGTAATATTACACAGACACAAACTAGAATAAAAATATAAGTATAATGCCTGGAATTTTAAATGATACTCTTCGCAGTTTAACAGACCCCCTTAACCCCCATTTTTAAAAAGATTGTTTTCACAATCAATAGGTCTCATCTCCTTATAGACCTTGATTTTTGCATAAAAATTTCATGTTAATATTGCTTCTCATTTTTGATTTTTTTTTTAATTTCAACCCCCCTTAAATACCCTATATTTAATCAGATTTTTTTTTATAATGAAAGGGCTTCTTCTCCTTTTAGAGATTGATGTTTGCTAAAAATTTCAAGTTTTTCAATTAGGATTTTTTTTATATTTTAACCCCCCTTAACTCCCCAATATATTCATATTTTTTTCAGTATAAATAGTCTTTATCTTTTTATAAAGCTACATTTTTACTAAAAATTTCATATTGATATTGCTTTTCGTTTTTAATTTAGGATTTTTTTTTAATTTCAACCCATCTTAACCCCCTATTTTTAATCAGATTTGTTAAAAATCAATAGGCTTTGTCCTTTTATAGAGCTTGATTTTTGCTTAAAATTTTCAAGTGACTTATCGTGCAGACAAAAAATGTGACATCGGACAGACAGACAAAGTAAACCTATAATACTCTTCACATAATACTGTATGAAGAGTAGAAAAAAAAATGTAAAAGGTAAAATAAACAATTTAAAAAGTTCAACAATAATATTCAACTTTGTAACCTTTTTTTTTTCTTTTGACAAAGAGTTTAGGTTATATATAGCACACCAGCTCTACTGTTGGTGGCATAAAGGTGTGAGTAAGGATTTGTTGCCTTGAAATTTAATTATTTTAAATTGACTTTAGATACACTTAAATAAAATACAAAAAAGAGTATTTAAACCATAGATGGACGCCACTGATTTTTTTATAGATTAAAAAATTTGGTATTATTTGATAAAGAAATTTTTAAAATCTAAAGGTAAATTCAAAAACCATAGTAAATAAAATTTAAATAATTAAACCATAAATACACGAATCTGCAAATAGACACTTGTAGAGATTATCATGATATTCTGTGAAATAAAAGTCATACATAATTTAAATTGAATTTAATAGAAAAATAAATGAAAGTGATATATTAACAATATTTTCTCAATTTGTTCGATGAGCATTAAATTATACAAACGTTCTTTGCTCAGAAGAGAAATAATGATATATTAACAATATTTACCCAATTCATTTGATGAATCAAACTCTAAAAGTAATAAAATTGGAAGTATTTTTTAAATCCACTTATAAACACTTAAATTTATAAACGGTAGGAACAATATATTTGAAAATATTCAATTCATTTTTAAACAGTTAAATTTATAGTCAATAGAAATCGTGTAATTGAGAATATCCTCTCAATTCATTCGCCAATAGTTGGAGAAATATATGAATAATAAAATAAGAAGGTTTATTTATACCTATCCGAGACGTCTTGTTAAAATTAAGGTGTATTGTTTTGAGTACTCAAAATAATATTTACAAAAGGGTTGTAAATAAAGGAAACAAAAAATATTCTTAAAACTAAATCATACAGAAAATAAAGAAACACCCATTGTTGGAAAATAACTAACGTTATTCTCCGCCAGAAGATATCAATTATTTTACTCCTCTTTCCCCTACGCCGCTAGTCAGCGAATTTAAATATATTTGTTTCTCTCGCCCCTTATTACATAATTAAATGCTAAACCGCATCTAACATCATGCAACCAACATTACATTTGCGTCTGATAGGTACCAATGGTAGTTCATGACATAATTCCAACCAACCCTGGCACTTCGCGCTCATTTTCTATCTCCTCTCACATACGGTGCAATCTCGGGCATTCTAAAGACAGAAGCAGACTTAAGTCAAGGTGAGAAGGGTGTGCGAGTCAATATATGTGTTTTTTTTTTTCCGCACTTTGTGGGCGTTAGCCGGCCGGCATTCTTATTTTATCGTAAAAGTTAATAAAAACTCATTAGCTCGGGGTGTTATCACAAAAGAAATTTTATAAAAGCAAGTAGCCTCACACTAAACATACTCTAGCGTTGTTTTGTGCCTGTGTCGTATCAACAACTTGTTAATTTGTTGTATAGTATTGTAATAAACTCGTATCAAAAGTGGTGTCGCAGTTTGAATACCCGAAAGCAGTAAGATCTTCATACAGTCCATTAAAAACACACAAATATAGGGAGAAATCAGAAAATTACCCCATATTTGCGCACCCATTTCAAAATATAAGTAAAGTGTCTAAATAGACATTGCGAACATATTGTTAAAATTAAAGAAAAAAATAATAAATACCAAAACATAATCCTAGGTCTGACAGCGGCACTAGAAAGAGCCTCTGTTAGGCTACACACTGCACACCCAAGCTCATCATGTTACAGGACTACTTGGGGCACGGGACCATCGTAAAATAGTTCGAAATAAAAAGGAAATCTTTGCTTCGCAGGGTAAATAAAACGGCAGCGTATTGGCAAGACAGA
Organism: Psylliodes chrysocephalus; assembly: GCA_927349885.1. Classification (NCBI taxonomy): domain Eukaryota; kingdom Metazoa; phylum Arthropoda; class Insecta; order Coleoptera; family Chrysomelidae; genus Psylliodes; species Psylliodes chrysocephalus. The sequence continues at coordinate 59,598,498 of OV651820.1, forward strand.
ATTCCATTCTGTAGCTTTCTGAGAATAACCACCCACGGTTGGCTATCTTGTTCATCCACGGGAAGAACCCTATATATGTATTAAACTATGAGTGTTTTGCCAGACAAAGAAAATGCAGGAGCAGCAAAGGAAATGACTTACCTCTTTTGAAGGTTTTCTCTGCTACCGGGATTCAACAATACGTGGAAGAACGTATCTCTCGACGTATCACTTGCCTCAGATTTTGGTCAAAAACCAGATTCATCCAGAATAAAAGTAACATAAGCATTGGCAGGGGGGCCCTTGGACAAAACAAAAAGCTCGGAAACTATTACTCAACACTATTTAAAACAATACGGAGCTAAATCCCAACGGCCGTCTTCACAGATCTTTTATATATATTGTTTAGTCGTCTTTCGTCTTCTTCCAAAAATCAAATCGGAAAAGGCCGAAAAAAAAGTTACTTTTTTTAAAATGACAGCTCGATTATAGAACTGACAAATTTATAACGAAAAATGTTGCCAACCTATTAAGACCAAAAAGAACTAGTGTTCAGCCAGTTTCTCGTGTCTCATATTTATGGTCAAGTATAATTAAAGAAAAATAATTATTAAACAAAATAAAAGAAATGGAATGATAAAATATTAAAATATAACCCTTACTCTATTCCTATGGTTATTTACAAAATTATGCTGTGTCTGTAGACAGATCAAACGAACGTGTGAATTGTACTGACTGGCAACACCGGTTTGGCTGGCAACCTTGTTTGTGAGCGGCGCGCCAATTAATGGGTACTTTGACAGTTTGAAGGATCTATTGGCGTGTTGTCTTCTCTTTTTAGCTATACGAATTAAGCATATCGTCTCACTCGTGTTAGGCTCACTCATCATAATGCGCCACAGACACAGTATACTTACAGGCAGAGGACAATGATGTACAAAAAAATATTAAAAAACACGTATGAAAATAAAAATATTAAAATTAAATTTATATTTTTATGTTATTTATGTAATATTAAAATAATGTGTTTTTATAAAATTTAACTGGGTGTTCACTGCACAAATGAACCAATGGAGAAACCGCCCCTGTGTGTGTCCCTCTATACCAAGGACAAATGGTAACTGACAACTACCAAAGCTACAACCAGTATATTAAATTTTTCCATAATTTAATAGTTTTTTTAAATGGAGTGAAAAAATGAAGGAAAAAAAATAATTTAACAAATGATGAATACAGGATATTTAGCCCATATGTGACGTAATTCATCGACTCCGATGTGATGGGTTGGAGTGGATGAGTTACGTAACGTATTTTGTCTGATTAGAACTAGGACAAATGGTAATTGACAACTACCATGGCAGGATAATTAGTTTATTATACAATTTGTTGCTATCACAATATCGAGTTCAGGTTAAGCTAGGATTACTAAATTTGGCATACAATAGACTTTTTACCTACATAATTATAAGAGAAGCTAATGAACATGCCTAACAATTCAATAGAAAATGATGATACATGTTCACAGAGTGAAAATGGTCAGGTTTGGAATGAAACTTTAAACCCAATAGAAGTATTTGAAATGGAAAAACTTAAAGATGTTCCAGATACATTAGATTTTACGTACTGCTCCTTAAGCTGCCGATCCAATTGAATGGGTAAAAGAAAGAATTAAAGATATTGTAAATAAAGTAACTGCAGGTGCAGAGGCTAATGATAAAATCGGTTTTACATTTTGCTCTAAAGAATATAGTCGTGGTGACGGTTGGATATGTATTAGACCTGTTTCTGAGGTAAAATTGAATGACATGGGACATGATTTCTTCCGTATACCAGTCAAATTCGTCTGGTTTAGACACTGAGCCGTTCTGTCTTAGTGCAACATTTGTAAAAATGCCTAAAGGCACCGGTAGAATAAACAAATATAACAATTTTGATGAAGAAAGTTCAAAGCGTAAAGATATTAATACTATTAAAAACAAAGACCACCTCTGTCTCGCTGGAGCTGTTGTAGTTGCTAAAGCCTATGTAGATAACAGCCCCGATAAAATTAAAATATGCAGAAACTCACGTATTGAAACTCAGCAAACATATGTTTTATTAGAAAATAGTAAAATTGTAATTCCAAAAGAAGGTGCTGGCATACCAGAATTAGAAAAATTCCAATAGTATCTACAAGACTATACCATAGTTGTTTATAAATATGGAAACAAGGGTCGTGATATAATTTACGAAGGGGTAGGGGGCCCTAGAAAAATTAATTTGATGTATTACCAACAGTACTACAACGTGATAACGTCATTAACAGCTGCATTTTGTTGTAGTTATTTTTGTGATAAATGTAGCCTTCAATAATAAGAACGATCACAAATGTGAGAGGAAGTGCCCAGCATGCCGTCAGACACCGTCCTAGCCAAAAGATCTTATTATGTAATATATGTAACAGAAACTTTAAAGGTCAACAATGTTTTGATAATTATATTGCTAATATACTATGTGAACAAATTCATAACTGTAAAATATGTTTCAAAACGATTCTCACGAGTAGACAATACAGTTGTGGGGAAGTTTTTTGTAAAATAAGTAGAGCTCATAAACCTTCGCCTCACAACTGCTTTATGCCAGTAGAAAATGGTAAACCTACATTGTCTGGAGTGTTATTAGTTTTTTACGATTTGGAAAGTACTCAAGAAACACTTACGCCTGACGGTTCACACCTATATAAGCCCTAACTTATGTGTGTACCAACCAACACTGTAAGCACTGACATAAAATTATGTAGTTGCGGTATTAGACAGCAAGTTTTAAAAATTGAGCCGGTGGCACGATTTATGGAGTATTTAATAAATTAAAAGAAACAGTTTAAAAAAATATTTGTGATTGGCCATGATGCTGGACTTTATCAGTTTATGCTTAATTGAGTTCTAACATCTACTGACCTTAAACCAGAACTTATTACCCGAGAAACTAAATTACTTTTTATCCGTACCTCTATGAGAGTCCGGTAAAAGAAAAAAGAGGGTGCTAATACCCATGCACTTGAACGGACATTAAAACACCATATCAACGGACATGACAAGGATAGTGGAAATAAATATACAGGGTGAGTCGGGAGGAGCGCACCAACTCTAGGAGTATATTATACACGTGAAAATAATGTAAAAAAACTCATATGTTTTATCCGATTTTCATTTGTTTTCAAGTTATGGCGTAATTAAAAATGTTTATCTAGCTTTCCACTTCTGAATTTTAACATTATCAAAGTATGCCATATGTTCAAGGCTCAAAGGCATTTGATAATTCTGACGTTTTGATGAACTGTCAATGTACAGTGAACAGTAACTGAACGTTTAATTTCGAATTTATGTGATTGTTAGTGTTGCAAAATGCCAGATACTTATTCAAATTTAGAATATGCAAATATGGTGTTTGTTTATAGTTTCTGTAATGGAAATGCTACAGCTGCTGCTGAAGAATATCGTCAACATTTTCCACACCGAAGACATCCTGATAAAAACGTATTTATTAGAGTTTTCAACAAATTGTGTGACACTGGTAAGCTTCTCAGTGCTTTCATAACATCTGAACGCGCCACTCGACAAGGTTTTGTAGAAGTAGAAAATATTCTGCATCTAGTAGAAGAAGATGCAACTACTAGCTCACGGAGAATTGCCACTCAATTGAGAATTCCACAAAAAAGAGTGATAAACACACTCCACGAGCAAGGCTTACATCCTTATCACGTACAGAGAGTACAGCACCTACAATCACAGGATTAAGTAGACCGTATGGAGTTTTGTCGGTGGATAAATAATAATCATCGTGTTGTATCGAGTATACTCTTTACGGATGAAGCTACATTTACCCGTGATGGCATTAATAATACTCGTAACTATCATGTATGGTCAGACGAACATCCCCACGCAACAGTCGAAAGCAATTTTCAACATCGGTTTTCTGTAAACGTGTGGTGTGGTATGGTTGACAGTTATTTAACTGGCCCTTTCATTTTGGAGAATCGTCTCACAGGAGACAACTACCTCAATTTTTTTACAAAATGAATTACAAGCCCTGCTAGAGTATGTTCCTGTAAATATTAGAATGCAGATGTACTATCAGCACGATGGAGCTCCTGCACATGTCGCTCGTCAGGTCAAGCAACATTTGGACGAATGTTTTCCAAGGCGTTGGATTGGTCGTGGAGGTCCTATTAATTGGCCTGCAAGATCTCCAGACCTCACACCATTAGATTTTTGTTTATGGGGCTGGATGAAAAATGAAGTCTACAAAATAAAAGTGGACACACGGGATGCATTAATTAGACGAATTGAGAATACTGCAGACCATATTAAAGAAGAAAGAAATGAATCAATTAGGAGAGCAACAAACGCTCTTCGTAGACGAAGCAGAAAATGTTTAGAAGTCAATGGCGGTATTTTTGAACATTTATTGAAAGAACGCTATGATTAAGAGAATTTTTATGTGTAAATTTTTTTATTTGTTAATAGGCTATAACTTGAAAACAAATGAAAATCGGATAAGAACATATGAGTTTTTACATTATTTTCAGTCCTAGAGTTTGGTGCGCTCCTCCCGACTCACCCTGTATATAAAAAATGATTTTAAACTTATATTAATAATTGTAATGACACACCCCAAACTTTGTACTAAAGGTAAGCCAAATACATAATTAAAAAAATGTTAACTATAAAAAAAAATTCTTGTAGAACTGTTTTTGATGTTTAAAAAAACAAGGCATTAATGCCAAAAAAAAAATAATATTTACCAATAATAAAAAAAACTACTGAAGAAGGCACTGATCAGTGCCGAAAGCTTTACCCACACATACACGAGTTTCATTTCTCACTAGCACCTAAAACCCAAGAACTACAAAGAAAAAAATATAAATTACTTTTAATGAGTGTGGGAAATGTTAAGTTTATTGACTCTCTTAACAATTTTCCCATGCCTTTTTTAAATTACCTAAAGCTTTTGGGCTCAAAAAAATGTAAAGAATGGTTATTTTTCCCACTTATTTAACCCTAGAACACGGGTCATTCGTAAATTTTACGAAGCTCGTACAACATCGTGTTTTTTCACCACTTCTGGTTATTGTATCGGATCGCCCGACTGAGACCTTCCTGTCTAGTATTAAGCTAGACATTAAGCGGTCGTTCTGATTTCCGACTCTTAAAATCACTTTTCGACGATAGGTTCGTAAAATTTACGAAACTCCTGTGTTTACGTATTTTTTTATATTCAACTTGATTTTTTAACTATAGTTTTTTTAGTGTTTACTAAAATAATTTTGAGGTAAATTATATTCATATTTTTTTTATTTTGATATAAGTATATTTATAGTATTTTTTTTAGATGTCAAATAAAAAAAAAATTTGACCCAAAAAGAACTGGAGGAAGAAGCGGAACGTATCATCCAAGGTGGTGAAAGTGATCCAGAGCCATTTGAAGATAGTGGCAATGATTGGGAAGAGGATAATGTAGAAGTAGAATCATGTGGCTCCGATAGTGAAGACGATAAAGATAATTCGGCTGATACTCTCGACCAACAAGAACTTAGCCCAGTTCAATCTGAAGAAGAAATAGAACCTATTTTAGATGAAGATGCTATTCCTTTATCACAAGTACGTACTAAATCAAAATATGTAATAAGTTTCAAAACAAAAAGTCTAACAGGCAACAAGTTGGAGTTCAAACTGTCACTTCAGAAAGCCCTTGAAGTGCAACAACAAATCAATACGATACTTCTGGATGCCAGACTAAGTGAACTACGAAATTCTGAAGTTTCTTTTAGACCAATAGAGAATTCCACCCCGTCAATCACATACTCAAATACACATTTTACGGCAATGCAGAGTTGCAGCAAGTCCTCCACTCCTGAAACACCCACTTCTTTTGAAAATTATGGCGTACAGATGCAAGAGCAAAATCGGCCAGCACAAAAAGAAAAACAACTAACGACATTCTTTGCAAATTGGAATGACCAGCAATTCCAGTAAAATTATTTTGATATGTTTTTACGATTAATTTTTAAGTTCTATATAAAAACAGTATTTCTTTGGCATTGGTAATTTGTTTCCCATTAAAAAATATTATACTAAATATATTTTTTTTTTTCATGAAATATTACCTGTATGAAATCCCCCAAAGCAAAGTAGATGGCATCTAAGACTTCCACCAGGAACGTACTAATTGTGTTTTTTGAAATTCGGTATAAATACTGAAATGATGTCATTGAATCTTCAGATCCTAGGTACCGAAGTACTACTTGCAATTTTACTGCTGCTGGAATCGCATTTCTCATAGTTGTATTTTGTTTTTGTAAAAATTGGTGCAACCTTAAAAATTATTATACTACAGGTTGGTATGCCAACAGAAAGTTTAATATAAAAATATAAATATTATCGTAATAAAAAAATTAGGCTCACCTTCTCCAAAAGTTCGTTAAACATGCCCTAGTCAATTCGCAAGAAATTGCAAAAAGACTTGGGGTCCTCCAATTGCAATTCCCTCAGCAGTGTTCCTGATACACCTAATGTGTTCCTACGTCTAATCCACTTTCTTACCCACACTCGCCTTTTTAATTTTTGACTCAACTTCAAATTAATTAGTTCCTCTAATACATCCCCTACTGCAGTTGAGTTCCGACATTTCTGATAATAGTATGTCGCAACCCAAGTGTTGGTACGTGTGACCTAGTGTCATAACGTCGAATGTCAAAAGCTTTCACAGCATTTGATACCACGACATGAATGTCACCGTCTAAACGAGCCTTTAATAATTAAAAATTTGGCACGAAATACAAGTATTTCCTTTTTAATTTTTTAATTAAATAATATAAATGTATTAAGCACAATGATAGACGAAGCCAGGGTCTATAGATAATAGGAAACAGGAATCACAGTAATATTTGTAAATATCTATTAGAATGTAACAAATAAATTTGCAACATCAGTTGAAGTAATTTAGTAATAAGATAATATATAGTATAATGTAAAAGGATGTTGGCGCTGATCAATCAGAGGACAGCAGGGGTTTAATATTAGGTACCCTGTCTTGATAGAGCACACAAAGTGTGAGAATAGGGACTCCAACCGCCACCTCAAATTAAGACAGAACTGAATAAATAATGTTAAATGTTTTTAATCTCTATGTAAACAGTAGTATTTCTGTACATTTAGGAGAATAAAATGTTAACTGTCATTAATTGTTTTGTAAATGTACATAATTCTGTATTATAAAGTGGAAAAGAAAATGTAACAAAATAAAATAAAGATCTCATCCTACAAATTCCATGGTAACCTTACCTATAACAAACCTAGGACTGTGGACCGTGATTGCTAGTCACGGGGGTGTTGCCCCCTTTTCCTTTTTTGTATCTAATTTGTTAGATAGGGGATAAACCTAATAATTAGGGATGCAATTACCCAAATAATATTGGATTTCACTATGTCTGGGAAGATCAAATACAAAGCGATCACAGGCTTATCGCGATGAGCTATAAACTAGAGAACACAGAAGTTTCACTATCTGACCACCCTCCATTCTAGGTAAGTCTCTTTGAATTTGGAACAGTATAAAAACCTCCGATCACTTTTGTTATGCATATTTTTTCACATTAAATATTAAATTAAGTTATTTACTTATATAAAATTGTTAGATATTTAGAAACTTAAATAGTTTTCATCCTTTTAGGCCTGCAAATTTCACGCTAACTTCCCGTTAAGCTTAATGCCTACTCTTCAACTTCACATTGACTTCTCGTTAACTGCTACTATCACGTTGAATTTCCCGTTAACTATTTTTCTGGAACATATATATTAACTCAGGGATTTAGGATTAGATAGATCGATATAAATCACTTTATAACCTCACGATAGCGGCCAGAGTCAGATTCCTGGATTCGTATTGTATACCCAGATGATCCTCGAAAAAAAAAACAGAGTTACAAGTCAATTAATCAAATAAAGAATACAAGACTTACCGAATTTTCTTCAGGAATGCTAAGGTAAATACAACCAGGGTAATCTTTATTCGACCATCCAGTTAATATTTTGTCTCTCTAAAATTTAGATAGTGAATATCAGTTGTTGTGTTGAACCATTAGAGTACATAAATACTAGTAGCTTACTAATCTCTTGTAAATATATTTTATCGTTTTTAAAGCAGGTTTTGGCCCTCATAGCGGGTATCTTTTATATGTATTAATTAGTTTTATAGGTTAATTAAATTTGTACTACATATATTTAAAATCCTAACCTATGAACCACGTACTTGAGGGGCCACTACCATAATCATATTTAGAATTGCCCTGGTAAATATCACAAGAGACCCTATTTTTTTTGGTATATTCGCCATTTTAACCTTACAATCTAACATCTTTAAGAAGTGAGGCACGAGGTACGTATTTGGCGATTTGACGTCTGGACAGGGCTTGCAACTACCCGATCGCAAATTGTAGAAGAAAATAGAATAAAAGGAACCAAATACACCATATAGCCTGGCATTTTATTTTCATTATAACCCGACCCTTCCTGACTGAGCTTAGTAAACTTCCTTTTTTTATTAGTTATAATAAATAAATTTGATAACTAGTAAAAATTATATTTAATAACATATCGTGGGCTTACAAGCAAAAGACACTAAGTCAATTTTTTGGAAAAAAGGGTTTTAACGGCACTAAAATCAGTAACTGATGATCTATGTACAGCTAAATCGCACTAAGTCCTAAATGAGCAGCGAAGAGAGCTGCTCACTTGACAAAACGCACTAATTTGGTTTTGGTACAAATCGAATTTATGCAAAACGCATTAAGTCCCTTAGTGCTTATTACATTTCGTTGTCTCTTAAAAGTCACGTAGCAATATGCACTAAGTCACTTAGTGCGTTTTACTTGTACGTAACTTCAAACAATATGTTGTTAGCAAAATTAACACTGTGACTTAGTGTTTATGTGTTTGCCGACACGTGCATATCTGTCGTGTTTGTTCGTTTTCTTTTTATGTTTTGCAAGCAAAATTTAAACAAAAAATGTGTAGTCGGGGTGCTAAAATATTAGCCTTGTTGAAATATAACGAAGAGCAAAGAGAGGAACAATCAGGTAAGCAATAAAAAACAGTTGTTATTTATTTGAGGTTATGTTATTATTTCTAAAGATAATTGTTTTTAATTTTAATTTCTGGAATAATTTTTAAAAAAAAGTCTCTACCAGTCCGACGGATGGTTGTTAATTTTCTGTAATTTTGCCGGCGGACGGTTATATACCGAATGTAGTGGGTTTGATGAATGTAGTGGGTTTGATATTCCCCCTAGGGGCTCGATTCTCGAGATGTAGGAATCTTTTCCTAGAGGATTTATTGACATTTTTACACGTATATGCAAATGTCACGAATTTCCTATACATGTAAACCTGTCAAAAATTCCTATAGGAAACGATTCCTACGACTCGAGAATCGAGCCCCTGGTCGGCGAATTTTTTTTTTATTTTTGGGGGTAATATTAGCTAACCCGCAACAGACTGACCAGTAACCAAGACTCTTTATTTCCTCCCAGGGGTGCGTTAGGGCATTAGCTAAAAAAAAACTATTATTTTTTGTTTAGACTTTGTTCTCAATAACTTGTTCTTAAATACCTATTAAGTAAATGGCTTCTTAGGCTATAATAAAAAAATATAATATTGAAAACAGATTTACACATTTATTTGATCCCGTGTTAATCTGTTTTTTTTAAATTCGCGAAAATAAAATACGTTGTTAATAATATTTATATAACTAAGTAATGGTCTGTCGATTGTGGGTTAGTTTGTAGGCAAAGTATAAATTAAACGATTGCCGGACTACTTTTCCGACCAATATCAGAAAATTTATAGATACATAGGTAATCAATAGAATGCCTAATTGTTAAGTTTGTCGCTTACATAGAAACTTTTTGATAATAAGAATTATTATTGACTTTAGAACATTCATTCTTGACAACACTGCCAATGGTGTCCAAACGCATAGAGAATGAAGAAAATAATTCTCAAATGCCCGATGATGAGAGTATAATAATAATGGACCAAGGAAGATCGGAGATGAATAGTATCAAGCCGGCTACTTCTGTAAGCTATTTTTATTTGGTGAATTTTAGTTTTTTTACCTATGCATAATTTTTATTTTTCAGGACAATGAGCTGATAGAACTTCAAAATTTTTCAACAATGAGAGGCCCGCTATATGTATTAAACAACAGCGATTTAAATGTTCCAACCACCAGCACGTTTGAACAATATGAAGACAATTTTAGCGACTGTGATGATTCAATTATTGATAAAAACTATGAACCAAACATAAGCGATCTATCGGATGCTAGTTCAAATTTTGATATAGAACAAGAAGCAGAACATCAGACAGAGTTCGAAGAAATTAAACAAGAATAGTCTAAGAAAAAATGCAGTTGGAAAAAAGCAAGGCCTGAAAACTGGAAGCGACAAAAAAATAGAAAATTACGAGATGAATGTTTACCGTACAAAAATTCCAAAGGAATTGTTCAAGTGGCTAAGTTACCAAAGCCCGTGGATTGTTCAAAATGCAAATTAAAATGCACGGAAAAATTTTGTGAGGAAGAAAGAAAATCAATATGTAAGAAATATTGGATTTTGGCTTCGTATGAAAGAAAAAAAGACTTTATACTATACAATGTGACAAGTCATGTGCCCTCATCAAAACGCCCCCGTAAAGAAAATGCTAGAAGAAGGCAAAATTACAAAAATTACCATTTTAATAAAGATACCGAACAGTTACAGGTTTGTCAAAACTTCTTCATAAAAACGTTATGCATTTCAAATCGTGTAATATTGTCTGCCTTTGAAGGAAAAGATGAAATGGGCCATTTTAGAAGTATAGACAAGAGAGGAAGAAAACCTCCCGCTAATAAAACCAAACCTGAAGTTATTGCAAAAGTAAAAACTCACATAGAGAGCTTTCCCGCTATGGAGAGCCACTATACCCGCAAATCCAGTGAAAGAAAGTACTTGGACTGCAATTTAAGCATCACAAAGATGTATGATTTATACAAACAACAGCTACAACAGGGTGGTGACACAAAAATCGTTAGCCTAATTACTTATCGTAGAATATTCTGCGATAATTACAATTTATCTTTTTTTCATCCAAAAAAGGATCAATGTTTAATATGTTCAAGATATCAGCAAGCTAGTCCTGAAGAAAAACAACGCCTGCAGGTGAGTTATGAACATCATTTAAGAAGAAAAAACGAATCCCAACAGGCTAAAGCAGAAGACAAGGAGAGGGCAAAAGTGGATGAATCGTTCATGTCAGTAACATTCGATCTACAAAGTGTGCTGCAAATCCCGTCATCTGAGGTATCACTGACGTATTACATGAGAAAATTAACAATGTACAATTTGACCGTTTACGAGGCAGCACCGCCAAATAAAGCTTTTTGTTACTGCTGGACCGAAATAAACGGCAAGAAAGGAAGCTGCGAGATAGGAACATGCTTATTAAAATACATACAAACTTTGTCGCCACAAGTAAAGCATTTATCTTTATTTTCCGATACTTGCGGTGGCCAGAATCGGAATCAGCAAATTGTCGCTTTGCTACTCTATGCGGTTCAAAATTCTCACCTAGAAATTATTGAACAAAAGTTTTTGGAAAGCGGGCACTCATTTATGGAAGTTGACTCCATGCATAGTGCTATAGAGCAGCAAAAAAAATTTGTCTCGGTATATTGTGTCAATGGTTGGATGAACATTTTCAAATTGGCTCGTTATCAAAGAGACAGGAATAAAAACAAACCACCATACGAAGTAGAAGAGATAAAATTCGATCAAATGTTTGACCTTAAACAACTAGCTACCCACTTATTAAAAAATAAAACAATTGATGAAAATGGACAGAAAATAAACTGGCTTAAGGTTAAGAGCTTTAAATATATGAAAGATAAGCCAAATTACTTTCAGTACCGGTACGACCATAGTAGTGAGTATGTCGGCATCCAAATTTCAACTACTCGACGTGGAAGAAGACCAGTTCAAGATCAACCGTTTAAAGATGGCTTACCCAAACTATATCACGAAAACCTAAAAATTAGTAATGCCAAAAAAGAAGACTTGTTGACGATGTGCAATAAGGGGGTAATTCCAGTTTTTCCAGAGTATACAATCAGATAAAAAGGTAACAGATACATTGCCAGATGTAGACCTTCAAGACGAATCAGAAGAAGAACCATAATTTTTAAAACATACATAGTTTTTGTTTTTCTTTATTTTTCTGAATAAAAAATTAAGAATGTGATGAGTCTAATTGAAATTTGCTATTAAAACTCTACAAGTAAACTGCACTAAGTCAATGTTTTTTTTTTCAAATTAATTCGAATTAAGGTACTTAATTTTTTTTTAATTAATTTTAACCGATACATAAGTACCACCCAACATAAACGTTTAATTAACAGTAGTTTATTTTAAAATATAATTATTACAAATATTAATAATTAGGATTAAAAGTTAATTCTATCCATATCTCAAAATGATCTTTTATGACTTAGTGCTCTTTGCTTGTAAGCCCACGGTATGTTCCCTTTTCGTACCAAATATTTCATACCTAGTTTTTGATTTTTGACTCCAGAAAGAAATGTTTTTTTTTGTTGTTTCCTATATTTATATCTAAACTCAATCGGTACAGATTTGTTATGTTTATGCAATAAATTCAATATTAGTTACTAGTTACTAATAGTACAGATAGTAAGAATTAAATTAAAGAAAACAATATATTTTTTATTGTTATTAGTTTTTTAAAAAATATTTTGTAGAATTGGTGGTAATATTTTATTTTTTATTAAAAAAAATCTACAGGCTTGTTTTTATATGATCAGTAGAGAGCGGAATATATGCAAAATGCATATATATATATATATGCATATTTTACCAAAGTTCAGAAAATATTGCATATTTTTCCAAAATTCCGAAAAAATTGCATATTTTACCAAAGTTCAGAAAATTTAAGAAAATATTGCATATTTTCGAAAAAAAAAAAAAATGTATTACTATACTGTGCAAATCAAAAACTGTTTTAACAGATTATACAGATATATTTGAAATAAAGACCTTTTAAATTTTTGTATTTGTTTTTGAGTGTCACTTCTTGTAAATTCTTGATAAAGTATTACCTACAATGCAATAAAACGGTTTATATAAAATTCTCAGTAATTTCTTGTAAAAAATCTACCCTAACATCGGAATATTTTGAATGTTTTTCATTCAGTTTTAATGAGATAGTATCCTCGTTATTTGCCTAGTGAAAAGTCTTGTAATAATTTGTTGTTTTAAAAGTGTCCTAAAATGTCGAGAATTTCTTCGTGGATTATTAACTAACGCACTAACCACTGAGCTACCCACCCCCTACTTTTTTTTAAGTATTTTTAACAAATATGCAATTGCATATTTAGGCATAATTGGACAAAATAACTGCATATTTTTGGTAAAAACGATGCATATATATATATATATATATATATATATATATATATATATATATATATATATATATATATATATATATATATTTATAGGCCTTGGTGGCATCCCTCCATGTTAAAATTGCGTCTGCCGTGGCATCCACGTCCTCGTGGCATCCGATATACAGATGCCACGAGGACTTTCGATGAAACTCATCGCAAATGAAAGGATCCTACCCCTACTAACTCTCGGCAAAATATTGGCGGGATGCCAAAACACCCTATTTTTGTATGTTTTTAAACATGGTAGTTTGAGCAATGACCGCAACTGCCGCCACTTTCGTGTGCTATATATTCTGAGATATATTTAAAGGAGGTAATGGCATCCAATGATATACATATTTATTTTGAGTACCTGGTGGCCTCTGTATATTCCGTTTTCGGTTTGATGGCATCCATTTCGTTGTTGCCAGATCTTATATTGGTTTATAACTCAGCCTTTTCATTTTTATAGATTCTGTAACATACTTTCACTAGAATGAGGCGCCCTTGCGATTTACTTCCGAGAAAATAACATGTGTTTTTAAAGCTATTTTTATTATATCTTTTGAAATATACTGGTTAAATTAGGTACACTTATTCTGTCACTTTTTAAACTGTAATCTGTGAGGAAAACTTTTGTTTTGTATAAAAATTTACACAGATTTGTCTGCCAATGTTGATAAAATTAAAACGCTTTTAATCGTATATGGCATAAGCTATGAGAAATTAGCGGACAAACTGGGCGGCGATGCTTGAAAATGTCAATATTTTTATTCGCTGAAATCTTTGGTTTAGATGGACTTTAGTGTCATGAAATTTAAAAAATAAATAAAAATTATTATTTTTATTGAAAAAATCATTAATTCAGTTTAAAATATTATTTAAAACAAAATATAATTTTTATACCGATTAAACAAAACATTACGACTAACCAATGATTCAAAATATATTTTTTTCTTTTAAAGTCAGGTTTTTTGCCGCCAAACAACTATGGGAGCAGAGAGGGGAAAACACATTTAGCCCAAGATTACAAATACAATTCTTATACTACCAATTCAGTACACTACTTTCAATTAATTAAATCAAAATCATTAAATAGCAAGAACTCCAACATATAATTTTTAGGTCTTTAAAGTTATTCGTATCCGCCGATAAATATTATTCCATCAACTTTCCGTTTGAATTAACTTATTACCTGGAACGTTACATAGTAAGTCTGTTTTTTCTGCCTAGGCAGTAAAAATATATCTTTTTAGGTCTTTAAAGTGTCAATAAAAAGCCGCTTTGGGTACAAGAAACCAAGTTTTTTTTTTAAATATTTGAAAAATGACTAACTTTTAGTATCTGTATAAACGACGTGGAATCATTAATTTTCCTACGAATTTCTTTCAAAACTAAACATATTTACATGTTTTCTTTTCGTTACACCTGACAAATAATGAAACACATCAAACCTTTTTTGTGAAAAACAATTATATTTTTTAAAAAAATATACCTTTATCGCGAGATATAGCGGTAAGTTACAAAATTAAACATATTTTATTTCAACGATTTTGTTGAAAAATCTAGAAATTGTTCAGGTAAACAGTTCCCGAGGTAAGGCCAAACTTTATTCTTGTGTTATTTAAAAAAAAAATTATTCCATTCTATGACTACCAGTTAACACAAACTTTTTCATAAATTTAAATAATTTTTCAAAAAATCAAAGAAGCGACATTATACTTTCCAATTATACAAGGTTCTCCAAGAAAGTGATACATATCAAAGTTTTCCAAAATGGGACACCTTGTATTTCATATATTTGAATTTTCCTTGCCTTTCTTATTATAACAATAAAATAGTCTGTGATTATACAGGGTATTTACCACGCTATAACCAGTTTTATATAAAAATCGTACTGATTTCAAAGACGTGTATAGTGCAAAATAAACATTTGAAAACCATTTTTGTGCAGTAAAAGGTTTTCATTATTAGTCAAAAAAATTTACCGATGTACTACATTTTTAATTTTAAACAAATCTTTATAGGGTACGTCAATACAAAAAATTTTGTAACTTTTTCTATTTGGGACAAATCTATTGAATTCGTTTAATATTATTTTTATTTTAAACAACATTTTTAATAGATAAATGTTAAATTGTCATTTGTTTTATTATGCAAAAAAGCACAAGATTTAATGTCGCGGCTGGTGTTTCATAGGCGAAGCGTAGCTAAGACTAGAAAACCAGCCAAGGCATTAGGAGAAAAAATTATATGTTCCACACAGCAGAAAATTAGATATAATGCCTTGGCTGGTTCCCTAGTCTCAGCTTGGCTTCCGCTATGAAACACCAGCCACGGCATTCAATCTTGTGCTTTTCTGGCTAATAAAACAAATGACATTTTCACATGTATTTATTTAAAATAAGAATAATATTATACGAATTCAATAGATTTGTCCTAAATAGAAATAGTTACTAATTAGAAATTAATAAATTGAAATAATATTTTACCAAATATTTACAACATTATTATACTCTTCACACACAGTAGTCTGTGAAGAGTATTATATGTTTACTTTTGTCCGTCTGTCTGTCCGTCCGATGTCACGTTTTTTGTCCGCACGATAACTCAAAAACGAAACATGATATCTTCTTGAAATTTATAGAAAAAATCAAACTCTATAAGGGGACAAAGCCTATTGATTTTGAAAAAATCGGAATAAAAATGAGGGGTTTAAGGGGGGCCTGAAACTTAAAAAAAATTATAAATCATTTAGGAAAAATAAAGTTCTATGAGAGGACGAGGCCTAATAATTTTTTAAAAATCTGATTAAGAATAGGGGGTTATAGGGGAGTTAAAACTTAAAAAAATCATAATTTAAAAACGAAATATGATATAAATTTGAAATTTTCAGGAAAATCAAGCTTTATACGGGAACAAAGACTATTTTTTTTTTTAAATAAATCTGATTAAAAAGGGGGGTTTAAGGGGGGGTTAAAACTTTAAACAAATCATAAATCAAAAACGAAACATGATATTAACTTGAAATTTTAAGGGAAAATCAAGTCCTATAAGGGGACAAAGTCTAGTGAATTAAAAAAAATTAATAAAAGTAGGGGTTTAAGCGGGGTTTAAATGTAAAAAAATCATAAATCTAAAACGAAACATGATACCAACTTGAAATTTAAAAAAAAATCAAGCTCTATGAGATGACGAAGTCTCTTGATTTTTAAATAGATCCGATTAAAAATGGGGAGATTGGTGGGGGGTTGAAACTTTAAAAAAATCATAAATCAAAAACGAAACATGATATCAACTTTTAATTTTCAGGAAAAATCAAGTCCTATTAGAGGACGGAACCTATTCAATTTTTAAAAAATCTGAATAACAGTAGGGGGTTAAGTTGGGTTAAAATTAAAAAAAAAATCATTCATCTAAGAGAAGTATTATATCAACTTGAAATGTTTAATAAAAATCAAGCTCTATAAGGAGATGAAGCCTATTAATTACTTAAAGAAAAAAATCTAAATAAAATTGGGAAGCCTATTTATTCCCAAAAAAAATGTTTATAAAAAAATCGCTGGTTAAGAGGGTCTGTTAAACTGTGAAGAGTATAATATAGAATGCCAAGCATTATATATCCTCATTCTAAATTTAAAATTGCTTTATTGCTCTTTATTTTATGTATACGATAAATTTTTTGTCTCGATAAAAACATTTTTACTTTTATTCGCTGAAAAATGTTTTTTAAAATAACAACAATAACATATACGAAACCAATAAACACATTTGACACAAATAGGTAGTTACTAGTTAGTACTTTATAAATTTTAATAATATTTAACCATTTATTTGAAATTTTCTTTTTACATTTTTTTATTACTATTTCTTATGTATTTATTTAAATTGTCGTTTCAATAAAAACATTTTACACATATTTAATAAAAAATATCTTTTAAAATAATAATATTTTTACGATTCCAATAAACACATTTTTCCTAAATAGTTATTAATTTTTAAGGATATTGTAAAAAAAAAATTCAATCAATAAATTACAGCTAGTAAAATTCTAATCACTAATTAACACACAGTCTATTTCCAGTCAACCAGTGACCAGTTAAAATTAAACTATTTTGTGAATTATCTTTTTTGTCATTTAGATTTAAAAATCTCCCAAAATTATTAGTTTTAGGTATAGAGAATGCTTAACTCAAATTAAACTTTAAGAAACGTTCTTTTAAATGGTGATATAAAATACAATTAAAGAAAATGGGAAAATGATGTATTTCCGTACTGATGTACCCTATAAAGATTTGTTTAAAATTAAAAAAGTAGTACATCGGTAAACATTTTTGAATAATAATGAAAACCATTTACTCCAAAAAAATGGTTTTCAAATGTTTCTTTTGCACTATACACGTCTTTAAAATCAGTACGGAAAACTTTGATATTGTATTACTTTTTTAGAGAACCTTGTATAACTGGAAAGTATATGTTGCTTCTTTGATTTTTTGAAAAACTATTTAAATTCATGATAAAGTTTTAATCTCAAATTTAACATGCTTTTTAATAGAATGAAATAAAAAAAAAAACATTTTTTAAATAACACTCGAAAATAAAGTTTGGCCTTATGAACAGTTTTCAATATTATAATAATTATTGCCAGAAATAATCCATTGGTAAATTTGTATACGCGAATGAATTTAAATGGCGAAGAGACCAATTTGTTTTTAGATCATTCGATATGCCTAAAATGTTTTTAAAAAGAGATTCTAATTCTTTGAACCGCTCTCAAATAGGTAATAATAAATCATTTCTTTGTAAAGGATTCCATTGTAAAGGTTTCCATTGTAAATAATAAGCTCTGAAATCAAGTGTTGAGCCAGTCAAGCATATGTTACTTATTTAGCATTGTATTTAAAAATTTAACCAACTATTAAAACTTTAGAAAATAATTTTTTTGTAACATTATAAAAAATGTTAAGTTTAATAAATAAAAATGTCTATATTATGTGACACATGCACTGCATAGGTTTTGGAATGGCTAATATCCGAGTTATTTGATCATAAAATAAAATAAAAAGGAAACAAATCTCTTGCAAAATCCAAAGTTTGAATGTTGTCTAATATTACTCTAATTTTTACAGTAATTTTGACTATTAAAGCTAAAAGTAGAGCAAATATATTACTGAAATGAGGATAAAAATCATAATAACAAATATTTAAAAATAAATATAGGGATAGTTTGAGAAGTGGTTGGTTTAAATACAAGCTGTAAGACAATTTTTACCCTATGTACATCATATTTTTTATTTTACTTTATGGAGGACCTACCTTAAATATTAATTAAAAATGTTATACTGCGTTAGTGACAAACAGTTGGTCAAATAAAAAATAATCAAATTTCTTTATTCTACTACAATGCGTGTTGATTTTCAAGAAAAAAAAATTCTTAAGTTTTATTTGTTTCCTATCTGTGTACATACAGATAAGGAAAGTATAGTAATCATGATTTTTTTCGACCTCAAGTTTTTGACGGATTTTTACGTTTCGGGGGCTCTTGAATCCGTTTTAAACTTAAGCTTTAATCCACCCTTCGGTGAACTGATTATATTTTGGGCCTAGTCGGAACATCTGGGGGTACTGTATGGGGGATCTTTTTATACTTTATGGAATACATCTGTTATTTTTGCTTAGAGAAGAAACTTCTTTAAATAAAAGTTTTTCTCTAGAATTTTCCCTAGAATTTTTGCTCCATATATAATTTTCCTAAAATGGAGCGTATTCGAGAAATTTGAGGAAAAGTGAAAATTTAGAATTTTGAACATTTTGAACTCAAAAACGGATTAAAAAAAAGCAACAAATTATAAATTTAAGCTTCAATCTACAATGCGGTAAGCTGCTTAGATTTTGGGCATAGTTGGAACATCAGGGGGTTACTTTATGAGAGAGTAATTTTCTACTTTATTGAATATATCTGTTATTTACGCTTGGAGAAAAACTTCCTTGATTCAAATTTTTTGGCAAAATTATTTTTTCTTCTATACATAATTTTCGTAAAATGACCCGTATTTGAGAAATTTGAGGATAAGTGAAAATTTTGAATTTTGAACATAACTCAAAAGCGGATAAAGAGAAAAACACTAAATTTTAAACAAGCTTTAATCTATTATGTGGTAACCTGATTAAATTTTGGGCATAGTCAGAACATCTGAGGCTACTTTATACAAGGGCATTTTTCTACTCTATTGAATGTATCTGTTATTTATACTTGGAGAAGAAACTTCCTTAAATAAAAGTTGTTTGCAAAATTATTCTCTATATGTTTTCTTTTATACATAACTTTCCTAAAATTGTCCGTATTTAAGAAATTTGAGGATAAGTGACAATTTTAAATTTTAATTAAACATAACTCTTCGCTTCGGCTATGAAACACCAGCCACGGCATAAAATCTTGTGCTTTTATGTATAATTATACAACTATTTTTTCCAAGTTTTAATAGAAAATAGTAACATTATAAAACTAAAAATCCATTAATATTACATGTTTAACCCGAATTTATATTAACTCCAATTTAAGTTTAAAGTAAAATTTTAGAAAAAAAAATACCCTATTACAGTTTTTCTTTGATTGATTTTGTTTACTAAGGAGAACGTCATTTTTGGACTGTTTTTTGTCTTTTTAGAAGTCATAAGAAATACACAAGTTATATATAGAACATTTTTTGCACTCTTTTGGTTTTGAAAATGTACAAATTCTCGAAAATAAATCAAATAAAACAAAAAACTATCCCTGAAATGATACATATTAAAAAAATATTAAAACAGACATAAAATATTTATCTAACTTTTATTTTAATTCTAACTAATTGTAAGCTTTTTAATTTTTTTCTATATTTTAACGCCACTGATATTTTTTAAATTTGTAAACACTCATGTTTTTTTCCTACTGTATATATCTTGTTAAATTAAATTATATTATTTCGAATACACCTCCACACGCTGTAAAACAAAAGATAAGGCTTTAACTGTTTTAAAAAATTACATGTTTTAGTTTCTCATCTTTTTAAAAATAATTTACTGAACCAGAAGATAAAGAATATGTTATCCAAAATATATCTGTCGCCTATAAAATAAAAAATTAAATAAAAATTTATGACCAAATAAACCAAGGCACTTTATTTATTTAAAGTAAAATAAATACGAGCAATACCCAAATATCTATTTTTGGGTCTTTATTCAAAGTACAACTAATCGTCCGTAAAATAAACACATGTGGTTTTAAGGTCTAAAAGGGGCTGAATTTTACACAAACTAGAAACATTTCATGCAATTTCAAACGGATCAGTGTTGTCAAACTTACAGAGTTCACGAAAGACGCTATTAGTATTTTTAAATTCTTCTAAGTATACATGGTGTATATTGGGCGGATGTCATCAAGGGTCATATCTATACGGATGCCACGGACGACTACAATTCAATATATATATATATATATATATATATATATATATATATATATATATATATATTGAGATGTAGCAAAGTAGAAGATAAAAACAATTAATAAGTAGAATAAAGTATTACCTTCATGGTCTTCATAAATAAATAAATCCCATCAAATTCCAAGAAAATGTCCTGATTAATGCTGTGTACAGTTGGTTTATTAAATTAGTAATTTCCTTTAAATATTTTTCACTTATTCGTACAATTATTTGTACAAATTTCCACTTTTGAACCTAAAATGAATTTGATTAATTTGTAAATTGATAAGAATTTAAAATGACACCCTGTATATATGAATTGAAAATTAATAAGAATGACAACTAACTTCAAATATTGAATTGACAGTTGTGCCAACAAAAATAACTAGTTAAAAAATAACAATAATTTAAAAATATTATACTCCTATAAATATAAAATCAATGTAAACGTATTAGAAAAATATAGATTATTAAATTACAAGTGATATTCTTAATAAACTCACCTTATTCAAAGCTAGATCAAAATTTAAAATAGAAGTACTATTCTTATTGGTCAATTAGACTTTATGCATATTTGGCTAAATTTGTACATCGGTCGTTATGTAGAAAACAATTGCAGTGGGTAGAAATTTTTTGAAAAACATCCATTTTACAAAATTTATGCTAAAAAAAAAAGTAAAATTTAGTAAAATAATGAAACCGATTTTAATTAACTAATTTATAGTAATAAGTATTAGTTGTCATCTGTACTGTTGCTTAAATGTATCAGAAAGTTATGTAAGTAAAGTTAATTAATCTTTAAAAAATTAGTGAATTAAAAAACCTACCAGTCTATTGAATTTGTTGTCAAGACAACAATATGGTACATGGACAATCTTCATGGCGAATAGGATAGGTATTTGCTTTGGAACTAAGCAGGTATCACCGAACCAGAGACCAGAGTAAATATTTAGTTTACTTTTCCTTGGACTGATGAAGACAGTAAACAGTGCTTAAAAAGAAACAGACAAAGGTATAGTTTAAAATTGAATTTTAAAACTACTAACTTTATTAAAAAAACAAAACAAGGTTTATTAAATAACCTACAATGATTGTATATTTACCTTGTAACAATTGTAGATATAATCAGTGCGTTTTACTATCCATAAAACATAATTAGATGTTCCATAAATAATTCTTATCAGTCATTACTGTTTAAATTCATTCTTTATAATGGGTTTATCCATAATATAAAATAATTTAGACATGTATTTTGCAGTACACAAGTCTAAAATTCTTGGTTAAGAATATTAAAACTGGGAAACTTCAAAAGTCGTTTTCACATTGCAATCAATATAGATAGATGTAACTTTCTCTTAAATTTTGTGTACCTAACATGGTACAGGTTTATTCATAGTTAAGTTTAATGTACAACAAAAATTGTGGTACATTTGTTTAAAAATGTTTAGTTTGTTTTATAATTGCAAGATAATTTAATGACGTTTGCTATTTACACAAAAAAACATCTAATTTGTTTTGACATTGTAATATAGATAGATGAAACATTTTCTTATATTTTAGGTACCTAACATGGTACAAGGGTATTATTCATAGGGTATTTTCATGTACAACAGAAAACTATAGTACACATGTTTAAAATTGTTTATTTGTTGGAATTATATATGTATTTTGTAGTATTTCAGTGTTTATTTGATAATTAGAATTGGTTTTATTATGGAAAATTAAATATACAGGTAAAATAAAGAATACAGTATATTCATTAAAAAAAAAAAAAATAATAAATATATACAGAGTGTTGAAAGAGAATATTAAAATATTAAACATTTTGGTATAAAAAAAAAACTAATATTATCTACAGGGTGTATTGAAATTCATTCAATATTAAATAAAATCAAATTCATTTGTAATAACTAATAATTCAAAAATTGTATTATTTAAATTAACAAATGGAAACCACTCCTTTGGAGATAAGAGATCTCTGCTCTTAAAATAAAATAGTGTATGAAGGGAATTGAGTTAGCTGGTGATTAAAAAAAATAAATAAATAAAAGAAAAAGGTAAGTGAAATTTGTTTAAATGAAATATAAATAAATTAAAATATTAAAATCAGTGGCGTACAAAAAAAAAATTAATAACAAAATAGTTTATTAAAAAAAAATAAATAGTGTTATACATATACAGAGTGATAAAATATATTAAAAAAAAAATAATTATAATAATTAACATAACAAATGGCGCCCAACGTGGGGCTTTCACGAAAACAAGTGGTGTGGAGTTAAAATATAAAGTGTGTTATTTATATAATAGTGATAGTGAAAACTTTAATTATTAACAAAATGGAGAAACAAATGCAGTTGAGAGGGGGAAAGATAGTTGGACTATCAGAAGAAGGGCAAGGAGAGAATATAGAAAAAATGGATGAAAATATAAACAGAATAGAAAAAGAAGACGATATTCAGGAGGATAAAGAAGGAAAAATAGAAGAGGTTCAGTCAAGACAAAAAGAAGAAGTTGAAAATCCTATCATAAAAATGTTACTATCAATACAAAATAGCCAAGAAGAAATGGGAAGAAAAATTGAAAAAAGTCAAGAAGAAATGGGAAGAAAAATTGAAAAAAGTCAAGCAGACATCAAAGAAGAAATAAAACAAGGAATGGATAGAATGGAAAGAAGGTTTGAAGAAATAGAAAATAAATACATGAAGTTTGAACAGAGATTGGACAAGCAAGAGAAGAAATTTGAACAGATAGATAAAGAGATCAAAAAAACGAATGGATATGTTAATGCGATAAACAAGGAGATACAAAGAGTAGAAGATAATATAAAAGAAGGAATACTAACTAATTTACTAATAGCAGAGGAAGAAACTTTAAAGATTAAACGAGAATTAAAAAATGATATAGTTATTATAGAAGAGAGAATGGATGATAACAGAAAAATTTTAGAAAGTGAAATAAAAGAAGATATTCATAAGCTAAATAATAAAATAGAAGACAATAAGGAAGAAATAACAAATAAAGTGAATAAAAATATAAAGGATATAAAATCAATAGGAAATCAAGTAGACATGAGAATAAATCAAATGGAAAACGAATTAGAAGAAGAAAGACAAATATGGAGACAAAGTGGGGGAAGAAGTGAAATTAGTGATAAAATTATACAGTATAATAATAATAATGAGCCAGCAATGAAATTCGACGGTGATATTAATAAATTACATCCTAAAATATTTATACAAATTTTAGAAAATAAAGTTAAATGGATTAAAAATATGGAAGATTTAAGGGAAATTATTAGAGTAAATCTTATTGGACAAGCGTTATTATGGTATAATAGCAATATAACAGAGATAGAAAGTTATGAAGTATTTAAAAATAAATTTTTAAGTTATTTTTGGGGAGAGAATTCACAATCATTAATTAGGGAAAAATTATATTTTGGCAGGTTTGAATATAGCAGAAGTACAAATCTTAATTATTATGCATTAAAATTATATACAGTAGCTAAATTTCTAGATCCTCCAATGCGAGAAGATGAAATAATCATGTCAATAGCCAGGCATTTCAAAACAGAGGTTGCGGAAACCATAGCCTTACAAAATATAAACAAATTTGAACAGTTTTCAAACTATTTATTAAGAATAGAACGAGGAATGAATATAAATAGGAATAGTAACAATCAATATAATTATACAAATATCAGACAGAATTATAATAATAACAACAATACATCTTACAATAATCGATTTCAAAATGATAGGAACATTAACAATAATTATAGATATCATAACACTAATGGAAATAATAGATACAATAGTAATAATGTAAATAATGACAGGTATAACAATAATTATAACAATAATAATAGATACAATAACTATAATGGAAACAGATACAACAACAATAATCATAGAACATATAACAACACAAACAACAATAACAGACAAGAAAACAGAAATGAAAATGAAACAGGACAAAGAAGAGTAAATTTACAGCATATTTATAGAAGATCAAGAAGCACAGAGAGAGAAGATAACAGAGAAAATAGATATCAAGAAGGAAGACCAGGTGAAAGACAACAAGCAGGAAGAAATGACGTACAGAGGACAGTATCACTTGACGAACTTACAAATACAAATGACAATCATAATTTTTAAATCTGCGCTCTCCAAACAAAAATCTGTACATTTGCAACTATGAACATCCCAGAGAATTTATAACATTAGACGACAATTACAATAATGAAAATGTAAATAATTTAGTAGAAATAAAGGGGTATTATAAAGATCAACCAATTAATTTGTTGATTGATTCGGGATCAGAGGCATCTTTGGTAAATGTAAATTTAATTAGTAAATATTCAGATTTAAAAAACAAAATTATTACCATACCTAAAATAAATTTGATTGGTGCAAACAATAAAAAACTATATGACACTAATAAAATGATTATAATGGAAGTAAATGTAAATAATAAAATCATCATCATGGAATTGTTAATAGTACCTGGAGTAATAACAGATATAGTTATTGGTTTCGACATCTTGAATAAATATAATTGTATAATAAATTATGAAACAAGAAAAATATGTATAAAAGGCAATTGGATAAAATTTGAAGAAAAGTTAGAAGAAAAAGAACATAGCAAAATACTGAATTTATGTATAGAAGATGAAAATAAAGGAAGTTATGAAGAAAAGAAAGAAAATATTGCTGATATTATAATAGATTGTGAAGAGGAGTATAGAGAAGAAATAAGAAGTTTAATTTAAAAATATAGTAATTTAATTAAGGAAGAGATGAGAGTAGCAAAGGACTTTATACATAAAATTGAAGTAAGAAATATAGAAAACTTTAAATCAAAAACATATCCAATTCCTTATAGGTATAAAAATGATGTTGAACAAGAAATCCAATCTTTATTAAAGAAGGGAATCATAGAATATAGCAATACTCCATACATTAATCCATTAGTGATCGTTAAAAAGAAAAATGGTGAGATAAGAATGTGTTTAGATGCAAGACATCTTAACAAATGTAGTGTCCCACAATATGAAGCGCCAATAAACATAGATGCCATATTAGGTAAAATAACAGAATCTTTTATATTTTCAAAAATTGATTTGAAACATTCATTTTGGTTGATTCCACTTGATGAGAGTAGTCGTCAATATACAGGTTTTTCAATAGACGGTGTGATATATAACTTCACTGTTGTTCCGTTTGGACTTCAGAGCGCATGTGCATCATTAGTCAGAGTTCTTCATAGAATACTAAATAAATATGTCAGTTTCGTACTTCATTATATCGATGATATATTAATTTATTCAGAAAGTATCCAAGAACATATGAAACATCTTGACATCGTTTTAAGGGAACTTGATGAAACTGGGCTGAAAATAAATATAAAAAAATGTCAGTTTATTAAAACAGAAGTAACATATTTAGGTTATTTAATAAATAAAACAGGGATACAAATGGATCCAGAAAGAGTACAAATAATAAAAAACTACAAAAGACCTTACAATTTAAAAACATTAAGAGGATTCTTAGGTACATTAAATTATTTTAAGAAACTAATACCTAACTTGAGTGAACTTGAATTGCCATTAATAGAATTATTAAAAAAAGGTGTGAAATGGAAGTGGAATGAAGATAGGGAAAGAGCATTTATTAAAATTAAGGACAAGTTTACAGAAAATTTAAAAATATTTCATCCAAATTATAATATTCCATTTACATTAAAAACGGATGCATCGAAACAACAATTTGCAGGAGTTCTAGTACAATATCAAAATGGTCAAGAAGTTCCGATATGTTTTGTTTCCAGAACAACCATGAACCATGAAAGAAACTACAGTGTAGCAGAACTGGAATTGGCAAGCATAATTTTCAGTATAACAAAATTAAGATTTTATTTACTAGGAAACAAATTTTTCATAGAAACGGATAATCAAGCATTGACATCAATATTAAAGAATAAATTTGGAAATAGCAGGATACACAGATGGTCACTTTTACTTCAGGAATATGAGTTTGAAATCAAATATATTCAGGGATCCTTAAATATTGTACCTGATGCCATCACAAGGATGGATGAAATAGAAAAACAAGACAGTAAACAGATACATGTAGGAATAAATGTTATGAAAAATGAAATTGGTATATATTCAATTAATAATATTTTTAAAAGTCAACAACAACTGACAGATTCACAAAAACAAAAATTATTGAAAAATGAAGAAATTTACTATAAAAAATTGTATGACCAGGAGTTATATGTAATAACAGAAGAGTTAACACAGGATATTATAACAGATCTACATATAAGATATGGCCATCTAGGTATAAGAAAAACTTGGATGTTATTTCGTGAAAATTTCTATTGTAAAAATGATATATCAATAATCAAGAAAATAATTAGTAAATGTAAGACATGTCAGTTATCTAAATGGAAAAATAATCATAATCAAAATATACCCAAATCTATAACAGCATCTAAACCACTAGAAATTGTAGCAATAGATTTTTTGTCAAATTTAACAAAAACTCAAAATGGAAACAAACATTTATTAGTTATCGTTGATATTTATTCAAAATATATTAAATTATACCCATGCAAAAGGACAAATACTAAAATATTAAAAATATTACTAAAAAATTACATTGAAGAAGTTGGTCAGCCTAAAATGTGCATTTTAGATAATGCAACATATTTCAATAACGATATATTTAAACAATTTTTAATAGCAAATTCAATAAAACCACAATTTACAAGTATACGCCATCCAGCAGCAAATCCATCAGAGCGATATATTAAGGAAGTTATTACTTATTTAAGAATATTAACTTACCAAAATCATGAAGCATGGGACATGCATCTGAATGACATCCAGTGTTATCTGAATGAAGCACCAAATACTCAGACAAAAGAGACTCCTATTTTCCTATTAAAAGGAATTATGCCAGATCGTATGTGGATAAATACAGCTCCTAAAAATAAAGAAGAAATAATGAGATTAGTAAATGAAAGACTTAAGAAACAAGCAGAAAAATATATTAGTAAACAGAACAAGAAAATAAAAAAAAGAACAAAATTTAACAAAGGTGACTTAGTCATTGTTAAAGCATTACAAGTAGCCGATTATAGGAACAATCGATGTGCCAAACTACAAAATCCATATGAGGGACCTTATAAAGTAGAGAATGAAGAAGGGGAAAATAGTTATGTACTTATAGATCCTGACACAAATAAAATAAGGGGAATATTTCATATTAGTCAGATATACAGATTTTTGGAATGACATTAGACAAACATACAAACGAACATAATATCAATACAAATTACACGACAATGACAAAATAAAAGTATTAAAAAAAAAAATTCTAAAAATATATACATAATACATAATAGTAAATGTAGTAGAAGTAAATGAATGTCCAACAATTACTTATAAGCAATTGTATGAACATTAATTTGGGGGAATTTTGAGATGTAGCAAAGTAGAAGATAAAAACAATTAATAAGTAGAATAAAGTATTACCTTCATGGTCTTCATAAATAAATAAATCCCATCAAATTCCAAGAAAATGTCCTGATTAATGCTGTGTACAGTTGGTTTATTAAATTAGTAATTTCCTTTAAATATTTTTCACTTATTCGTACAATTATTTGTACAAATTTCCACTTTTGAACCTAAAATGAATTTGATTAATTTGTAAATTGATAAGAATTTAAAATGACACCCTGTATATATGAATTGAAAATTAATAAGAATGACAACTAACTTCAAATATTGAATTGACAGTTGTGCCAACAAAAATAACTAGTTAAAAAATAACAATAATTTAAAAATATTATACTCCTATAAATATAAAATCAATGTAAACGTATTAGAAAAATATAGATTATTAAATTACAAGTGATATTCTTAATAAACTCACCTTATTCAAAGCTAGATCAAAATTTAAAATAGAAGTACTATTCTTATTGGTCAATTAGACTTTATGCATATTTGGCTAAATTTGTACATCGGTCGTTATGTAGAAAACAATTGCAGTGGGTAGAAATTTTTTGAAAAACATCCATTTTACAAAAAAAAAAGTAAAATTTAGTAAAATAATGAAACCGATTTTAATTAACTAATTTATAGTAATAAGTATTAGTTGTCATCTGTACTGTTGCTTAAATGTATCAGAAAGTTATGTAAGTAAAGTTAATTAATCTTTAAAAAATTAGTGAATTAAAAAACCTACCAGTCTATTGAATTTGTTGTCAAGACAACAATATGGTACATGGACAATCTTCATGGCGAATAGGATAGGTATTTGCTTTGGAACTAAGCAGGTATCACCGAACCAGAGACCAGAGTAAATATTTAGTTTACTTTTCCTTGGACTGATGAAGACAGTAAACAGTGCTTAAAAAGAAACAGACAAAGGTATAGTTTAAAATTGAATTTTAAAACTACTAACTTTATTAAAAAAACAAAACAAGGTTTATTAAATAACCTACAATGATTGTATATTTACCTTGTAACAATTGTAGATATAATCAGTGCGTTTTACTATCCATAAAACATAATTAGATGTTCCATAAATAATTCTTATCAGTCATTACTGTTTAAATTCATTCTTTATAATGGGTTTATCCATAATATAAAATAATTTAGACATGTATTTTGCAGTACACAAGTCTAAAATTCTTGGTTAAGAATATTAAAACTGGGAAACTTCAAAAGTCGTTTTCACATTGCAATCAATATAGATAGATGTAACTTTCTCTTAAATTTTGTGTACCTAACATGGTACAGGTTTATTCATAGTTAAGTTTAATGTACAACAAAAATTGTGGTACATTTGTTTAAAAATGTTTAGTTTGTTTTATAATTGCAAGATAATTTAATGACGTTTGCTATTTACACAAAAAAACATCTAATTTGTTTTGACATTGTAATATAGATAGATGAAACATTTTCTTATATTTTAGGTACCTAACATGGTACAAGGGTATTATTCATAGGGTATTTTCATGTACAACAGAAAACTATAGTACACATGTTTAAAATTGTTTATTTGTTGGAATTATATATGTATTTTGTAGTATTTCAGTGTTTATTTGATAATTAGAATTGGTTTTATTATGGAAAATTAAATATACAGGTAAAATAAAGAATACAGTATATTCATTAAAAAAAAAAAATAATAAATATATACAGAGTGTTGAAAGAGAATATTAAAATATTAAACATTTTGGTATAAAAAAAAAACTAATATTATCTACAGGGTGTATTGAAATTCATTCAATATTAAATAAAATCAAATTCATTTGTAATAACTAATAATTCAAAAATTGTATTATTTAAATTAACAAATGGAAACCACTCCTTTGGAGATAAGAGATCTCTGCTCTTAAAATAAAATAGTGTATGAAGGGAATTGAGTTAGCTGGTGATTAAAAAAAATAAATAAATAAAAGAAAAAGGTAAGTGAAATTTGTTTAAATGAAATATAAATAAATTAAAATATTAAAATCAGTGGCGTACAAAAAAAAAAATTAATAACAAAATAGTTTATTAAAAAAAAAATAAATAGTGTTATACATATACAGAGTGATAAAATATATTAAAAAAAAAAATAATTATAATAATTAACATAACAATATATATATATATATATATATATATATATATATATATATATATATATATATATATATATATATATATATATATATGCGCATATTTTGATGCATATATTCCGCCCTCTAATGATCAGTAACTGATTTTTCAAAATTACCAATGCGGTATCTAGGAATCTAAAAAAAAATAATCCATGAGTTTTATGCCGAGGCCACATAGAGCGCTACGTACGCTTTGTTCGCGATGCATTCCAAAATTAGCCATTGGTATTTTACACGTACCCGGCCACACCGACACTGGTACGCTATGTTCGCGATCTAAGCCACGTCGCCCAATGTTTGATTCTCGGCAATATTCAACACATCGCGAGGGCTGCCGTGGTGATTTTTGCTTCAGTGTAGTGTGATCTGTCGAAGGAAAATGTCGTTCCTCGAACTGTTAATTGAAGAAGTGCGGAAGCATGATTGTCTGTGGAACAAAAGCCTGGAATCTTATAGAAATCAAAATATACGAGATAATGCCCGGGAAAGGATATCTAATGAATTAAAAAAACCAGGTAAGGTATGATATCATATATTGTAATTTATCTAGTTTATACGATTTACTACTGTCTCTTGCCATGAAACTTGGCCCTCATTAGACATAAAATAATTCCTAAATAAATTCCGAATTTGAATTGCGTCCCTTGTTGCATTTGTTGCAGCAGCTACATGCAGTGGCACTAAGGGGTTGTTCTGTACCTCTTCGTTTACAACTCCAGGCTTACCTTGTGTAGGTGTCTCATGGATATAATTGTGAAGAACGATAGTTGCTAAAATTATTTTCTCAGCAAGATCAATGCGACATTCCAGTGGCGTTTGATAACTTCTCCAAACGCTTGCAAGAATGCCAAAGGCGTTTTGTTGTGTGTTGTGTGAGAGATATGGCTTCGGACGGTGTCCATTTGCTACAGAATGTTTAAATAATAAAAACGGAATACAGAAAAGAAAGAAATAAGAGAAGTAATGTCTTAAATATCTAGCTTAGTATCGCATATAAATTTAATTAAAATATCGAGGATATGTTTATCGGTGCTTGTTAGAAGGGATGTCAAATTTACTGGTAGAGGAAAATTGAGAGAGATTAAAGATTTTCTACTGTGTTTCTACTTCTTGAAAGCCTGTAGTTAAATATTCTTTCAGACTCGGAAGGCCTTCGAGCGGACCTTGGATAAGGACGCATCAGAAATCTTTTAAGCGGAAATGCTTCGTCTGCCACGATAACATAAGGTAACAAATCTCCACATAAATCTTCATCAGGAGGTAATCCAAAAGTTTGTCTTGTCAAGCGCTTTCCCATACTGCTATTCATAAAAACATTCCCATCACTAACTCTTCCATATTGCCCTACGTCAACAGAAAGGAATCTTTTATTGCCGTAAACAAGTGCTAATAAAACAATGGAGTGGTATTTCTTGTAGTTAAAGAATTGTGAGCATTGTGTCGGAGCTGCTTTGATTCGGACATGCTTGCCATCTATCGCAGCAACGCAGTGAGGAAAGTTCCACTTTTCTTGAAATACACTTTCAGATGCTTTCCAAATATCTGTATTAGGTTCCGGCATAACTATAGGCTGAAGGTTTTTCCAAATGGTATCACACACATCTTCGACAATGTTGCTTATAGTCGCTCTGCCCATGCGATATGTGAAAGCCATTGACCGAAACGAATTCCCAGTTGCAAGGTACCTACAACAAAGAAAAGCAATAATAAATTAAAAAAATTTTTATTCGACGGTATTTGTCGAGGGGTGCGCAAAGCCATATACAAGTGTTTATTATTTATTGTTAATTCTGATTTTTTTCTATCAATAAATAGCTAATAAAACAAAAATTACAGTAGATGACATGAAACGTGAGTGGAAAAAACTGCAAGATTGTTACAGACAAGCCATGTTAAGAAGAAAAACCAAGAGTGGACAATCTGCAACAAAAACAAAACCTTGGAAGTACGAAGAGTTGATGTCTTTTCTTGCATCGAATACATTGCCAAGAAGGTAAATTAAAAATAGCAAATAAATAAAACGTGCAATAAATTTATATTTTTACAGCTCTCAGTCCAACGTTCTTGATCCTGACGATGAAAACTCGGACAATGTAGAACCAATCGAAGCTAATGATGACACCCAGGGGCAGCATGAAGGGGAAGAAAATGCGTTAGAAGATGACCAGTCTAACTCTGCATTAAACAGCCAAGGTCCACGTTATAACAAATCTTTAAAAAGTAACAGGAAGAACGTTGAGAAAGAAAATGATGGAGTTCAAAAAGTTATAACATTTCTAAGTAAGAAAGAGAGCACTAAAAACAAAAATGGGGAGCTCAATTACTTTTTTGCAAGTGCTTGCGAGAGCACCAAAAACCTACCACGCTATTTGCAGCTCAGAGTTAAACAAGAGAAAATGGAAGCAATTGTAAAGGCAGAAAGTGAATACTTAAATACCAGGCCACAATCATCTGCCACTTCTACAAGCAGTAGCGTAGCCGTACAGACACCATTGGTGTCACCACATTCCGATTGGTCCGAACAACCAATGGTGTCACCACATTCCAATCGGTCCGAACAACCAATGGTGTCACCACATTCCGATCGGTCCGAACAACCAATGATATCACTACCATCTGATCAGTCCCAACAACAATACGTTACTGGCAGTGAAACAGGATGGAACAATCCATGGGGCAACACAGGACGTGTGTATGGACAACCATTTAATATTCCTCAAACCCCATGTAATCAGAATGTTGGACAAACATATTTCAACTTAACCCTCTACTGCATTCCTCTGCCTCAAGGCGGACTTGATTGTAACACTAAAGTTTATCTAGAAATCAATTATTTTTATGTTTAAAGTATAACCCACCCTAAAGTTATACCACACTCTACGATGTTGTGTATAATTGGTTGTCGCTACGACTGACATTTAAAAATAACACCTGTGTAAAATCACAGTATTGTCAAGAGCGGGTATAAAATTCAGATATCTGTGAACCGTGAATTTTTTAAAAATATTTCCAGAGGTTTTTTGGTGCTGAAAAAATTATCGGTAAGTAGTGTATACCTTATACCTTTAGTTTTTTGTGAGGGTTATTACAAAAAAATATTTAGGGCTCCTAGAGCTCCATAAAAGTCTTAACCGCCTGTAGGCGGACCTATGCATTAGAAGTATCAAAAAAATTAATTACCGCTATTCATTGATTTGTCTTATTTTTTGGAAGAGAGGTAATAATCGTTTATTCCCTTGTTTAAGAAAAATTATATATTTGTAGAAGACTATACTGAGTGTTCTTTAAAAGTTAGGAAACTGCAATATCAAAAGTTAGACTTAGATTATGTACATTTTCAGTTATGGCTTGGCGAAGAAAATATTTGGGCTTAGAAAATATGACTGACGATCAAATCCATGAAATGATGGATGAGATCCCTACAGATATTGACACCAGCGATGAGGACGAATCAGATTGAGATACTGATGATGATATCGACACGTGTTCAAATCATTTGGTAACTGCGGAAGATGAGTTGGACGAGCTGAATTATCAAGAGAAATCAACTGGTGAGACTTCAATAGGACCTAACGATGCTAATTCATCATCTGCAATCCCTAATGACGAAATTTCTGATCAGACTAATGCTACTGGTCCAGCACCCCTCACAACATACAAAAAACGTTCAAAACGTCCTCTATCACCGGACCTAATTGAAGAAGAAGGTGGGCCTAATGTCCCCACTACTGGAACGTTTATTGGAGATATTATGACTGTCAATAACGAGTGTGCAGAATTGAAAAATATTACATGGAGAAAGAAAAAGGTTTAGGTACACGTCAATGAATTAATATTTCAAGGACCAAAAGACTTGCCAAATTATTTGAAGCAATTGAAAACTCCGTATGACTGTTTTCGCTATTTTATGAATGACGAATTGTTTCAGCATATTACCGAACTGACCAACTTATACGCACGACAAACAGATATTCAGACGAAGTTCGTTTTAAAGTCAACTGAGCTACAAAAATTTATTGGTGTTCTTATATATATATATATATATATATATATATATATATATATATATATATTGTAATGATTTATTTAATAATATATGGGAATTAATTTATTTGGTTTCAATTGTTAGTTTGTCCTGAGTTTTATATGAATTTATTTTTTTTATTTTTTTTTTTTTTAAATTTCTTTGACTGGACTATTATTCAATATTTTTTTTTTTATTATTATTATGCCTGGTCTGTAGCTAGTCGAAGAGTAGAGATTCTAATCTCAGACAGGTGTTCTGCTATATTCTGCAAATCTATCTTATTCTTCTGTGATGAACTTTTACTACCCACCAATAGATGTCTTAACCAAATTTTTTTTTAAATTGTTATTTAGTTGTAAATCTTTTTATATAATGAAACACGAATCAGAACACAACAACTATAATAATGATTTG
Source organism: Psylliodes chrysocephalus (assembly GCA_927349885.1). Taxonomy (NCBI): domain Eukaryota; kingdom Metazoa; phylum Arthropoda; class Insecta; order Coleoptera; family Chrysomelidae; genus Psylliodes; species Psylliodes chrysocephalus. The sequence goes on from OV651820.1 coordinate 59,633,579, forward strand.
GATGTAAATGGACATATAATATTATCATAAAATGCAAAAAAAAAACAAGATTAACTACCACCTTAAATCTATTACCAAATCAGTTTCACTCACGGTAGATTCTAATTCCGTTCGAATGTTGGTATCAATGTATATTACGTGTTAAATAACTATTACGAAATGGAGACCTTTTAACACCGTGAGTGCACTTGTGAAAATTATTCGAATAATTTTATGTAATTGGTAAGTATTAATTTTAACATACAGTATATTTATTTACTAATATGCGGGTATATTATTTTAAAATATATTCAATGAACTTATATCACCCTAATTCGAATGATGATACCAAATTATAGACAGTCTCTGTTTTATTTTGGAGATTTACTAATTTCAACTGAACGCTAGATGCGTTCAGCCTGAAAAACGCCTTCTGAATTAACTTCTAAATTCCTACCATAAATTCACGTGAATAGAATATAACGTCTAAAGATCAAATATTATTTTTCTTATAGGATGCAGCAATGTATTTTCATGCACACGAAAGTCGGCTTTATGTGCACAGTGGCAAGATGTGACTATTATAACGGTATGCGATAACACATACGGGACCCTGACAAGGTAAATAGTTAATAGATTTATCTCACCAAATTATAGCTTCTGACTGTGTTATTTGTACTAGTGCTTCCAGTACATTAGATTCAACTTTTTTAAGCACCTTTTAATTGCTCCAATATGCTTTAATTTAATTAATTCGCAAAATTTTCTACCAAAACCTTTTTTTTTTTGTCATCCGGTCCAATCCGCCGGTCAACAACCTCCTAGCAACCGTTTTTTTTTTCAATCTCTCACTTTTTTTATAACTAACCAATCACGGTTATGATATTTTTCTGTCAAACGTATTTTTCTTAGATATTATTATTTTATTGACGTGAATGTTATTTTTACGTATAAATAAATATTTTACAGCGATAGTATGTACAAAATTATTAATGGTTGTGTAAATTCTAATTTAAGTGTTTCTCATAATTCAAATTTCAATGTATACCTGTAATTTTGATTGGTTGTCAAAAAGATTTCAGAATGCAGAATCTGATTTGTTGCTAACGTAATTTTATGACATTTCATATGTCTCTTTGTTTTGTGACTATTTTATATACAAAGTGGTTCATGCTTTAAATACACAGTGTGATTTTGCAAACTACGATCGACGATTTCTTAATAAACATTTATAAATTATCAAATTGACATTGAATGATGTAGATTTAACTACCATGGAGCGTAAAATGTTTCTAATAGTTGACCTGAACAATATTTATAAATAACCATCTAAATTATACAAAACATTTATACAGAGTGATGATGAAATCATTACAATTGCCCCATTTTATTTTTAAATTATTTTGCTAAAATAATTTACAAATAAAATCTTGTTCTCTTTACTTATTGCTAGTTATCATGTAATATGTTCGGATCTTTAAACAAATAAATCTGTGTAATGTTAAAAATTCCCCTAATTCGGTTAGTTAAAGGATCTTTTAAAATGTATGAGTTGACTGCGTGTTCATTTTCAATTATGTAAGGTCCTTCTAATGGAAATAGTAATTTTTTAGATATTCTTTTCCGTGGATTAGGAACACGCAGAGACTTTACAATAACCATGTCCCCTTTATTAAATTTAACTTTATTTTTAATACTTTTATTTTTCCTTTTTAGGTATCTGTGTGCATTACGTTGAAGTTTCTGTCCTACTTTGAAAATAAGATTTTGATAATCGAGAATATTTTCACAAATCCATGGTCTGTTAATTGGTGAAGAATTAATTAGTAGATGTGGACTAATTTCCGTTACAGTATTTGGAGTATGGTTCAAGAATTCTGATATTTCCATTAATTTTGTGTCCCACAAGAAATGTTCGTTTTCAACTAATATACGAAGATACCGAATTATTTCCTTTATGTACCTTTCTGTTGGATTTGCTCTAGGATTTCTAAAACTAATGAAATTTGGAATGATGTTTTGACTATTGAAAAATGATATGATACGTTGATTTGAAAAGTACGATGCATTGTCCAGTATACAATATGATGGTAAGCCTACTTCATCTATAAATTTATTTATGCATGTTTTGACTGTGTTTGTGTTTGTGTGTTTGCAAGCGTATAATTGTACATATTTTGAAAAAATATCTAGTATGACAAAAATGTGTTTGTTACCATTATCTGTTTTAACTAAATTTGAAATAAAATCTATAGAGATAATGTGTAAAGGAGCAACTGGTAATATTGTTTTTGCAATATTTTCGTTATGTCGGTTTTTATCTTTTGAAACTTGACATAATGAACAAGTAGTCGTTATGTTTTTCGCAAGTTTATAATCATTTGAAGTAATGAATGTTTCCCTAAATAATAGCCAAAGTTTTCTACTTCCTGGATGATGATACATGATATGTAATTGATGTAAAATTTCTAAAGCAAGTGTTTTTGTGATTACGTATAACTCATTTTCTTGTGACTTTCTAAAATATGTTTGTCCATTATATAATGATTTTTGTTTTGTTTTAATATCAAGTAAATTTTGATCTTGTATTATGCTATTAAGAGAAAATACTGAATTATCATTATATAATATGTTCAGACCAGTTTTAACCTGTTTTAGTGTCTTATTGTACCCATCCATTCGAGAGATTGCATCGGACACAACATTTAAAATTCCCTTAACATGTCTAATTTCAAAATCATACTCTTGTAACAAAATACTCCAACGAAATATTCTGCTATTATTGAATTTATTATTTAATAAAGATATTAGACCACTATTATCCGTTTCTAAAATGAATTTTCTACCTACTAAATAAAATTTTAATTTCTCAATCGAATATATTATTGCGGATATCTCTAACTCACTACTACCATATTTTTGTTCATGTGGTTTTGTTTTCCTCGATACAAAAGAAATAGGTACTTCTATCCCTTCTTGTACTTGTAATAATGTACCAGCTAATCTGTACATACTAGCATCACATCTCAGTATAAATGTTAAATTAAAATCAGCATGAAATGTTTTAATATTTTGTAAAAAAGCATGTTTTACCTTTTTAAAAGCAAGTTCATGTTCACTATTCCAACACCATTTTACACCTTTCTTTAACAAATTTAATAATGGTAACTCTAATTCTGTCAGATTTGGCAACAATCTTTTAAAATAGTTAATCATTCCTAAGAAACTTCTCAAACTCTTTAAATTATTAGGTGTTTTATAAGATTCAATAACATCTAATCTCTTAGGATCCATAGTTATACCATGTTTATCTATCTTAAAACCAAGAAAAATTGTTTCTGATTGATAAAATTCTGACTTATCTATGTTTAACTTTAATCCTGCATTATCTAACGCTTTTAAAATTATTCTAATATGTTCCAGGTGCAGTTCCTCGTTTTCACTGAAGATAAGAATATCGTCAATATAGTTTATCGCAAAGTTTTGATATTGTCCCAAGATTTTGTTTAAACAACGAACTAACGCAGCAGAAGCACTTTGTAATCCGAATGGGACTACTTTAAAAGAAAAGATTTGACCATCTACAGAGAATCCTGTGTATTTTTGACAATCTACATGAAGTGGAATTAGCCAAAAACTATGTTTAAGATCTAGTTTAGAAAATATTTTTGCATTGCTTATTCTTCCTAATAAGTTGTTTGAATTTATAGGTTGTTCATATTGTTTAATCGAATATTTATTTATAGTACGACTATCTAGACAAATTCTAATCTGACCATTTTTCTTTTTAACAATTACTAATGAATTAATGTATGGTGTATCTGAATATTGTATTATATTTTGTTGTAATAAATTTTTAAGTTCAAGTTTAATATCATTTTTAAGATGATATGGTACAGGGTATGTTTTATTTTTGAAACCTTCAATGTTTTTTACTTCAAAACTATGTGTATAATCTTTGGCAACTCGAGAATCATTATTAAAAAGTTCTATATACTCTTTTACTAACATTCTTATTAAATGTTCCTTATTTTTAGGACATTTCAATTCTATTTCTTCATAATTAAACTCTTCATAATCATAATATGCCATATTTTCTTTATGTGCATCATTAAATTCATTAATATTTTCATTGTACATTAAATCATTCTCGATTTGATTGGTTATACACAATTGTCTTTTTATAGATTCATCTTTGTTAAGGTTATTATTTAATTCAAAACTTACACATATGTTATTAATTTTAAGCTTTTTATTTTCAAAATCTATGACAGCTTGATATTTATTAAGTTGATCATAACCTATTATTATGTCGCATTGTAAATTAGGTAAAATTAATAAGTCTAGTGATATTATTTCATTATTTAAATAAATATCTATGTTTACAATTTGATTGACTTCACAAAGTTTTCTGTTATTAACGCCAAGAATATTAACCTTTGGAATTTTGAAAATATTTTTACATAGTTCTGGAAATTTATTAATAATATGTTGATTTATTAAACTGGCTTCACTTCCCGTATCTACTATTATATTAATTACATTTTTACCCAAATTAGCTTTAATATTTATTAATTCTGATGTTTCAGATAAATCTGATTTATCATCAACTTTTATAAATTCTCTGTAGTGTTCATACTTGCATACATTGAAATTTTTATTATTCGGAAAGTGCCTATCTAAAAATGGGAATCTGAAGAAATTACATTAGGTTCCTGATTTCCACTCAAATCAGTATTATTTGTCACTTGTTCTGATCTGTTTCTAGTGTCTGAACTGTCACTAGAGTTTTCCCTGCTTATACTTTGAAAATAAACTCTTCTTTGTGGCAGACTTGTTTCGTTTTGTGGTCTATTTTGAGAAAAATTGTTATTTTGGACATTACGATTATAATAACTGTTTGTGTTATTCCTATTATTATTGTTTTGGTTACTATAATTGGGATTGTAGTTTTGATTGTAGTTATTATTGTATCTACTTTGATTTTGATAATTATTTTGATTACCTCTATAATTAGTATAATTTTGATTTCTATTTTGATAATAAGAGTTATTTTGTCTATTTGGCAAGTTATTGTAGTTACTATTGTTATTATTAGACCAGTTATTATGATTTTGTGTATTTTTGTTTGCATAAGTTGTAGTATTTTTGTTATTGTTAATAAATTTTGCTTTATTGGTACTTCTTTCAACCCTCATAAGATATTTAATAAAATTGTCCATAGTTCTAATACCTTGTATAGCAATTGCATCATTTATTTCATGTCTGAAATGCCGAGATAAGAGAGTAACTACTTCCTCTTCCATAATTTTCGGTTCTAAATATTGTACCGGTGTGTAAATTTGCATAGCATACAAATGTGCACTATAATTTCTATTTTCGTCAAATTTGCCAAAATGTAATTTCTCTCTTATTTCTGACTGTTTTACACTACCCCAAAAATAACTTAAGAACATTCTTTCAAAATCGTCAAAATTGTTTATGTTGATTTCATTGCTAGAAAACCAAATTAAAGCTATACCAGTTAACTTGTATTATTTCTTTGAAATCTTCCCTTTCTATATTTACATTTACTCTATCCTTTATTATCTTACAAAAAACTATGGGATGTACTTTTTTAATATCCCCGTCAAATTTTATATTACTATTACTCTCATTTCTACAATGTGTGACTATTACCTGCCCCCTGTTCTCTAAATTAATTTGTTCAAATTCTTTCTCCTTTCTGCGTTTTATTTCCATTAGTTCTTCTTCTGTCTTTCTTCTAATCTCTTCAATTTCTTTCGTTAACCTTTCTCCTTTTTGTTTCATTCCTTCAATCTCTTCTGTCATGTCGCCATCTATAAATTTTTCATTATTTAATCGTTTTTGATTTCTATGCCTTGTTTCCCACTCTTTCCACTTTTCTTCGGTTTTCTTCAATTTATTTTCCATGTCCATTAGTAGTTTCTTTTCACATATCTTCATTTCTTCCTCTGCTATTCCCAAATTTAATTGAATTCCCTCTTTAACTTCATTTCGAACAAATTCTATCTCTTTATGGTTGCTCATCATATTTCTTTCTAGATCTTTGATATTTTTCTCACATTTTTGTATTGCAGTTTCTGTTTTTCCTATCTTCTCATTTAATTGTTTTTCTTGTTTGTCTATTCTTGTGTTTGTAACTTGTACATCTTTTTCCAGTCTTGAAATTTCTGTCTTAATTTCTTTTCTGACATCTTCTCTGATCATTTTAATTTCATCCAGCATTCTTTGTGTTTCTTGTCTTCTTTCTTGATTCTGTTTTTCTATATTCTGATTTAGTTTTTCCATTTCTTGTCTTCTTTCTTGTTTCTGTTTTTCTATATTCTGATTTTGTTTCTCCATGTTCTGATTTTGATTTTCTATATTCTGATTTTGTTTTTCTATATTTTGATCCATGCTCTCTAATTTCGCAAATAAAATACTCATATATTCTGGCATTTCTTTACTTTTATCTCCTTCTCCTTTGTTCTCGATCTCCCGTTCTTCTTTCTTCTCTTCACTGTCATTTTCCTCTACATCTGTTTTAAATCTGTATGTCTCTATGTTCAAACCTTCTGCTTCCATTTCCTCTTGTAGTCTCTTCAATAAAATAATCTTATTTCCACTAGTGTCTAAATTTCTAGCAGCTAACTCTTCCTTAAGTTCTACCAGTTTCAATTCATAAATTGTCTTACCTTGTCCTTCCATTTTACTTGTTTTTTTTTTTTTTAGCTAGATTATAGTCACAAATTGTATTTACGTTATAATTTAAATATTTTTTTTTTATAGCTTTGCTATAGCTTTAATATAGCTTTGCCCTAGCTTTAATATAGCTTTGCCCCACGTTGGGCGCCAATTGTAATGATTTATTTAATAATATATGGGAATTAATTTATTTGGTTTCAATTGTTAGTTTGTCCTGAGTTTTATATGAATTTATTTTTTTTATTTTTTTTTTTTTTAATTTCTTTGACTGGACTATTATTCAATATTTTTTTTTTTTTTTATTATTATTATTATGCCTGGTCTGTAGCTAGTCGAAGAGTAGAGATTCTAATCTCAGACAGGTGTTCTGCTATATTCTGCAAATCTATCTTATTCTTCTGTGATGAACTTTTACTACCCACCAATAGATGTCTTAACCAAATTTTTTTTTAAATTGTTATTTAGTTGTAAATCTTTTTATATAATGAAACACGAATCAGAACACAACAACTATAATAATGATTTGGATGTAAATGGACATATAATATTATCATAAAATGCAAAAAAAAACAAGATTAACTACCACCTTAAATCTATTACCAAATCAGTTTCACTCACGGTAGATTCTAATTCCGTTCGAATGTTGGTATCAATGTATATTACGTGTTAAATAACTATTACGAAATGGAGACCTTTTAACACCGTGAGTGCACTTGTGAAAATTATTCGAATAATTTTATGTAATTGGTAAGTATTAATTTTAACATACAGTATATTTATTTACTAATATGCGGGTATATTATTTTAAAATATATTCAATGAACTTATATCACCCTAATTCGAATGATGATACCAAATTATAGACAGTCTCTGTTTTATTTTGGAGATTTACTAATTTCAACTGAACGCTAGATGCGTTCAGCCTGAAAAACGCCTTCTGAATTAACTTCTAAATTCCTACCATAAATTCACGTGAATAGAATATAACGTCTAAAGATCAAATATTATTTTTCTTATAGGATGCAGCAATGTATTTTCATGCACACGAAAGTCGGCTTTATGTGCACAGTGGCAAGATGTGACTATTATAACGGTATGCGATAACACATACGGGACCCTGACAAGGTAAATAGTTAATAGATTTATCTCACCAAATTATAGCTTCTGACTGTGTTATTTGTACTAGTGCTTCCAGTACATTAGATTCAACTTTTTTAAGCACCTTTTAATTGCTCCAATATGCTTTAATTTAATTAATTCGCAAAATTTTCTACCAAAACCTTTTTTTTTTGTCATCCGGTCCAATCCGCCGGTCAACAACCTCCTAGCAACCGTTTTTTTTTCAATCTCTCACTTTTTTTATAACTAACCAATCACGGTTATGATATTTTTCTGTCAAACGTATTTTTCTTAGATATTATTATTTTATTGACGTGAATGTTATTTTTACGTATAAATAAATATTTTACAGCGATAGTATGTACAAAATTATTAATGGTTGTGTAAATTCTAATTTAAGTGTTTCTCATAATTCAAATTTCAATGTATACCTGTAATTTTGATTGGTTGTCAAAAAGATTTCAGAATGCAGAATCTGATTTGTTGCTAACGTAATTTTATGACATTTCATATGTCTCTTTGTTTTGTGACTATTTTATATACAAAGTGGTTCATGCTTTAAATACACAGTGTGATTTTGCAAACTACGATCGACGATTTCTTAATAAACATTTATAAATTATCAAATTGACATTGAATGATGTAGATTTAACTACCATGGAGCGTAAAATGTTTCTAATAGTTGACCTGAACAATATTTATAAATAACCATCTAAATTATACAAAACATTTATACAGAGTGATGATGAAATCATTACATATATATATATATATATATATATATATATATATATATATATATATATATATATATATATATAGATATGTCAGTATATAAATATCCAAATGTACGATCATATTGGGGAAGACATGCATTTGAACCAATTCGTCAGACAATGCCAGTACTGCGATTTGAAGAAATCCGACGCTATCTTCATTTTAGTGACAATTCGAAGGCAATAGAAAAAGGAAGGGCAGGATACGATCCCTTGTATAAAGTTAGATCAGTTGTTAATCATTTTAACAGGCAGTTTATTACAGTGCCTATGCTACAACGACTTTCCGTAGATGAACAAATGTGCGCGACGAAGATGACAGGAACCAGTCTTAGGCAATATCTTCCCAAAAAACCTCATAAATGGGGTATCAAACTTTTTTCTCTTTGTGACTGTAAAGGTTTTTCATATACATTTGAAATATATGCGGGTGCTGGTGATAATACTGTCCCCCAAAATTGTCCAAATCTTGGAGCATCATCTAATGTAGTAGTTCGCTTATCACAACGTGTTCCCAATTTTTACAATCACATTATATACTTTGACAACTTTTACACGTCTCTCGGACTAATGGTATATCTAAGAAGCCGAGGAATCTACTCTTTGGGTACGGTGCGCACAAACCGTGTGCCTTCCTGCAAACTTTCAAGTGACGCTACTCTAAAAATTAAAAAAGTTTCTCGCGGGTATTCCGAAGAGTACATTGGAAATGCCTTTGGAATTGACATTTTCTCGGTTTTGTGGCAGGACACGAAAACTGTTAGACTTTTGTCAACGTACGTTGGTACCGATTTATTTAAGTCAAAAACTCCAACCACCAAGCCAAAGACTGTCACTCGATGGGATAAAAAAGAAAAAAAGCAATATGAAATTGATTGCCCACATATTATAACAGAATAAAAAGTTTTACTGAATTTATTGACGTATTTTAAGAAAAATAAATAGTTATTTATTATACAGGGGAAAAAATATTAGATTTTATATAATTTAATAATTTTCCTGTTATAATACACTATTTTTTTCTGTGACGGGAAAAACGACGATTTAATATTGAAAAATATTCTAAAATATCTACCTTTACTTATGTGTATATATATCTGGGAAAAAAGTACTCACTTTTTTCCCCAGGATAAACTTTTTTCCCGAGAAACGGGGAACAAAATGATTTCATGAAAAGTGACAGTTTGTTACCTGACAAGAGAGATAAACTTTTTCCCTGCTCTACCATATTTAATAAACTTCTGTTTTTACTTATTACGAATGGTAGTATTGAAATATAAGTATTATCTTTTTAACTTTTGCGCCTTATAAAATTGTTAAATTGGATAATGTCAAATTTGTCACTATTCGCAACGTCGCAAATCTCAAGTTACTTAGCTAGGTACTGGGATTTAATCAACACTTATTGGTCAGTTCAAAGATAATCCTTGGTTTTCGGTAGGAAAGGGGTGGTTATGTTATGTTGAGAATGGGGTGTTAATACACTGCGACCTAAAAGATCTATTGTGCCCCCTTCTGTCGCCACTGTACTAAGGAAATGTCTCAATGCCTATAGTGACCCTTCCAATCCTATTTTCTCAAGGAAGTGTAGAATTTGAAGTGGCTTCAAGTTAGGTAAATCTCCCTCTTCTATTTGATATCTTCCTAGATATAGTGCCCTTGCATTCTGGAGTGCTACACATTCAGTTAGGATGTGAATGGAGGTTTCGTCCTCCTCCTCAAAAGGGTGGTACTTACCTGAATTTAAATATAAATAATGCTAAGTTGTAAAAATATATTAGTTTATTTAAAAATTGAATGTGGTGATACCCGTGTTACTGGAGTTTGGTGGTACCTGTTTTAATTATAATCTTCCAATGAATTCGGTAAGTTTTGTTTTAAAAATTTATTTATACGTGTACATATTCGATTCAATTTACTTTGTATAGGCACTCATGCATGTCCATATATTTATTTACATATAAAGATTTTTCAAAATAAATATGTATTAACACGTTCGCGACATCAATTGATCCAAAGGGGGACTTGTGTGGCTGTTTTTTTACTTTGTGTGTTAATGATGTATTTGCGTATTTTGAACAAGAATAAAACCTATTTTATGTGAAACTTTGTTTTTTTTTTCATTTTTTGACTATTTTCCATCGTGTCCCACCGGTGGGTCACGATGTCCCTAAGAAATAATTATCCCTTACAGCCGTCGTGACCCACCGGTGGGTCACACAGGGATAATATAACAGAATATAATCGGCATATGGGTGGTGATGGACGGACTCATTGGACGATATCATATTCGTATGAAGACCCGTAAATGGTCAAACCGTATATTTTACCATCTTCTGGACATTGCAATGGTAAATGCTTATATACTATACCACTGCGTTCATCCAGAAAAGGAGAAAAAAGTTGAGCTCCCCGTTTTTAGAACCCAAGTCGCAGAATCGCTTTGTCTACATGGACAAGAACTGCAGAAAAGGAGCGTCGGACGGCCATCATCTTCATCGCCAAGAGCATCTCCAACGCCCCCCAAAAGGGCATACTTTCCAACAGAGGATATTCGTTAAGATGCAGTGGGACACTGGTGTATATTCAGAGATAGAACGGGAAAAAAGCAGTGCAAATTTCCCAAATGCACTTCGGAAACCCAAGTATTTTGTACAAAGTGCAATCTTGACTTGTGCAATTCTACAACAAAAACATGTTTTTTTGATTTTCACAATAAGTAGTTGTATTGTATAATTATTTGAAATATACATTTAAAATTTTTACATTATTTCTACATTTCCCTGTCCCCATTTTAACTGACTAGGAATGCACAGGTCCGCCTGTAGGCGGACTATCTTTTTTTACCTGTAACAGGTAATATCAACATCAAAATTACTTTTTACTATTATAATTTCACGTTTTATTAACGAATTACGTTTCCAAGAATTTTTTTACTGCACAAAAAAATTCATGCATTACAGGGTTAAAGTGATGTTATTTTTTCAAATGATGTTATATGTTCAGAAAACAAACAAAAAGTAAATAAACTAAGCTATTTTTTTACTTACCTGAGGCAGACAGCTAATCTCTCTCTAGCGGGAAATCTTTCTCGGTAGTTTGTTTTCTGCTTTTCAATAATGCCTAACAATTGGTCAAACTGCTGCGGGCTCATTCGAAAATATTCTCTAAACTTAGATTCATCTTCTCGCAACTGAACAAAGAGATGATGAAATTCACCGAAATCATTTCTCATTTTGTTCACTTCGTGGACCCATTTTCTTTTACGTTTATTTTTGCACAACGATAACAATAAAAACAACTCATCGTCATCGCTATCACTATCCCATGGCACCGTGCTTGGTAACATCGTGAAATACAACTGAGTCTAGACTGATTTTAAAAATGCAAAAACGCAAAAGATATACTCAAGTATGTAGCTTTCCGTGTGGCCGCTGAACTTAGCGAACATCGGATACTTAGCGTCCATAGCTTATCTAGCATAGTGCTCTGTGTGGCCTCGGCTTTAGCCGATGTTTAAAACTCTCGCTACTTTTTTAATAGTTGTTACGCCACACTAAAACACTGGTTTCGAGTTTGAACAAGTTAGATTTATTCTAACATTCGACCAGGGACCGTATACCTATAGGAACAGAGGGCGTGTTTCTCCTGAAATTCGCTAAGCCCGTATTCTTGAAGTCATAGGAACGTTCACTTTCTATGAAAGAAGTAGGAACATCGTTCTACTGGTTTTTTGTAGGAGAACGGAGAGTTATCTCAAGAAATGTTAGGAAACGCATGCATGTTTGATTTGTTTTGAATGTATTTGACACGACAGTGACCAGTGACACCTTTAATGAGTTTAGTGTGACAGACGTGATGTATTATTTTGGTTATATTGTGTATTTTAGTGAATTTTGAAACATTTTATATTCTTTTTATTAAAATGGATGCAAATTTGGGTAGATTTGTAATTCTACATGACCTCATCGATGCCGAAGAACACTAAGATAGGCCAGTAAGAAGATCTTATAGGAGGGAAAATGCGTTTGAACTAACAGATGAAAAATTTATTAAAACGTTTAGATTAACAAAAATACTTGTTCTTAATTTAATTGTTTTATTAACACCATTTCTTCAGGCTCCAATTAGAGCTTTAGCCATAATTATTAAACTGAAGGCAACAAACAGCAACAAAAGCTTTTTACTCTTAAATACGGGATGACATAACTTAACAAATAACATAGCTTTTAATATATTTGGGTCCCATCGTTTTACAAAAAAGTAAATACTTTATACAAAAATAGATAAATCTAAAGTACACTATGTATTAATGTATATTAAAATGCTGCAAATAATTAAAATTATGCTTTAAAGTTTATAAAATAATCTCGAAATTAGTTTATACTTACATTAAGTGCACTATTCACTGTAAATTACATCGTTTTTTAGGTACTAGTTGCATTGCGTTTTTGTTTGTTTTAGCAGCTACCAAGAAATAACTGGTAGTACCTTATTTCTGGGAATGAGCCAATCAAGTGTTTGTCGCTACATTAATGAGGTTTGTGATGCACTAAACTGACAGGAAATTTTGAACGAGTGGATACAATATCCTAGAAATCAAGGAGATTTGGAGGAGATCAGAAATAGGTAAGAAGTAAGTTTTCAATTGTCAAAACATTTATTTACATTCACTTTTTAAGGTTTTATCGAAAGCACCGATTCTCAGGAATAGTGGGTATTATAGATTGTACCTATGTAGCTATTGTAGCACCACATGGAGATGAATTTCTTGAGTACATATATGTTAATAGAAAAAAATATCATTCTATTAATGTGCAACTGGTAAGTTATTAAATATTAAAAACAAAACATTCTCTAGAATAATTATCTGTATATTGAAATGAAAATAATTAAAAAATGCTATATACCTACATACTTAAATATAAATACTTGTTTGGTCTCAAACTCTTTGGTCCCAAATACTTAGTTTTAGTTGATATTTATTGTATTCCCTTATAGACTCCTAACGGTTTACTAGGTTACACTTTCTTGAGATAAAAAAAAAGATAGTAGGAAAAAGATGTCAAAAAAAGTCATTTAAACATCACATCTAGTAAAAAGTAATTTCACGCATTCCATTGCATTTTTAAGCATATGTATTAAACTCTCAAGTTCTGTTGATTTGTTCACGTTTGTAAATATATGTTTGGAAGAAATCCTGGTCCTTCGTTTTTTATTAAGAAACAACAAACTCTACCTGTGCTACAGTCTCTAAACCCCAAGTGTGCGAGGAAAGGCGAGTGCCACCCGTTCATTTGGCCCTTGGGGATTGAAAGAAATTAAAGTAATAATTACTGAGAATATAAACAAAAAAATAAAAAAAAAATAAACAAAAAATTTAAAATAATAAATATAATGATATTGGTAATAATAATATTAATGTTATTAATAATACTTTACACATTAAGTGTAATGAAAATATTAATAAAATTGATTATAACTGTAATGGATTTAAAAATAATTCTTTAAAGAATGTTATTAAACAAATTAATAATGATAATTATGTTGTAGAAACAGATTTTGACGAAGTAAATTAAAAATCTATTTCTAATAGTAATTATTTTAAAAAAAATTTAAAAGAACAAAGTTCTAATTTTGATGCTTACAAAAAACCCTATTTTGTCGAATTAGTAACAGAATGGATGTTTATATATATATATATATATATATATATATATATATATATATATATATATATATATATATATATAGATTTATAGTTGTCACATACGAGACCCATAAATACATGTGCAAGATACTATTAGAGGCCCGGTTTTCACATGCGAGGCCCGAAAACGGGCCTCGCAGGTCAAACACGTGTAAATAGAGCTATTTTTCATCACCCAACCCCCCAAAACCACAATCTCATTTTTTTTTTTGGACTCATATGTAATGTGTATATCTCCTCTTATACGGTTTTTAGTTCATTATATTTCTTACTAGGGTGCACTCCGAGCGTTTTGTATATAATTTCTATTGCCAATGCGAGGCTCTCGTATATCCGTTAAATTTATTTATTTATTGTCAATTCCGAGTCCCTTAAATATGGCAACGTTGTTCGTGTGCTGAGGCCCTACTAGTTTTTCATAGCAGGTACATGAAATGTTGATGAATAGGATTTAACATCCCAGGCATCAGCTGTTGGAACCCAAAATAAATTTAACCATTACTTTTTATTGTAAGACTTTTAAGATAATTTGAAATTTTCTAGTTTTGTACAGAACACTAATATTTTAATATCTTTAATGTCTCAAATCTTGAGTAACGTTTAAATATGTTTCAAAAATGGATCTACTTAAATAGATACACAATTTTCTTTGTTTTGTAAATAGGGTTTTCAATAAATAACAAACTAAACCTCCAAGTTGATCCCATTACAAATAATTGTCAAAAAAATAAAAACAGATAAAAATTATAATTGTTACCGTTGTTATAATTGTGTACCAAGGCCGTAAAGTTGATATTTTTTAACCGAATTGGAAATTTGCGTCCCTGGCCAAGCTGGTTAGACCAAAAATGATCGTACGGCCAAGGTGCATACAATATTTTTTTTAGGCGACCGTTTTATGTCGTGTTTTTTGCTTGCTATTGGTAGTTTGCTACAGGAGAGGGTTGAACAACATAAATATTTGTTCCGGTGGTATGAGCTCTCGTCTAACTTGTCAAATTTAAAATAATGTTTCACAGCGATGGAATTTTTAATTTGTTTCTGGAAATGAAATAATTTGCTTCTAGTCGTCTATAACAGTAAATAAATCCTTTGCGCCGTCTAGTTTTGCTATTATCGATGTAAGAAAATATCTAAACTTACACCAAAAGTAGCAAAACTCGACGATAAAAATGCTTAAAAAGGGTTTCAGAAGCGGCGCAAGGCGTGGGCGACGTGGGCCACCGTCTACGGCGTCGCGGCCTGAAGGTTCTCGCGCCTCAAAAGTTTAATGCAGCTGTCTTTAACTTATGAAAAATATTTATTCTCACATCTGACCTACCTATATGTAAGCAAAAATTATATAAAAGAATGTTAACTTTCAAACACTCTCTATTTTAACTTTAATATAAAAAACAACGAATAACGAATTATGCTATTGCGTTCAACTAAACGAATATATTTCATATCCATTCTAGGTAGTGAGAAGACTGCAAAAAAATTAAATCTACCAATCATAGTTCATATTTTAGACACCCAACCATTATTATTTTAACTCTGTCAAACTAATTGCCATTATATTTTTTGGTTATTAAGATTAAATATATATTAAAATGAAAGTTATTTTTGTGTAGAAACGATAAATAATATAATTTTTAGTATTATTTGGTTAACATTTTGAAAATTTTTATCAATCTTTATGAAACTAATTTAATTAAGAGTATTAAAACTAAAATCACAAAAGTGGCCATGGAGGTGTGAGCAGAGCATTTGCTTTTCACGCGAATAGCTCGGGTTTGAATTCGTGCTCGAGACAATTTTTTTTAAGTTTATTTTAATTTATAAATTAATAAAATTCATTAATTATTTTAAAATTAATTATTTTGGCTTAACAACCTAAAATAATTTTTTAAATTTGTAGATTTTTGTTAGTGGGTCGTAGAAAAAATATACTGTACGACTCAAGTTGATTGTCCATATCTACTCTTGTTGCACAAACTACAATTTTTACTAAGTAGGTATGCTACATTGGTAAAATCCTGTAAATGGCCATATATTCGCTTATTTTGTTTTCTGTTTGTATAAACAGATTTTGATGTGAGAATCCACTGATTGAAAGGAATAAATATTAAATAAAAAGTAAACCGGTCCATTGAACTAAAATAAGTAAAAAAAAAATAGTTTTATGGTTAGAACCTTTAAAAGTTTTGCTCGTTAAAGAGAAATATTTAAACTATTACGCACATATAGTGTGTCAATTCAAAACTGCTTTTTGGCAATCGTTCTATGCAAGAATATTAAAAATAAACTACTTTATTTATAAAACAATATAATTATATTAAAAACTAAAAGTCGAATTATTATATTTAACAAAATGTTCCGATTTGGTTTACTTTTTTTTATTCTCCTCTAATATTCGATTCTAGAGGTGAAAAGTAAATCATTTAAAAGGTACGTCTTTTGCGTTTTTGTTTGCGCTCTCTTTCTTTACGTTTCGCTTTTTTTTTCTTTTCTATTTCTTTCCTAAGACGTCCCCCTTTATATGATTTTTGACTTATTTTTGTATTTGTTTTTAAAAGCATCACCTTTAACATTATTTAAAGTGGACTGTTCTCGAGTGGGTGAGAGTAGTGATTTCAAACCTTACGAGTTTTATGAAGATTTACAAATAATGATCCTAAATTTACCTGATTTCAATAAAGGTGTAAAACAGCTGCTCCAATACATAATAGAAAATAAGTTGAAAGAAATGTATCCAAATATTTATATTGTTATTCAAATTTTGTTAACAGTAACAGTAAGTACAACTGCTGAAAGGAGCTTTTCAAAATTAAAACTAATAAAAAATTAAGAAGTACAATGGGCCAGCAAAGACTTTAGCATTGTCAATTTTATCTATTGAAGCAGATATATAATCTGGATTATGGTACAAGAGTTCAGTAAAGCTAAAAGCAGGAAATTTATGTTTCTGTAATTCTTTACTGCTAGTAATAATTACTTAAAAATATTAGTTAAAGTCTAAGAGTTGTTAGCATTTTTTTTATATAAGTTTCAATGTTATTTATCTATATAAAATACGTCTTCTTGCGCCTCCAGAGGTCCTTGCAAAAATATATCTTGCCCACATAAAATTTAGGTCTTGCTCCGCCACTGAAGAGTTTTTTTATTGTTATAGACGTCTAGAAGTAAATTATTTTATTTTCAGCTAAGACGAAAAACTCCATCGATGTGAAACGTTATTTTGAATTTGACAGGTTAAACGACAGCTCCCACCATCGGGACAAAGTACCTACATGTTATTCACTGTCTCCCCCTTTCCATGTAACTAACTACAAAATACGACATGCCACTTTAAATATTTTTTTTGACGTATGTGTTCTCATCTAGTTTTCTATAAAATGTGTTTCTAATAGATTTACAATAAAGATAAGACTTTTTAACCTTTAATTTTACTAGATATTAAATAATATTTTTTTTAGTCTTGTACAAGAATTTATTCTTCTTATCTTCATCCTTTATATCCGTCTTCAACTTATTTGGAATAATAATTTAAAATCTGTAAAATATAGATACTTACCTCATTTGTAACGATTCCATCATTTTCATTTTTGTTAGTTTCAATTAAAAAAGGAACATTATCATTTTTTGAAATTAAAATGTTTTCATTTTTACCAATATTGTTACCTACATTAACATTGCCAATATTGTTTTCAACATCAATATTATTTTAAAACAAACATGACAAACATAATAAATAAAAAAAAATCATCTTCAATGAAAATTCTTTATAATTTGTTATTAATCGATATAAATAATACATTTTCTTTACATTGTCACTTACGTCTTGAAGACTTTATGACGTAAAATTGACAGGCTGTAATAATGTATATGCTTTTTCAGTGCATCCAATCTCGTATACAAAATCGAAAATATCCAAATTTGATATTGATTCTAAACTATTCAAATACAGAGTCACTTTATTATCTGGTAAATTAATTAATTCTGAAGTAGGAACAAGCCATTCATCTTTCTATGACAATTTTTTATTTTTATTTTCATTCAAAATAGTTCATAAAATAAAAAATTGCTATATTGCTAAATGTTACTCTAAAATATTTTTATTCAACTATTTTATCATTGGTTAACACAAGTAGGTACTGTCACTAAAATGTGTATCAATTTTCACCAAAACTAATGAAAACGATTATTATGAATTCTGGTATTTAACACCCCTGGTAAACACCCTATATCATAAATTGTTATAGATACAAGAATACGTTGTTTATACAGGGTGAGTCAGGAGGAGCGCACCAAGCTCTAGGAGTATATTATACACGTGAAAATAATGTAAAAAAACTCATGTTCTTATCCGATTTTCATTTGTTTTCAAGTTATAGCATATTAACAAATAAACAAATTTACGCATAAAAATTCTCTTATTCTAAATTTGAATAAGTATCTGGCATTTTGCAACACTAACAATTACATAAATTCGAAATTAAACGTTCAGTTACTGTTCACTGTACACTGACAGTTCATCAAACCGTCAGAATTATCAAATGCCTTTGAGCCTTGAACATATGGCATACTTTGATAATGTTAAAATTCAGAAGTGGAAAGCTAGATGAACATTTTTAATTACGCCATAACTTGAAAACAAATGAAAATCGGATAAGAACATATGAGTTTTTTTAAATTATTTTCACGTGTATAATATACTCCTAGAGTTTGGTGCGCTCCTCCCGACTCACCCTGTATATATATTTTTTTTTCGTCAAAATGACGTAAATTGGGAAAGAATGTTATATCAAAAGCTGCGGGCCTAGATGGCCTTTAGAACTGATATTAACCGGTCCCGGTATTAGACCGGAATCGCTTAGCAGGTGAGCTCTTTCAAACTGATAAAAAGAAAGTAGGAATACAAATTCTTAAAAGCTTAAAAAAAGTGATATTAAAATGTTTGCTTTGTTTTCCATAAAAACTAAAACAAATTTTGAAACAGTGGTTCCAGCGGAACACAGAACTTTATTTACAAAAAAAGTTATCTAAAAAAAATGTTTCTGAAGTAGGCCATGATCGACAAATATAAAGATACGATTCATGTCCCATGTCCGTAATAACTACGAACGATTCTGAATTAAATTCAAAATAAAACTTAAAAAGAAAAATAATTTAATGCTCCGACATGCGTAAATTTTTCTAAAGCCAACTTTAGAAACATTTCTTTGAATAATTTTATATTTTTGCTTTAACTTAAAATTAAAAAAAATATATTTTAAAATTTTAAATGTCTATATTTTCACTTAATCTTCTAGACAAAGATAATTGGCAATATAAATTATTCCTCTCACCCTCTGTAAAAATAAAAATCTGTATTCCTCATTTTGGCAAAATCTGTGCTGGTGTCAAATTAGCGTAATTAAATCATTGGAACCCAGCGTTGAGCGAGACAGATTCACGATTAAAATTATAGTTTTGTTTTGTCTGTATTACTATTGTTAATGTTTTATGTTAGAGGGCAAAAACAATAATTAAAGTCAGAGATTTAGTGTTTTAAACGGATGATATAGTTTAAATTAATACCCTCGCCAAGCTTTTTTTTTATTTAGAATACAACAAAACAAACAAATAAAGATATAATATATCTCCTTTTATAGGCATCTCTATAATACCTACAACTTCTCTACATAACATTTTTCTCTCCGTAAAATAGATTATTCTGAAAACGCACAAAGTGGAATCGATAATATTTCGGAACAAGTCAAACGCTGTAAACAATTTTTGTACAGACCGCATACTTTGTATCGTAATATTACCGTTTTCGCACGTGTTGGAACAAACCTATTATACCACTATACGCGCGAACTCATAGAAAAGAGATTTGTTGTAAAGATCTGTAAACATTCTTCGAGTCAAACCTTTTGAAGGGCAAATTTTATGGGCCCATCTTGACAACGTCGCAGGGACTCGTATGTATATTGAAAAAGTAATTTATAAACAGAAGGCCTCTCATGTCAGTTAAACATTGTTAAGGGACTCGTATGCACGTTGCAAACATGTATGTTTAAATTTTAGAAATATATTACCCCTCTTGTGGCGTTATAATTTAACATTATTAGTACATTCTAAAACATTAAAATTTATATTCAAAAAATCACTCCTTCAGGAGGGCCTCGGGTGGTGTGTTGACTACATCGGGCCTCGCTTTTGTATTTGGCTACGTATATATATATATATATATATATATATATATATATAAGATTAACTCATGTGTCTTAAGCGTAATACCAGAGTCTTCATTTATTAGGACATTGCCTTTGGGATCGTTTGTTGATAAAGTAGTGATTACAACTTATATGTGGGACACTGGTGATGTTACTAATAACCCTATTTTTGCTATGAAAAAAAAAAAATAATAACAACTAAAGATTATTTTGAAGAATTGGATGATAATAATAAATTTACACCAAAACATATTTGTGATATAGGTATATCACTTAACTGTAGAACTATAATTAATGGTATGTCTATTGTTACTGCTAAGGAAAGTGGTAAACATAGACTAATGACATTTAAGAGATGATTGTGTCGAAATAACGGTTCCAACCGTTACAAGACATCATCGCGAAAATAGTCAAACCGGATTCAGGGGACCCCAAATCGTAAAAATCCGTCGAAAACTCGAGGTCGAAAAAATCTGATTCCTTATCTGTAGGCATTGAAAACATACTTTTTGTAAATTATAGTTATTAAAAAAACTGTCAGTTAACTAATTTTCGTACACATTAAAATATTTGCTTTTATTATTACTATCTAAATAAGAATATTTATTGCCATTTAATGGGTTTCTTTAGCTCTTGCATTTTTTGTGATTTTGACATTGTAAAACTTCACCTTTTAAAAAAAGTTTTACTGATTTTATTGACGTATTTTAAGAAAAATAAATAGTTATTTATTATACAGGGGAAAAAATATTAGATTTTATATAATTTAATAATTTTCTTGTTATAATATACTATTTTTTTTCTGTGACGTGAAAAACGACGATTTAATATTGAAAAAATATTCTAAAATATCTACCTTTACTTATGTGTATATATATCTGGGAAAAAAGTACTCACTTTTTTCCCCGGGATAAACTTTTTTCCCCAGAAACGGGGAACAAAATGATTTCATGAAAAGTGACAGTTTGTTACCTGACAAGAGAGATAAATTGTCAAACTTTTTCCCGACTCAGAAAAAAGGTTTTTATTAAACAATTTATAATGTTAACATCTTCATATATTTAAAATGTAATTTTGTTTGTCATGCTCTACCATATTTAATAAACTTCTGTTTTTACTTATTACGAATGGTAGTATTAAAACATAAGTATTAACTTTTTAACTTTTGCGCCTTATGAAATTGTTAAATTGGATAATGTCAAATTTGTCACTATTCGCAACGTCGCAAATCTCAAGTTACTTAGATAGGTACTGGGATTTAATCAACCCTTATTGGTCAGTTCAAAGATAATCCTTGGTTTTAGGTAGGAAAGGGGTGATTATGTTATGTTGAGAATGGGGTGTTAATACACTGCGACCTAAAAGATCTATTGTGCCCCCTTCTGTCGCCACTGTATTAAGGAAATGTCTCAATGCCTATAGCGACCCTTCCAATCCTATTTTCTCAAGGAAGTGTAGAATTAGAAGTGGCTTCAAGTTAGGTAAATCTCCCTCTTCTATTTGATATCTTCCTAGATATAGTGCCCTTGGATTCTGGAGTGCTACACATTCAGTTAGGATGTGAATGGAGGTTTCGTCCTCCTCCTCAAAAGGGTGGTACTTATTTACCTGAATTTAAATATAAATAATGCTAAGTTGTAAAAATATATTAGTTTGTTTAAAAATTGAATGTGGTGATACCCGTGTTACTGGAGTTTGGTGGTACCTGTTTTATTTATAATCTTCCAATGAATTCGGTAAGTTTTGTTTTAAAAATTTATTTATACGTGTACATATTCAATTCAATTTACTTTGTATAGGCACTCATGCATGTCCATATATTTATTTACATATAAAGATTTTTCAAAATAAATATGTATTAACACGTTCGCGACATCAATTGATCCAAAGAGGGACTTGTTTGGCCGTTTTTTTACTTTGTGTGTTAATGATGTATTTGCGTATTTTGAACAAGAATAAAACCTATTTTATTTGAAAATTTGTTTTTTTTTTTCATTTTTTGACTATTTTCCATCGTGTCCCACCGGTCGGTCACGATGTCCCTAAGAAATAATTATCCCTTACAGCCGTCGTGACCCACCGGTGGGTCACACTGGGATAATGTGTTAGGTAGCTAAATGGTTGTTTTTGTTTCAGGTAAATGAAAAATGAGTGCAAGAGCTCGAAAAATCGTATCGTTGGCGACTGAGGAGGTGCCCCAGCAGCCAACATCGTGTGTAAATCCAGGTCCATCTTCATCTGCCCTCACTCAAACAGTGCAAGAAACCCAACAAAAATCGCCTTCGCAGGAACGACAACCGTCGCACTATGGGGTATTTGAACCTCAAACCTGGCCATAAATCGATTTTTAAAATATTACAATTTCAAACAAGTAATAGTTTACCCTTAAACACAATAAAGCAGCCCACCGGGTAACGAAAACCGGTTCCAGGTAGTGTCTCTCGTTAGCCTACAACATCAGTCGAAAGTTAGCGTTCGTTCTTAACGGTTGATGTGATTTGTCGATGCGCTTTATCCTTTGTGTTATTTAAACCTTTGCAATTTTGTTCCTAAGCGTTTTAGTGAAAGTTTTTGAAATGGATTCAACTCAACCAGGTAAGCTTTACCAAATGAGATAGTTTTTATTTAGTTATAATTCGATTTTGCTATTAAAAGTGCTAGGTAAAAACATACCTTTTTTTAATTAAATAAAAAATCGGAAATTTTACATTGATTGAACATTTTGAAATATCATTGAGTACTATTGAGTGAAAAAAACTTCATGTCGTTATATACTACTTATTCACAAACCAGCCCACAAGAAAATCTGCGCCCCAATGCGCCCCCCTTTGTTTGTGTTCCACTTGAACCAGAAGTCCCTGTGAAAAGAAGAGAAAATAAATATATATATATATATATATATATATATATATATATATATATATATATATATATATATATATATATATATATATATATATATATATATATTCTCTTCTTTTCACAGGGACTTCTGGTTTGAAAATATATGGTAGAAGGGCGCTTTAGTCTATCATCCAACGCTCGAATGGATCTAATTTTGTTGAAAAGTTGGAATCCATGGAGCATGAATTGCTTAATTCTTACCACAAAGACAACACAAGAAAAAATGAGGCAAAGAAAAAATTGGCAGCTATCAAGTATGAATTTAAAAAGCGGTGGTTAGCGTCTCGAAAAACGGCTGGTAGATTCGAGAAAGCTAACAGTGATTGGCTCAATGGGACAGTTACTTTACCTGCGGCAGGTACTTATAACTTGTTTATATTTAATTAGTTTTATGGCTTACAAAACTAAGACGTGAGTTTGGCTATAATTTTGTGCATAAATGTAATTAAAATATCTCATTTGAAAAGTTTTGTTCTGGGTTAAGAAAAAAAATATGTTTTAGATTAGAATGCTTATTGGTAATAATTTAATGTACTTACTAAATATTTAATGAATTATTGTAATCATGTTTAGTGGTTAGTATTCAATATTATATTCTTCTTTACAGCAATAAGCCCAGGGCGCCCTCAAAAAGCATTTAATTCTTCAAGCGAAAGAAGTAAACGGAGGAAAACACAAGATCTTCGTCTAAAAGAAGCCTCCGAACTTACGTTTGCAACACAAATGAAGTTACGGGAAACTGGACGCACAGATGCTGCTAAAGTCGTACAAGACTTGACGAATAGCCCAACAAGGGCTAAAAAATACAGAGCAGCACTGAAGATCGCAAACACCAAAACCCCTCGTCAACTAACGCCAATACAAGCTTTGTCTATGTTTACCGAAGCAGGCCTTACTAGATCGCAATACGAAATAGTAAGAGCCTCAAACAAAAATGTTTTTCCATGCTACACAATTTTACAAAAAACTAAAAAAGACTGCTATCCAAAACCAGAAGCTTATCGTATTACATCAACTTGTGCCGAAGTGGACCTGCAAGCACTCTTGAACCACACAGCTTCGCGATTAATTCAGGATTTAGAGGAAGCTGTCAAAACACTCAATGAACATGAGAAGTCTTCCCTAGTTTTAATTAGCAAATGGGGATGTGATGGATCTCAACAGGTGCAATACAAAATGAGATTTGAAACAGACGCAGATTCGGACGCCAACATTTTTCAAAGTTCACTTGTGCCCCTTCAATTATTAACAGGAAGTGAGAAAAAAATTGTGTGGCAGAATCCAAAGCCATCTTCGCCGCGTTACTGCCGACCTATCAGAATGCGTTTTATTAAAGAGTCTAATGACATCACGGTTGATGAAATCAACTACATTAACGGGAAGATAAGTGCTTTATTACCTACAAAGATAAAAGATGTGTCCATAAAACACAAAATGCTTTTCACAATGATAGATGGGAAGGTGTGCAACTCACACAAAATATTCGATGAGGTGTTATTTATGCAATTTAACTTCAAAAGATTTTAATAACCTTAGTTTAAAGAAAGAAGCAAACAAAGAAAACTTAAGCTTTGGACTGTCACTGCTGCATGCAAGAATCAGATTCTTTGAATCTATGCTACACGTAGCATATAAACTCCCAGTTCAAAAGTGGAATAAAAAACTGACTAAAGAAGAACGTGACCTCGTTGATTTAAAAAAAAAACTGATATTCAAAAAAAATTTAGGGTGGAACTTGGCCATTTAGTTGATATGCCGAAAACAAATTTTGGAAATTCCAATGATGGCAATACGAGCAGGAGATTTTTTGATAACCACGAATTATCTGCAGAAATTACAGACTTAGACAAAACGCTTCTTTACCGGCTAAAAGTAATATTAGATGCACTCTGCAGTGGCTATGCTATTAATTTGCCAGAGTTTGATAAATATGCACAGGAAACTGCTGAACTATATGTAAAGCTCTATGAATTTTATCCAATGTCTCCTACCTTACATAAAATATTAATACATGGATCTGAGATTATCAAAGAATCCCTTCTCCCGATTGGCCTTCTTTCAGAAGAAGTGGCAGAAGCGCGAAATAAGCACATAAGGGCTTATCTTATGCGCGGAAATTTTCACGGGAGACCTGTAATCGAGATGTGATTAATAGACTTCTTTTAACTTCGGATCCAGTCATTACTGGAATGAGAGAGAATCCCCCAAAACAATCTAAGCCGTTTCCTGCTGAAGTTCTAAGCCTGTTACTTCCCGCTAATTTAGAAAATCTGAATTTAAGTTTTGATAATGATGAATTTTGAAATAAATGTTTATTCAACTTAATTATTTGCTTTTTATTTATATAAATTTAAATTTTCTTAGTTAAGTACGTTAGGTAAATACAGTAGGTAGTACCTTAGTAGGTAGGTCATCAAACTGGTACCTATAGTGAAGATCAGGCGTAATATGTATATTTTTTTAAAACCCTGAGGTTCTGCCGACCCCCATATTTTCGATTATGGGCGTGAATATGTGATTACCTGCATCAATAAAGCGTTTAGAAAAGATTTTAATAAGAAAATAATATTGACCAGGTTTTCGGTTCAAATACCTCGTAGTGCGTCGCCCCGAAATTCGCCGTCACCTCTACAATCAACTACCCCAAGTCAACGAAGAAATACGTACTTGTCGTTTTCAGAATCTGAACCATATGAGAGTTCTGAAGATTCGTACAGACCTTCAGCTGACGAGGTCGAAACTCCCAACGCGTCGTCAGCAACTGAAGATTCAAGCGGTGATGACAGTCGTGAAGGTTCTTCATTGGACGACGGCAACTTAGCGGTAACTACAAATTTGGAGGAGTGGGACCCTTGCACGGACCTACCCGTCAATTTTCAATTTTCTGGACAAATTGGTCTGAAAATAGATACTTTGGATTTGACTCAGCCCTTAGAAATCTACAGACAGTTTGTAACAGATGAAGTTCTTGACCTTATGGTTTTGGAAACTAACAGATTTGCATCCCAACTAAAGTCCAAACCACTTCGCCCTCGATCTCTATTGCACAAATGGGTAGACACCAACAGAGAGGAGATTAAAAAGTTCTTAGCTGTTTTACTGATTATGGGCATCAATAGACTCCCTAAAATGCGTTTATATTGGTCAAACAATGAAATGTACAGCAACGAACTTATAAAGAAATCCATGTCTCGCAACCCATTTGACATGTTGTTGAGGTGTTTGCATTTTTCTGACAACAGTGATCCTGCAGCCAATGCCGACAGACTCTCCAAAATAAAAACTGTTGTTGAGCTAATTTGCAACCAATTTCAAATGACACTTGCACCAAACGAAGATGTCGTGATTGATGAGAGTATGGTGCCTTGGAGAGGCAGATTAAAAATATTTTTTTTTCACTATTTGCATCAGACTTCCGTAATGAAATATGGTAGAATACATTACATTTTACCAATAGAACCGTGCGATACCAAAATAATTACTTGCAAATGGGGTATAGCTTATAGTACAGGGAGAATCAGTTTTTTCGAAAATATTTTTTTTTTCACTATTTGCATCAGACTTCCGTAATGAAATATGGTAGAATACATTACATTTTATCAATAGAACAGTGCGATACCAAAATAATTACTTGCAAATGGGGTTTAGCTTATAGTACAGGGAGAATCAGTTTTTTCGAAAATATTTTTTTTTTCACTATTTGAATCACACTTCCGTAATGAAATATGTGTTGCACCCTGTATAATACAAATATATTTCTATTACAAAAATATCTTTGAAGTGAAACTTTAGACTATTTAAGGCATTACGAAAATTCATAAAGAGTCTCGTGTTAATAAATCAGATTTTATTACTTTAACCTAAAGTTATCAACAATGTTCCATTTAGTTACAATCTTTCGATTTAATTATGAAATTCAATTAGGACACATGCCGCAAAGAAGCGTCACATGTCCCTCGTTCATATAAAACCCAAATTCTATTTACAAATTTGTTCAGTATTTTCAGTAGTTTTGTTCTATTAACATCAACGCACTTGTATATATTTTCCATCAAAGTATAAAATAAAAGTAGTGAAAAGTAAAGTGAATCTTTTAATTAATTCAACGAGAGGTTCCCAACAAATTTGGCGCAGTCACTGTAGGATTGGATTTGCAGAAAATCCACCGGCTACAATCGAAGAAGAAAACCTTCCATTGGCGAGTTTCAACTCCTCGAGCCACGAACCACCCAGAAAATAAGAAGACACACCTCGGTAAGACTCAGTTTCCTTTTACACTTTTCCTTACTTTCTTTTACAACTGATATACAATTTGTTTTTTGTTTTTAATTATTTAATTTAAATTTTTTGTGAAAATTAAAATGACTGGACCATTAACACCAAGTAATTCTAATTCTAATATTGACACTGACCATAACAACGCAACAACTACAACTAATGATTCCGGTGAACCGATACATAAATTATCATTTTTGTGTTCACTAATATCGAAACCCTTCGATGGTAACAGAATTGAATTACACGAATTTTTATCGAATTGCGACAATGCATTTAGGTTCTGTAGTAATATTCAAAAAGATGCTCTTATGGCTTTTGTGATTTCTAAGATAACTGGTAGTGCGAAAGCTAAACTAAGAGATAAAGCTATTAATAATTGGAGAGAATTAAAATCTCTTTTAACTCAATTATATTCAGACAAAAAACATTACACTCAACTCATGGAAGAACTCAATACAGTTAGACAAAATCAAAATAAAAATGTTCTCTCTTATTATAACCGAGTAGATAAATTATGTAGTCGTCTTTTAAATTCAGTTAACCTTAACGATCCAAACGAAAGAATTGGTAGAGTTTCAACAATCAAAGAATTATCTTTGCAAAGATTTATATTTCATAGCCAACCAGATATCTCTAGATTCTTAAGAAGTAAAGACCCCAGAACATTGTCAGATGCATTTAATTCTGCTACTGAAAAAGAGCGCGCGTTGCAAATGTCAAAAAATAACTTTGCGTCAAGAAGTAACTTTATGTCAAATCAAAACTACTGTAAAATTTGCAAAACTAAAAGTCATAACACAAAAAATTGTTACAAAAATAAAAATACCCCAAATGTTCATATAAATAGAACAACCTTTCAAAATCAAAATAAATTCTGCAATTATTGCAAGAAAAACAATCACAATATTGAAGATTGTTTCTTAAGAAAAAAGAATAACGATAGGACCCACCAAAATAATGATTACAAAAAACAAACTAATAAAAACAGTAACTCTAGAGGGATACATTTAAACTCAGAAATGTCCGAGACCAACGTCGTGTCTACGGACTGGGAATAAATAAAACCGACGAAATAAATACGAGTTACGTCCCTGATTCATGCTATATTAATAGTGGAGACTCGCTTCAAAACTATTCGCTGACAGGTGACACTCACATAAAATTTCGGAAAACGAATTTTACAAAAGTGATTATGATAGTAAGGACTCGCAACCCTGCTATTCACAGTGCAATTCCAACCCGACATTTAATTTTAAAGTAGACGATACATCGTCGATCAAAGATAATTTCAAAAGAAATTTGACAAACCCGAAAATATTTCAGGACATTCAATTTAAAGTAGACGATAATTCGCCGAACAAAGATTCGAATATTGACACGCATTTGAGTGCCAGCGGTCGGAGTCACCAGCCTCCAGAGTGTCGAAATTTCGATGACAAAGACGATTTCGAAAGAACTCTGACAAAAATTAAGACTTCTCAAATAGAGAGTCAAATCAAAACGTCCGAAGAATTTTCCAAAGAGAATTTCAATAGAAATTCGACTAAAAGCCCAAACAAAATAAAATGTGATAGTTCTCAAAAATTACTAAATAAAATAAAAGAATATCACATATTTTTTAATGAAAATAATAATCCCTATATTAGCTGTTCTTGTAAAAATCAAACCTTTAAATTTCTAATTGATACTGGTGCTTCAGTATCACTAATAAAGAATCGCGAAAATATTCACGATCTTTTCCAGTCTTTCGATGAAAAAGACAAAATCATTTTAAACGGCTTAAGTGCCGACGCTCGGAAGCTGTATTTTAAATATAGAGATAAATTCTCAAGAGGCCCCTATCAAATTTCACGTTGTTTCACATCTCGAAAATGTGCCGATGGATGGCATTATCGGAAACGACATATTAGCACCACAAGGAGCAGTCATAAATTTAGAAAATTCCGAACTGTCACTACAATGTTTGGAGACACCCATTAAAATTACATTTAAAGCTAATAACGAAGAAGACACATGTTTTCTCGTTCAGCCGAGGTCAGAGACCGTAATAAAGGTAAATATTTTAAATAAAAATATTAAAGAAGGAATTTGCCCGGAAATAAAAATAGCCGAAGGCGTATTTCTTGCAAAAGAAATTTTAAAAGTAGAAAATGGCAAAGCCACTACTACTATTTTGAATACTCAAAATAAAATATTAAAAATCAATAAAATTAAATTAAAGTTAGATCCTTTTGATGAAAATAAATGTACGATATTTTCCTGTGTCGAACGAAAACAAGAAAGTCATAATTTTGAGAGAATAAAAACATTACATGAAAACTTAAGATTAGATCATTTAAATGCTGAAGAAAAATACTCAATACTTAGTGTCTGTGAAGAGTTCAATGACATTTTTTATCTCCCTAACGACGACATAATGTTACGGGTCAAAAATTCTATCTAGAATAGTTTTAGCCAAAACAGCAAGTGTGTAAACAATAAATAGTTTTTTATTTTTGTTATTGATTCTACTAAATTTATATCTAATTCTAGCCTAATATATACTATTTTATCCTAAACTAAACTATTCTATCCTAAACTATCCTATGTTAATATATCCTAAACTAAACTATTCTCTCTTAATCTATTCTATCACAATTTTACGCTTAACTATTTACACTACTCTACTTCTAACCTATTCTACGCTACCCTAAATTATTCTAAGCTTAACTATGTACACTATTCTATTTCTACTCTATTCTAACTTACCCTAAGCTACTCTAATTACTAATCTACCCTATTATATACCTAATCTACATTATTCTATTTTAGCTCTATTCTCTTTTTATATATATATTGTGTCCTACATTTTCCCTATTTATTTACTCCTACTGGGGATATAATCGATCGATCTACTAAATTCTAAACTTGAATCGTAAGGATCTTAATTTAGTATTTTATTTTACATTAAAACCCATTCTAACCTTTTGTCTTATATTTGTCAGCCTGATTACATCTAGTGAATGCTTTAAAGTCCAAAGAACTGTATTTTACTACACAAAATAGTACACATAACTCTTTTAAATATCTGATATCTATAAGTACATGTTATTATTTGTTTACATTTATTTTATGACATCCACACATGTCAAATTCTTCTTTTAACAATAAGGGCCACACTCTTACCAGACTTTGTCCTGTTAACCTTGACTATTAAAGACCTTCTATTGACTTACATGGATTTTCTACCATCTTGGGAAACTTCCTTAAGTCAGTTTTTATAAGCTCAGCTTTGTGGTAACATGTGCCATATGTTCTAATGTTTGTAGGATCTGAACGTTGAGCTAAAAACGATTAAATCAGTTAGTAAAATATACCAAATAAATCGTTGTGGTTTGAATCACCTTTTTGGTGGATTTAAATATATTTACTGACTGAATTTACAACTAAAAAGTTCGCCCAACAGCTCCAAGTGAGTCCTTAAAAATAAATAGGACAGCTTTCTTGGCTTACCTATGGTTTATAAGGCTATTTATATGTATGGCTTATGCAAATCCCTCTTTCAGACCTCCTTTTAATTATCTGGGAACTTTCCGAGTCACCTTCTACTACTTTACGGCTCTTCCTTCTCCTTCAAGCTATCTTCGCTATCGCTTATAGCTAACCTACCGCACCTCCTGCTTAACTTGCTAGTACCAGTTCGTATTCTACAGGCAAGACAGAAGGATTTTATCAAGACTGATTACCCCAGGATCAACCCCCCTTACTAATTAAGGATTATTTGCCGCTTACCCTTGTGAAACCTTGCTTGGGACCGAAAGTATAGCAAGCTGCACCAAACGACTGATCATCGATATCACAAGTAAGACCATTCCTTTACATTAAAGGCCCCCCATCTGCCACGAGGTTCCGACATAGCCTCAAACCGGCCACATACCATTTTAGGAACCACCTACAAATATTTTAATATTAATTCCGTAGGACAAGCTAATATTTTTTACTGTATAAAATAGCTAATGAATAGACTTGAGATATTTCGGTAGATTTTTATAGTTACGAAAACATATTTTGTTATTAGAGTCAGATTAATACTTACGTGGTATAAGTACGGGTTTGTAACGGATAGTACTATTCGGGGACCTCTTTTTACATATACTCACTATTATAATATATATAATTACAGATATATCGGCGTGATAATTTCATATTTTTCCCCATATTTTTTTATTTCATCTAACCTCAAAAATTAAATAGCTGTCAGACGAGAATGCGTTTTATTAAGTTCTGACTAAGGACCCGACCCTACTTTCCGGAAATCAAAAAAATTAACGAGCTAGCAGAAATTACGCTTGGCCCCTTTCATAAGTAAGGGCACAGCGTAACAATAACCCATACCGACATAGTAAAGCATGAAATTAGAGTAAATGACGACACATGAATTACATCTAAAATTTATAGATTTCCAGAAATTTATAAAGACGAACTTAATAGACAAATATCTAAAATGTTAAAACAAGGTATAATCCGCGAATCTGTCAGTCCTTATAACGCACCCATTTGGATAGTTCCTAAAAAACAAGATTCCGCACAAGAAAAGAAGTTTCGAATAGTAGCCGATTATAGAAAATTAAATGATATAACGATAGGCGATGCCTACCCCTTACCTAACAGAAGATATCTTAGACCAACTTGGTCACTCTAAATATTTCACAACTCTCGATAAGGCTTCCGGTTTTCATCAAATTTTAAAGAAAGAAGAAGATATTCAAAAAACCGCATTTTCAACCGCTTCTGGTCATTTAGAATATCTCAGAATGTCATTTGGTTTGAAAAACGCACCCAGTACATTTCAAAGAGTTATGAACACTGCATTGGCCGGATTACAAGGTCTACAATGCTTTGTTTATTTAGACGATATAGTTATTTTTGCATCTTCAATAGAAGAGCATACAAATAAATTAAAAAATATATTTTCCAGACTAAAGAAAAATCATCTACAATTACAACCTGACAAATGTGAATTCATGCATAAAGAAGTTGCATACCTAGGACATGTAATTAGCGATAAAGGTGTCTCACCGAATCCTAATAAAATACATGCAATAAAAAACTACCCACAACCACAAAGTCCAAAACAAATTAAACGATTTCTTGGATTAACCGGTTACTACCGTAGATTTATTAAAGATTTTTCTAAATTAGCTAAACCTTTAACGTCTCTTTTAAAAAAGGACGTACCTTTCGAATGGAAAGACGAACAACAAAAATCATTTGAATATTTTAAAGAAACCATTTTACAATATCCAAATTTTAATGAAACTTTTCTATTGACCACAGATGCTTCTAATTATGCCATTGGTGCCATTTTGTCGCAAGGCGAAATCGGCAAAGATCTGCCAATTGCTTATGCTTCACGCACATTAAATAAAGCAGAGTGTAACTACTCGACAATAGAAAGAGAATTATTAGCTATTGTTTGGGCAGTAGAACATTTCCGTCCATACATATATGGCAGAAAATTTATAGTTTTGACAGATCATCGTCCATTAACTTGGCTTTTTAATTGCAAAAATCCTAATAGTAGATTAGTTCGTTGGCGACTTAAATTAGAAGAATATTCTTATGAAATAAGATACAAAGCAGGTAGAGTTAACTCTAACGTAGACGCTTTGTCTAGAAACCCCGTTCAGGTAAACCAAATCCTAAATCTATTAGCCGATGGTCAAAATATTTAAATTTGACAACCTCTAAACTGTTATCTTAAATATTAGAATGGTTAATTCGTCTATTTACATCTTGAGGGCGTTAATCAGTATATTTAATCTAAATAAAATTTAATTCCTGTAGAATTATAAACACTTGTCCAAGAACCCATTTTAGTGCTTGTAGGGTTTAAAAAGCTTTTAAATTTGTTTGTCTTAATTGTTTGTCCGTTCGTGAAATATTTTAATAATTTTAATTAATAGTTTTAGACCTACTTTTGTTTATGTGTTTTGACATCAACTTTTTGTTGCAACTATTGTTTTTTATATTTTTTATGTATTTTAAAAAATACTCGCATACTTGTTTTTACACCGACCCTGGGATAATTCTCTTAGCTTAGTCTTAAATAGACGAGTAATTACGGGTGAGTTCTTGATATTTGACAACTTTCATATTAAAATGTTTAAACCCACTTTATTAGTTATGAGCTCATTCGTTTTTCCTCTCTATTTTTAGACCTTACCTGATGATGAGGATCTGATCCTCGAAACCGGTCGTAATAAAATACTCTTGTGAGATCCTAAGGACCACCCTCGTTTGATTTACCTTTTTGAACCTAAATATAAACGAGCGTAGGCTAGCTCAACATAAACTACAAGAATTCGACGCAGAACTCCAAGAAAACTTAAACCTTTCATCGTCCATCATTCAAAATGGTACAATATATTATTGGGAATATTAGCAACAATTGTATCCCTAATTTTGATGTATTGCGGATGCTGTAAGTGTTGCAACCACCAAAGATGGTCCTGGTTTAGACGGATGTTTGGTCCAGACAATTGCAAATACATGATTTGCATAAACAGTCAACAACGTGAGCAACAGCCGACTCCACACCGATTGGGATTTACCTCGCGCTAGAGGTAGTGTTCGCAGTATCGACCTTCCAACTACAGATGAGACCCTAGATTACATCTCTCTGCCAGAGATGATCGCCACCAGAGCGGAATTATTGCCGCTCAAAAAGAAAAAAGAAGATAAGAAAATATTTAAACTCTAACAATTAAAAAAAAAGACATTTCTTAAATTATATTTTAATTATTATTAATTATATTTTAATATAATATATACACATATTACTTATATTCTTATATTCAATTCTTATAATATTTAAGTACTTTTAGTATATTTACTTTTTATATTGATATTAATTCTATTTACAATTTTTTATCAAGTTTTATTAACAATATATACAGGGTGTTAAAAAAAAAGTGTCACAAAATAAAACGGAGGGTAGTATGGGCCAAAATATGCAGAAAAGTCTTAATAAACATATGTCCGCAAATGAATGGTTTCAGTTTCAGTGTTTTGTATCATTTTTTGATTATCTTTTTTCATTCTCAAAAACTTGCTTTTCTTATCGGAGTCTACCGATGTTTTTCATAGATACTATTTGCAGTTATTATTTTGTTGTGGGTGAATAATTTTATAAATTTTCGTTATGCCTGTTTACACTAATATTGAATTAGCTGACATGCATTTTATGTACGGTCGTGCAAATGGCAATGCGAGGGAAGCGCTACGTCAGTATATCGACGCTTTCCCTAATCGCCACATCCCTTCAGTTCGTGTGTTTGGAAGATTGCACCAAAGATTGCGTGATACAGGTAAATTTGGGAAACAGTCACATGATTCCGGGAGACCAAGGTCGGTGTCCACCCCTGAGGCAGAAGAAGCAATTTTAGCACGAGTAGAAGAGAATCCAGAAACTAGTGTGCGAAGAATATCAGCGGAGGTAGGAATTGGGGCTCCTCTGGTTTGAAGAATCCTACACGAGCAGCAGCTTTACCCGTACCATCTTCAACGAGTGCAAGCTCTGAATGCACCTGATTATCAAGCACGTTTGGAGTTTTGTCGATGGTTTCTGAGAAATGATGCTGAGGATCCCAATTTTATTGCACTAATTCTTTTTACTGATGAGGCAGGGTTTACACGAAATGGAGTTTTTAATTTCCATAATTTGCATATGTGGGCAGACGAAAATCCCCATAGTATCGTGGAATCCAGGTATCAAGTTCGTTTTTCATTAAACATTTGGATGGGTATTTATGGCGACTGGTTACTAGGTCCGATTGTACTACCTAACCGATTAACGGGAGCTGACTACTTAAACTTTTTGCAGAAAACATTGGGTGATCTTTTAGATGACATTCCTTTAATACAAAGAAATCAAATGTGGTTCCAGCACGATGGTGCTCCGGCGCAATTTTCAGTTGCCGTAAGAGAAAATTTAGACGGATCCTTTGGACTACCACCTATGTCCGTCAATGTAAATTGACTCAGCTGATTTCCAGCTTTTTACTTTTGACGAAATTTTTTAAAAATAGAAATTAAATTTTATTTCCTATTCAGTTCCCTTCTGGTCTTAATCCACCCGATAAAACTTCAATCCTAAAAATTCCTAATCTTTTCCGTTTGTTGGTTAATAAAGATTATTATTATTATTATTATTATTATTATTAAAAGTAAAGTGAATCTTTTAATTAATTCAACGAGAGGTTCCCAACAACACACACACGCGCGCGCGCGCACACACACACGCGCGCGCGCACACACACACACGCACACGCACGCACGAACGCACCCACACCCACCCACATCCACACACCTATCTTATAAAGAATTTCAGTAAGGATGTTAACGCGTGCTTTTCGGATAACAATGTACGAGGTTTTTATAAAGACATAATGGCATGTGCCGTAAATATGGAAAATCTGAGCGAAATTGACGTTTGGTTTCAAAGCATTACTATACTCTTATTGAGTGCAATATTTAATGATAGTGTTAAAATTATTTTCAATAAATTACTACGTATGAGAGAGAAACATGATGTTGAGAGCATTACAAAAATACAAGGAACAGACCCCGAAAAAGTTGATAATGACGACAAGAAGGAAGATAAATCGGACGGGTTACACAAATCGAGTAAATTTTATATTCATTTTCACAAATTGTTCGATAAAATTGATGCCACTCTTAAACTTACTTCGTCTAAAAAAATAATTACTAGTGACTATAACAATTCAAAATTTTTCGAAATGATTTTATACAAATATATGCCATTTTGTTCTCTGTGGACTGGAATACTTTTAAGAAGGATAAGTACCGAGCGTCATGTTAGTAACACCTATGTAGAAAACTTTTTTTGTCACTTGAAAAAATATTTTAGAAAGTAATAGTAATATAAGGTGTTCCCGATATTTAAGCAAAAGTCGAGAAAATGTTCTGGCATTACATAAAGAATTTATGTTATCCATTCCTAAATCGCGTTTAACCAAACAGGTAAAAAAGAAAATTGATCCTTCGGACGAGCACGTTCCGCAAGAATCATGAAATAAAAAGAAGAAAGCTGCTCCAAGCACACATTTCTCGGGAAATTATTTGAAAAGGTTAGATTCACGAAATAGAACTGGTAAAAACACATCTAAAGCGCAAAAATTAAGTGTCAAAGATAAAAATTAATTAGAATATATTGAAATTGCGGATGAAACATTAGAAGAAAAGTGCGTTTATTGCGGTTACTGTCGCCTTGACACAACTGTCGACTGGGTATCTTGTGACGCTTGCGATCGTTGGATGCACACAAGTTGTGTCCCCTCATTCGTAGATACGGGTTCATTCTACTGCGATGATTGTTCATCAAATAAATCGTCCAAAAAAAAACAAATCGTATGAATGTCTATATGGCGGAGTGAGTGATCTAGACGTTACTGTTCAATGGGTTGAATGCAACAGTTGTGGTGGGTGGATACATCAAAATTTTTTTGTGAGAGATCTAACCACCAAGTCTCATCCCTATGTAAGTGCATTCACACTTGTAGCCTACCAGCAAATTCTATTCAACGCATATCTCCTTATTTGTGACATTCATTGCAGAGAACCCGTTTCTCACAATGCATCTAAATTTAAGAATGATGCCGCGAAAAGTGACTACCTCACGAAGTTAATGGACTGCTATGTTCCTGATGAACTAGCCACATTAATCAGTCAGCTTGCCCCGACCTATGACCCTCAAAGAAAATTGATGTTTTACATCCCTTCTTTTGCAGGCTTTAGCTTCGCCCACGACTATGGCCGAACCGTCCCACCATGCCTGATGATACTAGCCCATAACCTTCTTGCCAGTCTACGAACCAATGCTGACCCCGAAGATACTCTTCGTACTTTCTATTCAACAACAGTTCTAACCATCGACAACGAACACTTTACACCAGCACACTTCCTTGGAGGGTACTACCTCTCTAATGGTCGCGTCACCTGCCATCCAAACTGGCTCAACACCAGATTTGAAAAAGTTTACAATCCCGTCATCGGCAGAGCACTGATTCAACGCCCCACCCTCGCTAAGACGAGACTCCAAAGCTATGAATATGACAATCCTCAGTCTGTTGATCCCTATGAATTTCTTTTATGTTATTCTGAAGAAAATATCGAAGTCATGTTTGATCTACTCTCAGACATATCTTCTTTTATCTCAAAAGAGATTCCCTCCTCCCGCAAGCTTGGACAACTACTTGGTGAACCATCTGGCGTTAACATCTTATACCATTCAATTTGGTCATTCGTTATCCCAACCTGGCACTCCCTCCCTCCTGCTCCAGCCTCCACACCCGAAAATACTTCCACTGTGACAGACAAAGCGTATGTTACCTCAATAAAATACCTTTCCTCTGCTCCAATCTATAAGTCATCACTCGTACCACCTCCTGAATCCATTAATGCCGTATTTTACCTTGTCGGAAAGAATCCTTATGATAAAAATTCCCCGCCATTTCATTATGATACATTCGACCGCCGAAAGCACGTCCATCCTGACGTATTTTGGTTCCAACCGTATATTCAAAATCCAAGTGCAATAAACTATTCTTTGACCCTAGGTCTATTGATAGAACAAGGCGATATTGATGGTACCACCATCCCTCTCC
The DNA here is from genome assembly GCA_927349885.1 of Psylliodes chrysocephalus. Lineage (NCBI taxonomy): Eukaryota > Metazoa > Arthropoda > Insecta > Coleoptera > Chrysomelidae > Psylliodes > Psylliodes chrysocephalus. The sequence goes on from OV651820.1 coordinate 59,671,923, forward strand.
CTAATATTGCTATGTCATTAACCGAAAATAATTCGATGTTTATGCAAGGATGCCTCCCTATTACACATGTTCTAAGTGTCCCCCCCAACTTTAATGAAAATTCCAGGTTTCATCTTCCCATACGGAAGATACATGACTCTGATCCTGTCGGAATCGCCCTCCGTGATTCTAGCACTGTCATGCTACCTCAATTCGGTACTGCTCACGTCCGCAGTAATATGAACCGATTCTATGGCCCCACCGTCCGCGAAAATTGTAATGACAACCATGTCAACTTTACTTATTCCGCTTGGCCCTCTGGCTCCATTCCTTCAATTCCACCAGGTTTAACCTACCTGTGGTCATCCTACCGCTACGTCCACCACGCCCATCGTGTCCAAAAGAAAATTCATTTCTACTACACAATGCGACAATTTTATGGTGAAAACGTAACATTATCAAGAACGAGAAATCCAACTCTCCTTCTTCCGTCATAGACTACCACCTATGTCCGTCAATATAAATTGACTCAGCTGATTTCCAGCTTTTTACTTTTTACGAAATTTTTTAAAAATAGAAATTAAATTTTATTTCCTATTCAGTTCCCTTCTGGTCTTAATCCACCCGATAAAACTTCAATCCTAAAAATTCCTAATCTTTTCCGTTTGTTGGTTAATAAAGATTATTATTATTATTATTATTATTATTATTGTTACGTGAAATTAATTTTAAATTACTTTCAAATTTATTTTTAACAACAACTTCTCCATAACCCCTCGTAACACAACATCGGTCGTATCATTGTTACCATTATCGATTTTTACCATGCATCGTCTACGCATGATCTGCTAATATCGGCGCATAGACCGTAGCGATTCTTTCAGTCAGGAGTTCATATAAAACCTAAAAGGTGAATTGGTTTTTCCTTTTCTGGTGTTTAAAGTCAAACAGTGCTAGCGTGCCGATAAATTTAGTAAAATGAATTGCTAGTAATTATCTTTCTCTAATTTGTGTTTATTAAGTGTGATCGTTGGGATAATTGTCAGGTAAATGTTTTTCTTTTATTCCCATTTTGCTGGATTTCGTTGCAAAACCGAAGGTCCGCCATATGCTTTTTTTTTATTACTACCATGCTGGAAAAAGCCGGTTACTATATTTTATTTCATTTTATATAGTTTATAGCTACCCTAACTAATAATATTTTTTTAAGCTTCTTATATATATATATTAATATAAATGTGTTATCATTTAATTACTTTGATATATACGCGGGGAGGCAACTAAATAATTGAATTACAAGTCATTTTGGAAATACAGTTTAAACGGAAATTTATGGCTCCTAACTTATTTTTGCCTTATAAATATTTTATATTCTGTTCAGATAATGTAACTTTAATATTTGTCGTGATATTTTATATTTTGTTCAGATGACGTAACTTTAATATTTGTCGTGATATTTTATATTCATTCCGTTTATGCATAAATCCGTTAGATTTCCAAACTGGCATGTATATGTACTTTTACACACGGTACTCAGGTTCTTTTATTTCTTAACCTGTAGTGGCTCCTCTCAGTATCCAGGAGTACTCCTCTCAGTATCCAGGAAGTACTCCTCTCAGTATCCAGGAAGTACTCCTCTCAGTATCCAGGAAGTACTCCTCTCAGTATCCAGGAAGTACTCCTCTCAGTATCCAGGAAGTACTCCTCCCAGTATCCCAGTATTTAAGAAGAAGTACTCCTCTCAGTATCCAGGAAGTACTCCTCTCAGTTTCAAGAAGAAGTACTCCTCCCAGTATCCCAGTATTTAAGAGGAAGTACTCCTCCCAGTATCCAAGAAGCTTACAACTGCTCTACTCTACCTCAAGTACTATCTTTAAGAAGAAGCTACAAGCTCCTCCAGGAAGCTCCTAGTTGCCGCTAGCTATGATAAAAGGGAAGTACCGTATCTATGTACAAAAATACCACCATCATTGAGTAAATTCAGTCAAATTAAACAATCAATAACGCATTTAACTATTTAACTATTTGACTATCTAACTATTTGTCTATTTAACTTATGTAAGATTAATCTCATTTTTTTTTTATTAAATGTATTAAATGTTCTCATTTACTTTTATTTGCCACAACCCTTACAGATAACTTTAAGTACCAGAGACAGGACTCAATTAAACGGGACATTTAAAATTGGATAAGTTTTCCAAGTAACTAAAAACTTGGTGGCTCTCAACTCTTTTTGTTGTTGTCTCATTTTTAATATCTTATTTCTCATTTTATCTTAAAGTAGATCTTGGCCCGCGAACAGGTCAAGGTACTCTAATTTTACTTGTCCTGGTCAATTTTTTTTGAATCCACACACATCAGCAATTTGAGCTAAATCACTTATCAAAAAAAAAAAATCAACAACTTAGAAATCTAGAAAAAAGGTAACACATTGGCAGCCCAACGTGGAATAGCCTAGAAAAGTTGACATCAACTTTTTCTACAACTATTAGGGGGAATTGATATTTTGAGTCTCTGTTGCTGTAAATTGTCTGTTAAGGGTAGGCAAATAGTTTGGTTATAAATATCTTACGAGCCATTTGGTATTCGAAGTACCTAGTTTTTTTTTCTATCTATATTTTCTTTTTTTTTTTTTCGATTGATTGTGGTATTTTATTTTTATTATCTTTATTTAGCGATTTATTCATTGAAGTGTATGAACTGACCGCTTCCTAAGTTTTCGTATGTACCTTGTATTTTCGATATATTATCTTTTACCTATTATCTTTTTTATCGGAAATAAAAATTGTGTATTAATTTTGTTTGGAAGCTTTCGGTATACATATACCTCAATAAAATAAAAAAAAAAAAAAACTAGTGTTTCACGTTATCTTCTATCGTTTATCGCTATCGTTGCCTGTCCGTTGAACTTTTTTTTGAGTTTTGAGTTTTAATTTTATGCTCTATTGACATTGAACATATAAAAGAAAAAGAAAACATTTAATTATCTGCGAACATCTTTTGCACTTCCTATCGGCTGTAATAATTTATTGGAATACATTTAGAACATCGTTTTTTTTAATTACTATGGGATTTTATATAGTTGTGTATTTTGAATTAATCCTGCTTTGGAAATCAATTTAATTATTCAACTTTATTAGTTAAAAACTTTTTAAGATTTTGATTTTTAAACTTTTTCGCTATGGCATTTCAATTTAGATTTAATGTAGACTATTTATTGACTCATGAGTTAGAACATGAAATTGCTTATCGCGGTATAGAGGTTCCTGTTAATGCTGTTGATAGACGTAAACTTTTGCGTGGATTACTAAGTCAGGAACAAACTGGACGCAGTTCAGTGACGTATTGTGATACTTTAACTTTTGCCGTTGAACGTACTGGTATAGAAGATTCACTTAGGGACATAACTGTAAAAGTTCACGATTTTTCCGGAACTATTAAAGATGTCGAATATCAAAGGTTAATGTGCAGGTTGACTCATATAACTAATAGAATTTCACGTTTAAATGCACAAGATGATGATCAGGAAAAATTAAAAAAGGATTTTTTGAATGAAGTACTTTCTTTAGAGGGGGACTTAGACTTAAAAGTAAATAGACCACTTGAACATTCAACCCCAACGAATCAGAATCATTCAGTGCAACATTTTTCTTTTCCTAGATCAATACCGATTTATAAATGGGGAATTACCTTTTCGGGATCTGAACATGAGTCAGTAATTAGTTTTTTGGAACGTATCGAATGTTTGAGAATTTCTCGTGGAGCCACTGACATGGAAATTTTCTCTAGTGCAGTTGAATTGTTTACTGATAAAGCTTTTGTTTGGTATTTGAATCATAAAAATAACTTCCAAAGTTGGCAAGATCTTGTAGCCAAATTAAAGTCTGATTTTCTTCCGCATAACTATCAAGACAATTTACTAGAGGAAATTAAATCTCGGAAACAAGGCCAAAGCGAAAAAGTAACTGTCTTTATAAACTCAATGCAAGGTTTATTTAATCGTTTAGAATGCCCACCTAACGAGTCTGTTAGGGTGAGGATAATTCGTAGAAACTTACTTCCTAAATATGTACAGCCCTTAGTTTTATTAGATATTGATACCGTTGATGCCTTAACTGAGAAATGCAAAAGACTCGAAGAATCTTTTACGTGGACGCAAAGTTCAAACTCATTTTCCTCTTTTCATACGAAAAAAAGTAGCTATTATCTGGAATCTGACTTAAGCACTCCTAGTACCTCTGGTTTTTCTGCTAAAAATAAAAGTCTATCCATGCTTTCGAATTCCTCAAATATCACTTGTTGGAATTGTCATAAACAAGGACACACATATAGTAACTGTAGTATACCTAGGAATTTTTTCTGTTTTGGATGTGGAAAGCCTGGTATTTCAAAACCAAGTTGTTTTAGATGTCAAAAAAACGCGACAAGCGGTGGCGCAGCTTCCCTGTCCGCCACAGCCGCTGCAGAACAATCAGGGACTCCCACACAAGTTCAAAACAGAAAGAAAGCCAAAGGCAAGTCGATCCAAAAGGATCCTCAATAAACAGAGATGTTTATTTTGAAGATAACCATTTAGTCTCTAATATCTCTAATATCTCATCTTTACAATTGCCTCGGTTATCTTCATCTAACTTTAATAAAAAAGATTGGAATGCATGGCTGGATTTTGTCAAAGATTTTTATCAGAAAAAACCAATACTTTCGACTTCTAATCAAGTATCTAAAAATAATAAACATATACCACTTAACGTTAAAAATTCTGTAGATTCTTTACTATATAAAAGGGGTCAGGATAATAGGCCATATCTCGACATTTCGATTTTTGATAGGACATTTTCTGCTCTTCTAGACACAGGGTCAAATATATCTCTTGTTAGTTCCTTTGTACTTGACTTCGTGAAGGATTTGTCTGTTCCCTTTGAAAATGCTGATGATCTCAGAATAACTACTGCGGATGGTCACGTACAAAATGTTTTAGGTTACCTTGATACTTACATCACAGTAGACAGAATATCTCGCCTTATGAAAATATATCTTATACCTTCTGTTAAGCATCCTATTATACTTGGGATGGATTTTTTGAAGACTTTTAATATAAAAATTGATTTTTCTAAATTTACCTTGAATATTAACTCCTTATCTTTATCGGTTGTTAATACTATTCAAGATACCTCACGTTTATCTGTTAGCCAAACAAGAGATCTTGATACCGTAATTTCTAAATTCAAAACCATTTGTCCTTCAGACAAGTTGGGACGTACTCATTTATTAGAACACGTTATCGATACCGGAGATGCTCCTCCTTTTAAGCAGAGACAATATCCGTTGCCTCAAGCATTACAAAACCACTTAGAAAAGGAAGTGGACAACATGCTCAAATTAGGTATCATACAAGAAAGTAAATCCTCTTATTGTAGTCCTATCTGGCTTGTTCAAAAATCTGATGATACTTATAGGGTCTGCTTCGACGGTAGAAAATTGAACAATATTACTCAGAACAAGGATGCATATGCTCTACCTCATATTGAAGTGATTTTAAGCCAACTTAGGGATGCGAGATTTATATCTAGCATAGATTTGAGGCATGCCTTTCATCAAATTCCTTTAGAGGAAAAGTCTCGCCCCAAAACTGCTTTTTCAGTGAGAGGGAAAGGCTTATTCGAGTATGTTACCACCCCCTTCGGTTTAGTGTCTGCCCCTGCTACTATGTGTAGACTTATGGATATAGTTATAGGCCCTTCCCTGGAGCCATTTTGTTTCTATTATCTAGACGACATCATTATCTGTACCTCAAGTTTTGAAAAACATTTAGAAATTCTTGAGAAAATTTTTGTGAAATTAAGTGATGCTAATTTAACTGTAAATATCGATAAATGTAACTTTTGCCGGCCTTCACTTAAGTTTCTTGGGTATATAGTGGATGAAAACGGTCTACGTACCGATCCAGATAAGGTTTCAGCCATTATAGATTACCCCATACCAACGACTAGTACTCAAATCCGTAGATTTCTTGGTATGGTTTCTTACTATCGACGGTTTCTTCGAAATTTCTCGACATTATCTTCCTCGATCTCCGACCTTTTACAGGATAGGAAGAAGAATCAACCCATCACATGGACTCCAGAGGCAAATAAGGCTTTTGAGGATATTAAAATATCCCTAACATCTGCTCCAGTCTTAAGCAGCCCTGATTTTTCAAAACCATTCTTTTTAATGTGTGATGCGAGTGATGTTGGAGTTGGTAGTGTATTATATCAAATGGAGGATGGTTTAGAACATCCTGTAGCTTATATGAGTAAGAAACTTACCAAAAGTCAACGAAAATTTAGCACCACGGAGCGTGAATTACTTGCAGTTTTACTAGGAATTGATCACTTTAGATATTATCTTGTAGCTCGTCACTTTACCGTTATAACTGATCACTCTTCCCTTGTTTGGCTTAACAACATGAAAAAACCCTCGCCCCGTTTAGCGCGATGGATTCTCCAATTGTCGCAATATAACTTCTCTATAGTACATAGAAAAGCTGCAGGTACTGTAGTTGCAGATGCATTGTCACGTATACCTGAGGTTAGTGTACTGGACTTATCTTTATTGAAACCAGATAAGTGGTATCGAAATATGTTATCTAGAGTTCAAGCTAACCCAGAGAAATTTCCTAATTTTAAAGTTGAGAATAATATCTTGTATAAACATGTCTACAACAAATTTGCACTACTTAACAATAACATATCTGACTGGAAAATTGTTGTCCCCACTGAAAATAGAGAAGATATATTGTCACAATATCATGATCACCCTACTGCCGCACATTTTGGTGTATATAAGACGTTACAGAGAATACTAGTCTTATACTATTGGCCTAACATGCGCAATTCAATTCATAGATACGTTAAACGTTGCAAAATTTGTGCTGCATGCAAGCCATCTAATTTACCACAGGCAGGATTGATGGGACAGTACCGAAACATTCAATTTCCTTTTCAGTTGATCTCATGTGATCTTTTAGGACCCTATCCACGCTCTCGTAGAGGTAACCAATTTGTCTTAGTAGTTGTAGACTGGTTCTCTAAATTTACTTTAGTTCATCCCTTATCTCAAGCTACCGCTCCTGCTATTGTTAAGTTTATAGAGAATAATGTATTTTTAGTCTTCGGTGTACCTCAAATTATGTCTGTAGATAATGGTAGACAATTCATATCCAAATTATTTAAAGATCTTATGCAGAAGTATTCTGTGCAAAAGATATGGTATAATGCTAACTTCCATCCACAAATTAATCACACCGAAAGGGTGAATAAATCCATTGTGACGGCCATTAGATCTTATTGCCATGAGGATCATAAAAGTTGGGATGATGAATTACCTCAAATTGCACAAGCTATTCGCTTATCACAACATGAAGTAACAGAATCTTCACCCTCATTCCTGGTATTTGGCCGGAATGTTCCTGTTTCTGGTGACTTTTATGGTAAAATTGCAGACAATGCAACAAATCAGATTACCATTACTGACAAAGTTCACAGGCTCAAGGATATTCAGGAAATGCCAGCAATTTTTGATGATGTCCGAAAGAGGTTGAAGACAGCTTACGCTCGATCTCAGCAACGTTATAATCTTCGAAGACGGGATGTAAAGTTTCGTGTAGGTGATTATGTTTGGAAACGAAACTACCCAAAATCTGATAAATCTAACCATATCACAGCAAACTTTATGCCTAAGTTTATTCCCTGTTTGGTAAATCGTGTTGTATCTCCTTTAGTTTATGAATTAAAGGACCGAAATGGTAAAAATTTAGGTCGGTGGCATGTTAAAGACTTAAAGGAGGGTATAATGTCTACTGATGATGAAAGTGACTCTTCCGATACGTCGGATAGTGTTGTTCTCTAATATTGTAAATATTGGTTTGTGTGTGGTTTTGTGCCGTGTTTTGTTGGCTTCCCAGTTATCGTTTTTCAGCTGTTTTTCCCTTCATTTTCTTCTCTCTATCTAGTTTTTTTTTTTACCTAACTTCAGGATCTTATGTATCTTATTATTTCTTCCTTCCCCGTGTGGTGCTTCGGGTGAAAGAGAATAACACCACGGCCGAACCAGCCTGTCGTAAAAGGCGACTAAAGGAATCTTTTCCCCCCCTTGTTTCTTCATTTTCCGTCCCCTCGATTTCCTATTATTTCTTCCTTCCCCGTGTGGTGCTTCGGGTGAAAGAGAATAACACCACGGCCGAACCAGCCTGTCGTAAAAGGCGACTAAAGGAATCTTTTCCCCCCCTTGTTTCTTTATTTTCCGTCCCCTCGATTTCCTATTATTTCTTCCTTCCCCGTGTGGTGCTTCGGGTGAAAGAGAATAACACCACGGCCGAACCAGCCTGTCGTAAAAGGCGACTAAAGGAATCTTTTATTTTTCATTTTTTCGTTTTCCTCAATTAATTTTTTTTTCTTCTGTTCTATCTCTCTCTTTCCTTCTTTCAGCTTCAGCCTGTGTGAGCCCGCCAAGTTATTGTGCTGGAACCCCTCTCGCAGTGCTGTGAGTTTAAAACTTTATGATTCGAATGTTTTCAGTGTTAGCTTGACTAAAGTGGAAGCCTGGAAACAGAAAAAAGCGTTGGGAATTTTTTTGATCGTACCTTCGTGCGTCGTAGGACGATAAACTTTTTTTTCTTCCCTCTCTTAGGTTTAGTATCGTGAGAATATATTTTGGGTTAGGATTTGACCTATGTTATTTTGTATTTCTGTCATCTTTGTCGAATAATATATCTGTATATTTGTAAATAGCAATTTGAAGGCCATACTCTTAAAAATTTGTTGGAAGTTGACATAACTTTCTACTATAATTTGAGGGTTTATTTTTTTTCACTAGTAAGGAAAAATAAATTCATTGGAAAAAATCGTTCCCTTTTTTCTTAAAAAAAAAAAAAAAATGATTGATGGCGAATCCTTGTGGAAATACTATGAATCTGATTCCATGAGTAAACGCAATTATAGTTTTTTTTTAAAAAAGGGTTATACCGTGTGTTATCTCTTATCTTTACCGTATCTTGATGTGTTATCAGAATTGATAACACGCGTATCTTATCTTTTATCTTTATCGTATCTTGATGTGTTATCGGGATCCTATCTTAGAAGGCTAACGTGAAGATGATATGCAAAATCATCCTTGTTATCCTATTATCTTTATTGTCTTGTGGTCAGCTAGACCTATCTCTGTTCATTTGGATGGACAATGTTAATTGTAAATAAAATTTTAATTTGGGTTGTTTGGCGCAGAGATACAGAAGTATAAATGACATGGTCTTAGGTTTTTTTTTGTGTGTTAGGTTTTTGGTTGTGTATGTGTATTTCGGTTGTTAGAGAACAACACTTTTCTTTTTTTTCCTGGATTTGACTAATATATAACTTTGAGTTATATCTTTGTAACCCTTTGGGTTATGATTTCTTGTAACTTTGGATCACTCATAGTTATGATACCTTTATTACCGATTATCTTTATAACCAATGAGTTATATCTATGTAACTTTTGAGTTACGATATCTGATATCTGTGATAACTCAAAGTTATGATATCTTCGATATCATTACCGATTATGATATATTTCTTACCGATTATGACGCTTAGCTCAATATCTTTATAACCTTTGAGTTATATTTGTGTAACTTCTTGAGTTACGATACCTATATAACGTCGATAACTTAAAGGTTAAGATATCGCTATTACCGATTGTGACGCTTAACTACTCTGTCCTTGATGACAGTGGGTGGTTAATTATCTTTCTCTTCTTCTCTTCCTTCCTCAGCATTTCTCTCTGCTAAATGACTTTAACTAGTCGGATCTGTTGACTGCTTGGGAAACCAGTATCCTAGTTCCACCTTTTATATTTTTATTTTAGCATTTTTATTATTTAAAAGTCTGCCCTTTTTGCTGTATCTTATAGAATATTGAATATTCCCATTTGAATTTCAGTTCGGCCCTAGGGTAACGAGGGTTCGAATGAGGGTACTTCAAGGGGGGTTGTACTTTTCCATCCCTGTAACCTCTATACTGGACTTGAGTGGCTGCAGTTATCTTTGATAGTTAACTTCGTATTTGTCGTTGAAATGTGGGTGGCAGTTTATCTTTCCGGGCCATCTTTTTAAATCCTCCGGTTTTTACGCTTTTTTCTTCATACTGGATTTGACCTTAGTAACTTATCCCGGTTAATCTTCAATTAACTGTTTCAGCCCGTAGGAGCTATATCTTTACCGGTTGGCAGCTTTCCTATTGCTGGCAATTGAGGAGTTGAGTGGTGTCTTGACTCTGTGATTCCTAAGTGAAGACGGATTGTCTATTTCAGGATTGGGACATAGGTTAAGGGACGAGGTGACTCTGCGCCTGAGTTCACGCACCTTTAACATATGTGTTTCCAACATCATCAGGAAACACTCTATGGAGCATTTCGGGAATGGGTAGTCTTGCCTGATCTTGAGATGATCAGAGAATAGCCTTCAATCAGCCTCTCAATTATAGTTATCGTTAGTTTAGTTTAAGGGGGGTTATTTTGTATTTATCGTGGTTTTTAGCTTGGTAGATGCTATAATTTACTAGGGCATACTTGGTGTTCCTTGGAATTTATTCCTAAATTTTTTTGCTTTAATAACTTTTCTCTTTGTTTCTTAACCAAGTTCATACCTTGTGTAGTACGAGTCTACCTTGTGTATTTTTAGTTTGGCAAATACTACAATTTGCTAGGGCTTTTTAGTCCTTGGACTTGATCCTAAAATTTTTGGGGGATAAATATTGTGGATTTTAGTTTGGCAAATACTACAATTTGCTAGGGCTTTTTAGTCCTTGGACTTGATCCTAAATTTAGTTTTTTTGGTTGGGTAGCTATTATGATTTTCCGTTGGGTAAATATTAAATTTGCTAAGGTTTTGAATTCTTGGACTTAATTCTAAAATTTTGTTTTCTTCTCTTTTCTTTAGAAGTTTGGAATCGTGGGTGGCTTTGACATGTATTGGTTTGGGCAGTTTAACAAAAAAATTTCTCTCTACGTTCGAAATTTTTTTTTCTCGGGTGATAGGAGGGTGTTACGTGAAATTAATTTTAAATTACTTTCAAATTTATTTTTAACAACAACTTCTCCATAACCCCTCGTAACACAACATCGGTCGTATCATTGTTACCATTATCGATTTTTACCATGCATCGTCTACGCATGATCTGCTAATATCGGCGCATAGACCGTAGCGATTATTTCAGTCAGGAGTTCATATAAAACCTAAAAGGTGAATTGGTTTTTCCTTTTCTGGTGTTTAAAGTCAAACAGTGCTAGCGTGCCGATAAATTTAGTAAAATGAATTGCTAGTAATTATCTTTCTCTAATTTGTGTTTATTAAGTGTGATCGTTGGGATAATTGTCAGGTAAATGTTTTTCTTTTATTCCCATTTTGCTGGATTTCGTTGCAAAACCGAAGGTCCGCCATATGCTTTTTTTTTATTACTACCATGCTGGAAAAAGCCGGTTACTATATTTTATTTCATTTTATATAGTTTATAGCTACCCTAACTAATAATATTTTTTTAAGCTTCTTATATATATATATTAATATAAATGTGTTATCATTTAATTACTTTGATATATACGCGGGGAGGCAACTAAATAATTGAATTACAAGTCATTTTGGAAATACAGTTTAAACGGAAATTTATGGCTCCTAACTTATTTTTGCCTTATAAATATTTTATATTCTGTTCAGATAATGTAACTTTAATATTTGTCGTGATATTTTATATTTTGTTCAGATGACGTAACTTTAATATTTGTCGTGATATTTTATATTCATTCCGTTTATGCATAAATCCGTTAGATTTCCAAACTGGCATGTATATGTACTTTTACACACGGTACTCAGGTTCTTTTATTTCTTAACCTGTAGTGGCTCCTCTCAGTATCCAGGAAGTACTCCTCTCAGTATCCAGGAAGTACTCCTCTCAGTATCCAGGAAGTACTCCTCCCAGTATCCCAGTATTTAAGAAGAAGTACTCCTCTCAGTATCCAGGAAGTACTCCTCTCAGTATCAAGAAGAAGTACTCCTCCCAGTATCCCAGTATTTAAGAGGAAGTACTCCTCCCAGTATTCAAGAAGCTTACAACTGCTCTACTCTACCTCAAGTACTATCTTTAAGAAGAAGCTACAAGCTCCTCCAGGAAGCTCCTAGTTGCCGCTAGCTATGATAAAAGGGAAGTACCGTATCTATGTACAAAAATACCACCATCATTGAGTAAATTCAGTCAAATTAAACAATCATTAACGCATTTAACTATTTGACTATCTAACTATTTGTCTATTTAACTTATGTAAGATTAATCTCATTTTTTTTTTATTAAATGTATTAAATGTTCTCATTTACTTTTATTTGCCACAACCCTTACAGATAACTTTAAGTACCAGAGACAGGACTCAATTAAACGGGACATTTAAAATTGGATAAGTTTTCCAAGTAACTAAAAACTTGGTGGCGCTCAACTCTTTTTGTTGTTGTCTCATTTTTAATATCTTATTTCTCATTTTATCTTAAAGTAGATCTTGGCCCGCGAACAGGTCAAGCTACTCTAATTTTACTTGTCCTGGTCAATTTTTTTTGAATCCACACACATCAGCAATTTGAGCTAAATCACTTATCAAAAAAAAAAAAATCAACAACTTAGAAATCTAGAAAAAAGGTAACATTATTATTAAAAGTAAAGTGAATCTTTTAATTAATTCAACGAGAGGTTCCCAACAACACACACACGCGCGCGCACACACACACACACGCGCGCACACACACACACGCACACGCACGCACGAACGCACCCACACCCACCCACATCCACACACCCACACGCCCATCTTATAAAGAATTTTAGTAAGGATGTTAACGCGTGCTTTTCGGATAACAATGTACGAGGTTTTTATAAAGACATAATGGCATGTGCCGTAAATATGGAAAATCTGAGCGAAATTGACGTTTGGTTTCAAAGCATTACTATACTCTTATTGAGTGCAATATTCAATGATAGTGTTAAAATTATTTTCAATAAATTACTACGTATGAGAGAGAAACATGATGTTGAGAGCATTACAAAAATACAAGGAACAGACCCCGAAAAAGTTGATAATGACGACAAGAAGGAAGATAAATCGGACGGGTTACACAAATCGAGTAAATTTTATATTCATTTTCACAAATTGTTCGATAAAATTGATGCCACTCTTAAACTTACTTCGTCTAAAAAAATAATTACTAGTGACTATAACAATTCAAAATTTTTCGAAATGATTTTATACAAATATATGCCATTTTGTTCTCTGTGGACTGGAATACTTTTAAGAAGGATAAGTACCGAGCGTCATGTTAGTAACACCTATGTAGAAAACTTTTTTTGTCACTTGAAAAAAATATTTTAGAAAGTAATAGTAATATAAGGTGTTCCCGATATTTAAGCAAAAGTCGAGAAAATGTTCTGGCATTACATAAAGAATTTATGTTATCCATTCCTAAATCGCGTTTAACCAAACAGGTAAAAAGGAAAATTGATCCTTCGGATGAGCACGTTGCGCAAGAATCATGAAATAAAAAGAAGAAAGCTGCTCCAAGCACACATTTCTCGGGAAATTATTTGAAAAGGTTAGATTCACGAAATAGAACTGGTAAAAACACATCTAAAGCGCAAAAATTAAGTGTCAAAGATAAAAATTAATTAGAATATATTGAAATTGCGGATGAAACATTAGAAGAAAAGTGCGTTTATTGCGGTTACTGTCGCCTTGACACAACTGTCGACTGGGTATCTTGTGACGCTTGCGATCGTTGGATGCACACAAGTTGTGTCCCCTCATTCGTAGATACGGGTTCATTCTACTGCGATGATTGTTCATCAAATAAATCGTCCAAAAAAAAACAAATCGTATGAATGTCTATATGGCGGAGTGAGTGATCTAGACGTTACTGTTCAATGGGTTGAATGCAACAGTTGTGGTGGGTGGATACATCAAAATTTTTTTGTGAGAGATCTAACCACGAAGTCTCATCCCTATGTAAGTGCATTCACACTTGTAGCCTACCAGCAAATTCTATTCAACGCATATCTCCTTATTTGTGACATTCATTGCAGAGAACCCGTTTCTCACAATGCATCTAAATTTAAGAATGATGCCGCGAAAAGTGACTACCTCACGAAGTTAATGGACTGCTATGTTCCTGATGAACTAGCCACATTAATCAGTCAGCTTGCCCCGACCTATGACCCTCAAAGAAAATTGATGTTTTACATCCCTTCTTTTGCAGGCTTCAGCTTCGCCCACGACTATGGCCGAACCGTCCCACCATGCCTGATGATACTAGCCCATAACCTTCTTGCCAGTCTACGAACCAATGCTGACCCCGAAGATACTCTTCGTACTTTCTATTCAACAACAGTTCTAACCATCGACGACGAACACTTTACACCAGCACACTTCCTTGGAGGGTACTACCTCTCTAATGGTCGCGTCACCTGCCATCCAAACTGGCTCAACACCAGATTTGAAAAAGTTTACAATCCCGTCATCGGCAGAGCACTGATTCAACGCCCCACCCTCGCTAAGACGAGACTCCAAAGCTATGAATATGACAATCCTCAGTCTGTTGATCCCTATGAATTTCTTTTATGTTATTCTGAAGAAAATATCGAAGTCATGTTTGATCTACTCTCAGACATATCTTCTTTTATCTCAAAAGAGATTCCCTCCTCCCGCAAGCTTGGACAACTACTTGGTGAACCATCTGGCGTTAACATCTTATACCATTCAATTTGGTCATTCGTTATCCCAACCTGGCACTCCCTCCCTCCTGCTCCAGCCTCCACACCCGAAAATACTTCCACTGTGACAGACAAAGCGTATGTTACCTCAATAAAATACCTTTCCTCTGCTCCAATCTATAAGTCATCACTCGTACCACCTCCTGAATCCATTGATGCCGTATTTTACCTTGTCGGAAAGAATCCTTATGATAAAAATTCCCCGCCATTTCATTATGATACATTCGACCGCCGAAAGCACGTCCATCCTGACGTATTTTGGTTCCAACCGTATATTCAAAATCCAAGTGCAATAAACTATTCTTTGACCCTAGGTCTATTGATAGAACAAGGCGATATTGATGGTACCACCATCCCTCTCCCTAATATTGCTATGTCATTAACCGAAAATAATTCGATGTTTATGCAAGGATCCCTCCCTATTACATATGTTCTAAGTGTGTCCCCCAACTTTAATGAAAATTCCAGGTTTCATCTTCCCATACGGAAGATACATGACTCTGATCCTGTCGGAATCGCCCTCCGTGATTCTAGCACTGTCATGCTACCTCAATTCGGTACTGCTCACGTCCGCAGTAATATGAACCGATTCTATGGCCCCACCGTCCGCGAAAATTGTAATGACAACCATGTCAACTTTACTTATTCCGCTTGGCCCTCTGGCTCCATTCCTTCAATTCCACCAGGTTTAACCTACCTGTGGTCATCCTACCGCTACGTCCACCACGCCCATCGTGTCCAAAAGAAAATTCATTTCTACTACACAATGCGACAATTTTATGGTGAAAACGTAACATTATCAAGAACGAGAAATCCAACTCTCCTTCTTCCGTCATAGACTACCACCTATGTCCGTCAATATAAATTGACTCAGCTGATTTCCAGCTTTTTACTTTTGACGAAATTTTTTAAAAATAGAAATTAAATTTTATTTCCTATTCAGTTCCTTTCTGGTCTTAATCCACCCGATAAAACTTCAATCCTAAAAATTCCTAATCTTTTCCGTTTGTTGGTTAATAAAGATTATTATTATTATTATTATTATTATTATTATTATTATTATTATTATTATTATTATTATTATTATTATTATTATTATTATTATTATTATTATTATTATTATTATTATTATTATTATTATTATTATTATTATTATTATTATTATTATTATTATTATTATTATTATTATTATTATTATTATTATTATTATTATTATTATTATTATTATTATTATTATTATTATTATTATTATTATTATTATTATTATTATTATTATTATTATTATTATTATTATTATTATTATTATTATTATTATTATTATTATTATTATTATTATTATTATTATTATTATTATTATTATTATTATTATTATTATTATTATTATTATTATTATTATTATTATTATTATTATTATTATTATTATTATTATTATTATTATTATTATTATTATTATTATTATTATTATTATTATTATTATTATTATTATTATTATTATTATTATTATTATTATTATTATTATTATTATTATTATTATTATTATTATTATTATTATTATTATTATTATTATTATTATTATTATTATTATTATTATTATTATTATTATTATTATTATTATTATTATTATTATTATTATTATTATTATTATTATTATTATTATTATTATTATTATTATTATTATTATTATTATTATTATTATTATTATTATTATTATTATTATTATTATTATTATTATTATTATTATTATTATTATTATTATTATTATTATTATTATTATTATTATTATTATTATTATTATTATTATTATTATTATTATTATTATTATTATTATTATTATTATTATTATTATTATTATTATTATTATTATTATTATTATTATTATTATTATTATTATTATTATTATTATTATTATTATTATTATTATTATTATTATTATTATTATTATTATTATTATTATTATTATTATTATTATTATTATTATTATTATTATTATTATTATTATTATTATTATTATTATTATTATATTATTATTATTATTATTATTATTATTATTATTATTATTATTATTATTATTATTATTATTATTATTATTATTATTATTATTATTATTATTATTATTATTATTATTATTATTATTATTATTATTATTATTATTATTATTATTATTATTATTATTATTATTATTATTATTATTATTATTATTATTATTATTATTATTATTATTATTATTATTATTATTATTATTATTATTATTATTATTATTATTATTATTATTATTATTATTATTATTATTATTATTATTATTATTATTATTATTATTATTATTATTATTATTATTATTATTATTATTATTATTATTATTATTATTATTATTATTATTATTATTATTATTATTATTATTATTATTATTATTATTATTATTATTATTATTATTATTATTATTATTATTATTATTATTATTATTATTATTATTATTATTATTATTATTATTATTATTATTATTATTATTATTATTATTATTATTATTATTATTATTATTATTATTATTATTATTATTATTATTATTATTATTATTATTATTATTATTATTATTATTATTATTATTATTATTATTATTATTATTATTATTATTATTATTATTATTATTATTATTATTATTATTATTATTATTATTATTATTATTATTATTATTATTATTATTATTATTATTATTATTATTATTATTATTATTATTATTATTTATTATTATTATTATTATTATTATTATTATTATTATTATTATTATTATTATTATTATTATTATTATTATTATTATTATTATTATTATTATTATTATTATTATTATTATTATTATTATTATTATTATTATTATTATTATTATTATTATTATTATTATTATTATTATTATTATTATTATTATTATTATTATTATTATTATTATTATTATTATTATTATTATTATTATTATTATTATTATTATTATTATTATTATTATTATTATTATTATTATTATTATTATTATTATTATTATTATTATTATTATTATTATTATTATTATTATTATTATTAAAAGTAAAGTGAATCTTTTAATTAATTCAACGAGAGGTTCCCAACAACACACACACGCGCGCGCACACACACACGCGCGCGCACACACACACACGCACACGCACACGCACGCACGAACGCACCCACACCCACCCACATCCACACACCCACACGCCCATCTTATAAAGAATTTCAGTAAGGATGTTAACGCGTGCTTTTCGGATAACAATGTACGAGGTTTTTATAAAGACATAATGGCATGTGCCGTAAATATGGAAAATCTGAGCGAAATTGACGTTTGGTTTCAAAGCATTACTATACTCTTATTGAGTCCAATATTCAATGATAGTGTTAAAATTATTTTCAATAAATTACTACGTATGAGAGAGAAACATGATGTTGAGAGCATTACAAAAATACAAGGAACAGGCCCCGAAACAGTTGATAATGACGACAAGAAGGAAGATAAATCGGACGGGTTACACAAATCGAGTAAATGTTATATTCATTTTCACAAATTGTTCGATAAAATTGATGCCACTCTTAAACTTATTTCGTCTAAAAAAATAATTACTAGTGACTATAACAATTCAAAATTTTTCGAAATGATTTTATACAAATATATGCCATTTTGTTCTCTGTGAACTGGAATACTTTTAAGAAGGATAAGTACCGAGCGTCATGTTAGTAACACCTATGTAGAAAACTTTTTTTGTCACTTGAAAAAAATATTTTAGAAAGTAATAGTAATATAAGGTGTTCCCGATATTTAAGCAAAAGTCGAGAAAATGTTCTGGCATTACATAAAGAATTTATGTTTAACCAAACAGGTAAAAAGGAAAATTGATCCTTCGGACGAGCACGTTGCGCAAGAATCATGAAATAAAAAGAAGAAAGCTGCTCCAAGCACACATTTCTCGGGAAATTATTTGAAAAGGTTAGATTCACGAAATAGAACTGGTAAAAACACATCTAAAGCGCAAAAATTAAGTGTCAAAGATAAAAATTAATTAGAATATATTGAAATTGCGGATGAAACATTAGAAGAAAAGTGCGTTTATTGCGGTTACTGTCGCCTTGACACAACTGTCGACTGGGTATCTTGTGACGCTTGCGATCGTTGGATGCACACAAGTTGTGTCCCCTCATTCGTAGATACGGGTTCATTCTACTGCGATGATTGTTCATCAAATAAATCGTCCAAAAAAAAAAAACAAATCGTATGAATGTCTATATGGCGGAGTGAGTGATCTAGACGTTACTGTTCAATGGGTTGAATGCAACAGTTGTGGTGGGTGGATACATCAAAATTTTTTTGTGAGAGATGTGCAGAAAGTTCGGAAACTTTAAAAGTCAAATGTGAGGAATACCTGCGGCCATTAGATGAAGAAAGCTCGCGAAAAGACGTCATTGAGAAAATTACTCGGGATCAAAGGGAGAATATCGAGGATGATTCGCGTAGATGTAGACCAATAAAAGAATTAACGTTTCTCCCTAATGGGCTGATAAATGACACCAATTATTACAAGATGATTAAAAGGAATTATATTGTCGCACATTTCAAAAATTTAAATTGGTTTAACCACGTTTATTCAAATGATTACGGTTCCGTCAATAATAAAGAGTGGCTCACAAATTTTATAATAGATATATCACTAAATTTATTGAATGTTGATGATAAATATCAAATTATTAATGAAGAAATTAGTTCTTATATTTTTCAGTCAAATACACCTGAATCACTTATAGAAAATATTAATTTTAATAAAAAGCACATCGTATTTCCCATTTTGATTAGAAAAAATCACCATTGTCTCATAATTGTAGATTTTCAAAATTCAACTTCTGCGTTTCTGGACCCGAATAATTCTGAAGAACCAGAATATTATTTAAAAATTTTTAAAGAATTTGTTCATTAATATAATATTCATAAAAACGAGCAACTGTGCAGAAATCTTTCCATTTTAAATTATAGCCTCACAAAACAAAGAGATGGTTATAACTGCGGTGTATATTCTGTATAAATTTTTTTGAATGTATCGTCAAAAACAAAGATATGAAAGTTATAGATAATATAGATGGTTATAGAAATGAAATCAAATCATTAATACTCAAAAGATCGGATGATATGCGGAATTTGTGTTTAATTTGTTCGAAACGTTTAGACCAGCTTGAAGCCACCCATTGCGCGTACTGTTGTAGATTCGTACATAATAAATGCCTTTTTGTCAGCGAAAACGCTTTAATAAACAATGAAATTTGCAATTTGTGCCTTCAGTACTAGTTAAGTATAAACATTTTATACAAATAGTCATGTAAATTGATACTAAAAAGAAGTGTAAAAAAAAGTGTATGCAAAATAATAATGAAAATAAATTAGGTCGGGCACGTTATTAAATTGCTTAATGTGAGGGACGTAGGATTTGGAAAAGAAGCTCTCAGACAATATAAACACATGTCAAATTATAAACATTATTTAAAATATCAAAATATAACTAGTAAAACAACACAAATTTTTTCAAGGAAAGCGCGAGAGAAGTAGCATTAATAAAAATAAAAGTCCAACAATTTGGCAATTCATAAAAAAATAAGCAACAAACGATCTACCAGTTCAAGTAGAATATTTCAGGAAATTATCGATAGTCTACTTGATATGATTGCTCCTAATTTTGTAACTAATGAGATAGTTCAGAAAGTACTCTATAGTAATAATGCAATAAATGATTCATTCTACCTTCCAATATGTATAAACTAAAATGCGATCAAACACTATAAAAACACTGCTCCTGGTATTGACAATATCACCTATAAGATGATTGAATATTTTCCACTTAATGGGAAATATATTCTTGTAGATATCTTTAATGATTGGTGGTTGCGAGGGTCTTTTAATGAAAACTTCAAAAAAACTGTAATCACTCTTATCCCGAAACCTAACAAGGATCCACACCTGCCATCTTCGTTTAGACCCATCTCTCTTATTTTTTGCATAACAAAAACTTACTAACGGATTATTAGATTAAGAATAGAATTACATTTGGAAAGTATACAACTTCTTCCAACGAATCAATTTGGTTATCGCAGAGGAAGGGGCACATTTGAAGCTCTTGTTCACGTTGTCACAGATGTACAGAACGCATACTCAGGAAAAAAAATAGTCTGCTTTTTTGTTGATTTTAAAGGGGCTTATGATATGATCTAGACTTATTAGTCATTCAGTTAAATAAATTTGGTGTTCGGTATGAGTTGGATTGCAGAATTGTGGGATTATATAAAGATAGAACAATCTTTATTAAAGACTCAGATAATAATCTTCATGGACCTAGGGTACTATCATAAGGTATTCCTCAAGGCTCCGTCTTAAGCCGTACCTTGTTCAACATTTACAAGGCGGGATTGCATGACATGCTTAGTGATTCAAATAGTGAAATTAAATGTGTAAAATATGCAGATGACTTTTATATATATGGCATAATGAATCTTAAGGCGCATCCACACTATGCCGATCGGCTTTGCATTACAAGTATGTACGTGTTGTTCGGCATGATCCCAAAGCCGCGCGGCCAGGGATTATGTATCCGATTCTTGGCGGTCTCGGTCAAAGAAAGCCGATCGGCATTTTGCTGTGTGGACGGCAAACGTACCGAGCGGCATCGACGCATGTCAGTTTGCTGGTAGATGTGAATAGGTACGTGTGTAGTTTGAAAATGGAGTGGAATGATGTAAAAGTTTTAAAGTTAATAGAACTTTACCGTGAAAGGGAAATATTGTGGAACTGCAAATTAAAGGACTATAAAAACAAACGGCACGATGCTCTCCTTGGAGTGAGCAAAGAAGAGGTAGATAAAAAAATTAGATACTTGCTTAGTCATTTTGCACGGGAGGTGAAAAAGAAAAAAGACACTAATAAAAGTGGAAGCGACGAACTGTATAGAAGTAAATGGTTCGTCTTAAAAAATTTACTGTTTTTACGCGACAGAAATAAACCTAGAGGGACTATAGATACTGAGGTAAGTTCAATCAATCTCATTTTGATATACTTTAGTTGTGAGTATTAAGGAAGCTTTACTGCGTACTAAATTATACCAACATATGAAGTATCGGTTTGATCCAGTAGATTTTCTTATTATAAAAATTAGACAGATTAGTGTCGGTATTAAGGAATTTTATAATGAGAAATCGCAACCTTAATATGCTTGTTGATTAATAGTAGTTTCATTGCTTTTGTATGCAATGTACCTAAAATTTAAGTAAATAAAAATGAGACAATAATAATTCAGCAGCATATTTATTAAATAGTAACTCACATCGTCGTTAATTGTACTGTATATTTTGTATTATATTATTTAAATTATTTTTCGTATTGAAAATGTACTGCTCCATTTGGGGTTAAAAAATATTCCGCAAATTCAGTCCTTACTGCTTCAGCAACCGCTGCACTTCTTGCAACACGAGGCATATTTTGTAATTGGGATGAGGAAGTGTCTTGTCTCCACAGTCCCGGACTAACCCGTCCAGTGTCGCTGCATTCAGAATCAAAAGTTCCTGGAGGATTGTAGACAGATAGAGATGTCTTTCTTAGATAATTATGTAAGTGAAGTATACTTAATGTTACTTTCGTTGCTGTTTCTGGCTCTAGTTGCATTGGTTTTCGAAGTACACGAAAAAGAGAAGATAATATTCCGAAAACATTTTCTACTACTCTGCGGGCCCTGCTCAAACGATAGTTGAAAATTCTATTTTGAGATCCCTGATGGTGCATTCCACAAAAAGTTTCATAATGTTTACTGATAAAGGAAAAGCGTCATCACCCAAAAAAACGTAGGGAACTGCCATATTTCTTCCTGACAGTGCATTTGGTGGAGGTAAACACATTGTATTATCTTGTAGACGTTTCTTAAAAGTTGTATTATTAAACACACCACCATCCGATATGCGTCCTTGACACCCGACGTTGGCGTAAATAAAGTTATAATTTGCGTCTACGACGGCAAACAAGACGATACTAAAGAATGATTTGTAGTTATGGAATTCTGAGCCAGAATTAATAGGAGCTTGTAAAGTAATGTGCTTGCCGTCCATAGCGCCTAAACAATGTAAAAAATTCCATTTATCTTCATACTGTTTGGCTATTAGTTTCCAATCTTGTGCTGATTCTGGTATCTGTAACAAAGTTATTGTTTTCAGGATAACGGCACGGTCGATATTGAAAATGAAGACCCAACTGAAGAGCCAAGGGAAGATCAAGTTGGCACAAATCGCTCTTTACGGTCGTCACCCAAGAGGCATACATCCAGGGGACGTCAACAGAATTTGCCTGTTGTAAACGAGGCCATTACTCTAATGAAATCGATACAGTCAAGGAAGATGCAGGATCGGGATGAGTTTTCTGCATTTGGTGAGCAGGTGGCCATGAAAATGAGAAAATTATCTTCACCGTATGCAAAATTTGCTGTTCAGAATGCAATAAACAATATTTTATTTGAAGCAGAAGTGGGACATTTTGACAATCTACCACCTCCACATTCCCATCACAATCCGGCTGCAATATACAGCACGAATCTTCTACAGTATATCCCGCCTCAGTTCCCGCCATACTGCTCGCCGTCTCCGCCTACACCTGTTTCAACCAGCTGTTCGAGAAATACCTCTTATGTATATTCAACATCTCCAAGTGTACAATCTGAACACTCATATGGGGATGAACGGCCAAATTCGTCACAATCACAGCAAAGGGAGGTTGAAGAGCGCTCTGGGACTGATATCGATTACGGGGGAATTCTTTGTTCGTTAGATTAATTTTTTTATAATTTACTTGTGAAGAGGTATTGAGGTTAGGACGGCGGAAAAATCAACCATTTAAATTATACTGACGCTTAGTGAGGTATTTAAGTAATCTAGCTGGCCAAAGGTAACAGATCAATCCAAAACATTTGTACCGTTTTTAAATAAATTTCACATTTATATTTTCCGACATTTCAACCATGTTTGCCAGTGCAATGTCGCCTAATCTCAATATCTTCTCACGAGTAGATACCTTAATTGTGTTTACTTTTTTTATAATAAAACCAAAGAAACGTTAACCATTAATTTTGTGTATTTTACTTACCTTAATGTATTCTTTAAGTATTTCGATTAGTGCGTCACACACTTTAGGAACAGTTTCTGAAATAGTCTGCTTAGAGATCTTGAATGTATACATAAGAGAATGGTACGAATCTCCACTAGCGAAAAATCGTAATGTTACAGCTAAACGTTCAGACGCTGGAATGGCTGATTTAAATGTAGTGTTTTTTTTCTGATCTTTGGACCTATGTTCGTCAGCAAAAATTCAAAGGCTGTATTTGTCATCCGGAAAAAGTTTCTAAATCCTGCATCGCACCTATACTCCAATTTTAAATCATCAACGTCATTCAATATTAAATCTTTAATTAAATCACTGCCACTATATCTACTTCGACTTCGAAGGCTTGGACGAACCCAAAATCTTTTCTTTCGACGTTTTGGGATTAGCGCATCAACTATAATTCCAGCTGCAATTGCCATCATTTCGTCATCTTCAACGTCGCTCATTTTTCACAGGCTTCGTCTCGCGTACTGACTACAACTGCAGTGTAGACGTGATGCCGATCGGCATAGTGTGGATGCGCCTTAACCCTTTCAGTCATGTTGGGTACAATTGTACACATTGAAATTAATTCATCTATAATTTTACAGGAATCTGTATTTTGTATGTAGATGGCGCAATAGCCCTTTAAAAGTTGAATGAAAATTAATATCAAAAGTAATGTGGTTGCAGCTGCTTTGTTGGTAATAGGTAAGTATACTTTTATCTTGATATATCAGTTTGAATAAAAGTCAATCGCAGTTTGTATTCTTGTGTAATGTTGAAAATAGTGTTGATTCTTACTAATTGTAAAAATATTTTACTAAAATTTTACTTTCTCAAATAGATAACTGTCCATCAAATTCGATGGGTACAGTTGTACCCAAAATTACTAAGTGTTATAATTATTTTCAGGGTAAAATGCCTCAAAAAAAAAGTTTGACGGAGAAGGAACTGCTAGAGGAGTTACAAAAAAGGCTGTCTGACGTAGAAGGTTTTTCTAGTGATGACAGTGACAATGAAGAAGAGATCCAAGTAAGGCAGAGAATTGGACAAATAATAGATGATGTCTCAGAACAACTAAACAAGGGGGACAATGAGGAAGAAATAGAGGATGGTGAAGAACAGGATGAAGAAGAATATAACTAGGATGACTTTATTACTCTGAAAAAAAATGTAAAATGGTTACAGAATGTGCAATATGTAACAAGAGATTTACAAACTAAAATATCCCAGAATTCCAATGAAAACTGTTCTGAGAGATATTTTCCCGAAAGTTTATTTGAAGATATAGTTCAATACACAAATATGTACGCTTTGCAAACGGGAACTGAAAAATTTGTACCATGTAACCTGCAAGAAATAAAAGCTTTTTTCGGCCTAAGTATTCTAACAGGATGTATAAAATTTCCAAGACTGCGTATGTATTGGGATAAATCGTTAAAAGTTGATATTTTTACAGAGACAATGACAATTAATCGTTTTTTCAAACTTCGCACCCACATACATTATGTGGACAATCTGAGACCTAGACAGGGCAACGACAAACTGTGGAAAGTTCGACCAATTTTTGAATCAGTCTTAAAGAGATGTAGAGAACTACAGGTAGAAACAAATATTTGCATCGATGAACAAATTATGCCCTTCAAAGGAAGATTGTCTATAAAGCAATATATCAAAAACAAGCCTCATCCATGGGGGTAAAGCTGTATTTACTAGGTGGTAAAAGTGGACTAACTTACAATTTTCTAATCTATCAAGGTAGTACCACGGGAATAGAGCCTTCCTTTTTGAAATATGGACAGGGTGCAGCAGTCGTATTACATTTATCAAAAGAACTCGAACCTAACAAGCACATATTGTACTGTGACAATTATTTTACGAGCTATCATCTTCTACAAATTCTCAATCAAAAATCAATATTTTTTGCTGTAACTGCTAGACTCAATAGGTTTTCTAAACCACCTCTAACTGACGTAAAGGATTTTTCAAAAAAAGAGAGAGGATCAACGGAACAAATTATCTCTACAGATGGAGTTGTAGTAACCAGATGGTTAGATAACAAGCCAGTGATTATGGTATCCAACTTCGTTGGGATTGGGACAGAAGACCTTGTAAAACGATGGGATAAAAAAACAAAATCGTTCATTGACGTAAATCGACCAGAAGTTATACAAAAGTACAATAAGTCCATGGGTGGCATAGATAAAACAGATGCCCTTATTGCATTCTACAGAACAAAAAGTCTTTGTAGAAAGTGGACTGTTCGACTAATCTTTCATGCAGTTGACATGGCACTAACAAACTCTTGGTTGGAGTATAAAAAAAACATGCATACTCTAGGAATTTCTCAAAAAGATATCATGGACCTTCTACATTTTAGGATGAAAGTTGGCAAATCGCTTGTAAAACCGAATTCTTACAACAACCGAAAACGGGGAAGACCATCAAGCGGTACATCCAGTCCGGTAGTGGCAGCCAAACGTCGAAACATTGACGTTAGGCCTCTTACTGAGGTGCAATATGATATTGGACATTATCCAGAGCACCCAGAGTTACCTTTACCTTTAAGATGCAAAAACCCTGGTTGTGGAGGCAAGTCAAGATGGAAGTGCCAGAAGTGCAATGTTCATCTGTGTCTTCAAAAGGAGAGAAATTGCTTTCTTACGTTTCATCATAGATAGTTTTTGTACGTTTGTTAAGTACTTTTGGGTACAAATGTACCCATAATAAATTTTATATATATATATATATACACTACCGACGGAAAGTTTCCGGACAAGTGATTTATTTAGTTTTCCGTAGAAATATGACACTCAAACACATTAACTTGACCTATAATTAAGATGCTATGTTAGTTTACAAAGCGTTTGCGATCGTCTTCTTGACTTGTCTCCCCACTCCCGCGCACTCTTTACGAGAAACAAAATAGAACGCTATTAGTGTCATTTATTACGTATCTGGATGCAACGAAGTGAACGCATTGAAAGTACTTTTTTTCATTTCTTATGAACATTAAATTGTTTTTTGCATTTTTTCGATTTCTAGTAGCTATTTTCCTATTTTTACATAATTTTATTACATTAAAGGTAAGTGAATTTTTTTTATGTGGTTTTATTTATAGTTATTTTGTATTCAAAATAATTATTATATTTTTAATTTTTTTATTTTAGAAAATGGGAAAGCATCCTAATACAAGTTTAGAAAAACGTGCATCTATTATTGCTCTTCACAACGAAGGCTTAACTGTACGTTATATTGCAAATAGATTAAATTTACCACGTTCTACTGTCGGAGATGCCATCGCTCGTTTTGAAAAAACTGGTTCGAATCAGGACAGAAAACGTAGTGGGAGGCCCCGTGTAACTTCTAAAGCAGAGGATCGGTCCCTGATTATCATGTCCAAAATGAATAGGAAGCTTACAGCACCGGAAATTCAAATGCGGTTTAATGAAAGTCACGATAAACAAATATCAGTAAGTGTAGTAAAAGAACGTTTACAAATAGCTGGCTTAAATGGTAGAATTTCTACAAAGAAACCACTCTTGCGACGCGGAAACAGGAAAAAAAGACTAGAATGGGCTCATGCTCATAAAGATTGGACAGTAGAAGAATGGAAACAAGTCCTGTGGACTGATGAATCTAAATTTGAAATATTTGGGCAAAAGCGAAGAATTTATGTTCGTCGCGGTCCTTCAGAAAAAATGCATCCCGATACTGTAACCCCAACTGTTAAACATGGAGGTGGCTCTGTGATGGTGTGGGGGTGTTTTTCATATGCCGGAGTAGGGGATCTTTACAGAATCAAAGGAACTCTCGATAAAAATGGTTACCATTACATATTAAAAGGGCATGCCAATCCTTCTGGAAGGCGACTAATTGGCCGTGGATATGTGTTTCAGCATGACAATGACCCAAAGCACACATCTAAGCTTTGTGCCAACTATTTAAAGGTTAAAGAAGATAGAGGAGAGTTAAAAGTAATGAAGTGGCCCCCACAATCTCCCGATCTAAATCCTATAGAATTATTGTGGGATGAACTGGATCGGCAAATTAGGAAATCGAATCCCACTTCTCAGGACAATCTTTGGGAGGCTCTTCAAACATCTTGGAGAAAAATACCAGAAAGTTATTTAGAGAAACTAATAAAAAGAATGCCGCGTCTAGTTAAAAAAGTATTGGAAGTCAAAGGCGGTTTCTTTGATGAAAAGAAAGTGTAACAGAATAAAATAAAAGAGATGAAAAATGTTTATGGTTTTAGTCGTAGAATATTTATCTTTTAATATTTTTAGAATAAAACTTATTTAAATGTGATTTATTCTACTTTTAATAATTGTTGATCTTGTCCGGAAACTTTTCGTCGGTAGTGTATATATATATATATATATATATATATATATATATATATATATATATCTATATGCTATAATTATTTTAATTAAAAAAAATAGTTATTTGAACTCATTTATGAACATTTTAAGCAAAAAATAATTTTTCTCTCGCTGAAAAAAAAAATTGGTACTGAAAGGGTTAAGACATTACTGTCTCCGAAGGTAACCTTCCGTGAAACCATTTCCAGAATTAAATTTCCGGTGTCGTCGAGTTCTGTTATCTTTAATGGCCCACCACCTGTACCTTGACTATATACTTTTTCTTTAACGACCTTTGCCTTTACATTTTTTTTTAAGTCTGGCCAGGTCTGTAAATTGTTATATTTTTTAAGTTCGTTACAATAAGAAAAAGTAACCAAAAAATATTTTAGAATGTCTTTTAATTTAATTAATTTATTAATTTTTAAAAAGTAGATGAATCTCTCTTTTGAATGCCATCAAAATATACAGGGTGTTCCATTTAAAATAATACATATTTTTTCTATTCAAGTTGACCAACATTAACCCTTTCGAGCCGATTGGTACTCATATGTACCATCAGTGCTTTGAAAAAGACTAACTTTTCTGTTTTGCATAATTGGTGGTTTTATTGTGTACCAGTCCGTTCGGTAGTGTTTACTACGCCGCAAATATTCATGTAAACGTTCTTCATAACCTGAAAGCACGTGTTTTGTCTTTAGTTTCGAATGATAGCTGAGACTGTTCTCAGTGCACTGCTATATTTTTAACCCTTCCCGTGAATGTTACCGCTACTTTGGCGAGATAATAATAGTTTCGACAAAATACAAATTGCTGATCAATACGTTGGTAAGTGCATATCAATTTATTATCATTTTTATAAAAATCTGCACAGGTACCGGCATCGGTACCCATGTGTACCAGTAGTCTTCTGAAGTGGTACACATATTTACCGTGCGTCCTATTTCAGGTAAGGTTGTGAAGAACTGTCGCGAGGAAAACTCTCACAAAAAGAGATTCAAAGGCTTGCAGAAGATTTGTCCGAAGTTGATTCAGACTCAGAACCAGAAATTTTTGCCAGTAGCAGTGATGAATATAAACCAGATAGCGACGTTGAGGATACTTCTGAAGACGAATCACCGGAAGTTAGGAAGAAAGTCACGAATCCTCCGAATTTGAACGATGAACAGGAAAGAGGAAATGAAACAGATTGTGAGGAACAGGACGAAAATGGGGTTTTAAATACCTTTATTCTTTGGGCTGATCCTGACGATTCCTTCGAACCTCGAAAAAGTATTTCTCATGACCGTACTTGCACTATTTCGCCTGATATAAAAGCAGATTTCTCACCTCTTCAAATTTTTATGAATCTTGTTCCTCGATCTCTTTTTATACATATTGCGCATTGTACAAACGAGCGTATGAGAATATACACAGATGCAGTATCTAAACGGGCCCGGATTGAAGAAACAAATTTTGGAGAAAATCAGATACTCCTAGGTTGTACATTTATCATGTCATATAATCGTGTACCCTGTATTAGTGACTATTGGTCTGAAAGTACCTCACTGGGAAATCAGTCAATACAATCTGCTATTTCTCGTGAGAGATTCAAACTTATAAGTTCAAAATTATATTTCGCTCCTCCTAAAAAACCTGATAATTGCGAAAAGACTTATTACATTCAGGATGTTGTGGAATGTCTGAAATCGACATTCCAAAAGTACAGAGAAGACAGCAGCTTTCAGAGTATTGACGAAAGCATGACGAAATTCAAGGGACGATCGTCTCTGAAACAGTACATTAGGAGAGAGAGTGGTGAAGTCACTCGCTTCTACAATCCAGCAAGATGATGTAACTCTTTGTTTCGATCGCTTTTTCACGACAGTTAACTCATTGCAAACTATAAAATATCCCTCACTTGGCACTTGTATGAAAAATCGACGAAATTTACCGAAGATAGACACAAAATTAGAAAAAAGTCAATGCGTGTTCAAATGTACGTCCGATGGATTGATGTATGTCAAGTGGCGAGATACAAAGGATGCATGTGTTTTGAGTAACTGTCACTCAAATGATATAACTACAGTAAATAAGACTCAAAAAGACGGGAATAAAGTTGCAGTTCAATGTCCAGTTATGATTGCATTTTACAGAGAAATCATGGGAGGTGTTGTTTTAGCTGATCAGATGTCAGGTCTTTATGAATTGAATCGTAAATCCACAAAATGGTGGAAAAAGATATTTTATAGGCTCATGATGGCCGCTGTAAATTCTTGGATAATATACTGCCAGTTGAAGAAAAAGAAAATTCCATTCAAAAGCTTCCTCGTTGATTTAGCTGAAGAATTGGTATCAGAAGGCATCAAAACAACTTCGGTTAGACGATCGTCGAAGAAAGGACGCCTATCGAAAAAGAGGCAGACCCTGAAGAACGTGTCCTTGCATTTGCCGTACGAAGAAGGAACAAGGAGGCGTTGCAAGAGGTGCTCCGATAATACAAAACAAACAAGAACAAAAACAATGTGCCAAGAATGCGATATACCACTGTGCAAGAACTGTTTCGCGGATTATCACATGTAGTTATACACTTATATTATAATAAAGAGATTTTTCTAATATTGTTTTTGTTTCTATAAACACTTTTGATAAATGAAAGTAAGTACACGAGTATGAACATTTAGTACTGGTGGTACACATAATAACCATTCCGTGGGACTAGTGGTACATATAGGTACCATACTTCAGGACTGATGGTACACTGTTGTACCACACCCCCACCCCCCACACTAATAATAATTTTCAAATTTTTAAAATGAAAAATTAATATATGAACACAACAGAACACGATACGGTTAACGAAATATTATTATTTTTTATATACAAATACCGTCTTGAAAGGGTTAATGGATCACCCTGTATTGATGTGATAAAATGTACACAAACTTGAAAAAAAACTTTGGATAAACGAAATCAATTAGTGAAAACCCCATCTCTTTAGAGCAATTAATAAGCTGTGCATTTACATTTAAAATCGATCACTCTTATTTGGGCACCCTGTATTTTAACTCCATTACAAGATCAGTTATTTTGATATTACAAATTTTAAAAGTTCTAATTGATGATAGATAAATCTTTTAATAAAAATTTATTTTAATCCTAATAATAGGGTAAATATTTGTATCTTTTAAGCAATTGTTACCTTCTTTGCATTGCAAATTGGGAAAAATCCTAATAGAATGTAGGTAACAACTATTTATAAAGGGTACCATTTAAACTATTTATTACCTTATTATGGGAATTTGGGAAAATCCCAAAATCCCAAAATATCAGCCAAAATATTAAAGGATGTAATTTTTAGACCTATTTTATGAACTGAAATGAAATAAAAACATGTTCTGTAAATTTCCGGTTTTTAAAATACAGGATGTTATTTTTTTTTTTAATAATTAAAAAATAACTAGTATTTTTTATTAGATTTAAAGCAGTTTTAATAATTTTTATGTAGCTTACATGCAATATTTTGTTAATGAAATGAAGTACGAAAAAACCTTAAGCGGCAAAAATGTGACATTTTTCAATCACGGACTCAAAAAAAAAAAATGGTAAAAAATAGGTAGCAAGTTTCTTTTTTAATATCAGTTATTTTCTTTTAAAAAAGCAATATTAAAACCCATTGTGTTAATACTGTGTGTCCCAAGAAGTTTTATGCAAATGAAAAAAAGGGAGGGCACAAAATTGATCGAAAACATTTTATCGAATACATTTGATCGAAAATATTTGATCGAATGCATTTGATCGAAAAAACATTTTATCGAATAACAATTGATCGAAAAGAAAAATTATCGAACAGAAAAATGATCGAAAAGAATAATGATCGAAAAGAAAATTGAGCGAAAATAGATTTGATAGAAAAAGCAATTGATGGAAAAACCAAATATTCATAAAATTATAGAATAAGAAAAATGAAAACAAAAATTTTAACTAATTTGCCCAACCTATATAGCCTAGAATCATGGTTGCTTCGCAAAAACAAAAAAAAAATAAAATTAATTAACATACCTAACTAACCTAACTTGTGTAAGAACAATCAGTTAAATTTAAATAGCATAGGTTAGGTAAATTAGTTTTTTTTATTTTCATAATTTTTTTTGCGAGGCAAACCGCGACGTTTTCAGACTGGAGCAATTTAACTGATTGCTCTGAGACAGGTTAGGTAAGTTAGTTAAGTTTTATAAATATAAATAGAAATAAAAAAATACCTAACTAATTTACATAACCTGTGCGGTCTGAGGCAATTTAACTGATTGATCTGACAGAGCTTAGGTAAATTAGTTAGGTTTTTAAAAACTTAACTAACTTACCTAAAACTTAACTAACTTACCTAAAACTTAACTAACTTACCTAACCTGTGTCAGAACAATCAGTTAAATTGCTCCAGGCCGTACAGGTTAGGTAAATAGGTAAGGTTTTCTTTATTTTCCCTTTTTTGTATAATTTTTTTTTGCAGAGCCACCCTCGAGGGCTCCAGGCCGCACAGGTTAGGTAAATTAGTTAAAATTTTTGTTTGAATTTTTCTTATTTTTCTATATTTTTTGCGTGGCAAACCGCGATGGCTCCAAGTCGCACAGGTTGGGTAAATTAATAAAAAAAATTATACAAAAAAAAAACTTAAAATAATTTACCTAAAATGTCCCATCGGGAGACAACTCGACATTATTGAAATACATATTTTGTGCGAATTAATCACATTTTTTAATCCAAATGACCGTTTATTCCAAATAACCGTTTAGCTCTAAAATAATTAATTTTAAATTAACAGTATTGTAAGATAAAATTTGAAATTTGCCATTAGTACCTAATTTTTATAGCTGCTTAGTTTAGTTTCCCTGGTAGTAGGGATTAGACGGACGGTTGAATGGTATCGTTTGATTTTTTGATATTTTACTATTTTTAATGTTGATTTTCGATATATTGTCCTTTCGATAAAATATATTTTCGATCAAATGCCATTCGATAAAATGTATTTTCGATCAAATTTCCAATTCGATCAAATGTTTTTCGATCAGTTTTGTGCCACCCGAAAAAAGTTGATCATACACGTTCACAAAAAAAATTATTCTTGATACAAATGTTCTGCATCACTTGAAAATCCATAATTAAACATGCAATTTGGGAAATTAAAAAAATTCAGTGTTTTTGATTATTTATTGAATAAAATTAATCGAAATTACTTAAAAATAAATGCAATGGTACTTAAGCCTATTTTTTAATTCCTATTAACATTTTAATTGATATTTTGCTCTATATTGAAATTTAAAAGTTATTTTACTATTAATTTATTTTGGTTTTAAACATTTATTCACAGTTAAAAATTTTGTACATCAATATATCACATATAAATAAAAACATTCTGTATACAGTACAGTATGCGACCCTAATAGTGAACCAGTTCAAATAAATACATAAAAGGAAAGTACATTTTTAATTTCAACCATTGGAAGTTAATTCAAAATCCAGAAGTTTGGTACTCGAACCGCCTATAGAATAGTTAACTATTCTGTATGGACTTTAAGTCCATACAGAAGAAAACCCATCTTCTGGACTTGGAATCAAGTTGAAAAATTCCATAGCCCGAAACAGTGGTATATTAACAATTTATTTGGAAATATGGAACTGTGTGCGCATTGTGGCAAACAATTTTCATATAAATGAAATTTTTATAGGCATTTAGAAAATGTTTATTAAATTGAACCTATATTAAAAAACAATTTAAAATGTTTCGATTGCGACACTGTCCATAAAACATATGAACAATTACGTAATCATTACAGTATCATCCATAATTATGAAATTTTCAAAGTTTAATACAGAAGGTGGTGATTTATAAAATATGTATACGGTAATAAAAAAAAAACACCCTATATGCAAATAATATTGATAATAATATTAATAATACCAACAATAATAATATAATAACAATAATAATAATAACTTTAAGAAATAAAATAATGTTGGAAATGTTATACCCTGTATATTAAAAAATTATATAAGAAAGTCATAAATGAAGACTTTGGGAAGTAGAAAGGATGGTTTCTAGGTTTGAGAATGATGGATTGTCAATTTTGAAATTTAGAAAAAAAAATGTCAAAAAATGTTATGATAAGAAAAGATTTAGTTTTGGAAAAATAGGAAAAACTTATCTATGAGACAAGTAAAATAGACAAATTTTAATAACCAAATATATGCCAGGTAAAAAATAGTTAAGAAAAATTAGTGGTACTTTTGTGTTCCGGACAGATACATATAGGTACATAGAAGCAGCCGAAAAGAGGACATGTAAACCGAAGAGGAGAGAATACTTATGGAAATAGACAATTAATGGATGAACTGTGAGTAACTTTTATGAACTGATTACGATTATAACAAAAAATAATTAACTGTGAGAAAAGACATTGGTAGTCGGTATTTTTTTATAGAATTTAATTTTAGTAAATAGTTTTTTTGGTATGAATGAAGAGCGAATGGATTTAGAATAATTTTTAGTAACATAGGAGATTAGAATCCCCATGAGCATAAATAGCGGGGTATTTTGTTAATTTAAGTTTTAAAATTGTTTTAAATAAATCTTATAAGTTGGTTTGAAAATATGTTTATTTTATTTTAAAAATACAGGGAATAAAACAAGTCAAGTCGTAAATTTTTATTTTGTTGATTATTGAAATAAAATTATAATAACATTAAAATAGAATTAAAATATAATTTAAATAAAATTGAATAAAATTAGAACAAAATAAAACAGTATTAATATTATAACTTGGAAGCACCCCTGAGATAAAAAAAAATAATAAAATAAAACAAAAATATATATACTTTAATAAAAAAAAAATTGGTAATGTGTGATATCATTACAATACATAGTATTAACAATATTTAACCAAAGAATCATTTATTACAAAATTCGCTACTATGAAAGAAAATATAGAAGAAAAAAAAAAAATGAAATGCTCTTACGTCAAAAACAGCGGAGCAAAACGTAATGGAGACAACTGTAGGACATATATGATGAATGTGGTAAAGGCATCACAAGATTTGTTCAGCAAAAATGAACACGTGCCTTGTTTTGCCCACACAATAAACTTGGTATGTGAAAATTCTCCCACGTGGTTGTCATACGCCAAAATTTGACTTTTCTTTTTTGACATTCGTACTTGTCAACTTAGTTTTCGTTTCCTGTAACAGTAATTTTTCTTTTGATTATCTGCCTCAAATTTCCCTTTACATATGAATTTTCATATTTTCTTGTTCAGTGTTCTAATTTTCTTGTTAGTATTTTTTGCTTTCTCATTTCCCAGTTTAATATTTTTACTTTCAATAAATTTTGTCACCGCCACCTATACTCACTTTCAGTAAATAACACCTTTGTTAGTACACTAGTTATCCGCTAAATTTAAAATTTACAGTTTACTACATTGATTCGTTAAAAATCTAGATAGATGTCTTGAGAGTCTGATAATTTTTACTTTTATTAATTGACGTTATATCCTTAAAAAAATTTTAAACTGTTTGTGCTTGTAAAAACTATTTTGTGTTGTTTAGTTAATAATTGTCTTACATGTGTTTTGATTAATTTATTCAAACAGACATCTCGCGGTTTAACCTAACCTACAATAGTTTTTAAAAAAATACTATTGTATTACATATGACTTTTTTAACTCGTTTTGTTAAACTTTATGTAGCGCTTCCTTTATGGAAATAGTCAAGGTGAGTCAAGGTTATTGTTTAACTTCTTTTGTGTTTTTTCTGTTATTTTGTATATGTTAAAGTCCGTTCATGCTTTTATAATTGTTTTTTATTACAACTGACTCCTTGACATTCCATTTAGGTGTGCCTGATGATGAAGTGACAGCTTCGAAACCGGTCGCCAATTAAATTGACTTGTGAGAAATAAAGGACCTTTTCTTTAACCCCTTACACTTAAACTTAGAACAATTAATTGTGGTATGATTCAAGAGAAGCGTAAAGTCAAGCGATATATTAAGTAAAATGCAAAAATATAATGGTGTTCTTGAAGGAAATGTACTAAAGTTAGTTCTTGGCGTCAAAACAAGATGTAATTCAAGTTACTTCATGATAAAAAGGAAAGGTGTATTGAAGTTGATATTTGATATTATGATAGTGACTTCTTTTTACTGTATTTTGAGTGTTTTTTAATTTATTTTTGCGGATTGTGGTATTTTAACAATTTTTTTGGAAATGTATGCACATTGTGGCAAACAATTTTCATATAAATAAAAAGAAATATTCATTAAATTGAACATGTATTAAAAAACAATTTAAAATGTTTAGATTGTGACAGTGTCCATAAAACGTATGAACAATTAGGGAATCATTACGCTATCATCCATAATTATTAAAATTTTTAAAGAAGTTACAAAGTTTAATACAGAAGGATGTGAATTGTAAAATACTTATACATAGTATTAACAATATTTAATCACAGAATCATTTATTACTACTATGAAAGATATAAAAAAATGAAATGCTCTTACGTCAAAAACAGTGGAGCAAAACGTAATGGAGACAATATTACGTGCACTTTTACCTTGGCCATAGTTTCCCAATAAAAGAGACAGATATTTTGGAAAATAAATATTTATTCAGTGAATAAGAGATCACAATATCAATATTGGTTTTCTATCCATCCGCGTTGCTAAACCTAAAACTAATAAACGATTATTATATTATCAATAACTATTTAGGAATATAAACCTTACCAATGAATTTGATTCTATTATTCTTCGATTCGCATTGTAGGTATTTACATTAATAGTTGAAGTTGTAATCCTAAAAATAAGAGAATTTATAAGTCAAATTAAATACATCACGATGAGTAAAATGTTTCCAACAGAATATTATTGAAATAATATAGTTAAGATAGATTCTCTTAAAATATTTATTATTTGAAGGGTCAGGGGAAAAAACCAGGTAAGTAATTTTTTTTAATATCGAGTGAACAGTTGTATTGGGCACAAAATAAGCGTATGTATCTTTCGAAAGTCCGGAACTAGGAAAGAAACACTCTAGTCAGAAGATATACGGCGCCAAAGTTTGGATATAAGGGAACAAAAGCAGGTAAGTCACTTGAGACGGGAAAAGAAGCAGGCTAGTCAACAAATTCACAACTCTGATTTCGCTCGTTCTGCCAACGCATCAGTGCATTGCTAGATTTTGTAAGGGTCGCATCGTATTGTTTACGTTTAAGAATTGTGGATTAACTTGAGTGTCTCGTATCAAGCTTTGTTTGGGAATAATTATATCACGATGTCAAGCTCGGACGAAGGTATTAAGCTACATAGTGAACCAAAAAAAAGGAAGAAAACAGGTCGAATCTCTGAGGTAAATAAAAAATTAAAACTTTCCACGCATGAAGCTGGTGACCCTTGCCATTGCAAACGATTTAAATGTTACAATATAACTACTGAAAATAATAGAAAAAGCATATTAGGCTACTTTAACCAGCTACAGTCTCACAACGAGCAAAACATGTACTTGACAGGATTAATCACCGTTATTGCCTGTGGCACAGAGAAGACCTCGAAATGTTGAAGAAGTGGCAAAGTTACGGGAAGCTAGGTTTGCCTACAGAGTTCGAGTCATTAAAGACAACGGAGACGTGGTAGATATTAGTGTATGTGCAAAAGCAGTTTGCTCATTTCATGGCATTAGTAAAAATAAACTTTACTATCTACAGCAAAGTTTAAAATCGACGGGCTCTGCACCTATGGATAAAAGGGGTAAGCATTCCAAGAAACACAGGCAGCTCAATGAGGCTACTGCTGCTTTAATTGCCAGTCATATCAAAAGTTTCAAAGGTCGCCAGAGTCATTACAGTCTTAAAGACTCAACCAAAACTTATTTGCCAGAAAGCCTTAACATAAAGACAATGTACAAAGTATTCAAAGAACTACATCCTTCAGCAGTTGTGTCTTACACTTACAGGCAAATGTTCAACACGCAGTTCAATATTTCTTTTGGATATCCGCGTACGGATACTTGTGCAGTGTGCGATGAATATACGGCAAAGGTCAAAGCTTTACTGTGGAAAGAGATGAACAACAGATTCATCAGCTAACAGCAATGAATATCCTTCATAAAAAAAGGGCAGAAACTTTTTACAACCTCAAAAAAAATCCAAAATCGGAGCAAGAAAAAATAAGAAGAAAGAAGCCATATGTATAGATTTTGCAAACAATATCTCCTTGCCGAATATAGCTACTAACGACGTATACTACAAACGGCAGCTCGCTATGTATTCCTTTAATGTTCACGTTCTTTCAACTAGTAAATCCATTTTTTACGTGTATCACGAAGGTATTGCTAAAAAAAGGGCCGAATGAAGTGGCCTCATTTCTATTCCATTTGATCATGAATTATTTGGACGATGAAGTACAGGAACTGGAAATTTTCTGCGTTTCTGCAGGGGGGCAGAATAAAAACTACACGATATTTAAATTCATTCATTACATAACGAACAATAAAATTCATAGCATTACGGATATCAAAATTACATTTCCTATTCGTGGGCACTCATATTTGGAGTGCGACAAAAACGTTGGTTTATGGAACTTAAAAACATTGATGGAAATACCTAAGGATTTCGAAGAAATGGTGAAATTATCACGGACGAAACCATCTACTTTTACTGTTGTCAGCGTTTCCCAAAAAATTATACTGGATTGGAAGAAAATGTTGCCATCAAAGTACATAGCTAAATGCCCTTTTAGAACGCAGCCTATTAAAATAATAAATTCTTCAACCAGTCATAGTCGCTTGCTAGAATATCGCATGACGTACAATGGACCTAGGCTGACTGGCATTATAAGGTCACCCCGGCAATGTCAGCAATCATTGGAAGATGGATTGTTTGAACTTCCCCCTCCAGCTTACAACGGTATGTACTAATAACAAAACCACCTTCACCGAATTAATACAGTGAGTTTTCTAACGAATGCCTTATTCTTTTCAGGTCTCCTGCCAATTTCCAGTGCAAAATTCAAAGATCTGCAAAGCCTAATGAAGTTTTGTGCCCCCACTACCTCATGATTAAGTAATTGTAAGTTAAAAAATATTATTTGTAATGTAAACATATTGTGGCGATCACCATAATAACATTTTGCTAGACTTCTCTTTACTTATTAATTATGCGTGTTATTTTCAGGTTGGAAACGTTCATGGTTTTTGGGACACTGCAGCGATCTGGCAACACCCTGTGTGTTTTTCAGCTTTTTTTTACTTTACTAGAATACAATGGTTTAGTTATTTGCATCAATAAGTCTTGTACTAGTACTTATACGAATTCTGTATCGTTTTGGACATTAAAAATGTGTTTTCTCAGTTTCGACAAGAATAGACTTACCTGCTTTTTTCCCCTGACCCTTCATTTTATATTTGTTTATTTTTGTCATGTCAAAGTAATTCTTTTGTCATCAATCGATAATATCAATTCTCTTCTTTTTAAATGGTTATAATTATTTATAATCAAGGTACAACAATCAGTATAATTTATATATCTTATCTGGACATGAACTGCCAACTGACCACTTTTTTATAATTCTTTTTTATCTCACCTTTTCAATAACATGGCTTCTTTCTGAACTACCTGGGTTTTTGGATTTCGTATTTACGGATTTGTTTAGCCATTATTTGAATTATCCCTTAATTAATTCTTACAAGTAGCTCACAGTTAGTTGAGACACATATTGTGTAGATTTATCACTTGCAAAATAAAGGCCCCAGAAATCTGTGGTAAGTTTAACCTGTCCATGGTTTACTGAAATCATATACCAATAATGTTCTCTTGTAGGCCTTTATTTATTTAGTTATTTATTTATTTAGTGATTTAATCATTTAATTAAGTATTTGTTAATTAACTTACCCATTTCAGGATCGATCAATTTTGTGAATTAGAGCTCTCGATTTCTTACCGATATTCAGTTTACCTATCAGAAAACTACAGGCTAGGAATTCATCTGCAGCCCCTCCTGAGGCTTTGCCCCTCCAGGAGCCATCAACCATTATTTCAGGGTCATGAAATATATCCAATTTTGGAAAAGAGACAACTAGAATCAGTAAAACGAAAATCCATCCAGCCTACAAGTAAGGAGTATCTTTCTCCTATTTTATACAACAGTGGAAGTAGTAGGTACTCAGCACTCATATCTTGCTACCTCAGATAAATATAAAATATCAGATACAATTCAATCATAAATATATCTTAACTATATTCTTGTGCACCTTCTAGTGCTACAAGAGGGAACATCAGGCAAATATTGTATCCATTACAACTAACCCATGACGAACTTAAGTAACTATTTGTAGGGGATTATAACCCCAGGG
The DNA here is from genome assembly GCA_927349885.1 of Psylliodes chrysocephalus. NCBI lineage: Eukaryota > Metazoa > Arthropoda > Insecta > Coleoptera > Chrysomelidae > Psylliodes > Psylliodes chrysocephalus. The sequence goes on from OV651820.1 coordinate 59,712,617, forward strand.
TAAAACTGTGCACACCAACCAAATATACTAAAAGAGATAACTTATTAACAGAATATACTTTTATTACCCACACAACTCTCCGATTACCAATTTTATGAGCTAGCTAAAATTAATATAGTTGTCACCCCTACTATCAATAGGACTACCCCTTTTTAAGGGTAGCAACAATTTTAGAACATATATGTGACACAGATATCAACGTCTTAATGATGGTGACAGTATTTCTGTAAAAAGTCATATTTTAAAACCAAACCAAACAAAACTCAAGAAATATGCCCATCAATATTAGACCTTGTATGTGAAGCAGACAAATCTACAGCCACTCTATATTGATATGGGCCATCCTTACATGTTGACACATATTAACTTAAGAAAAATGAAACGAAAACTTACAACAGGTTTGTAATCTATTTTAAAATATCTGCTCGTTTTATTTTAATTCTTGTTTAATTTGCAGGAAAAATGTCTTATTTTAAAAAAATATTAGATGCTATTCGAGATAGTGTAAAGGCAGGCAGACAATACTTTAGCAATAATTCACCTTCTCGATCGACATGATCTACACAATATTAAGAAAGAGTTTTCATTGGAAGTGGATGTTCAAGTGCATTCCAATGAACTGGAGTGGGGTAGAATGCTTGTCAATAGGCTTGAGATGCGACTCTATGGGCGAAGACAGGTTATTTTTCACCTCACTCAGGAGTATTTATAACAACCATTTTCTATTTCACTTTGTTATTGTCTGATCCACCAGCTTGTGGATTGAACAATAATAATGTGAAACAGAAAATGGTCATTATAAATACTCCCGAGTGAGATGAAAAATAAAAATGGCTGCGCCCATAGAGTTGCATCTTGTTCTATTGATGCAATATGCACATTGGCTTTCTACCCCAGTCCAGTTCATTGGTGTATTCACGTTACGTTACATTTTGTTTTATAAACCTCAGGTGTTTCAAGGTATGTCAAGAATGTTTGAAAACAAGATTTTATTTTAATTATAATGACAAGTTTTCAGAAATCACAATTGGTTGAATATAGCCATGATAAGATTTGCATAGAATCTACACATGGCACCAATTCTTATAATTTTTTATTAACATTTAGTGATTACCTGGCTCCTAGAATCTTTATGTTGGTACCTCAAGAAATAAAGGACATTCCGTTGTACAGTAGATACAAAATATACTAAAAATCTGGCTTCAAAAAGAACGTAAATTAGCAAGTGATGTTATAAATCAGTCTTAAAAGATGTATTTGCCTTTTTTTTCCTATTTCGACTATACACGATAATAATTCATTGAAGACTATCATAATTATGTAAAACAAACATTTTTTTATTTTTTTTATTTCTATATTTACATTTTATTATTATTTGTATACTAATTTATAGATTTACATTTTATAATTTTTTAAGATTTTTCTAATAGTTTTTTTCTAAATGTTTAAATGTTTTTTTTTAATGTTTAAATTCATGTTTGTTCTTTCTTTACTTTTATAGGGACATATACACAGACCCGTTTAATGTTTCATGTAACTATCTTTAATCATGTGTTATGTATATGTACTTTATCACGTACAAGCAGTTTTAAACTACTTGTGTAATTATTATTATTTGTGGTTGTGGTTGATAATTTTGGAGCTGGCATTCCTGTAGTTTTCCTATTATCAAATAAGACTGATACTTCCACTTTCTCATTTTTTTAAATTATAGCAGACAAAGTTGGTTACATATAAACAAGACTCTTCATGTCAGATGACGCTATAGAATTTTACAATTCATGGATAAATATTATGGGATAAACTGAACATCATTTATTGTGTACTTGGCGTGCAGATAGAAATTGGCACATAAATTTACAAAAAATACAAGGGAATCAAGAATTTAAACTGCAGATTTATAAATATTTACGTATTTTCTTACAAGAAAAAGAAGTACTGATCCGAATACATAAACCTTTGGTGAGTACTACTACAATTACTAATTACTACTCAAATGTTGTCAATTGAGGGCTGACGATTACAGAAAAGTCTAGGTATAAATACAAATATGTATTTAGAACCCCTTCATAAACAATTAAAATATATATACCTTGAAGGAAAGAAAAACAAGCGAATTGATAAATGTATAAGTTCTCTCATAAAACTAACAAAAGAGAATGTGTTTAAGCAAATCAAGAAAACTATAAAAGGCAAGCATTTACATCGAATAAAATTAATTCATACAAGTTATGTCAGTAGTTTAAATATTAACAATATTGTTGGAAACTAAAGACATCGAGCAGTGAGTTATTACACTGTATATAAATCAGCTGAAGTTTGTGCCCTAAATTTTTTCACTATCCTGCAGACAATGCATATGTATTCATGATATACAATTGTCCAGATTTTTACGTTAAATATAATATATGCAAACATACACAAGCCATAGCATTGCACTTCCAACTACTGATCAGGAAACACATCCGCAGAAATTAGTAGAATCTCTTTCATCACAACCAGCAGCATTATTACATAAAAAAATATCAAATAAAAATCCAAAATAGATTTTTTTATCTACCGCCAATTCAGAAGGGCTTGTTGATAGTCTACTTCAGAATTGGAGAAAACTTTAGATAATGCTATCAATATAGTCGAAATTAAAGCAGGAGTATGTTAAGGTAAATTTCAACGTCCCCTCATAACAATCTTTAAAAATTAAATTTTAAATCTAACACGGCGTTTACACAGGACAGTTTTACTGTCACTGTCACAGACATGACAGTCAATTGTTCTGTGTGAACGCAAACAATCCTTAAACAATCGCTGACATAACATTTGTCTTGTCAACTATCTTTAAAGTTGTCAAGACAGCGTTGGAGACAGTAATCTTGATTGTTTTAAAATTAAAAATGGCTGTACGTAGATTTCGTGGGCAGCATCTTATCAATTTTATAAGAAAATTTAAAGAAAGCGAGTGTTTGTGGAACATTAAAAGTAAATTTTATAAAAGACTGACCTTAAGCAATTTAAAATTCTAGTAGCGGAAGTAAAAAAAGTTTACGTTGAACCTACATCTCCGAAAGGAAAAAAATTATTAGAATACCACCCTGGTGGTTCAGGGGCAACAGAACCATATGAACCAAATTTACATTGTTATTCAGAAATTAATTTTTTGGACAGTGTCATAATATTTAGTAAATCAAGAGACAATATAATACTCGTAAGTTTTTGTTTGTGAAAGTTAATTACCCTAGGTTGATCATTTTTTAAATTTTATAAAAGTTATACGTTTGATGTTGATTCACTTCATTTGAAAGACTTAAAATAATAAAATTAAGGGTCCATTTATCTATCTATCGAATTAGGGCGTGGTTCAAACTCAAATCAAGGGTATATTATTATTATTAGCACTATTTACAAGTAGGTACTTTTATTAATGTAGGTGTACTTATACACAAATATTTTTTAGATGACTAATGCTACTGATACAGAAAATTCTATAAACGAATATCAACGTGACGAACAGCAACATAATGAACAACATGACGAACAGCAACATAATGAACAATATGACGACCAGCAACAAAACGATGACCAACAACAATAGGATGACCAGCAACAACACAATGACCTGCAACAGCATGAAATTTTGAAAACAAAAACCAACAAAAGAATAATAATATAGGTGATAAATACAAAAAGGCTCTACAAGAAATTGTCAGTGCCAATACAATACAAGCACCACAATGAATTTAGTAATTTTGGCAATCTTGTAGTCTTCTTTAAGAAAAATTACAGAAGTCAATGCTATAAATGCAATGGCTGAAATGCAAACGATCATTACAAAATAGCGTTTGAAAGATATAGAAACTGCAAAACGTGTTTACGTTTCAACTCCAGTTACACAAATGAAGAACGTACGAAGCTCCTCGAGACTTTCAAATTTTTCATGTACAGACAGTAGTATTCTTGACAACATGAACCTGACAAGAAGACTTAGGAGAGTGTGTTAGACAAGTGATTGTGTTAATAACAAAGCAAAGCATTGTGCGGTTTAGTGTAATTAAGTTATCAGACCCTAAGGTGTATTAGTGAGTAGAACTTTAGTTTTTAAGATTGCAACCCTAGTTGAGTTAGGTTATAACAAAATTTACATGAGGAATGAGCCAGAATGAACATAGCTCCTTTACTCCACTACTGTTCATTTTCATAAGGATTTATGCTTAAAATTACAAAATATATCCACTGTTTTTTTTTTCACTTTCACTGTTTTGTATAGTTTCATAGTTGTGTAAATGTATAAACAGTACGCATTTTTGGCAAAACACTTTTAGTTTTAATAAAAAATCCTACAGAGTTAGTCATCCCGGAATCACAGACCGTATATTGGAATTGTCGCCCTGGTATGGTAGACCATGTTACATTCTTTGGCGCAAGATAACTCCCGTACGGCGACGACACAACTGATACTACCGAATACTTAACCTAATGCAAGCAGTATATAATTACGTCTCGCAAAAGAAATGCCCCACTTTCAAGGGTAGAACAAGAATATTTGATGAAATATGATATGAGTGACATTGAAGACCCTGTTGAAGATTTAAATAACGATCCCTGATATAGTGCCTGGGTGTTTTATAGAGAGAACCACAACATAAAATAATTTTTTTTTAACGATTTGTTACGTTGTAATCGTCACTCCCTTTTAATAGTTACAATATTTAATTAGTTCATTATTATTCCAATATATTCTAATACTTTTTGAGCGCCCCTCGTATTTGGAATTATAGATATTATGTTGAAACGGGAATTTGTCTCTGTCTAAGACATTCGATAGCCCAACCAATGATGCGCTCTCTCTAAAAATCAATAATTACGGTCAGATGTCGTGCGCACGCCTGGCTTATGGGGAATATTCACCTTTTCACACATTTGGTCAGCTGTCGGCTTTTGAACTTGCTTTTCAATCTAGCAGCGAGGTAAACCGGTTGGGTTTAGTGCTTTGTGTGTCCGAATAACTAAGGAACTGGGTCTGGAACATAATAAGGAACTGGATCTGGAATAAAATAAGGAACTGGCTCTGGATCTGGAACAAAATAAGGAATTGTCCTTGGTAATCTGGAACTGCAGAATCATTGTCAGCTAGTTGCCACTAGAGCTGCGGAATATCTTGGGCTGAGTTGCGTAAGGAACTGCAGTGTTTGAAGTCATCGTAGGCTCACCGCTCACCTACCATTAAGACAGGGACCAGACCAGTTCGACCGTTAAATCCGGAAACACAAGATAAGTGTCGGCCAGGACCACACACACAATTTTTGAGTCACTAGTCAATTTTTATTTTAAACTTATTGGTAAAACGTAATCTGAAAAATGTGTTAAAATCAATTAATTTAATTTTCTTTTTTTTATTATGTAATCAGTCAAATTTAAATTAAAGCCGATTAATTGTTTTGAAATTTTAGTCTTTCTTTTTTTTTACTTTCAACCGACAAGTTGATGACAAATTTGCTTTTATTTTACATCTACAAGTCACCTAAGTGATCCCGTTGGGATACGAAAAATTCGTGCGCAAAAAGTTGCGAGACGAAACCGCGTTATGGGGCACTCGCGGTACCCCAGAGCAGCCCTATCGATTTTTCGTTATCATTTTCGGCTTTTTTGGCCAAAAATACCTAATAAGACGATTTTTTGTGTTATTTTGATGAAAATTGGAAGATATAATGTCCAATTATTGGGGTCATGTCCCTATATCTCTTACCTAGCTAATTGTTGCCTAATAACAATTACAAAAATACTCATAAAATTATGAAAAACCATTATATTAGGTATTTTGGGTCGGAAAAGTCAAAAATGAGGATGAAAAGTTCATAGGACTGCTCTGGGATAGCGTACGGGCGTCAAAACGCGTTTTTAGCGTGCACCTTTTTGCGGACGAATTTTTTATGGCCCAACCGTTATGTTATAGCGTTCTTAAAAATAAGAGGACTCTTAAGGAATGTTAGGGCTACAATCTGTGAAAATTTGAGTCACCTAAGTGATCCCGTTGGGATACGAAAAATTCGTGCGCAAAAAGTTGCGAGACGAAACCGCGTTATGGGGCACTCGCGGTACCCCAGAGCAGCCCTATCGATTTTTCGTTATCATTTTCGGCTTTTTTGGCCAAAAATACCTAATAAGACGATTTTTTGTGTTATTTTGATGAAAATTGGAAGATATAATGTCCAATTATTGGGGTCATGTCCCTATATCTCTTACCTAGCTAATTGTTGCCTAATAACAATTACAAAAATACTCATAAAATTATGAAAAACCATTATATTAGGTATTTTGGGTCGGAAAAGTCAAAAATGAGGATGAAAAGTTCATAGGACTGCTCTGGGATAGCGTACGGGCGTCAAAACGCGTTTTTAGCGTGCACCTTTTTGCGGACGAAATTTTTATGGCCCAACCGTTATGTTATAGCGTTCTTAAAAATAAGAGGACTCTTAAGGAATGTTAGGGCTACAATCTGTGAAAATTTGAGTCACCTAAGTGATCCCGTTGGGATACGAAAAATTCGTGCGCAAAAAGTTGCGAGACGAAACCGCGTTATGGGGCACTCGCGGTACCCCAGAGCAGCCCTATCGATTTTTCGTTATCATTTTCGGCTTTTTTGGCCAAAAATACCTAATAAGACGATTTTTTGTGTTATTTTGATGAAAATTGGAAGATATAATGTCCAATTATTGGGGTCATGTCCCTATATCTCTTACCTAGCTAATTGTTGCCTAATAACAATTACAAAAATACTCATAAAATTATGAAAAACCATTATATTAGGTATTTTGGGTCGGAAAAGTCAAAAATGAGGATGAAAAGTTCATAGGACTGCTCTGGGATAGCGTACGGGCGTCAAAACGCGTTTTTAGCGTGCACCTTTTTGCGGACGAATTTTTTATGGCCCAACCGTTATGTTATAGCGTTCTTAAAAATAAGAGGACTCTTAAGGAATGTTAGGGCTACAATCTGTGAAAATTTGAGTCACCTAAGTGATCCCGTTGGGATACGAAAAATTCGTGCGCAAAAAGTTGCGAGACGAAACCGCGTTATGGGGCACTCGCGGTACCCCAGAGCAGCCCTATCGATTTTTCGTTATCATTTTCGGCTTTTTTGGCCAAAAATACCCAAAAAGACGATATTTGTTTTATATATTTTTTTGAGTAAATTTTTGGCAACGTCGCGGTCAAAAATTGGTCATTTTTTTGGCAACCCCGCAGCTTTTAGACAAGAAAGTTTAAACAATTTGTTGGTATTTTGTCTTTTTTCTTTCTTTTCCCATCAGCTTTTCGACTGGTAGGTCTGCTAACGCCATTTTCTTTAGAAAAAAAACAAATTATTGTAGTTTTATTTTGTTTAGATATAGACGATCAGGTAAGTTTACCCACTTGATTGACGGTAAATAATTTTAATTAGGTATTGTGTAATTACATTAAACGGGCCCCAATATTCGCTGATTGAGCGTTTTTATGAATTGAAACATCACATAGGAGAAGATACTGTTCTTTTCTATGATGCTTAGCTATATATAAATCTTCTATTTCAGAATTTGGAGATGCCACTCTGTTTAAATAAAGAGACGTTTTTCAACAACCCCTTTCGAGTTTATAAATTTAAGAAGTGTTTCGAACAGTATGATTTTACACCCCAATCTCATTCAAGTTTAAATAAAATTTTACAAGAAGTTTACATGTACTCTAACATTAGCGTTCAAGAAAGGGATGAACTGCAGGAAATTATAAATTCCTTCTTTTTTAAAATAAAAAATTGGCCTTTGATTAAATTGTGTCCCATTTTGGCCGCAGCTCAGCTGTGCAAAAAATTTAAAATTGATATTAAAAATAGAAGTTGTTCCATTGCGAAAACTAAATGTATTATTACTACAATTTTTGGAAATGATATTGAAGATGTGCCATTGTTGCTACATATAGATGATATTGCAAAATATTTCAAAACAATATTAAACCGGTCTATATTTTATAAATGTTACCTTGACTCCGCTATCAGGAAGACCGATGAAGGAATATATAGGCACTCTAGATACCTAAAAGACGTTTTGTGGCATGACTTTGCACAAAATTGTGATATTCCTGAAAAGATAATTAAGGATAAAACTCCTGCTGCGAAGTTCTATAATCATGATAAATTAATACCTCCCTCTTCAATCGTTTATGAAAAAGAAATTAATAAATGGGTTTCAATTATCCCTCTTGCTCATTGTAAAAAATTAAATGTAGCTGTTGATGAGCCATCAAAATCCACAGAAAATTCCAAGAAAGATGAGCCAAACAAAGATGACATAATTGAATATTTAAAAACACATAAAAATTTTACACTGCCTTCCACTTCTAATAATAATCAGCCTTCAACTTCTAATAATAATCAGCCATCCACTTCTACTAGCAATAATAATCTACAAGAGTTATTGCCAAATCCATTCTCTGCATCCACTATTAATACTGATCGAGAAGAATCATCGTTGCCAAAGACATCCAGTAAAAATTCAAAGAAAGATAAGTCATCGTTGCCAAAGCCATCCACTACTAAATCCACTACTAAATCCACTACTAAATCCACTACTAAATCCACTAAAAAATCAAAGCCATCGTCCACGAACATTGATGACATGGACATAAATGAATATTTAAATACATATCAAAATTTACCTTCCACTTCTAATAATAATCAAGAAAAAATATCGTCAAGTAAAATATCTTCTACTAGTACTTTTAAAGAGTTATCTACTTCCACCACTTTTAAAACTATTCGAGAAGAATTATTATCCACACATTCCACTTACAAAAATATTCGAGAAGAATTATTATCCACACATTCCACTTTTGGTAACCCTCAAGATTTTCAACTGCAATCAACATCCACTAGCGATAGAGAAGATTCTTTGTCGTCACAGTCATCGATAGTTCACCCTTTTGAAATACATTCAAGTGATACAGATGCCCATTTTAATAGTTCGTTGCAGCCATCCATAGTTCCGACTCGTGCCCCAAAATATTTTGGACATGTTGGAGATTTAGTTTGGGCAAAACTAAAAGGCTATTGTTTTGAACCTGCAGAAATAGTGAAGAAAAATTATAGAACATATAGTGTCAAGTTTTTTTCTACATCTACAACACACATCATTGGGGGGAAAAATATTATGGATTTAAAAAATTTAACATTAGAAGAAGCCTTGCAGAAAGTTACTAAAACTTATGCCAGGAATTCAATAGAAAAGGGATTCCGGATAGCCGTCCCAGAAACCTAAGTCAGTTAGGTGAGGAGCACAGAAAAACTATTAAAGGTAAAAAATACATTTATTTAAAAAAAAAACTAAAAATAATTAACAGTGTTTTATCTCCTAATGTGATGTTTATATTTGTAACAAAATAAAATTATTTTTTTTTTATCTAATTAAACGGGGCTCTAAAATGGGGACACGGGGGCAGCCCTATTAATTTTTCAGGTATAAAAATATTTTTTGAGCTAAAAAATTTTAAAATAAATTATTAACCTTTTAGTATGGATGACTTACTTTGTTATAGTAACAAAAGAAAATTTCGCCTCATATCACAAAACCTCATAAGAACCATTAAAGGAAATACACCCAAATATAAGAAATCTTTTTACGGTCTAAGAAAATCAGCTTCAACATTTTCTAAAAGAAGGGCAATTTATTTAAGGACGAAAAATGTTATTAATACACGTAGAATGGGCACAAGAACGTTTGATTACGTAACAAATAAACCATTACATAGATTAATGGATATGCCTGAAGCATCACGACTCCATATTATGAAATACTGGGAAAAACAAACGGATATGCCGCCTAAGAAATATCACCGAGTAAGTAATGTATTAAAAAAAACTAATTCACAATGTATCTATTCTACTGTGATGTTTATATTTGTATCTATCAACAAAATACAAACTTTATAGGGTAATATAATTCATTAGTGTCATAAAATGGGGCCCCCGTGATCACCGAGTAGCACCTGTCGTTTTTTTTCAGATAAAAAAAAAAAACCATTTGTTTTGCATACGTTTATTTTTATTTTTATTTTTAAGCTATACAAGAAATTCAAAAAAGTTGATGTAGAAGATTGGGGTCAATATATATTGTTTGTTGTAAAATACAGAAACATTATTCTGCAACATTTGTCTCTGAATATGGTTGTTTTAGTATTAGACCTTTTAAACAGGAAATGGATAATATTTTTAGTAAAATATATACAATTTTTATTAAAACAAGAAAAATTTTTAAGAGCTGTTGATGAATTTCTAAGACCTGGTGTTAAAAAAATTAAATACAAATTTGACATAAATACTTTCTCTAAGCACATATCAGGTAGTAATAGAAAAATCAAAACAGTTTATTTCAAAAAAATGATCAAAATTTTAAATCGTAAGTTATTTATAAAAGCAATTAAAGATTCAAACAATTTTTTTGAAAATTTCGAGACACTATTTAATGTTAGAGGCGGGCCTCACAAACTTTCAAAACCCCTTATGTATTAAATATACTGCTTTTTTAAGTATCCGATAACACTGAAGCCTAATGGTTTATTGTGTTTTTGCAATAGCTTGGTTTTACTTTCATGTTTTCAAAAAAACGAGTTATTGTATACCTATATGTAATTAGGCAACGTCCAAGATGTTTTATTTTCATGTTTTCAAGTGAGGACGATTCAAATTAAATTCATCAACAGCTATTGAATATTGTCACTACATACATAAACAACTTGTAAACATATTTTTCAAATTTTTCAAATAAAAAAGTTTTTTATGTGTGTTTGTATTATTAAATATTTGCCAATAAAATAGTTTATGTATTTGATTTTATTTCACATCACTACTTGTTCACTGGATTAATATAAAATAATTTTTATGAATATATATTTTATTTATTCCTTCTTTGTAAATAAAATAGTTTTTTATGTGTGTTTGTATTATTAAATATTTGCCAATAAAATAGTTTATGTTTATGTGTTTGATTTTATTTCACGTCACTTGTTCACTAGATTAATATAAAATATTCGTCTTTCTTTGCTGGATCTTTTCTGTCTAGAAAATTAGGGAGGTATTTCTGGACTTGCCACATGGATATCGATTCAGGAGGATTGCTTGGGCCACGCTTCACATACATGCATATTTGAAATACATAGTTACCTTTAATTCAAATATGGATGTATTAAAATTTGGGAGAGATCCCGGCTGGACCCATAGAAATAGTAGCTGGACCTTGGTGTGTGGAAAATTAGGTAATTCTGGACTTGCCCACTGTGGAGGATTGCTCTATAAAAAAAAAAAAAATCTCATGCATATTTGAAATACAATTGAATTGAATTAGGTACTAGTGAGGACAATTACCTATAATCCAAATATGAATGCATCAAAATACGGAGAGGTCTTTTTTTTCTTTGTGAATAAAATTTATAAAATCAATAAATTCCTTATCTTTAAAAAAGAAGTTTTGACATTCCAATGACAGTTTACTTCCACGTCTAAAATGAGCTGTTGGGCAGCGACGAATTCGTATCTATAAGTTTTGAGACGAAAACGCCTTATGGGGTCCTAGCGGTGTCCCAGAGCAGCCCTACCGACTTTTCATCCTCTTTTCTGACCCTAAATACCCGATAAAAATTCGAAAAGCTAACCCGAATAGCCCTGACAGCTGAGGCCACCAAAATTGAAAAGAATGACAATTTAGAATTTGTCAACAAAAAATTTGTTGTTCAGCTTCAAGATTTTTTTGTTTTTTCTCAATCGTCTTTAAGGTATGTTAATATTTAGTTTAAATTGAGAGCATTATATTTCTTTTTGATTTGCCTATAAATTGAATTATGACAATTTAAACATCCGTACATGTACTATAAAATACGTCTTCCTGTACTTTGTGTTGCATATTCTCTGTAAACATGACAATTATTTCATTATTTCATTCTAATGCCTCAATTTCAAGAAAATATTGACATACCTACTGATTGATTGGTTGGAAAACTTAATTAAAAAAAAAAATCAGTAAGCAATTTGCAATCTTTGACAATATTTAGATTAGACAAAGATCGCATATTGCTTCTTTCTCCTTTCCTCTTATGGCTTCTAATGGCAACTTTTTGCAGCAACTTTTTGCGAAAAAACAATGAATTTTTATTTTTTTAAAGTATATCCCGCATCGTGGAAGGCTGGTGCCGTGGCCAAATCGTCTACATATTTAAAATTGTTTTAAATATGTTGTTATATTTATATATCAATAATCCTTCGCAAAGTAGAAATCGGGTTAACTAAAATTCTCTCAGAAATCGGGTAGACACAAAATTTTTGTGACGTCATAGCATAGGGCTCTGCGGAGAGTACGACAAATTTTGTTAAGCACCTAAAAAGAGTGCATGGAAACAAATCCTACGATGACTATCTCAAACACAAAGAGAAATTAAAAAACAGAAAAAGCAAGTTGAAGGGTATTACTTCGAGAATTGGTCTAGCAGGTACAAAATCAAAGCAAGCAAAATTGAGTATCATGAATCCAAAAAGTGTGGTCACGCAGAAGGAGTTCGAAAAAAGAATAGTGTATTTCATTGTTAACACTATGTCTGCTGTTTCAATCATCGAATATGAAAGTTTTTTAAGGTTGTTTGATGGAATGAACGTTAATGTCCCTCGAAGAAAAGCTGCAATGAGACTTATTAATGAGATGTATAATTATCATATAGAGAATCTTAAAAAAGAAATTCAAAAGCAAGACTATGTAGCACCGCTGACATATGGTCCACCAAAACAAGAAGTTTCATGGGTGTTACATTGCATTGGATAGACGCAAACTTGGAGAGGAAGTCAGTAGCTTTAGCTTGCAAAAGATTCTCTGGCGCCCATGACTACAAGAACATTGGAGAAATGCTTGAAAACATCAATTTAAATTTTAATATCAGATCAGTCCAAATCGTCGCGACAGTAACAGACAATGGTTCGAATTTTGTTAAAGCCTTTCGTGAATTCTCGGCTACAGAAGAATCCCAAAAATTAGAAGTCAACAAAACCAGACATGCACTAGATGAAGATCATGAAGAAGATCAGATGAATGAAATAGAATATGATGAAGAAGTTACATTCCATAAAATTGAAGTTTCAAATACACCTGACAATGACAATAGAACAATAATGCTACCAGCGCATATTCGTTGTGCCAGTCATACGTTAAATTTAATTGCCACGACCGATTGCAAAAACGCAATTCAATCAAATCTTACACTAAGAACAAGACATGCACAAGTTTTTTCAAATTGTAATATCTTATGGACAAAAGCAGGCAGACCCAAAACTGCTGAAATAATTAAAGAGGTTTTGGGACATACTCTAAGTTATCCAGGAATAACAAGATGGAATTCCTATTTTGATTCGGTTTCCCAGATCTTGAATGAAAAAGCAAAACTTCCGTCTATTTGCCAGCGGCTAAATATTAAACATTTTAAGGAAACCGAATTGCAGTTCCTCGAAGAGTACTGTATAGTATTGAAACCTCTTGCTTTAACACTCGACGTTTTGCAAGGTCAGGATTGTGTTTATTATGGATACTTACTGCCCAGTCTTCTTTCTCTAAGAAATAAATGGGAAAAATTGAAGCTCCAGGGTATGACTTCCAATGGTGAATTACTTTTAAAAACATGTATGGATAGCTTAAATAGAAGATTTTCCGACATACTTAATTTGACGTCAGAGTCTGCAATTATTTCTGCAGTCGTTCATCCCAAATTTAAGTTGCGATGGTTTAATGTTTTAAAAACACCAAAATATTCTCCAGACGTTATAAAGAAGTTGGTAATCGGAGCCGCGGAACAACTTATATATGTTGACGATGATGGTAGCGAACATGGAGGTTCTTGCGATTCAACGCCTGATGACTTCTTTGATTTTAATGAACCCGAACCCGAAACATCTAAACACGTTTTGTTTATGAATACCTCTCAACCTGCGACCGGAAAGGAAGCAGTGACAGTGAAAACATCAAAAATTGAGCTACAGCTATACAAATATCTTGATGACAAAAGGAGCGGAATAAATATGTTGAACGATTACCCAATAATAAAAAAAATATTTTTGAGGTATAATACTTGTTTACCTTCCTCTGCACCAGTGGAGCGATTATTTTCTTTTGCGTCAATAGTGAACAGTCCACGGCGAAATGCTCTCAGCGATTCGAGTTTCGAAAAATTGGTGATAATGAAAGCCAATAAAGTAACGCAATAAAATAACACTTTTCAGCTGGTATTTTTAGGATTCTCTTTTTATTTTGTTTTTCAAGCTATTCTTTAATATTAAAAACTGTTTTTGTAGAATAGTTATTTTGTTTATTTTGCTTTTGCACAACCCAAACTTAAATTTTAGCCAAATGTACTTTAAAAGTAGGTACTCGAAAATTCGGGTACTTGTACTCCGGGTACTGTACTCTGAGTACTTTTTAGCAAGTACAGTACTCGGTACTCTGTACTCGTTCCTCTATTATTACATGTACCCGATACCCGGTACTCGAGTACATTTTCTCAGTACCCGGCTGTAGTGCTTCGTACTACATATTACTCTTCTCTCTGTCATAATTACGTTGATAGATAAATGTTATAACCTTAAACCAGTCATCTCCACTTTGTCATTTCGACGTTTTATTTTTGTTATGTGAATGGCACTTTAGAATGTTTCGTGGTGGCATGAGACTCAATCCTGTTTCCTGCCAATGTCATAGAATTTCAAAGTTGATGACATTGGAAGTCACATCTGTTTTTGATTTGTGGTGTAGTAGGTGGAAAAACAATGGAGTGTGTGGTGGATAGCTGTGGAAGAAAAAAAAAAAAGAACAGAACACCAAGAGACAAGAAACATCAACAAATTATTATTTTTTTATTTTTACATTTTTTCGAAGTAACATGTTCTTGACCTTTTTAATAAAAGAATTTTAAAAAAGAAATTTTAATTATATAGTTATTTTGATACAGAGAATACCTATATAATATTGGTGACCCCTCGATCAGAACACATAATTGTACGAGCAACGGTACGAGCAACAGTACAAGATACCCATCGGATTTCGGCGTAGAAGATAGAAATAAGAATCTCATCAGGTCCAGGTGATCAAGTCAGAAAATCAGATAGAACAACCACATCAGCAACATCTCTACGAGATATACTTCAAGGTTTTTGTTTTTTTGCCTGCTATACCGCAGGTCAAGGGCGAAATATTGCAAGAGGTGAGTTTTGAGTTACTACTTAATGTTTTGAAGTTGCCATTTGTGTTTGACAATAAAATGCCGAATAACGAAACAGAGTCAGAGACTGGTTGTGTCGAAAATTTAAATCACATTAAATTACCTCCTTTCTGGTCATCAAAACCTGAATTATGGTTCAAACAAATTGAAAGCCAATTTTTTATTCATAAAATTAATTCAGATAAAAGTAAATATCATCTCACTGTAGCAAACTTACCGATAGATATTTTTAGTGAAGTTATAGATGTAATTAATAATCCACCAAATTCAAACATGTATGAATCCCTAAAAGGAATAATAATTAACCGATTGACTTTATCAGAAGAGGCTCGTTTAGATAAGTTAATTTCTAGATCAGAACTAGGAGATAAACGTCCATCAAATTTCTTTAGAGAATTATTACAAATCTCTGGAGACAAAATTATTGATGAGAAATTACTAATTAAATTATGGCGGAGACGTTTACCTGCAGTTATTGATATAGCTTTAACAGCATCTGGGAAAGACGACGTGACTGAATTATTGAAACTTTCAGATAAAATTTGGGAATCTCAAAATTCAAAAATGAATATAAACGAAATTCAAGGTCCAAGTACACAAACTGACAATACATTTTTAGTTAAATTTATGACAGATTTCAACAATTCTTGTCAAACTTTATTAAAAACAATCCTTGACAAACAAATTAAATTAGAAAACGAGGTAAGCTCAATTAAACAAGAAAACTTGTCTTCTCACAGACGAAATGATAATCAGTGTCATTCTTGTCGTCACAGATCAAAAAGTAGGAACAGATATAATAACGATTCTGACAAATTATTATGCTCATATCATAAACGTTTTAAATTGAAAGCATTTAAATGTAATGGTCCACCTTGTTTATTATATGATTCATTTAAAAATAAATCAAAAAACGAATAAGATCAACTATGAACTGTTCGGGAGAAGGAAACATATCTTCAAAAAGACTTTTTGTTTTTGACAAAATCAATAATTTAAATTTTTTAATTGATAGTGGAGCAGAAGTCAGTGTTTTACCAAAAAATATTTTCAAAGGTAATGATAAAGATAACAATTTTTTATTAACGTCAGCATCAGGCAATAAAATTTCTACTTTTGGGAAAAAACTATTAAAAATAGATTTAGGTTTACGTAGAGAATTTCTTTTCGTTTTTATTATTGCTGATATTTGCAAACCAATATTAGGTGCTGATTTTCTAACACATTTTGGATTGCTAGTTGATTTAAAAAATAAGAGAATTTTAGATAACGAAACTTCACTAAGCTCAAAAGGTAAAATTATGAATATAGACAAAGTAGATTTTCCCAAACTTTTTATAGTTGAAAATAAATATACGGAAATTTTTAAAAAATACACTAATATATTTTCATCACCTAATTTTCATTTACCAATTAAACATAACATAGAACATCATATTATTACAGATGGACATTTACCTTACTGTAGACCAAGACGTCTAGATACACAAAAATTTAATATTGCCAAAAAAGAATTTGATAATATGATAGAATTAGGTATATGCCGTCCTTCTTCGTCATGTGTGACATCACCGTTACACATGGTGCCTAAGAAAGATACAGCCGATTGGCGTCCTTGTGGCGATTATCGTTTCTTAAACAAATTAACAATCCCTGAAAGATACCCATTATCGTTAATATCCGATGTTAACATTAAAATCCATGGATGCACCATTTTTTCTAAAATAGATTTAGTGAGAGCATATCATCAAATTCCTGTCGCAAAAGAAGACATTTTTAAGACCGCCATTACTACTCCATTTGGAGCTTTTGAATTTTTAAGAATGCCTTTTGGATTAAGAAACGCAGGAAATACGTTTCAGAGATTTATCAATGAAGTAACTAGAGGTCTTGATTTTATTTACGTTTATTTAGATGACATTTTGATATTTAGTAAAAACGAAGAAGATCATTTTAAACAGCTGGACATTCTGTTTAATAGGTTAGATTCTTTTGGCGTAAATGTCAATCCTTCAAAATGCATGTTTGGCGTCAAAGAAATTAATTTTTTGGGTTACAATATCTCTGCTAAAGGAATGTTACCTACAGAGGAAAAAGTTAAAGCAATAAAAGATTATAAAAAACCAGCTACTCTTAAACAATTACAACGATTTATAGGTATGATAAATTTTTACCATAAATTTGTTCCTAAATTTGCTCAAATTATTTGCCCATTGCATGAATTTGTTGCTTATCTTAATAAAAATAAATTCAAAAATATAGAAAATTGGCCTGAGGAATACGAAAGAAGTTTTAATGAAGCCAAAGACGCGCTTATTAAAGCCTCTTTACTCGTACATCCACAAGAAGGTGCCGAACTATCGTTAACCACTGATGCCAGCAATTCATGCATAGGTGGTGTATTAGAACAAACTATAAATAATGTTAGGCAACCATTAGCTTATTTCTCTAAAAAACTTTCAAAATCACAAATCAATTATAGTGTATTCGATAAAGAACTATATGCGATTTACATGTCAATTAAACATTTTAGACATATGCTTGAAGCAATGGATTTCAAAGTTTTTACCGATCATAAACCAATTGAAAGAGCAATCCATTCAAAATCAGAAAAATCACCACGACAATTTCGTTATATCGAATATATTTTACAGTTCACTAACAAAATAATTTATGTTGGTAGCAAAAATGTAAGAGTGGCCGATTTTTTAAGTCGTATTGAAGAAGACGAAATCATAAATATCAATGCTAAAAAAGACGGAATTAAAGGCAATGATATTGCAAATTTTAATTTACATAAAATTATTTCAGAACAGAAAATAGACATAGAATTAGAGTTCTTATTAAAAAAACAGAATTCAAGTAATAAAAAAGGAAGAAAATTTTTCTTAAGCAATGTAGAGGTTGAAACCACAAAATTGAATCTTTGGTGCGAAACTTCAAAGGAAAAGAGCAGACCATACATTCCTAAGAGTTTACGTTATAGTATTTTTTTAAAGTTACATAACATAGCTCATACTGGATGTAAGGCCACTGTTAAATTAATAAATTCTAGGTATTTTTGGCCAAGGATGAATAAAGAAATTTATTCATGGTCAAAATGTTGTATTAATTGTCAAAAGGCGAAAGTGCTTAGACACACAAAATCACCTCTAGGAAATTTTAAAATTCCAGAAGGAAGATTCCAACATATCCACGTAGACTTAGTGGGTCCTTTGAAACCTTCAAGAGGTCATAATTATTTATTTACTGTTATTGATAGATGTACTAGATGGGTAGAAGTTTATCCACTTAAGAACATCAGTTCAGAATCAGTAATCAAAGTTTTATTAAATCAGTATATAACACGCTTTGGTGTTCCAGTGTATATTACTCATGACCAAGGCAGTCAATTTGAATCTAGTATGTTCAAAGATTTTAGTAAAAGATTAGGATTTCAAAGTATCCATACAACTACTTACCATCCTCAAGCCAATGGGATGATAGAACGTTTTCATAGAACACTAAAGGCATCGTTATCTGCAAAATTAATTTCGAATAATTGGTATGATGAATTACCTTTAATATTATTAGGGCTAAGATCTGCTATAAAAGAGGACTTACAATGTTCTTCTGCAGAATTGGTATACGGCCAAACTTTACGTTTGCCTGGTGAATTTTTCACGTCTTCAAATGAAGAGATAGATACTCATTCAATATTAATTAATTTGAGAGAAAATTTCAACAAATTAAGACCAGTTCCAGTTCAGGAACACGGTATAAGGAAAACATTTGTTTCTCCAGAATTAGAAAACGCAGAATACGTTTTCTTAAAAGTTCAAGGCATTAAAGCCGCTTTAAAACCTTGCTACGAAGGTCCTTTTAAAGTTATTCGTAGATCTGATAAACTTTTTACAATTTTAAAAAATAATAACGAATTAGTTATCAATATTGATCAGTTAAAACCTGCATTTTTATTATCGGATAATAATGAATCTATAAAAGAAGTTAAGAAAGTTACATTTGCATTAAATAGTTCATTATTTTTAGTTGTTTCATAATTTATATGTTATTTTTTTTAAGAGGGGAAGTATTGTAGTGCTTCGTACTACATATTACTCTTCTCTCTGTCATAATTACGTTGATAGATAAATGTTATAACCTTAAACCAGTCATCTCCACTTTGTCATTTCGACGTTTTATTTTTGTTATGTGAATGGCACTTTAGAATGTTTCGTGGTGGCATGAGACTCAATCCTGTTTCCTGCCAATGTCATAGAATTTCAAAGTTGATGACATTGGAAGTCACATCTGTTTTTGATTTGTGGTGTAGTAGGTGGAAAAACAATGGAGTGTGTGGTGGATAGCTGTGGAAGAAAAAAAAAAAAGAACAGAACACCAAGAGACAAGAAACATCAACAAATTATTATTTTTTTATTTTTACATTTTTTCGAAGTAACATGTTCTTGACCTTTTTAATAAAAGAATTTTAAAAAAGAAATTTTAATTATATAGTTATTTTGATACAGAGAATACCTATACCGGCACAGCTCTGTCCTGAAGTTGACTTGATTTCAATTCTCAAAATTTCCGAGAGATTAGAACTCAACTTAGGCATCCCCTTTACCATTGATGTTCAGCCAGACACCCGATATACTTTGCAGTACCTTACGCAATGCGTAAGTCTACAGTACCCCGATTTGAATGTCAAATCTTACAATTATGTAAGCACATTCTCCCTCATCGGATACGATATACTCTGTATCCACGCAGCTCTACTCTATTGCGATTTAAACAAGCGCAACCAGCGTCCATTTCACTCAAGGATCTATACCACTGATATGAACCGAAAAGAATTCTACGATTCTCTTCTCGTCTCAATGTTTCCTCGCGAGCCCGGCCCCTGATTGATAATCTTACTTCAACGTATGATGAACAGCTTGTTCAATTACAGTATACTCCCGGATATGCCGGCTTCAAATTCTTCACAGACTTTGGCCACACCATCGCCTCCCTGTTGATGCTCTACGCACACCAGATCCTCGCGTCCTTCCCCACAAACGCCCAACCCAATACTGTTTTGAACGAATTATTTCAGCAAATCCTCACAACCATAGATGGATGTTCATACACCATCTCTAACCTGCTTGGTGGCCCCTATGTTTCAGACAATGACACAAGAATCCATGAAAATTGGTTTTTAACTACATTTGAAAGAATATTTAACCCAGTGATCAACAGTTTCCCTAGCCTTAAGACCTAGTCTTGCTAAGCCTCACTTCACTCCCAATTCCGTCACTTCGTATAACGATGTCAACCCCTACGACTACACCCTCGGCTACTGCCTTGAGAATAAAACTATTCTCATGAAAATGCTGAAAAACATCTCTGACTTTATCAAAACCAAGTCAGCAGACTGCCTACTCCTAAAAGACGTTCTCAAAAATAGCAAAAGCTCTCTCATCCAGACGCACTTTTTGACCGTCCCCTCCCTTCCCACACGGCACAAACTTCCCCTTGGTAAAGAGCTTGATAAAGCAATGTACACAAGCGATTCCGACTTCGCTAAAACGATCGGCTTCATGCCTCACGAACGAGTAGACCTTACATCCCCTAACGCCCAAATACACCACACAAACGTTGCCTCTGACCTCCAGCTCACCACCGGAGTCGAGTATAACCCTGACGAAGAAGTATTCCCACTTCTAAGTTTTGACCCCGAAGTTAATGTAACCCCTAACGTTGCTTGGTTTCAGCCATACAACCCTATTCCAAAGTACATTAAACTTTGTTGCGCCCTAGGATTCCAGATTGAATCTTATGATATAGTAGGTTTCACCCTACCTATGCCTAACATTCACACCTCCCTAACAAGCAACAACAACAACTATAGACCCGGACTAATTCCCTTCAATTATATCCAATATGTAGAAGGCTTTATTGGCGAAAGACCTGAAATTTGCGAAATTGCATCTTATGACGAATACGACCAACCTATTGATTTCGCTTTCCGAGACATGTCTCGCGTCATTATTCCAATTTTTGCTCTCAATAACTCAAGTTCTTCTTCCACACAGACCTACGGACTAAACCCCACTCCAAACTGTAATTATGACTTAACGTCATGGACTTACACAGCCTGGTGTAAGAATTCACACCCTTCCATCGAGAAGTCCATATATTTATGGTCTTCCTATCGCGTAGTAGACCGTTCTACACGGCCCAACTACTCTGTATCCTTTTATGGATCATTAAGACCGCTTTACGGTTTAAGTGTTCCACATTACAGAACAGGACACCCCTCCATCATTACCCCACAGTAATAACAACAGCTGATTTCCAGCTTAGATTTTTTTCTAACTTAGTAATATTTTCTAATATGTTTATTTCTAAAATTAAACTCCTCACAGACCTATTTTTTTAACTAATAACTTAAGATAAAACTAAAATAAAATAACAAAAAAACCTTAAAAGACCCCATATAGTAGGAGTGCAGTTGGTCCTACACGTTGTTTTGTGTCTGCGACAATATTAAAATCAAAGTTATTTAAATCTCATTGCAAAACCAGTAAGATAAATCTATAAAATACGTATATATGTGAGGAAGTGGAGGTACGTCTTAGAATTAATTATTAACTGCAGTAACTGAAATATTGTTCTCCAATAACATCGATAAGGTTAACCTCAATCTCTGGAATTAACAATTTACTTTTTTAAGTTAAAAAACTTGGCGTGTATAAATTGCACGCAATAAGCTGTAGTTTTTAATTTTAATTTCAAAGCAACATGCCCGAATCTTGTGCCAAATGCAAATTGAAAAAAAGAGACGAGAACTTGGTTGGTTGTGAGGGCCCCTGTATTAATTGGTTCCATGCTGACTGCGTTTGGTTAAGTGATCCTGAATTTACATAAATCCAAAAACCTGCATTTTATATGTAATTCCTGTAAAAATAAAATTGATATCGTCGATAAATCAGTAGATAGACAACCTATGTATGGCCTCACATAGGGAATTCAACGTGTAAGAGTGAGAGGTACATATTCAATGAATAAGAGTGAGACAGACGGTCTGAGAGGAAAACGGGGGTAGTGGGGGGAGTGGGGGGATTAAATTTCGTCGAATAGAATTTTTGCGTAGTGGTAAAGCCAAAAGGGCCTTAGCGTATATCTCAGCTATCGTTGGTCCGATTTAAACGGGAAAAACGGCATTATGAAGAGAGCGTGATATAGATTAACATACAAGAGAAAAATCATGCGCAATGACAGGACAAAAGGACCTTAGCGTATATCTCAGCTATCGTTGGTCCGATTTAAACGGGGAAAAGGGGGTTATATAGAGAGAGGGATATAGATTAAAGTTGAAAAGAAAAAATCATGCGCAATGCCACAAGGGCCTTAGCGTGTATCTTCACTGCTATTGGTCCGATTTAAATGGGGAAAACGGCATTACGTAGAGATCGTGGTATAGATTAACGTACAAGAGAATTTTTGCGTAGAACGAAAAGCCAGAAGGGCCTTAGCGTATATCTTCACTCGATTTAAATGGGGAAAACGGCATTACGTAGAGATCGTGGTATAGATTAACGTACAAGAGAATTTTTGCGAAAAGCCAGAAGGGCCTTAGCGTGTATCACGTGGTCTGATTTAAATGGGGGTATGTAGAGAAGCATTAACGTACAAGAGAATTTTTACGTAAAGCCAGAAGGGCCTTAGCGTATATCACGTGGTTCGATTTAAATCTTTGGGAGCACCCTAGTCCAACAACCGGTCCAACCACCTGAAATATCATAGAGATCATATACAAAATGAATATTGATTTGCAATAATATAGGACATTCTGTATCATACATTTATAAAATATAATATAATTTTAAACAATACATATATCGCCGATAACAGGCCACAATTGTTGAAACTTTAAAATTTATAGGAAAATTATCAAACACCGAAACCAAATATACCGGAAAAAGCATTTCCGTGAAAAAATGATAAATTATTATCTCAAACCAAACTTGTAAAGTTAGAATTTTTGATAGCAAAATTCTCAGACCACTAAAACCGTATTAACAGGAAAAATATATCTCTTGTTGGTGAACTTGGAAATTTCTAGAATTATCGTCTGATACTGCGAAAGTATAAATAGCCCCAGAATTAGCCATTGTTTGTCAGTATTGAGCAAGACGCTATACAGTGAATACTAATAGTTTTGTGTATTAAGGTAGGAAATATATCGTCCACTTACAATAACAAAGTTCTAACTACACCTTTTTTCAAATTCTAAGTTTTAGTATTATAGGGTTCTAACTGCTATTTTCTGCCTATTTTTAATAAATATAGCGACATCTAAAAATCGTAAGATAAACTAGAATAAACGCAGAGTTCTATCAGCCACAAACATTTGTTATTTTTATTTCACATGGTTGTATCTGCCTACACTTAGAACTATATTATCCGAAAAGAGTAGTTAGAACGTTGTTATAGTAATACGGTATTGACGGCTGCTTGTTTTATAACCTTAAAAGTTAGTGTATCTGTGTTGTGTATAAAGACGACCAAAATTATAAGATTACCATGAATAGAAGTAAATTAATATTAAAAATGGGTAAGTAATAACAGCCTAAAAATATGATTTAATAAGTGCTTTATAAAATTTGAAAGCTTTCGTTATATTTGTTTCATTATTTTAAGCTCATGAGAAATGTAACGGAATTCCGTTGGCCGAAAATGGCAATAAAAGTGAGCTTTTAACTGTATCTCAATTGTCAGAAATCGTTACCAATGATAATGTAGCCGACAATAACTCCTTTCATTCGATAGAAGATATGATAGAAAACGCGGAAGTAGTTATGGACTGTGACCAATCTACCGTCACCTCTTCATTCATTGTTTCCAATCTTTCAGAGCAGTGTTTTACTAAGGCACATTTAGAAGACATGACCCAAGAAATTGATGTAGAAAAAAATCTAGTTCAAGTAATAAAATGAATTAAAGCAATAACAAACACAAAAATAACATCCCCTCTTTATTTTTTAGCTAAACGAATTAGAAATTCAGGTTTATGGAGAAAATGCCCTATTGGAATCAGCAGAAATCATGACAATTTCTGAACTTCCAGACCAATGTGTTGAAGCTCCTATAGAAAAGGTAGCCCAAGAAGTCGTTATTGAAACTAACGGAGTGCAGGTAATTAAATTCTATAATATTAAATACTCAAAAAACACATTTTTTTTTATTTTTCAGCTTCATGAATTAGAAATAAATGAAAATACTGGGCAAAATAAGATATCCGAAAACTTTATAGAAGTTTTAGAGACACAAGAAAAAAAAGAACACACGAAAACTAATTCAGAACCAAATGAACTAAATATGTCAAAACATGAGAACAAAATACTTGTAAGAAAGAAAGTAAGTAAACCAGAAACATGGAAAAATAATATTCGAAAAAACCTCTGCCAGGCAGGTAAAGAATATATTAGCTCAAGAGGAAAGCATGTTTGCGCTAAAACGATAGTGAATAAAAAAGACTGTCTAAATAACTGCAAATTCCAATGCTGTAAAAAAATTGGGGAGAATGCCAGAAAAAATTTGTTTCATTACTACTATGAATTGAATCAAAATGAAAAGTACGTGTTTCTTAAGCAAGTAACAGAAAAGTTTATTAAAGGGCGCAAAACTACGGAAGGTGCGTCTCGTCGTGCCTATTCATTTAAATACTTTTTTAAGGTTCAAGAAGAGAAAATACAAGTATGCAAAAAATTTTTTTTAGGAACACTAAATATTTCTCAAAAACCAGTTTATACCGTACATTCTGCTGATAGTGACGTTCCAAAAAAAGATCTGAGAGGAAAGACCGGCAGTAGAAAATTAGATAACAAGAAAAGGCAGGTCGTTATTGATCACATTAAAAAATTTAACGTGGTCGAGTCTCATTATTGCAGACAGAATAGTCAGAAAAAATATTTGGAAGCCACATTAACAATTCCAAAAATGTATGATTTATATCTTAAATATTGTGCAGAAAATAACATAGAAAATCCGGTTAAAGTCTCAATGTATAGGCAAATTTTCTGTACTAATTTTAACTATAGTTTCCATAAGCCTAAAAAGGACGTTTGTGAGACCTGCTCGACTTATTATTTAAAGAAAAAGGAAAACAGGCTAAGCAACACCGAAGAAGCTGCCATGGAAAAACATATTGCAGAAAAAGAAGCTATGAGAAAGGAGAAAGAAAATGATAAGAAAAGTGGAATTCCTGTTTTATGTTTTGACCTGGAAAATGTCATAACTTGCCCAAGATCTTTTATTGGAAATTACTTTTATCTGCAAAAGTTGACTATGTATAATTTAACAGGTCATTTATCCACAACGAATAAAGGATATTGTGTATTGTGGATTGAAACCCTTCAGGGCCGAAGTGGAAATTGCCTGGCTAGTGCCTTTAGAAAAATTATTGAGAAGGTTCTAGAAGATAACCATTTTAATGTACTTATTACTTGGAGTGATAGCTGCGTTCCCCAAAATCGCAATTCCCACATAGCTTTTTGCGTTTTAGATTTACTTAGAAATCACCCAGATCTTGACTGTTTAACTATGAAATATTCCGTTCCTGGACATGGTGCTGTACAGGAGGTAGATAATATTCACAGCCAAATTGAGAGGCACATGTCACAAATAGAATTTTTTTCACCTTTGGGGTTCATAAAGGAACTTAAGCAGGTGAATAAAAAAAATCCATTTGTTATCATTCAGATGAAAGAATCAGATTTTATGAACTATGAGGAGTGTTCTAAACAACTGAAATATGATAACATACCATTTACAAAAGTTTATACTATGCAATTTTCCAAATCTGATCTAACAGAAGTACGTTTTAAAAGAAGTCACACAAATAATGAGTTTATTAAGGTTTCGATAAGTCCTGCTGTTCCTGCTCTCCCACGCCGTAGAACCAAAAAATTTGCGGAAGTAAAATCCCCTCCTGAAATTGCAAATTTAATACCAAAAATACTCTCAAGCAAGAAAGAAATCTCCAAAGAAAAAATTAATGCTTTAAAAAAAATGATGCCGTCAATGCCGCAAATTGACCAAGATTATTATAAAGCACTATTACATTTATAATTTTCATTACTTAATGTTCAATTATTTCGTTTAATTAATTATGTAGTTACTTTACTTTGATTAGTTTTAATCAGTATTTTTTTAGTGAATTTATTTTGATTAAAAATTAAATAAATTCTTTAAAAATATTCACATAGAACTTTGTTTTAATACCATGACTTATTATACACAGACTTTCTCTAACCTGACAAAGTTGTAAGTGACAGTTAGAACCATGTTCAGTTAAATATTTCTGAAAAAATAAGTTCACAAGGTTCTATCTTCATTTATAACTTACAAATTCGAGGTTTAGGTAAAGTCCAATCCATTATATTTAAGAATTAAATGATAATATAAGAAAACTTTGGAAATATAAAAATTATCCCGATTTAATAACATTAATGTTTTACTAATTATTAGATGCGCAAACTTTAACATTTAATTTCTCAAAATGGATGTATGTCCAGTTAGAACTTTATTATTCTAAGTGGACGATATATTGATTTTTTTCACTCTCTTTATCCCAAAAATACTCTTTGTTTTTTAAATTCGAAATTGTGAGAGACTATTGCTGTTTTTTTTTTGATATTAGATCAGTTATTTTTGAGAAAACGAGCTTCATTTTTATTTATTGATTTTTATGAAAATACATTTGTGAACTTTTGTGAAATAGAAACTAAAAGATTGTTCTTTAATTAGATAAAGCCGACAATCAACAATCATCCGTCAATCATCTACAACTATAGATCCAATCAAGTGGCAATCATCCGTCAATCAACTACAAGTATAGATCCAATCAACTGTCAATCATCCGTCAATCAACTACAAGTATAGATCCAATCATCCGTCAATCAACTACAAGTATAGATCCAATCAACTGTCAATCATCCGTCAATCAACTACAACTATATAGATTAGCTGCCACATTATCCTTTTAAAAGTAAGTAAGTAACTTATAGTGCTTTTTTAAATAACGCTTTATACATAGATTTTTTTATAGATAATTTTTCACGCATTAGTCAATTATTTGATTTTAGTTTTTAAAAATTTATTAATTTTATTTATCTGTTAATAACTTTTAAAATTATTATAGATGAACTTAAGTGAACTCAACAAATGTTCCTTAATTGGAGAGAAAGCAAATAAGCCAGTTGTGAAGCTGAGTACTCTACCTTTGGGCATTCCGCACACCATCTTAGCAGCCAAAATTACCAAAGGAAAATTTGGGGAATCAGTGCTAGTAGAATTGGACCACGCAGTGACCTTTTTGCCAAATAGAGTAACGGAACTATACCGGCCAAGCATCAAACATTTCACGGCATCAAGATACGCGATTGTCTATAGGGGTGCAGTAGACACTGGCAAACCACAACCAGCGGCATCTTTCGAAATTATCGAAAATTAAGGAGCAAGAAAAGGGTAAGCGATTTTTTAAAATATTTTTTGTTTGCCAGTGTTAAAATGAATCCTTTTAATGTTATTAAACAATCTAGTAATATACTAGCGGCTATAAAAAAACTTAGGAAAATTTTATTCGACAATTTTACA
Organism: Psylliodes chrysocephalus; assembly: GCA_927349885.1. Lineage (NCBI taxonomy): Eukaryota > Metazoa > Arthropoda > Insecta > Coleoptera > Chrysomelidae > Psylliodes > Psylliodes chrysocephalus. The sequence goes on from OV651820.1 coordinate 59,740,510, forward strand.
ATTAAAGATGCGGAGATTTGGTTAAAACGATTACAAAGGCAGATTAAATCGTGTAATAAAGCAATTCGTAGTAGACGGCAATATAATTTATCTATTGGTGCTCTACGTAAATTGGAAACTAATGTGGGACATTTTAAACATTTTAGAAAATTAATTTTGAATAGACATATTGGTATGGGCATACAATCAAAATTGGGGCAACGCGTAAAATGGGCTAATGTAGAATCTAGTTTTAAAAGTAGAGTTACAACTGGAATTATAGTTAATTTACGTCATAAGGACTTAGATACATTTTTGGATGATTGTGTAGTTATTTTTAAAAATAAAATTAATAAATTTTTAAAAGCAAATCAAGCACTTAAAGTTAATACTACATTTTGTGGCGAATTCATCAAAAAATCTAACGATAATGAGATTTTAGATTTAAAATATTTCAATACTAAAAATGCTGTTATTGATAAATCGACTGAAATAACAGAGTGGTTTAGAGATAATGTGCAAGATAAAATTTTAAATAAATTGTCGGAATTTTCGGAGAAAGATAGTGGGTGGGCATTAAGTAAAATCGTATCATTAGCAGTAAACGTAAATAAATATGAAATGGGAAACGGGTCGTCTTTCATTAAATTACCTGAGGAAATTTTAAAAAAACAAGCATGTATTAATATTAAAAATACCGATCAGGCCTGCTTTTATTGGTCCATTATTAGTGCTCTTTATCCTGCTAGTAAACATACATATCGAACCCCCTCGTATCCATATTACAAGCAATTTCTACAAACAGAGGATTTAGATTGTCCAATGGAATTAAGTCAAATTCCAAAATTTGAAAAAATAAACCAAATTTCAGTTAACGTTTACGCATTAGAATTAAACGAGACAGAGAAAAAAACATTTTACACAGTAGTACCGGCTAGACTAACAAAAAATAAATTAGAGAAGCATGTCAATTTACTTTTAATTCAAAATAAATATTATCCAAAATTAAATGATTACGATGCTCCACCGGTTGATGATGTAGACGAAGAGATTAAATATTATTATTGCTGGATCAAAGATTTGTCACGATTAGTTTCAAGACAACTCAGTAAAGATTGCAAAAAAAAATTAATTTGTGATAGATGTTTAAATTATTTTAGTAGTCGAGATAAATTAGCTGAACATGAAAAACTTTGCTCTAAATTAAATAAGTATAAAATGAGTGTTCCTCAATTTGATTTTGTTGAATTTCGAAACTTTACATATCAGCAAACTACCCCGTTTGTCGTTTATGCTGATTTTGAGTGTCAATTAGAAAATTTCAATCAGCCTAGTATAACTAAAACTTTAAAATATCAAAAACATGTTGCGTATAGTGCAGGCTACTATGTAAAATGTTCATATGATGACAGCCTTTCTTATTTCGATAGTTATCGCGGTGAGGATTGCATGGATTGGTTTGCAGATCGAATGGAAGATGTAGCAAAATTTGTAAATTCTAAAATAAAAACAATTGTGCCTATGATTGAAAAACCAGATACATGTAAGGCAAAAACTTGTCATATATGTAATAAACAGTTTTCCTCCAAGGACATAATTGTAACGGACCATGACCACTTTAACGGATCCTTTAGGGGATTTTCGCACCAAGCATGCAATCTGAATTTCCGAAAATTGTTTGTTGTGCCAGTGGTCTTTCACAACCTAAGTGGGTACGATAGTCATTTTATGATTACGAATTTATGTAAAAAGGGATGTTTGAGCTTACTTCCAATCAATAAGGATAAATATATTTCATTTACTCTTCATTCAGATGAAACTAACATTAAATTACGTTTTATCGATTCATTGCGATTCATGGGGACATCTCTTGATGAACTAGCTTCAATTTTAGATAACTCAGAGAAGAAAATTTTAAAACGCGAATTTCCAAATTTAACTAATAATCAATTTGAATTGTTAACACGCAAAGGAGTTTTTTGTTACGATTATATAGATTCTTTAGAAAAATTAAACGAGACTTCATTACCATCAATTCAACACTTTTACAATAAATTAAACGATGAACATATTAGTGCTGAGAAATACGCTCATGCACAGCAAATTTGGCAAAAATTTAACATTCAGGATTTGGGACAATACTCAGACCTGTATTTAAAAACTGATATTCTGCTTCTTGCGGATGTTTTCGAACAATTTCGCAAAAACTGTTTTAAGACGTACGGTCTAGATCCTGCATGGTATTACACTATGCCTGGCTATACTTGGGACTGTATGCTCAAGTATACTAGATGCAAGTTAGAAATTCTCAAGGATCTAGACATGGTTATGTTTTACGAAAGCGCCATAAGAGGTGGAATATCGGTGTGTAGTAGCCGATATTCAGAGGCTAATAACAAATATATGGCTGAGTATGATCCCACGAAACCTTCAAAATTTCTAATGTACCTAGACGTGAATAATTTATACGGGAAAGCTATGTGTGAATTACTACCCTACGGAGGATTCAGCTGGGTCGATAACATCGAAAATTTTGATGTGATGTCAATACCGGATGACTCTAACGTAGGGTACGTTTTGCAAGTTGATTTATCGTACCCACGAGATCTGCATGACAAACATAAAGATTTTCCATTTGCTGCTGAACACTGCGTTCCACCGGGATCAAAATTACCAAAATTACTTACAACCCTTACGGATAAAAAACAATACACAGTTCACTATAGAAATTTAAAACAAATGTTGGCTAATGGATTAATTATAACTAAGATTCATAAAATTTTGAAATTTAATCAATCTGCTTGGTTGAAGCCCTACATCGAGCTAAATACTCGATTAAGGGCAGCAGCCAAGAATGATTTTGAGAAAAACCTCTATAAGCTAATGAACAACGCAGTGTTTGGCAAGACAATGGAAAATATTCGCAAGCACCGTATAGTTAAGCTAGTTAAATCATGGCAGGGACGTTATGGAGCCAAAAATTTGATCTCAAGTTTTCGGTTCCATAGTCGTACAATCTTAGGGGAAAATTTGATGGCTATCGAACTAACAAAGTCTGAAATAGTATTTAATAAACCTCTGTATGTAGGACAGGCAATTCTAGACTTGTCCAAGACCGTCATGTACAATTTTCATTATAATTACATGCTACCGAAAATGGGCGTAAGTAATTGCAAATTAATGTACATGGACACAGACAGTTTTGTCTATGAATTGCTCTGTGATAATGTATACGAGGACGTAATAAAAGCAGATTTAGCAGAATTTGATACGTCTGATTATAGCGAAGATAACATCTATAATATTCCTAGAGTTAATAAAAAAGTTTTGGGGTTAATGAAAGACGAAAATAATGGGAAAATTATGACTCACTTTGTAGGACTTCGCTCCAAAATGTATAGTTATAAAGTGCAGGGTGGTAAAGTGGTTAAGAAATCGAAAGGGATTAAATATAACATAGTTAAACATAAAATTACCTTCGAAGATTACGTTAGGTGTTTAAAAGAAAATCAGGAAAAAACAACTACACAACGTTGTATTAGATCATTTGCGCATAATGTGTATAGTATCGAACAATCGAAAATTGGTCTAAGTCCTCATGACGATAAACGCTATTTGATTCCAAATAGTTTTGACACACTTCCCTGGGGTCATTATAGTATCCCTAAAGAATGAATCATTTTTCTTTATTTCAGATATGAAGCAGCCCTCAAAATTAGAAAAAATTGTGTATAAAGACAATTTGTGAAAACATTAATAACCTAGCTACATTTATAGATCAATCTCCGCTACCGTGGTCAGTAACGTGTGATATTGCTAATAAATTTGTTGATTGGAAATGGAAAGCACTAAATGTTCAAGCAGAACTCGGCCCATATACTAACTTAGAGTATATCGACTGCAAGAAATATTTATCTTCAGCTGAGCGAAATACGGTGTTATCGCTTACTGATTGGGAGCATAGTTACGATGAGGATGAATATTGTTTGTGGGTTTCATATTATAAAATTCATAACTATAACATTAACATTTGCAAATCATGTTTTGAGATTTTACTAAAAGCCCATAAGCATAACGATAAATCATTATTTGTCGTTTTCGATCATTTTCACGAACAACAAGCTACAGAGTCTCTTTTGTCAGATATATATCAAGTACCATTTTACTGGTGTCAAAGTTGTTTTAATTATGTACTTTTTAAAATCAGGTGTAATGAATCATGTATAAATGCACTACATACGTCTCCTAAAAATAACAGATTTATAGATTCTGATGAAAGTGAAACTGGATTTTATTTTTCAAAAAACACTGGTAAATAAAAATATTTTAAAAAAATCGCTTTATATCCTTTTTTCGTATGTAATTTACTTTTGTTTTTTTTCTGTATAGAAATATTGTCATATATTTAATTTTTCTATAGATTTTAAGATATTTTTGTATAGAATCGTTTTAATTCTATTGTAACACACATTGTATATTTTTTTTATTTTTGTAGTTTTTGAGGTACAACGTAATCTCAAATACTTTATTTTTATTTTATTTTAAAAACAATAAAAATATTATTTCTCCATTTTTGACTTTTATTTTTGAGTGGGTAAAAAAAAAAGCAGAAGTCTTTAGTATTATTATTTTATTCATAAAAAGAAAAAATTTTTGCTAACATAGTTTTCAATTGATTCAATATGCTATCATCAGGACATGGTACTCCAAACAGATTCCAGCTAAAGGTTCCTGCTTCTACAACTTTTCTTGTATATTCACTGTATTTATAGTAGGTATTTTGATAGAAAAAGTATATATGTCCATCTATATATCTAAATGCAGAAGTTAGATCTCCAGGAATTCCAGGAAACAGATCTCTTGTTCTTCCCCGATTAAGTATTTCTCCAGTTTCATTAAATTCAATGTATATATCATTGTTGTACAACAGGTACATCCGCCCGCTGTTTGTTTGAAATAAAGCATTAATAACTTTAATATTTTTAATTGGTAGATTAAAACTATGTTGAATGTTTAAATTAGGAAACCTCACTACGTACACCATTTGTTTACTGATTGTAACCAAGTCTCCAACAGAGTTTTGAAAGATATGTGAAATGTTGTGAGATTTGAGCTCTCTAGGAAGGTAATCGGCAATGAGTTCTGATGTGAGTGGAATATGCATATCATTTAACTCTAATTTCCACAAAAAACTTTCGTGGCCTACATACATTCGATAACTAGGAAAGCTTTCTGCCGTTGCTAAAAACATGAAGTTAGGTATTTTAATATTACATAAATTTGTAGACGATTTTTGCGATGGAATGTTGGGCATTATATTTGACCCAGTTGTAGTAGAGGCGGGTAGCAGGTTTTGTAGTTGTGGCGGTAGTAGAGGCGGTAGCAGGTTTTGTAGTTGTGGCGGTAGTAGAGGCGGTAGCAGGTTTTGTAGCGGTTTCAGTCATCATTTCCAAAATATTTGGAGGAATTTTAGCAAATTTTTGACGACTTCCATACAAGGATTCCATACCTATTACATCATCTTCATCGAGTGGCCTATTTTCTTCTTGATACCAAGGATACATAATTGCATTTTTATTACTACTATGCCCTAAACCAAGTGCATGTCCAATTTCATGAACAAGCACCATAAATAAGTTGTATTGTTCTTCAGGTGTTTTTCCATCTCCTATATACCACGGTTCTTCTTCATCAATATGAATCTCGATGCATGTGTCATTACTAGGAAAATACGAGTGAGCGAGTTTTCCTCCTGGACCATCAAACTTAAATGTACATTCATGATTTCCTTGACAATTAAAGCGAGTGTTATGATTCCTTTTTGTAACGAAAATCGCAATATCTGCGCTTGGATTAGGTATGCGAACATTTTCAAATGTTAGAGTAGTATTCTGCGCCCATATATCAAAAGCCTTCTTAGCTATTTCAAAATACCTTGTATGCCGTCCCGCTTGAGGAAAGTACCACTTTAAATGTTTTTTGTTCCATTTGGAATGTACAGTAAAAGAATTATCGCCCTGAGTACATCTAGGTCTATTTATTAAACGAACGGTTTCTTTGTTTAATTTTCCATCGACCGGAAGATTATTGATTTCTTGAAAATCTATCAATGCACTAGTAATATCAGTAAGACCATTTTCACTTTTATTTATGTAACCGAAATTTTGTAAATATGTCAGAGCATCATCTTGAGTTATAGCAGCAGCAGCAGCAGCAGCAATAAAGAATAAAAAAAGCACGTCTGTTATTCTTAAACATTTTGAATGATAATGAACATATCTAAATAAAAGAAAACTAGTTTTCAAAAATCATTTATTTAAATCATTAATTATAGAAATTTTATAAAAATAAATGTACTCTCTAAGAGCGTGGTTTAACAAATCGTTTGGAAGTATTTCACACATTGAAAATAACAATTGTACAGAGTCATCATGTGTTTTACAAAAATCGATAATATTATTATAATATAAACAGAAATTAAGTTCTTCTAATAAAGCCACTCTATTGGACACCAATTGTTTGTTAATTTCAAGAATTTCCTGCACTTCCTCTTTACACAAATAGTATTCAACGCCATGTTTCTTCACAACCAAGAATTTGATGTCGTCATAAACCAGTTGCGTAATCATACAATAATCGCCACATGAAAATGTTATAGGGTCATACTCGTCTGGATAATATGTAGGCAAGTCTTCCTCGAAAAAATCATCCATCTTTTGTCTGAGAATATCGACAAAAAGAACCCATTCGAAAGTTCCAAAAGATATTTTAGTAGACCTAAAGTGTTGAGCCAAAATGATTGCTGGAGTAAACGATCTCGCTGGACTTATGCCGCATCGAATGTCGTATCCTGATAACATATATGAGGTTTGAAGTAGGTAATGCATCTCACGTTTTGCAGCATCTTCATAGGATTGTACAATTTTGTCAAGTTCTGCAGAAGGTTTTAGCTTTTCGAAAAATTGATCGAATTCAGCATCAATATCATCCATAATATCACTATCGCTATCACTCTCGACTAATACTTCGATACCACTGTCTTGACTGCACATTTTTACTGATCGACTGCAAACAACTGAGAACGTCAAGCTTGATTTCTGCAATTTATACTTTTGCTCTCCCCACTTTTACCTATGAGTCTCCCACTTTTACATTCGGTAGATTGTACAAAAAGGTAGGTAGAAATTTGTTCGTGTTTTCCATAAGATCCTATACAAAATCATCGTTTTTGATCCAACTGTTACCTTTTAGCCCCAACCATTTAACGTACATTTTATTTCCTTTGCGTTTAAGAATCTTCTCCACCAAGTAGATATCAGGATTTGCGGTTTTCTGTAATTCTTCTTCGTAGAATGCGCCTTTGATTGGTGCACCCTCCATGTCCTCGAGAAGATACGTAGCGGGATTGGTTATCTTACATTTTGCAACTTTAAATAATTCTGTAGTCCAATTGGGCGTATAGCCTTTTTCAAAAACGTGTTTCGCTTTACTAATGCGTACAATGTCGCCGACTTTAAGTTTTCTAGGCCCTGCAATTTTCAAGTGAGAATATTTTTGTTTCAAAATATATTTTTCGTTTGTCTTGTTTACCTGCGCAGGCTTACATCCAATCGTTCTATGTTTCGTTTCATTATATTCTTTTGTTAGGTTAGGTAAGGCATCAAGCCACTTGTATGTTCCAACTAAACTAAAGTATTTATATAATTTCGATTTTAAAGTTCTTATTGCTCTTTCGGCAATTGCAGCTTTGACAACACTGTATGAATTATAATGATTAATGTTGTATTTTTTCATTAAATTTTGGAATTTTGTATTGAAAAATTCGGTTCCTTGATCTGTTTGTAAATTTTTCGGTATTCTTTTGGAGTGAGCGAGAACATCGGCAAAAGCTTTCGTTATTTCCTCACCTGTCTTTGTCTTAAGTGGGCGTGTCCACATAAATTTCGAAAAACAGTCTATTATAACCATAATCATTTTGAAATTTTTATTTTGATGCGCATAAGGACGCATTTCAGCCAAATCCATTTGCCATAGATCATCCAAACCTTTAATAATTGTACGGCGTCTAGGATAGTTTTTACGAGCAGGTCTATGCAACTCGTTGACAAGCTGGAGCTTGTCCTTCGAAGCCATACTATTGAATAAAAGATTTAATGTTTTATAACGAATTTATTAAAAAAAAAAATTCTAAGAATGAGTAGTATTGGCGATTGCTTTAAAATTTGCATCCAAATCTAAAATCAATTGATTATCTTGCAACAATTGTTCAGTCAAATTATCTATTTTAACAATCATTTCATTGCGAATTGATTTCATATCTATATCATATAACTTAACGAATTTTTCGCTGATACTTTCAAGATCTTTTTGATGTGTTGATACTTGTTGCGTTACATTCGAAAGTTCACGCTTAATGTCAGCATCACCTATTTTAATCATATCACCAATTTTTTGTATTTCTAAAGATAATTTATCGTTAATTTGTTTAATAGTAGTATTCAAAGCACCGTTCATCTTATCTATATTTCTTTGATGAAGCAAGGCTACTTGTGCAAAATCCTCATTTAATGTATTTAATGTTTGTATTTTCAAAAACAAATCATGATTGCTTTTTTTCAACTGATCCTCCAATTTTGCGATATCGCTTCGAAGATATCCTTTATTGGTTTTAATCGCATCATCAACGTATTTCTTTGTTGCCATATGTTTGCCTGCTATAGGTGGATCTCTCGTGATGAATGCCTCAATGTCTCTAGTTTTATCTGCAATACCGTTTACACTGTCATTTAACTTGTCCAGAGTTACTTTGTTTATGCTATAATTATTTTTAAAACTGTTTTCCAACTGCCTTAATTTAAGCAATGGTTCCACCGCCTTAGAACTTTGTCTACGTCCAAACTTATCGAGACTCATGATGAAAATGATTAAATAATATGTAATGTACTCTAATATATGATATCTGCTTCTCGAAGTTCGTCGATTATGCTGACGATTTCGTTGTTTACCGAAGTATTTCCAGCATTCTTCGAAGCCATCAACAACTTCAATCGATCACAAAGTTCGTTGGGATCATCCCAATAAACATATTCTATAGGCTTCTTATTGTAAATTAATTGGTTTTTATTTAACATACCTTTACCAGAGTACTTGACGACGCCGATCCCTTTACCACCCTGTATAAACATAGGTTTTATTATATTTAAATATTTGTCTCTCCTTGTACCTTTCAAATTTCCTAAAGAATTTCGGTGTACCTTAGACATTTCTAAGAATTGTTTATAGGGGACCAAATCCTCCTTTGTATAACTAGGATCATTGTAGAAAATAAGCTGATATAATCCTGGTGTTCCCTTTGCATAATACCACTTTCCATCAGAATTTAGGATTTTTATACTTCCCATGTTTTTGTCAAAGTCTATACGCTTGTCACCTAAATACCACCAATCGTTTCCAGGTTCATAAATAGGACCATACACGGGATCAATTTTATCATCTTTATTCCAAAAATCTTGAATGTATGGTTGACTCATTGGCGGATACTGTTCAAGGTATTGCTCAACTACTGCTGGTGCCATCCGTTCTTCAGAATGTTCAGGTTCATCAACTTCGCTAAATTCTTCACGGGTACTACCTCCATCATCTTCAACTATAGTGTCTATCGGTATGTTTTTTATTTTTTGGTGTGGCGATGAGGCTGTTTGTGGATTGAAATGAGACAAAGAGAAATCCTGCTGATTTGTTAACTCTGTTTTCGGCTCGATCTTTGACACGTTTAACAAGTTATTTGAATTTTTTTGAATTTTTCTCAGAGGTTCGGCAATTGGTTTAAATAATCTATTAATAGATTCATCCTCCTCCGTTCGACCTAGTTTCAGAGCCAAGTACTTTCTTCGAATAGAACGTCTAAGTTCGGCAATTTTTCGTTTGCGAGCTGCATCCGTCGACATCTTGACGTCAAGTAATGAGTAACGTATGACACCTACATTTTTATATATTTATCAAAACCCTTACGATATCGGCCATCGTTAAGATCAAAGTCTTTTGCGATTACAAGAGTACCGTATCGATCGTTCCAACATTCAGAACATACCTTTTTGAAATCGTCAAAGGACATGTCCGGCGATACGTGTTCGTCAAAAATATGTTTAAGGTTAATCTCATCCTGTTTAAATACCACAATTACGTTACAGTTATCTCTCACCATCTGTTTTGGAACTTTAGAGTAAGTTTGACAGAGATATGCAGCATCGATATCTTTGTGTCGACACATGGAGTAATATTCACGAATTTTCTGCTGCCCATCGCATGCTACATCATCAAATATGAATATTGAATTTGGTTTAGCATCGTTGGGACTTAGAATTTCTTCGTTGTCTTTGAATGGGAAATAACCCACCTCCTTCATACCAGATAAAACTTCTTTCAGCAATTGGTACTTTGGTTGGTACAATGACTTTGAATAAACATAAACATTTTTGAATTTGGCTCCATTCGGATCGTAAAGAAGCGCCATCATTGCGTTCGTTTTCCCGCATCCACTAGGTCCACATATAATAGCACGAAACGAATTAGGTAATAATTTGCCATGTTTACTTTCAGTTTTTTCCGTATTAAAATCTAAGTTGCTTATGGGCAACGTCTGAGTCTGTTGAACTACCTTCATCGTTTATCGTAATTTTATTGCGATACCCTATATATAAGCAAATTCACTAGAGTATGCATCATTCTAAATGTTGGTGTACGAGGGACAAGGTGTTCTCAATACTATTATCAACAAGTTACCGTTCGAACTTCATTTTCCGGGCTATAGGTACTGTGGACCCGGTACTAAATTACAAAAACGTCTTGCGCGTGGTGATCCTGGCATTAATCCTTTGGATACTGCATGTAAAGCACACGATATTGCAAATTCTAAGAATCATTCTCTAGACGAACGCCATAAAGCCGATTGGGAACTTGAAAACAAAGCTTGGGAACGCGTCAAGTCGAAGGACGCGACTTTTGGTGAAAAATCAGCCGCTTGGCTTGTTACTACAGGAATGAAGGCTAAACGTAAAATGGGTGCAGGATTAGGCGACCAAGCTGTTGCTTGGATGCTTAAAGTGGCTAAACGAAAACTTGGGTTAGGAGCGATTACAGGAAAAGTAGGAAAATCTTTGAAGAAGAATCCTTCATCGGATCTGAAAAAGTCAGCCGCTCATGCGTTGAAAGTAGCACGAATGTTAATTAAAAAATCTGGAGGGCGAAAAAGTGTTAGAATTCCTAGGATAATTCCGATTCCAAAGAGCGGAGGATTCCTTCCTTTGATTCCATTATTTGCTGGTCTATCAGCTCTTGGTGCGTTATCAGGAGGCGCGGCCGGCATCGCCAAGACAGTCATCGATGCCAAGAATGCTCAAAAGAAACTTGAAGAAGATCAAAGACATAATAGAGCTATGGAATCTATTGGTAAAGGATTATATTTACGAAAAAACGCAAAAGGAGGATTGGGATTATTTTTAAAGAAACAAAAAAACTACCGTTGAAGCTACCCTCTAGACCTCTATACGATAAAGACTTGATTGCGTATGCTAAACGTTTAAAAATACCATATTTTCGTGGAGTTTTCATGAGAGATACTTTACCAAAGACATCTCACCGAAAAGAATCCGCCATTTTAAATTTAGATACGTCGAGAAATCAAGGAACTCATTGGGTAGCTTATAGAAAGATGAACGATATCGTAGACTATTTTGATTCATTCGGTAATCTAAAGCCGCCGAAAGAACTTGTTCGTTATTTAGGTAAAGCAAAAATATTTTACAACGACGATCCATATCAAACTTATAACCAAATTAATTGTGGACATTTATGTTTAAAGTTTTTATACAATGGAGGCCATACTAGCGTACATAGACGGAAAAAGGACGCTGCAATCCCTTAAAGAAGATGAACTAAGCATACTTCCTGTCGACTATTTGATACGGCACGTTAGACCTGGAGAATTGTTGGATGTTTGGCACAAATTACCTAATGAATATAAATGTAATTTTAATTTACAAATTCGTTTACCTTGTTACGTACATTATAATAGACCTGACGCTCAAACTCACTTTGATGGGCCTGCAGATGCGCAGGCTGATTGTCACGCTTGTAATTATTATTTAAAAAAATAAATGAATAAAAATTATAAATGTGTATATATATATATATATAAATCCTTACATCACTCATTCTACATCAGTCATGTTGTTAACTTTAACGAGTACCACTAACGAGTTCTCATTCGTTCCGCAGACCCCAATCATATTAAATCCTGAAAATTCATATTTTCTAGGATTGTTGGGGTTCTGTTCGTACAATTCAATACCCAATATTGATGGAGAAAAGTTTTACTATTATGAAAATAATAATCGAAAAAAATTAAAGATCATCGAAATTCCTACGGGGTGCTATGAAATTACGGATATCGAAAAATATATAAAGAAGGAACTGGAGGTGCGAACCAACAGCATTGACGAGTTTTCATTGCAGCCGAATAACAATACTCTCAAATGCGAAATATACTGTCGAAATCACGCTATTTCATTTGTACAGGATGATAGTCTTGGTAATATTTTAGGATTTTCCAAGACAATTCTTGCTCCAGACCGAAAGTATGCATCGGATCTACCTGTAAACATTATAAAAGTATCTAGCATACACTTTGATTGTAACATTACTGAAGGAGCCTTCTACGGAGATAGACCTACGCATTCAATATACGAGTTCCCGATAATCGAAAATCCTGGATATCAGATTATAGAACGTCCACATAATCCGATATACTTACCTGTAAGCAGTAGCAGAGAAATAACAAACATAACTGTTGTGGCGCTTGATCAGCAGCAGAGACCCGTAAACTTTCGCGGTGAACTAAGTACTCTTCATTTGGAGTTACAAGAACGTTAAATGGGTTTAGTTATAAACACTTCTGCATACGTGACGTTGTCAGTACCAACCAGAGCTCCTCAGCGACAGGTCGTTATATCTACACAAAACCTATTATTTCTTAAATCGATTGGATTAAAACCTAAACGAAATGGGAAAACGCCAGCATGATGATGATGGTGATGAACCGGCGATGAAACGATTTCGATTCGATGAAGGTGGTATCGATCCAAAATTCAACCTTTATAAAAAACCACGATTTGATGATACCATTAGAAAAGAAGAATATCGATCCTATAGTCCATACGTTAAATCGTTCAACAACAGCGACGTCATTGAATTTATCATAAATCAATCTGATGCATTTTTCGCCATGCCTGACACTCTATTGGAAATTAAAGGAAAATTGGAAATTACTGGTGGTGGAAAATGTGAATTAGCACCCAATTTTGGGGCGTTTCTTTTCGATAGCTGTTCCTACAGCGAATGCTCTAGAGAAATAGAAGTCGTTAGAGATCCTGGAATCGTAAGCACCGTACGAGCCTTAACGTGCTATGGACCGGAATACAGTCGTTTCATGAGTATTGCGGGATGGAATTATCCCGATAACCCGCTTCTGAATGGTTCAAAACATTTCAATTTGCTTATGCCTCTTAAACACATTTTCAACGTTTTCAATGATTATACTATGATTACCTATGGTAGACAAACATTTCGTTTAGTTCGATCACGTAACGATAATGATTGTGTCATTGTCACAGAGCAGCCCATAACCGGAGGTAGTGGTAGTGGTATGACCTCTACAACCGTTAAATTGATAATTGAAAGTATGGAAGTAAAAATTAAACATATCTTCCCTAATGACGAAATTAAAATTAAACTTATGGAACCCATCAAAAATGATCGCCCTATATTGATTCCGTTTAGAAACTGGGAATTAAATGAACTATCATCAATAACTAAAGATTCTAAACGAGAAATTTGGGCCGTAAAGACTAGTGCTGCCGTAGAACGTCCACGATATATATTAGTTTGCTTCCAAACTGACAGGCGGAATAAACTAAGTAGCGACCCCACTAAATTTGATAATGTTAACCTAACCGGTGTTAGAGTATCTCTAAACGGGGAATATTGGCCAAACGAACGAATGCTTTTAGATTTTAAAGAAGACGACTATGCTATTGCTCACTACAACTACACAGAATTTAATGCAAACTATATAACCGGTACACCGAAAACGGCTCTTCTAAACTATGAAGCGTTCAAACGCTACGCATTATTTGTGATTGATTGTTCAAAGCAGGAAGAGACCATGAAATCTTCTACGGTTGACGTAAAATTGGAAATAGAAGCAGATACAGGATTCCCCGCTAATACCAAAGCATATTGCATCATAATTCATGATCGTTTGATGGAATATCGTCCTCTTACGGAAGTAGTTAAGAGTATTATATAAGTCTCTCAGTCTCGTTTCTGTCATCATGAGGATCGCATTCGTTGACATCCAAGGCTTCTGCATCGACGGTATTTTTCATCCAAAGGAATTGAGTATCGCAATTGGTTGTAAACAATACCACGCTTTGTTCACACCGCCTACACCTTATTCTAACCTAAATACGCCTGATAGAATTAGCGCTAGATATGTTGAGAAACATATTCATGGGGTCAACTATTCCTCTGGAGACGTGGATTATTCCAAGTTAAACTCGATTCTGGAAACATATTTACTAAACCATGCTGATTGTATTTACGTGCGAGGAAGTGAAAAAGCCGAATTTTTACTAAAAAATTGTCACGTGTCACGTCCTATAATAGTAGATGTATGCAAGTTCGATGGAACCCCGTGTGCAACAGAAAAATTCAGTAGTGACTCCAAAACCTGCATGTACCACGCCAATGGATCATTTAAATGTACCCAGAAGAACGTCGAAAGTCTACGCCAATGGTTTCTTAATTGCATACCTTTGTAATTTTTTTTTTGTTATTAATAAATGATTATTAAAGGAAATGTTTTTTAATTGAAACCCCTTATTAATTTCATGCATTTATTTTCGTTTTACAAGAAGAATAAAATTTTTTATTTATAATTTTTACAATAATTTTCAATATTATAAACAAAGTAGATGATAGTGTTATACAACTAACTACATATAATTTAGAATATTTGGGCTCTGACATGTCACTCAAATCGATCGGTGGTGGTGGTGGAGTCGTAACAGCATGCCAATCTTTGAATTCTCCTTCAGTGCCATCATTAAAAATCAATTTTAATTTGTATCTCTTTGCTTCATCGATTGCTATGGAAAACGTATTTAGCTTCATATTATTTACCACCGAGAAATTCATCTTTCGCCATTCCGTTTGATTATCAAAACGTATTGCCATCTGTTGTACGCCCAACGGTACATTGGTATACAGTACGTTGTTTAATATAGCCGTAAGTATAATGAAATTAGCCTTTAAGATGGCCATATTTGCGTCGGTTGGATTCTTCTAAGTGGATACTGATTAGGATAATATCTCTCAAAGCCTTTATCCCAAAGACTTAAATTTGTCAAATCTCTTAAAACTTGTTTTTTATCTTCATATAATTTTATGTCTCTTCTTAGTTTTTGAACTTTTATACCAAACTCTTCAATTCTACGTCTATTCTCTTCGCTAGACATCTCAATACTGAATACTTATTTTACTTGTCGGGTGTAGGATACGCCTCCTCTCGGAGATCTGGGTTGTTAACCTTGACGCTTGATACTAGCAGAAACGTCAAACGTTAAACGTCAAACGTGAAACGTCAAACGTCAAACGTCAAACGTCAAACGTGAAACGTCAAACGTCAAACGTCAAACTTTTCGGTGCACATACCTCCATTTCCCCATTTAAATCGAGTGAAGATACACGCTAAGGTCCTTATGGCATTGCGCATGATTTTTTCTTTTCAACTTTAATCTATATTCCTCTCTCTACGTAATTCCGTTTTCCCCATTTAAATCGGACCAATAGCAGTGAAGATATACGCTAAGGTCCTTTTGTCCTGCCACTGCGCATGATTTTTTCTTTTCAACTTTAATCTATATTCCTCTCTCTACGTAATTTCGTTTTCCCTATTTAAATCGGACCAATAGCAGTGAAGATACACGCTAAGGTCCTTTTGCCCTGCCACTGCGCATGATTTTTTCTTTTCAACTTTAATCTATATCCCTCTCTCTATATAACCCCCTTTTCCCCGTTTAAATCGGACCAACGATAGCTGAGATATACGCTAAGGTCCTTTTGTCCTGTCATTGCGCATGATTTTTTCTTTTCAACTTTAATCTATATCACGCTCTCTTCATAATGCCGTTTTTCCCGTTTAAATCGGACCAACGATAGCTGAGATATACGCTAAGGCCCTTTTGGCTTTACCACTACGCAAAATTCTATTCGACGAAATTTAATCCCCCCACTCCCCCACTACCCCGTTTTCCTCTCAGACCGTCTGTCTCACTCTTATTCATTGAATATGTACCTCTCACTCTTACACGTTGAATTCCCTATGTGAGGCCATACATAGGTTGTCTATCTACTTAAATCAATAAATGAGCAATTCAAAGAAAAACTTGATGGCATCAACAACAATATTATTAAAATGATAGCTGATGTTGTTACATCTACAATTTTTGAAAACTTTCGAAAAGAGATTACCCAAAAATTAGAATCGTCTTTCCAGTTAATTGAAACTAGCCTAAAAGAATTAATATCTGAGAAAATTAACCGACTTTTGCTGATATTGCTTCGAATTCTAAATTTGTGCTTCATCCTAAAAATACAGTCCAACCTGAATCTACAACAAAATCTGAAGTTCTGCGAAGCGTTGATCCCATAAACGCCAATATTAATGTCTCCAATGTCACTGGAACTCGTCAAGGTGGGTTAGTCATTAGTTGTGGAAATAAAGATGACTTCCAAATTTCAACATATCCTCAACACTAATCTAGGTGACAAATATGATGTGAAATCTATCTCCTCTCTCCATCCACGAATCAAGATCGCTTATATGTGTGAAAAATTTGATGATGACACTCTTTTGGACTATCTTAAACAACAAAATAAATCCTGTTTTACTGAAAATTCTGCTTCCAAAATAATTTATGTTAAACCGTACTTAAAAAATAGCAAACTGTTCTTCCAAGCTGTCGTCCAGGTGGATGCAAATACTTACCACAAAGCTATGAAATTAGGTAAACTAACCGTCGGGTTTGATTTTGATTGTCCTGTTTACTGCGCTGTGGAACCACGTAGGTGTTTTAATTGTTGGGGTCTTCACCATTTATCAAATCAATGCAGTAAAAAAGACCCTACATGTCCCAAATGTGCCTCCAATCACGATGTAAAAGATTGTAACTCTGCTAGTTTAAAATGTGTAAATTGTGTTAATCTCAAATCCAACCATAACATAAATATTTCTGTTGATCATGTCGCTTGGGATAAAGAATGTCACTTCTATAAGAGAGGTACAGACAAAATTTAGAGATAGCATAGTGCCATCTCAATAGCAACCAACTAATTCATCTAAAAATCATGTCTGTATTAATTCAACTTCTAAATTTATATTATACTATCAAAATGTCAGAGGCCTTAGAACAAAAACTACCCAATTATTTGACAGTATTTCAGCTATTACACAATATGCAGGTTATTTTTTTACAGAAAGCTGGTGTAACGATACAATTCACGACGGAGAACTATTTGATCTCTTAACTTTCGATGTTTATAGGGTTGATCGGAAATATGAAGTGACGAATTTTTCAAGGCGTGGGGGAGTTATCTGTGCTCTGAAAAAGGAGCTAAATTCCAGTATGATTAATATAAGTGATCTATGTGTTTCAATTCCCGCAAATACCAATATTGATTTTTTACTGATTAAAATAAAACCAGGCTCCCAATGTTTATACAAATTGCTTATTTACATACCCCCTCTAGTTCAATTAATGATTATGAGGTAGTTCTGGAAACACTATCACTATTTACAACTTTATATGACAAAAATCTTCTTGTAATCGGTGATTTTAATATACCAAAGTACGTTTCTCAGATAATTGGTCCTAGTATGTCTGCCAAACTAAATGTTGTCAAAAATTTTGCAAATTTCTTTAATTTACAACAGTTCAATTTAGTCAAGAATAAATTTCAACGCTTACATATTGGATTTAGTTTACTTTAATAATGAATGCAAGGTTTACAGAGCTGATGAAATAGTATTAAATGAAGATGATTACCATCCATCATTATGCATAGAAATTTCAACAACAAATACAAATTCACCAATGCCCTGTAAACCAGATAATATGCAGTTCAATTACAAAAAAGCAAATTTCCCAAATCTCTACAATGCAATAAACAATATTGACTGGAGCTTTCTGCAAAATGTATCTAACATAGATATTAGTATTCAGTTATTGAACAAAAAATATATGATATTTTTAGAGAACATATTCCTATCAAAAAAACGAATTCTAGAAGTTATCCGCCGTGGTTTAATGGTAACATAATACACATGATTCGACAAAAAGAAAAAGCCCATAGAATCTATAAATCCATTCAGTCGGTAGACGCACTAAATACATTTAAAAACCTTCGCTCTAATATTAAACGAGAAATCTCATCCGCTCGCACTTTGGATTTGCGAAATATTGAGAGAAACATAAAAAGCGATCCTAAACAATTCTGGAGCTATATGAATTCTAAAAATTCTTCATTCTCTATACCAACATCAGTTGAGTACAAAAACTGCTTTATTCAAGACCCACAAGCAATCGTCCAGGCTTTTGCAGATCATTTCTTTAATAGTTCTTCTCAGTCAGCATCTTCCAACTACGCAAATGAATTCACTTCATATTTTCCGACGCTATACATAAAATCAATATCACAAGACGAAATTGCCAAGGCTATTAAAAAATTGAAACCAAATATGACAACGGGGCCTGACCTGCTACCTACCTTTATTATTAGAGATTGTGCACACATTTTCGCAACTCCTCTACATACAATTTTTAATAAAATTCTAAAATCATGCACTATTCCAAGTGAGTGGAAGATATATCGTGTAACTCCGGTTCATAAAAAAGGCAATAAAAATAATGTTGAAAATTATAGACCTATTAGTATTATATGTAACTTTGCTAAGATATTAGAATTCGTTCTTCATGATCATTTATCATATCATATTTCCCGATCTATATCCTCATATCAACACGGATTCATGAAAGGCAGATCCACGGTAACAAATCTTATTTGCTCCAGACAGTTTATATCAGAGGCCCTAGATAGAAAGAGTCAAGTAGATGTAATATACACTGACTTTTCTAAAGTTTTCGACAGAATTAACCATACCATCTTACTCAAAAAACTTTCCTCCATAGGTTTAAACACGGAGCTACATCTGCTGTTAACTTCTTATTTACAAGACAGACATCAGTATGTCCAATGCCGTGGTTATAAGTCAGAAAAATTCCAGCAGTTATCAGGAGTACCACAGGGATCAATTTTGGGGCCTCTTTTATTCAATATATTTTTGAATGATATTGTTCTAAACATCAATGATATAAAGGTCTTAATGTATGCAGATGATCTAAAATTATTGGTGGAAGTTCGTTCAACGAATGACTGCAAACTTTTACAAAAGTGTCTGGATGGTATAGCGGATTGGTGTCAGGATAGTTTACTCCCATTGAATCCAGAAAAATGTTCGGTTATATCGTTTACTAGGCGATTAACTGCTTTCACCTTTAATTATAGATTGCATGGTATTATTCTCAATAGGCCTGAGTTTGTAAGAGATCTGGGGTATATTTTGATCCTGAACTTACCTTCACTAAACACATTGAATCAATGGTGTCATCTGCCAATAAAACACTATGGTTTGTCACAAGAAGCTGCAAAGAATTCTCAGATATGTCCACACTAAAAATCTTATATAACAGCTTGGTTCGATCGAAACTTGAATATGCATCAGAGATATGGAGTCCCAGACAAAATGTATATATTGACCTAATCGAAAAAGTTCAAAGAAAATTTATGAAATCGGCTTCTTTTATATTAGATGGTATATATCCCCCAAGAGGCTTTTCTCATGATCTGCTATTGAAACAATTTAAACTCTCAGATCTGGCAAAACGTCGAACTATTCAGCAAATAATACTACTTTGGAAAGTTCTTAATGGTCACATTGACAGCATTGATTTGGTAAACTATATTCAGTTAAAAATACCACGCGCAGGGCTTAGGGTGTATTTTAGCTTTTATTTGCAAGCAGCAAGAACCAACATTTTAAATTCATCCCCACTGTATCAAACAATTAATGAGTATCTTACCATCCAAGACAGCTTGGATATTTTTGCTTGCAACATACTTCAAATTAAACGTGTTAATTTGGGTTAATGTGTTATAATTTTTAAAATTTATAATTTTTACTTATGTGTATTACTGAATTCTAGTTCATCGTGTAATCTTAGTTTAGTTATTGGTATTATTGTCAATTAAACATATAGTACTTTATTCTGTAATAGCTATCCAATGTTAATATCCATTTTTTCCTGTTTTGCATACAGCCACAGGTTTTTTTCATGGCTATTGAAACCTGGATTGCAAATAATAATGTATATTTATAGTCTTTATAATCAACATTTCTCTTAATATTGTTTTTCCCACCCGTTAAATGGTTATCACTGTTGGGTGGTGTGTTAAATAAATTAATAAATAATTTGAAAACATAACTATTTTTGGTGGTTGGCAGCATGGCTCACCCTGTATAAAAACTACAAATAGCGAAATAATTTATCTGTGGCGCAACTGTAGAATTATTGAGTGTTTGCAAAAATATATTGTGATTTATTCGTGAATCACCCTGTAACAGTAAATATTTTAAAATTTCGTTTTTTATGAACATCTGATCAAAAATTATATTTAACTTTTATATACATTAAGTCAATCTATCTTTTTAGTTTAAAGAAAAATAACTAAAATCAGCAATTCTCCACTTTAACGCCCTGTATCTCGAAAACTAGTCATAATATCGGATTTTAAATTCATACTTTGTAAAACGACATTAAAATTATTATATATTGAGAAAATGGTTACATTTGACGAGGGAAATTTTAGAATACAGGGTGTTCGTGGTTTTTGTTCTTTTCTTTATATAAAATACCTTTCAACAAATAAATCACCTTGTCCAAAATTCAACTAATAAGTACAGGGTTTTAAATTAATCGTTAAAAAAATAATTATATGTTGTGGTTCTTTTTATAAAACACCCTGTATAAGAAATGTGTACTATGCAATATTTTGTTGTCAAAATACCATATCAAGTAGTACTTTTTGAAAATATGCTTCTCTGACCGCACAGTAGAATTGGTGTGATTTTACAAAAAAATACCGTCATATATTTGTGAATCACCCTCTAATTATACATATTTTTAATTGTACGTATGTACTAATGTGTGACTGAAACTCATAGTAAACGTATGTATGCATCAGACATTCTGGCGCGTAAGTTTGCAAATAAAAATTCCCAAAAACTAGGCAATTTTTTACTTTAACGACAACTAGTCATAGGATTGAGTTGGGCCCGTTGACACTTTTGGTTACTAGGTTGACTACAACAACATACCAAAGTTTCAGAAAATTTGACGGATCGCCACTTTGCATAAGAAAAGTGCGGGATCCTTTAGGCGATTTTGTGAAGCATTTTCCCAAAAGTCCAATGGTTAAAAATTGCCATATGAGCCCACATCTATGGCTATAAAACGATAATCGACGTCAACCACTGCTAATAACACAATGGAGAAATAATGTTTGTAATTGTAATAGTTAGAGCCACTGTGCAGAAATGAAATCAATCGTACATGCTTGCCATCAACGCCTCTGACCGTATTTGGGAAATTTGTTTTTTGATAGTGTGACGAAAGTCTAATTTATTTAAAGTTTATTTATTTAAAACACACTATTTACAATTTATTTCAGACGTACTATTTAATTTATATAATACTTAGACACTAACAATTCTAATTTATTTCTTACACTTTAACTTTTCATTACAATGTTCTATATAAAACTGTCTATAATCAACTAAACTCGGCGCTGATACGTCGGCTATTTATATTAGTCCAATTCCGCTACTGGAAGACGCTAGAGGCTCTCGAACATTCCAATTCTATGACTAAACGGCACTCCCCGCCGTTCCAGCTGTTTCTAGTGCATCAGCGGCAGGCATTCCGTCGTTTCTTGTATATTCGAGACGCTATCCGATTGTTTTCACAAGTCAGCGTTGCTTCGATCACGAGTGGGTGTCCATGTGAAGGTTGCGCGCGTACACAGGGTAGCCTCTAAGAATTTCACAATAGAAATTTTCAAAAATTTCCAGCCAACGTTCTTTGGATGACCGTAGCCTCATTTCCAAAGGCTGTAAAACTTTTCATATAGATTGACATGTTTCCTTAATTATAGAAGACACTGTCCTACTTCCCATGAAATAATCCAATTTTAACGCTTCAAAATTTTTATCAGTTGCGGGGAATCTGAAACAAACATTAACTATATATTACGCATTTCAGGTAATGATTTAAATAAAAAATAGACACATATAAGGGATTATTATAGAAAAGATTTGCAAAAAATTAAGAATACGCTGTAATAATTGGCATTATTATTAATTGAAAAAAATCTAAAGAATTTACCAAAAATTCTAAACAAGTATTTAATGTTTAAATTAAATAATTAAAAAGACACAATGAAACAAACCTTCAATTTATTAATCTACATTGAACGTGACATTGTTAAATACAATCAACAGTCACATAAATTTTGGGTTTATATAGAAAGGATCACTTGGGTAAACGCTCAGTCGGGTTCGGACTAAGGTCCAGAACTTCCGCCCCTTGGGCGAAACCCTGGTTTTGTATTGTAAAGTAAAGTGTAGAGTATAGTTTTTGTGTACGATGTGACTTATGGGTAAATATTTTAACTTATTTTACAGTAATTTTGTTAAATAATAATTGATTAATTGATTTACATATAAATGCCAATTTTACATTTTCGTCCCGACTTATATTTTATGCATATCTTTATTACTATTAGTTCTAGTGCTTTATTCCCTAAATGGAATTTTATTCATTTTTTTCTGAAAACTATTTGTAAAGTTTTATATTTATTGTAAATATACATTTGTTAATGTTTTAATACTTATTATTAATCTCTCCTACCTTTCCAAACCAGCAAAATACTCCGAGTATTTGAGAAGCTTCGGCGTTTCTATTCCCTTAGGACTAAAAGGGTCTAAAACTAGTTGCCAAGAACCGCTCGACATATGCTATTAAGGGATGTTTTTTTGTATTTTATTATTTTTTCTTTATTTTCTTTTGCCACTGGCGAATGGATGTTCCTTCAGGACTCCAGGACCCTTTTACTGGTGACAACGCTGCCCTAATCCCTTAATATTATATTGACAACTATAGCTAAAGACCTATCAGTAGTTACAAATGGGTATTAGGGTAACTGGTTGTTACAACGCCTACTGGATCTGCCGCAAAAACAAAAGCGATATGTATACGCAGACATGTTACATTTTTTAGCTCCTGTGTTTGACAGAAGAAGGTATGATAACATTAAAATAGTTTCGTTTAATGTTTTTACTATACTATCACTTACATAATAAAAATGGGATGGTACAGTACTGTATCGATGAATTTAAATTTTGTTGTTACTGAAATGACTCAAATCGCTTAGATCATTCTTGAGAAAACAGTGTTAGGGCTCTCGGCCACGCCTGCGAGCGATTTATAGTGGACGACTGAACGATAAAAAAATATTTCAAACCTATTGAATTTCATTAAAGTGGCCATACCGAAAAACTCGCTTAGCAGCTAAACGTGTCGCTCTGGTTTCAATTCGGTTTGATTTTTAAGCGACTTTTGTTTAATTTTTTAAGCGACTTTTTTTGCAGTTTGTCTTGTAAACTGCAGAGTGCACATTCACAATGTCGGATTTTAAAGAAATTTTAATTTCGGAAGTGCAAAGTAGACCCATTTTGTGGCAGGATACTAATAAACATTTTAAAAATGAAAGTGTAACAGACAAGATTAGCAGAAGTCGAAGTTGCTTGAGGTGTAGAAAGTAGGTTATTTTGCGGAAATTATTTTGAGGTTATGTTATACAAACACTTATAAAGTTTACCATTTTTATTCGTACAAAAATAACAAAAATAAATACAAGTAAATACAGATGATTACTGATGTTTATATAAATATTTTTCAAACATCTCTCTAATTTGATTAGCTTCTCTGGATGATCGCTTATAATTTCTTCCTTGTCCTTGATTTATTGAACAGCATTTTCGTACGTTTGCAAATTATAGGTTTCCATAACAGTCCAATAATCAAGATCGGTTTTACCGTCGTATAAAATTAATAAGTATGCATGCACATTTTATTAATACGCTAGCTTTATCGGGATATTTCTATATCTTTTGATAAAAAGCACCATTTTGAATAAAGAATTCCGAACACACACTCGAT
Source organism: Psylliodes chrysocephalus (assembly GCA_927349885.1). Lineage (NCBI taxonomy): Eukaryota > Metazoa > Arthropoda > Insecta > Coleoptera > Chrysomelidae > Psylliodes > Psylliodes chrysocephalus. Next base: position 59,764,944 of record OV651820.1, read on the forward strand.
ACATTTTCGGGCTGTAAAGAAAAGCGTATTGAAATATTATTTTCTTGGTGTAAGCACTCTGCGTGGATACGGCCGCATTAAGTATTTTTTCAAAGGGTAAGCTTCATCACCAATTAGAACATTAGATAATTTTATGTTTGATTCTGGTAGTTCTTGATCTGGGGGGATGGAAAATTGTTTGGTTTCTAATAAGTTAAATAAAGTTGATGCGATAAATGTCCCTCCATCGCTTTGCTTTCCCCTTCCCCCTACTTCTATTGTCAGGAACTTTTTAATAGCATCAGCCACGCCCTGTAGTACTATCGAAAAATATTTTAAATAATTAAAATCGTTCGATCCTGAGTTTGGCGGACATTTTATTTGACAGTGCTTGCCGTCAATTATAATAGTCGGATATTACTTTCTGTAAAAGTTCCTCAGTAGGCACAGGCATATATTCATGTACCAATTTACTCCAAATTATTTCGGCTATTTCAAAAACTATCTTACTTGCCCATTCGGTAGCTAAATATTGATTATTAATTCCCCCTTTAATTTATTTATGTGACGTTTCAGAACAAATTAATTTTCCCAAAAAAGAACTGGACTTTTAATTAAAATGTTTTGTCTTTGTCTACCAACTAGATTAGACATAAGTTAACCCTTTCGCTCATAGCGTACTACATATAGTACACCGGTTTGAGGTGCACTTTTATAATGCCAAATGAACGATTTAGTACGCGTGGCGCCATCTAAAACATAATAGCAGATTTACTCATTTAATAAAATGGTAGACGATTTCTTGATTACTAAACGTTTTGTATTTGTACCAGTTGACAACTTTGTGTCTTGAGAAACGGTTGTTTTCTTAATTTCTGAATTTTCTCGTGATATTTTTTTGCAGTCAGAAACGGTTGTGAGGTAAGTTTTAATTTTTTGTTACAAGTTTATACTTTGTTTTATTGATTGAAATATTAATTATCAACCAATACATCTTTTTTGTCGTAAACACAACGTATTTTTGTATGTACTATAGGTAGTACATGGTGACATAAGGGATATTTCTATGTACTACTGCTAGTACATTGTGATTTAAAGAAAAACTTAAGCTACATATATTTTTGTTATTTCTTTATAGATATTTACATTATTAATTATAAAAATGAATAATTATAAGATGAAAAAGCCATTGAGTGAAAACGAACTGTATGAGTTGATAGAGGCTGGACTTTCTGATGTGGAAGAGTTATGTGATGAAGAGACTGATGACATTCTGACGTTCGAAGCTCTCCAGAATGAGAACGGAATTACCGGTAAGATCATAAACTAGTTATTTTGGCACATCTGATAAGTTAATTTTAGGTTATGATAATGATACTGACAGTCAAGTAAATGATTTGGAGGCAGACATTTCTGAAAGTGTCGCTTCGCAAAGCTCAGTATCTTCTGTTGTCAATAACGATGGCGTTACTTCTCAAGATCTACTAAAAACCAAACAAGTACGTAAACAGTTAATAGAGGAGTTTATAAAGAAACCCGATTTAACAGAAAAAGGAAAAATAAAATGGCGAGAAGACGTAAAATACATAACGCCAACTACTATACAATGGGCACAAAAAGCACAACCAAATCTTACAAACCTAAAATCACCAGTAGATTATTTTTATAAATATTTTGACGACACCTTGTTTGATACTATGGTTACATACACAAATCTTTATCACCTGCAGAATAATACACGCTTTGAGAATACAAATATCAAAGAAATAAAAAAAATTGTGGGCATTCACATTATTATGGGAAACCTCAGTTATCCTCGTATACGACTTTATTGGGACAGCAAACTTTGTGTAAATGTTGTTAAAAATAATATGCCGTACAACAGATTTTCAAAATTACGAACCCATATACATTTTACTGATGCCAATCAACCAAATGAAAAATTTTGGAAAGTTAGAGTTCTTTACGACAAAATACGACATAGGTGTATGCAATTAAGACTTGAAAAAAATTTAAGTATTGACGAACAAATTATTCCGTTCAAGGGACAGCTAAGCGTTAAGCAATATATAAAAGGAAAGCCGTGTCCATGGGGTATAAAATTGTATGCCTTGTGTAGAAGTTCCGGTTTACTTTACGACTTCATTTTATACTAAGGACCTACTACAGAAATAAATTCGCTTCATCAACAAGTTTTCGGTCAAAGCGCAGCTGTCGTAATAAAACTTACTGAAAGCATAACCAACCCAAACCACCAGCTTTATTTCGATAATTATTTTTCTAATTACCAACTATTGCAGTGGCTTCAAAATAGGTATATTTATGCCTCCTGTACTGCTAGAGCAGACCGTTTTGCAAAACCTCCACTTTTATCAGATAAGCAAATAGCTAAAAAAGAACGAGGATTTTCTCAAGAAATCATTAGTGCAGATGGACAAGTCATAATGACTAAATGGTTGGATAACAAATGTGTAACCATGGCTTCAAATTTCCAGTCAAAAGGCGAAGACGATACTTGCAAGAGATGGAGCAAAATAGAAAAAAGTATCTTATGTTGCCTCGACCAGAAGTGATAAAACAATACAATGCCAGTATGGGAGGTGTTGACAAATTAGATTTTTTGATTTCTTTATATAGAACTTTCATAAGGTCTAAAAAGTGGACCCTAAGGATGTTTACTCATGCTCTTGATTTGGCATGCTGTAATGCATGGCTGGAATATCGAGAAGAAGCGAAGTTCCTCAATATAGCCCAAAAAGATACTTTCGATCTCTTCCATTTTCGTTTGTATATTGCAGAAGAGCTCATATATTCTGGACAAACGGTTAAGAAACCTGGAAGACCATCTTCAACTGATAATTCACCCCATTCATCTCCTACACCTAGCAAAAAAAGGTGTCAAGAATATCGACCTATGAAAGAAATTCGATTAGATGGTATAGGACACTTTCCTGACTTTGACGATAAACCTACACATTCCCAAACAAGATGTAAATTTCCAAATTGTGCTGGAAAAACACACATTTTCTGCAAAAAGTCTAAAATACATTTATGTATACAAAAAAAAAACAAAATTGTTTCTTATTGTACCACTCAAAGTAATGTTAATAAATTTAAATAAAAGATGCTTAAATTATTTCCTTTCTTACCTGCAACTCACAGTGTACATGTAGCACATTTTATGTCAGCTGTCAACTTAGGTATTATATTTTTTTTGCTACTAAAAATCTTTAAATAAATCATTTATTTCATAGTGCCAATAAAAAAATATCTATAAAAACAAAAAGTCATGAGCGAAAGGGTTAATCTCTTTTCAAGTATTAGAACTTATAAACTAACAAACTATTTAATAATTTGGAGGGTCTTATCAAAAGGGAATATGCCATTTTGTTCTTCTTGTGAGAGCTTTCGTCAAGAACAAGTGTCAACATTTTTGTAAATTTTTCCAAAAGTTCTTCGATTCAAGAGATTGCAAATTGTTATGTTAAATAGAAATTCATCAACCAAGGGTTGGATTTAGTCTCGCGAAGTGAAAAACTACCGAAAACTTTTGATCAGGAGACCCTGAGCAAATTTATTACTCTTAGAGGCCACACCCCATCAAAGGTACTTTAAATAAAAACTTATTAATAATATATAAAGATACTTTTTCTCCTTTTCTTTTTGTATATTTGGCTAGCCTGGAACTAGAGTGGTCTATGTTACATTTTTGTCAAAATATAATTAACATCAGGTTTGAATATTAGAAGCAATAATCTATCAGTTGTAAAGTGGTCTATGTTACAAATTCATATTAAACAGGTATAAACACTATATCTCACTTTAGCTTCGTCAGAAAAGTTGATATTCAAGTCATTCAAGAGTGGTCTATGTAAGGATCTGTAACATAGACCACTTTAGTTTAAAAATTAGAAGAATTCTATAGTGGTCTAAGCAACAACCTACTCTACATGACAAACGTTACTGTATTGGCAACATTGTATCTGATGAGTTGTAAGCAACCTGTGAGAACGAGCGGTACTTTAGCGGTTTGTTGTTTTTCTTGGTGTTGCTGTTAGTTTGTTGTATGCAGATTGTATATTGAATAATGGCTGATAATAATGTTGGAACATCTCGTACGCGCAGAATTATTTCTGCTGCATTGCACGCGTACGAAGAAAGTGATTCTGAGCCATTCCATGGGTCTAGCGACGATGACTATGAGCCAACAGACAATTCCGATATGGCCGGCGATCCAGTTGTGGGTGAGTAGAGTAAATACGAGGTTGTCAAATTCAAAAAAAAATGCACTGCTAAATATTTTTAAAAATTATTCTGTAATGTCTGTAAATTGTATTTTTAGTCTATGTTTAAGAACTTTCTAATAAATTAAAAATCGCGATGGTAGCACGCTTCCATCACCAGATCAGAGGGGAAAGAAAGTCCCAGGGAATAAGATTTCAGAGGAGAAGTTAGAATGGATAAGGGATCATATTAAAAGCTTTCCTAGGTACAGAAGTCATTACGGAGAGAGGGTTTCAAGTCGATTGTATTTAGAACCTAGATTGACAGTAACAAAGATGTATACCTTATTCAAAAATAAATGTGAGGCTGACGGAAAACTGGTCTTGAAAAAATCTTTGTACGAAAAGATATTTAGAACAGAATTCAACCTGCATTTTTATATCCCCAAAAAGGACACATGCAAATTTTGTGATGCTTTTCAAATTGCTTTAAATTCTGAAAACGATGAGGCAAAATCTCTAGAAATTACAAGAAAACAGAAAGAGCACATTGAGATAGCTGCAAACGCTAGAAAAAGCTTAAATGATTTTAAAATAGAATGCTTGCAGCCCGAAAATACAAGTGTATTAGTTACTTTCGATCTAGAAGTGACACTTCCATTGCCCCACCTAAATACAGGGGAGGTCTATTATTTAAGGCAACTGCACGTCCTTAACTTTGGGATACATTCCTATCAACATGATGGAGAAAAAGTATCTATGAATCTGTGGTACGAAACTAAGGGTGCTAGAGGATCCCAGGAGGTAGTTAGTTGTTTGTACCAGTATTTTACCAACGATATCCCCATGTCTGCTACGAAATTGATTCTGTTCAGTGACTGTTGTGGTGGTCAAAATCGTAACTGGAATATGCTTTATTTTATGATGTACATGGTAAATGTGCTGCCAAATATTCAAGAAATATATGTCAATTATCTCGTTACGGGTCATACATATTTGCCCAACGATTGCGACTTTTCTTTTATCAGTCGAGCTCAAAAGAAACAAAGCAATCTCTACACAACAGAAGAATGGATAGATTTAATTAAAAACTGCAAGAAACATAACCCATTCCAGGTAAATAATATGGTGGGAAAATTTGTGTCCTTTGAACACTTGCACGGAGTGTTCAAAGGATATCAAAGTTTAACTCGATTGGGTGTCATGATATCTAAAATGCGAAAAATAAAATTTACAAAGGGATCGTCAGTTATGGAGTACAACGATGATGATTATAGTGATATTTACAAGTCAGTCGAACTAAACAAAAGTGGTAATCTGTGTGATTTGTTAGAAACATTGAGAAGTTTCGCACCAGAGCCTGCAACGGAAACAAAACTTTTGTCGTTCAATAAAATGAAAGACATTAAAAAAATGCTTCAATATGTACCACCAATTCATCATCCCTTTTACGTTTCTCTACCGCACCACAACCGAAGAGGTGAAGTTGAAGACACCTTGGACGTACTACCACCATTTCGAGGTGACGAACTAACTGAAGTTTAAAAGAATTTAAAATTCTATATTGGTCTATGTTACAATTTTCATAAAAAAAATTTGTAACGTTTAAATTTGGCCTTATAGCGGTTTTTCATAAAAATAAGAATATACTAGTTTTGTCCGTGTTTCAATAATTATTTGATGGGTCCTTCTATATCCGCATTTTTAACCACTGTGCTTTTGGTTCGGTATTCGGACAGAGCGGTCATTCTGTGACACTCTGGGGAGCATGTGGCTGCCCTGTATTTAAGATGTCGGTCTAGCATTTCCGCTTTGATGTTACGTGCGAGTATATGATCAGTTTGGGGGTAGATAGGACCTCTATTTGAGTTTAGTTAGGCTGTTTAGTTCGTTTTAGAGGCTTTGTTTGCTTATTTTAGCCCTCTCTGTCAAGAATTTATTTCGTAATAGAGGGCGCTGATGGGACACCTATCTGTCACTGAGGTATGTTGGTATTACTGGTTTTTGGAATTTTAAGTGACAGATTTCTGGATTTTTCTAGACGGTTATTCGACACGAGGTTTTTAAATTGAAAGATTGTTTCGAAATTTATTGGAAGTCGTTTCAATCCATTTGGGATATAGCGAAGCAACCTTACCTTTTGTGTTAAGTTACAACAGTGTGGATTTGGTAGTATTTTTGGTTTCCACATGTTGTAGGAGCTCCTAGGAGGATATATTTAAAACACGTGTTGATTATGTGCACATATATACGTAGTCTCTCTGAATAAGCCGTCCACAAATTTGTCATTCAATTGATCTGGTGGGTGCATCGTGTTCCCCTTTGCGGATTAAAAAAGGGTAATTATGCTTTGATTTTAGTTAGAATGCTTACTTGGACCTAACCCTAGGTTATGTTCTTTTCATTGTATATATTTTCAGTATTTGGGGTAGTATATTGAAATCTAAGGGTGTAATTTACCTATTAAGTGTAATTGTTGGGTAGAACTCGCTTCACGAGCCGTCTATCTTTTTTGCTTTGTAAATCTGAAGATTACCTACATAAATTGATAAGCCGAACTTTAATTAACTAGTAAACGTTGAGTAGTTTTATCTATTTCTAGATCTCGCTTCACGAGAAGGCTATGTAGGTACCTGGTTATTTAATTTTAACTTCTTATTAACCAGGGATAAATAGTTATTACTGTGTTTTATCTTATACGTTTTCTTTAGGGTTCTTGTGGCGGGCACACACACTTCTTGTGACAGGCTGATACTTCTTGTGACGGGCAGTATTCTTGTGACGGGCAGTATTCTTGGTACGAGCCAGTATTCTTGTGTATTTTTATACGTAAAATACAACTGATTAAGCCGTTCTTTGTACTATAACCAATAAAGTGTTTTAATTATCAACTCGATTTAGTAGTTTCCTTATAACGGATTTTGTTTTACAGATTCGTGACTTTGTATAATTCAAGTAATTATCAAGATAAGACGAAAGCTTGGGGGATTAATTAATATACTGGTTAATTTTACTTAGTTGTATATCGCACATCATACCGTAAGCATATTTAAGAAGAACATCTTTTATTTCTCTTGCCACTTAAAAATGACTAGGAAGAACAACACCACTCCACGCCAACGAAACAAGGCGAAGAAGAATCGAAACCGAAAACCTCGTCGCTACAACAATAGGTCCTCGCTACCACCAGCGAAAACATTAATGGGCCATATTATGCGAACTGTCGTCCAGACTTTATGGGATATCACTCAAGGAGCTTTATCTGTTAGGGATTCATCAGGTAGCAGTGCATATTTGAAAATAGAGTCTAGGTTAGGGCATGTTTTGGGTAGGATTGCGCGTATGGAAAAATCGACGCTTGCACCACCACTTCGTTCTAGGGCTTTGGCTATGTTGGGTGATTTACATGAAAAAGCTGAACAGCATGATATTGCGATGAGGGAACCACCTCACTTAAGTTTTATGGTGCACCAACAGCAACCTAGTTTTGGACACATCAATGCTGCTTCGAGTCCAACAACATCTAGCTCTAGGATGACAATATCACCTACTGCGGCTGCGCAGATGAAGCCTATATTGCCTAACAAGTGGAACATCTCGTTTTCAGGTGATAAGAAGGGAATGTCGTTAGGTGCATTTTTAGAGAGAATTGAAGAGCTGAGGGTAGCGCGACACGTATCTAAAGAAACTCTACTTGAATCTGGTATAGATTTGTTTGCTGGCAGGGCCTATCAATTTTACTTGGCTTATCGAAATGAGGTTAGCAATTGGGACCAATTTGTTACTTTGCTCAAGGAAGAGTACCTTTCACCGACTTATGATGAGAAGTTGTTTGAAGAGATTCGTAGGCGAACACAGGGACCTGATGAGTCCATGGGAATTTATTTAGCGGTGATGCTAGGGTACTTCAATAGGTTGACTTGTGTAGTTCCAGATGAGACAAAGTTGCGAATTTTACTTAGGAACATAGCCCCATTTTATCAAAATCAGTTGGCGTTAGTGGAAGTTTCATCTATAGCACATTTAAGAGAGCTGGGTAGGAAGTTGGAAGCTCGTAAGGATGCTGTCGAGAACTTTGTGCCTCCACCGAGGAGAAGTTTAGTTTTGGAGCCGGATTTGGCTTACGCACAGGCCGATGAGGATGTTGCTTTGGTGGACGATCGGCCAACGAATTCTTCTAGATCTCCTCAGTCTAGAGTTCAAAATGACGCGACCATAGTATGTTTTAGATGTAGGAAGCCAGGTCATCGGGCAGCAGGTTGCCTTATGAAAAGGAGCCTTGTTTGTTTTAGGTACAATAAGGAGGGGTATACGACAAGAACTTGTCCTAATTGCTCTCAAAATCGGACGGGAAATGGAAGCCAGGATAAGCCTGGATAAGTTGCGAGATGCAAGGTATATGTCAAGTTTGGACGTCAAGTCGGCATACTGGCAGGTACCTATGGCTGAATCTTCCAAGCAATACACCGCTTTTACCGTGCCAAATCGAGGACTTTTTCAATTCAAGAGGATGCCGTTTGGCTTGCATAATGCCCCAGCAACTTGGCAGAGGTTAATTGATAACGTTTTGGGTCATGATCTTGAACCTCACGTATTTGTGTATCTCGATGATGTGGTTGTAATTAGTCAGTCTTTTGAACAACACTTGGGAATTTTAGAGGAAGTATTCCGTAGACTTAGGGAAGCGAATATTTCCGTCAGTTTGGAGAAGTGTCAATTTTGTATTCCCCAGTTGAAATATTTAGGTTATGTTGTGGATAGGAACGGGTTGCATGTAGATCCCGATAAGGTAAAGGCGATGATTGAAATTCCTACCCCAACGAATGTCACTGAGGTTAGGCGTGTTATAGGCACTTTCTCATGGTACAGACGTTTTGTTCCAAATTTTTCCACACTTATGGTACCAATCACGAAGTTATTGCGGAAGAAGGCTAAGTTTGAGTGGTCCGAGGAGTGCGCTGAGTCTTTTTGTCAGATTAAGGAATACCTTGTCACTGCGCCTATTTTAAGCTGTCCTGACTACACGAAGCCATTTGTAGTGCAAACTGATGCCTCAGGGTATGGTATTGGCGCTGTTCTAACCCAACCTTATGAGGATGGCGACAGGGTGATCTGCTACTTAAGTCGCTCTCTGACAAGACAAGAGCGAAATTTCTCAACTACTGAGAGAGAATGTTTGGCAGCATTGTGGGCTATTGAGACTCTTAGAGGTTATCTAGAGGGTATATCTTTTACTTTAGTCACCGATCATTACAGTTTATTATGGTTGAACAGTCTTAAGGATCCGAGTGGACGTTTAGCTCGTTGGGCCGTGCGTTTGCAACAGTATTCATTCCAAATTGTTCATAGGAAAGGGAAGGATAATGTAGTCCCTGATATATTGAGTAGGTCAGTTCCAGTGGTGGATGCTACTGAGGCAAATGTTCAGGAAGATGAGGTATTTGATTCCGACAAGTGGCTAAAGAAAATGATTAATAATGTTAGTGATAGTCCGTTGAAGTTTAGTAATTGGAGAGTTTCTGAGGGGAAGTTGTGGAGACATGTTCCTTCCCATTACCCTGGTTTGGAGGGTCAGGAGAATTCTTGGAAGTTAGTTGTCCCTAAGAAAGGTCGTCGGGAAGTCATTGCAGCTGCGCATAATCCTCCCACCGCGGGTCATGCAGGGGTTTATAAAACTTTTGCTAGGGTAGCCGAACGCTATTATTGGCCGAAAATGCGTAGCGATGTTGCAAGTTTCGTTAAGCGATGTAACCTGTGTGTTGCTAATAAACCTCTTCAGGGTAAACCTACTGACAAGATGGTCTCTCATCCAAAAGCTAGTCGACCCTTTGAAATGTTGGCCATGGATCTCATTGGGCCGCTACCTCGCTCTAAACATGGTAATAGTTTTATATTGGTAGTCACTGACTATTTGAGTAAGTTCTCTTTTTTGTGTCCACTTCGTAAGGCTGTAACCAGCTCGATTGTTCGTTATCTGGAAAAATCTGTATTTCTTGTTTTTGGAGTTCCTAGGGTCATTATTTGCGATAACGGTAGCCAGTTTCGTAGTAAGGAGTTAACACGATTTGCGGACAAGTACCATTGTCACCTTAAGTATACCCCTAATTATTGTCCTAGAGCCAATCCTACAGAAAGAATCAATAAGACTATTAAAACTATGTTGCGAATGTATGTTTCTGATGACCATCGCAGTTGGGATGAACATCTTGATGAAATTGGGTGCGCGATTCGAACCGCGAAACACGAGGTATCCCAAGTAACGCCATTTTTCGCTGTATTTGGCCGAACCATGGTCTGTTTGAGGTAGAAGATGGTACCCAGGAGGGGAATATAGGTCGAAATGAAAACTTTAGGCAGATGTATGAAGACATCCGTAGTAGGTTGACTAAGGCTAATGATAAGGGTTGTGATAGGTATAATTTACGTCGTCGTCAAGTTGAGTATTTGCCAATCAGTTGGTTTGGAAGATAAATTTTGTGTTGTCTGATGCGGCTAGGTATGTTTCTGCAAAGTTGGCTCCAAAGTTCGTTGGGCTATACTATATTAAGAAACGAATTTCTCCTTGGACATATGAATTACGCGACGAATCTGGTAAAAGTTTGGGAATGTGGAGTACTAAAGATCTGAAACCGGAACCACCTGATCCCGAACCACCTGATCCTGCTGATAGGCGTTAAGTTATTGTGGAAGGTATAGTAGTCGCCATGGTTAGAACTAATCTTGTTTTGGGTATTTGTTGTTGGCTAGTGTTAAGTCGAGGTTTGGTTTATCAAGCACCGCCTTTTGTCTGCCTCTAGGTATTTGCTAATTAGGTATTAGTGGCCTTCCTTCATTGGGATAGTGCAGAGGGGGTTGTTAGGTTCTTTTGGAATGTTGAGGTTTACAGTATTGTATGATTAGGTAGTTTGTTGTTTCCAGGAACCATCTCGTATGAGGATTTTTTGTGCAAACTAAACTCGATTTTGACCTTGTCATTGGTTAGTGGTTGTAGGGGTTGTTCTATCGAGGCGAATACATATCTATCCACCTAGACATGTAATTGTGGTTGTTGTTAGTGTTAGATCCCAAGGGTGACCAATAGTCTGGTTGGTGCCCTGTGGACCGGGCGGACAGAATAGGTTCACCCGAGCATCCACCATCGGGGTGGTAAGAGCCCACCAAATTACCACTGCCTGTCTTTGACATCAGATCCCAAAAGAGGGACTTGCCTGCATTGGGTGCGGGAATAGTTGGTGTGTCCTGGTCGTAGGAGACCGAGATTCCTAGGACGGTAGGACATTCACATGGGGGGTCGTGTCCGGTGGCGGTAGGGCCACGGCCGACTATAGCTCCGTCAATTGAGGCGCACTGGGCACGGCTACTATGTTCCTCTCTACCTCCTCTGAACTGGAGAGACCAGCGCATTTCCGCAGTGGTGCAGTTAGGAACACTCCCGCACGGGCGACAGGAAATATTTCCGACTTTTTAGTCGTTTCAGGTCGTGAACCTTCTTTCACGCTAGCTTCGGGTGGCAGGCTAGATTTTTATCTTCCTTTTTTGTGTGCCACTGCGCTGTATTGATGGGGGGTCATACAGCATAGTTTTCCAGCATTAAGCTGTTTTAGGACGTGGACCTTCTTCCACGCTAGCTGATAGTGGCAGCTAGTTTTTTGTCTCAATTATATCTGTTCTTTTTTTGTTCCACTGGTGACTACCCGGTCTCTGCATGTGATTTGGGTGGCGTCTAGATGCGAGCCGCTGTCTTTTGTTGGACCTGCAGTGGTCGTTTCAGGGGTTCCTACGGCGCAGCTAGTACCATCTGGCAGCGAAAATGGAATGCTCTGCCAGGTTTTTCAGGAGTCAGTGGACGGCTCAGGTTCCTCCGGGTTGCGTGTGGGTACCTGGTACACATCACCTCCTTCGGGAGTTTCATGGGGTTTTTTTTTATAGGGTAATTTTAGTTAGACATCTTGTTAGTGAATTCGAAGCCTAGAAGAGGGACTTGGCTGCATTGGGTGCAGCGATAGTTGGTATCTCTTGGTAGTATGGGACCGAGGTTCTTAGGACGGGAGGACATTCACATGGGGGGTTGTGTTCGGTGGCGGTAGGGCTACGGCCGACTATAGCTCCGTCAATTGAGGCGCACTGGGCATGGCTACTATGTTCCTCTCTACCTCCTCTGAGCTGGAGAGACCAGCGCATTTCTGCAGTGGTGCAGTTAGGAACACTCCCGCACTGGCAACAGGATTGTCTTTGTTCCGACATTAGGTCGTTTTAGGTCGTGAACCTTCTTTCACGCTAGCTTAGGGTGGCAGGCTGGACATTTATCTTATCTTTTTGTGTGCCACTGCGCTGTTTTGATAAGGATCATACAGCAGAGGTTTCCGGCATTAGGCTGTTTCAGGTCGTGGGCCTTCTTCCACGCTAGCTAAAGGTGGTAGCTAGTTTTTTGTCTGTTAATAATATCTGGTTTTCTTTTTGTTCCACCGGTGTTTACTTGGTTTCCCCATGTAGTTCGTGTGGCGTCTGAATGCAAGCCACCGTCATCTGTTGGGCCTGGAGTGGTCGTTTCGGAGGTTCCTACGGCGCAGCAACTACCATCTTGCAGCGAAAACGGAATGCTCTGCCAGGTTTTTCAGGAGACGATGGATGGCTCGGGTCCCATCGATCTGGGTGTGGTGATTTGGTAAACACAATACCTCCGTATGGAGTTTTATAGGGTAGATTTAAGGGGGTTATTATTAGAGTTAGGCTAGTTGTAGCTTCGTTAGGGGGTACACCTATTGTGGTGTTTTCTCTCCTTTTTTTAATAAGGGTTATGTAGGGTTTTAGAGTAAGCTTTCAGAGAAATTTACGGGTAAATTTCTTGACGGAAGGGGGGAGTTTGTAACGTTTAAATTTGGCCTTATAGCGGTTTTTCATAAAAATAAGAATATACTAGTTTTGTCCGTGTTTCAATAATTATTTGATGAGTCCTTCTATACCCGCATTTTTAACCACTGTGCTTTTGGTTCGGTATTCGGACAGAGCGGTCATTCTGTGATACTCTGGGGAGCATGTGGCTGCCCTGTATTTAAGATGTCGGTCTAGCATTTCCGCTTTGATGTTACGTGCGAGTATATGATCAGTTTGGGGGTAGATAGGACCTCTATTTGAGTTTAGTTAGGCTGTTTAGTTCGTTTTAGAGGCTTTGTTTGCTTATTTTAGCCCTGTCTGTCAAGAATTTATTTCGTAATAGAGGGCGCTGATGGGACACCTATCTGTCACTGAGGTATGTTGGTATTACTGGTTTTTGGAATTTTAAGTGACAGATTTCTGGATTTTTCTAGACGGTTATTCGACACGAGGTTTTTAATTTGAAAGATTGTTTCGAAATTTATTGGAAGTCGTTTCAATCCATTTGGGATATTGCGAAGCAACCTTTTGTGTTAAGTTACAACAGTGTGGATTTGGTAGTATTTTTGGTTTCCACATGTTGTAGGAGCTCCTAGGAGGATATATTTAAAACACGTGTTGATTATGTGCACATATATACGTAGTCTCTCTGAATAAGCCGTCCACAAATTTGTCATTCAGTTGATCTGGTGGGTGCATCGTGTTCCCCTTTGCGGATTAAAAAAGGGTAATTATACTTTGATTTTAGTTAGAATGCTTACTTAGACCTAACCCTAGGTTATGTTCTTTTCATTGTATATATTTTCAGTATTTGGGGTTGACTATTAGGGGTAGTATCTTGAAATCTAAGGGTGTAATTTACCTATTAAGTGTAATTGTTGGGTAGAACTCGCTTCACGAGCCGTCTATCTTTTTTGCTTTGTAAATCTGAAGATTACCTACATAAATTGATAAGCCTAACTTTAATTAACTAGTAAATGTTGAGTAGTTTTATCTATTTCTAGATCTCGCTTCACGAGAAGGCTATGTAGATACCTGGTTATTTAATTTTAACTTCTTATTAACCAGGGATAAATAGTTATTACTGTGTTTTATCTTATACGTTTTCTTTAGGGTTCTTGTGGCGGGCACACACACTTCTTGTGACAGGCTGATACTTCTTGTGACGGGCAGTATTCTTGTGACGGGCAGTATTCTTGGTACGAGCCAGTATTCTTGTGACAGGCTGATACTTCTTGTGACGGGCACACACTTCTTGTGACGGGCCACACTTCTTGTGACAGCTGATTGATTCGTAGGCTGCTAACGAGGCAGAGATATCAACGTCTACTGGAAGAAGTCACCGTGTACCGCAAGTTTTGCTATCTTTTTTTTTATTTATCATTTATTACTATTTAATCTATTTTATTGGGGGGTGTTATTAGTATATATTTTATCTAAACCTAATGTAAACGAGGCTTAGGGGTTTATGGTTCACAGTACAGTTTATTAAACCCAAAACACTTCACCAAGAGCTCTTCGTGGGTTATATATTATTATGGGTAATTAATATTTTAATAAGTAACAGCATTTTACTTGATTTTACCCCTAGCGTCCGTAATTAGTACACTATCATTTGTTTTCTTGATAAATACAGTACACACTTAATAATAATAATAATAATAATCGTCTTTATTTCCATTAATTTAAAGTAAATACAATAAAATAATACATATATACACGGGCGAAGTTTATTTTTGGTTGTGCACTAGACACAACAAAAAATATTCTTCCACTTAACCCGCGAGTAAACCTGCATATAACCATAGAGCAATAGAGCAGAAATAAACAATCAAAGACAATATATATATATATATATATATATATATATATATATATATATATATATATATATATACCATATAACTATATCAAATAAATAAACAACTGTAATTTTAACATTTAACAAACAAATGAAAATGCACTTGTCTCAGGAAGGCTGAATCCAATAAAAAAAAAAACATAACTAAGTAGGGCAAAAAAAAATATCAAAAACAACGACCAATGAAAGAGGGAAGTACAAATACGTAGCGATACAATAAACAACAATATGTATGCAGTGAGGAAAATTGTTACTTAAATTTGATTTTCAAAAATGTGTATTTTAAGGGCTGTCTTAAATTTAAAAATACTATAATTCTTGAATTCTGGTAATATTTTATTATAAAAGTAAGAGATGAGGTAACTAAATGACCGTCTGAAAAGTTCCGTCGTAAAAAAGGGAACCGTCAGTAATCCTCTGTTCCTTACATTTATATTATGGACATCTGAACGGTAGCTAATTTTGCGATGTAGGTAAGAGGGCTTCTTGTTCACAAGTAGCTTATGACGTAAAGTGAGAAAGTAATGCTTTCTTCTGTTCTCCATATTTAACCAATGTATTTCTTTTAATTTTTGAGATATTCTTTGATGTCTTCGTATACCAAAAATCATACGTAAACAAGAATTTTGCACTCTTTGCACTTTATTTTTGTAATTAAGAGTTAAATTGGGCCCATACAATACATCTGCATAATTAAATAAGGATAGTACTAGTGTATCACAGAGCTGCTTTTTAATGTGAATAGGAAATAAATGACGATTTCCATAAATCATCTTAATATTATAGTAAGCGCGTTGCAATAACTTATTTACATGCCTCTCAAATCTTAGTTCCGAGTCCAGAAAAACACCTAAGTTTTTTGCTTCATTTACTACTTCTAATTCATTATTATTAATAACAATATTTATCGAATTTAGCAGTTGTTGCCTATAATTTTTGTTACCAAATATCATTACTTTGGACTTTGTTGTATTAATAAGCAGACAATGATCAGTTGCACAATCGATAAATCTTTTTAAATCCTCATTTATAACAATACAAGCGTTTTCCAGTTCATGTGACTTAAAACTATAATAAAATTGAGTGTCGTCAGCGTACAAGTGGACACTGCAGTTTTGTATTTTATCCAAAAGATGAGAAGTATAGATACTAAATAATATTGGTCCCAGTATGGAGCCTTGTGGAACACCTGACCTTAATGATAGATAGTCTGAAGTAACCCCTTTAATAAATACTTGCTGCTGTCTATACTTTAGGTAGTTTCCCACTAAAGAAGCAGCATTATTCGAAAAACCTATATAATTTAGCATATTAATCATTAAATCATGATTTATGGTATCGAATGCTCGACTGAAGTCTAACAAAACTAGTATTGTGCATTTTCCACCATCTGTAGCTTTTAAAATGTCATCTGTAATATGGAGTAACGCAGTAGTGCAACTAAAACCTTTACGGAAACCTGACTGGATGGAGGGAAGTAATGAATGTTCATGTAAGTAATATTTAATTTGTTTCCAGGGCTCTTTCTAAAATTTTTCATGTGTTATAGTTTTACGATTACCCCTAGTCCCATTTAATGATTTTTAAGCTTGATATAGTATAATAGTTGTAATTATTACTCCCAGTGATAGTGGATTACTGTTAATAGTAGAGGAATCTGTTATTAAGGTACTGTGATTTAATTATTTGTTTATTTGTTAAATTTACATACATACATACATTTCATAGTGGTAACGAAGTTGACCCCCCATGTCAACACAATAATTTATATATTTAGATTATTAAACTTGGGTATATATTATTAGTTAACTTATTATTTATCCCCACTTGCCAATTGTCTATAAACATCTGGTTGAGCATTTGTTTTTATGGTAAAGTACACTTTTAACATATTTGGAGTTTCTCGATTTGTAGCCGCTTGATGGCCTTGTAGAGAAGAGGCTATAGTTTCCTATTTGGAGTTTGGTAGTGAACTGTCACGTGGATTGTTGGATGTGAGGTTAAGCTCCTGGCGCCCACTGAAGAACATAACTTTTACTACGACTCACCCCTTCTTCACTGTAGTTAGTCGGCATCCAACTTTGGATTGACATAAATCCACCTCGGTGCTTAGGCACAGAAAGTAGGTAGGTATACACATAAAATAAATTTCAAAAAAAAGTGTTGTTCCTCACTCGATATTGATTTTTATACCCTTTAGCCACAGCATCGTGTAACATGTTACACTATGTTTTAAATATTAAGTAGAGAGTATATGCAAACGCGTTTGTCGCTTTTTCTCCCATATTACTTTTTGCTACATAGACCAGTCTAGTTCCAGGCTAGCCATTTTATGTTTCCTCTTATTTCTCCAAATTGCACATAACTTCTGACACTATGTTTTAAATATTAAGTAGAGAGTATAAGCAAACGCGTTTGTCGCTTTTTCTCCCATATTACTTTTTGCTACATAGACCAGTCTAGTTCCAGGCTAGCCATTTTATGTTTCCTCTTATTTCTCCAAATTGCACATAACTTCCTACGTTATATTCCTCTGTAAACGTCACCATCGCAGACATCTTCATCCAGACCACCCATGGGGAATCATTGACTGGTCTCCTACGTCCCTAGTCTCAACCCCTTGCGATCGATCTAGATCCAGACACTAGCCACGGAGAATCATCGACTGGTCTCATACCGGAGGTATACCTAGTCTCATCCCCTAACTTGCTATACAAGGTAACCATTCTATGCTTTATTAATCGGGATTCCGGACTGTGGTATTGGACATTTAAACCTGAAACCGAGTGATATATATTTTGAGAAATATTAGGCTACTCGAATTTGTACATATAGATTTAGTTGTAAATTTTTATCAAGCTAATTAGTTCATAGTATAAACTTACCATATCTTAACAAGACATTGAACTTGTCCGAGTATTTCCAGCATTAAGCGTGGAATACTTTTTTTTGTAAAATATTTGATTAGGAATCACATTTTGTTCGCCGAAAAATATGCATATTTAAGGTCCATCTAAAATTATTGAATCTAATATTATAACATATAGCGGTACTAGTAATCTAGAATTACCTCATGTTTTAATAGTCCATATTGAGATTATTCAGCTTTGAAAACAATTTGTAAAATATTTGTGACATTTAACTTAATTTTGTAACATAACCTCATTTCTACCACATGGCAGATTAAAATAAAAAGAAGAGAATCAGACTATCCCGGTCCTAGTATTCGTCATAAATAAAGCCACGTAAAAGGTAATCGATTAGTTTTTATTGTAATCATCCCCTTAAGTACCCAACCCCTGAGAATTAACTAACATCGCCTTATTATAGGTCAGATACACTTTTTATCATGTTTTAATTTAAATAAATACGTAACCTAAAATAAACATTTTGATTCGTATTTTCGTTTTGTTAGGCTTACAGTCTGTTTTGTTCTTTAGTACAAGAGTTTTGTTATTTTCCTTGTAATAAAAGTTTTCTTGATATAAGGGTCTTTGTTTATGTTTATAAATAGTTTTAAAAACCAAACAAAAAAATATATATTAACCATAAAACACAAAAATTAATTTAGTTATGATGATTAAAAAATAAATTATAGTTTAAATAACACATTTTGGCGCTCCATTGCGGATGACGTCTATTAGCGCAGCACTAAGGGAATCAAAGCCGGTTCGAGAATTTATTTATTGAAATTTTGTTTTCTGTACTTTTCCGAATTAGTTTTGTTTTTAGTTCTTTATAATTAACCTACTATATTTAATTAAATTTATTTATTGGAAATTTATTTTCTGTATATAGGGTGTGTCATAAATTTCCGTATTCATTTTTTTCTTTGTAATTCAATTGCTATAATTAATTAAATTTATTTTCTGTATACAGGGTGGATCGTCACGATCCTGTTTAATATTTAAATTTTTTCTTTAATTCAATTTAATCTTAAAGTATTTAAATAAGTTATTCGCGTCAAATTTGCCTTTTTTTAAATTTTATACATTTTATGGACCTATTTGTCTACCTTATCCCGCCTATGGCTTTACTTTAAATTTGTTATTCTTTTTACCCAAAAACCGTACCAAGTGCGATTTTCGATAAGAAGGAAAGACGAGTACGAGAACGAACACGAAAACGACGAGAACGGGTATAGTCTTCCATTATCAATTGCAAAACACAGTTATGTGGGTGATCATCAATATTTAATATATACGCACGGCACTCATGCCAAATTTAGAAACGAAAAATAATGTTTACTCCCCTTATACAATGCGGTAAATATTAAACGAACGGTCAGTCCACGTGTACTTGATATATATGTGTCAAAATCCATCATCTCCGTTGTTTACCAATGAAAACATCGAATCGTAAACTTAAATGCACTGTATTGGCCGAAGGTTTACGGAGGGCAGGAGTGTTCGAAAATATTCCTGGAAGACAGTCTGCCATATCAGTGGAGTACTGTCGTGCGGTGTGTTTTGTATGTGTGATTGGTTTAATTTAAATTTCTTTTAATAAATATAAATATGGCGTTCTTTAGACCGTGGGCGAATGAAGATGTAACATGTACTTAGTCCATATTATTAATTTCAAATTAAAATTCAAATATTGTACAAGTAGTTCCATCTAACGGGAAATAGAATTAATGAATTCAAGTTTTCTTGTCGTGTTTTTGGCATATCGATTTGTATTCATAGTATCGTTATGCCCAAGACACCAAAGGCGAGACGAACCGGTTGAAAGCGTTCTGTCTTTGCTCTCTGAATTTTGCCGTTAGAAAGACGCATGTCGTTATTATCTTTTTGCTAACTAGAATTAAGCTGGGGTAAGTCTATTCATAGATTACTAGGTTTTTAGAGTCATTTTCTTATTCTAGCTACTGTTTAATAATCATATCTACCGTTTAATAATTTTCTTTGTCAAATTGGATGTCTTTAAAGGTAAAATCATGTCGACAGCCATATTTAAAATGGTCAGAAATCTGTGCAGTAATTTTGATTTTAAAAATATATTTAAATATCTGTCCAAAAAAAATGGAAGTTGTTTCCTCACAAGAAACATCCCTTCCTGTAAAGACATCCTTTGATGAATAAATCATTTTCATTTCTTTCTTCTCCTAATTCAGAATAATTCCTGGCCCGTACGCCGTACCGTCTTAGGCCATACCGAAAGTCGTATCTTCCAGGAGCCTTACGAAAGCCCTACAGAAGCCGTATGAGGTTTTTTTAGGAAGATCCTAACTTGCTAGCTGTATAGAATGTCAAGACGATAAATGATTCCTTGCTAGAATCAACCAGTTCAAAGGATTCCGGATTTCCGCATGTGGCATTAGTATAGAGAAACACAAGGTTCTGGAATCTGAAATCTCTGCTAAGAACGAAGTACACCCACCAGAAAAGCAACGCAGCAGTACCCAACAACACCAAAACCAAATCAGATAAGCTTTTATTTTTTTTTATGACAGATTCACTGTAAATTCAATTGATTTATTTTGTTGTTCACAATTTTCTGATTATTTCTCATAAGTACTCATATCTAGTAAATTATTAGACTATTTCAATATTTAACAAATCATTTTATATAAGTGTCCTTATTTGGCAAATTATCAATTATTAAACAACCTATTATTTACTTAACGAGATCTTATTATTTAGAATTTATTTGCGGGAGTTAGGGGTTGTGATTTACTCTAGCTCCAAAGTCACTTTCATTGAATATTTGCTAAAACAAATCACTGGCGCCCGCAGGTAACTTCTAGGCACCCTCAACCCTTCCTAGTGACTCCATTTAAAGAAACGAGTACGACCCAGTCCTGAGATTCTCAACAGCCGAGTGCATAACATCATAACCTCTGTTTATGTTCTAAATAGGGGTTATAGCGCGAACAATGTAGCAAAGAAAATGAAATTGCACATTGTAGTGAGATTAAAGACAGGTATGACTTTAACAATAAGG
Organism: Psylliodes chrysocephalus; assembly: GCA_927349885.1. Taxonomy (NCBI): domain Eukaryota; kingdom Metazoa; phylum Arthropoda; class Insecta; order Coleoptera; family Chrysomelidae; genus Psylliodes; species Psylliodes chrysocephalus. Next base: position 59,785,827 of record OV651820.1, read on the forward strand.
ATTTAGATATACAAACACAACAAGTTATTTGAAATATATTCGAATGTTTAAAAACGGAAAATATTCAGCAGTCTGATAATGCGATCATAATAAGAATTGCTGAATTAACTAAAGTAAATAAATTTTCCATTTATCGGGTAATCACAAAAGGAGTTGCTGTGGATCATTCACAAAACCGAAAAACATGTAAAGAAAAACTGAAATCAGTTGACAGAGCTACCCAAGATTTTATACGAAGGACAATTTATAGTTTATATAAGGAGAACAGGGTTCCAACATTGGAAGCAATACAGCCAAAGGTAGCGGATTTTCCAGGATACACTCATACCAGTTTGGAAACATTGCGTCAAGTTTTGTCAGCATGTGGTTTTAAACACAAAAAATTGAATAAACGGATGGCAATCACCGAATCGTCAAGGATAGTTCAATGGCGACAAGATTATTTGCGTCAGATAAAAGAGTACAGAATTTCTAATAGACACATAATTACATATCTAGATGAAACATGGTTTGACAGTCACGTTGTAGTAAATTTCGGTTGGGTTGACAGTAGTAAAAATTGCTATTTGAATGAGCCATGTTCTAAAGGGAAACGTATTATAATAGTACACGCTGGAAGCAAAGACGGTTTCTTGCCTAATGCTTTATTATTATCTGCTAAACAAATTAAAAACTATGCAGCTGATTATCATGAAGATATGACAGCAGAATTATTTGAAAAATGGTTTAATGAACAGCTTTTACCTAACATTCCACCACAGTCAGTAATCGTTATGGACAACGCATCCTACCACTCGCGATAACTCCTTAAAATACCAAATAGTAGCAGTAACAAAGCTCAAATTTTAGCGTTAGTCTGAAAAAAATATTCCTATTCCTGCCAGTTATCGTAAAAAAGGCCCAACAAACAAAGAATTGCTTACTGTTATTAAAGGCATGAAGTTGGAAAAAAATTATTATATTGACAAGCTGTGCAAAGAACAGGGTCATACTCTTCTCAGACTACCTCCTTACTATTGCATATGTAACCCTATAGAGTTAATATGGGCAAACGTAAAATCAGAATTACGAAAATGTAATCAGTCTCCAGAACTGAGAAATGAGGTTGTAGAACTCGTAAAGAAAGTTCTAGCAGCAGACCGCCAAGAGCTTTGGAAAAACTATGTCGAACATGTTATTAAAGAAGAAGATGAATATGTAGTATTACCCTCTTTACAACCCATCATAATTCAACCATATGATGACTCTAGTTCAGAGGATTCAGACTGTCATGATTATTTATAAAGATACTTTAGAATTGAATTGTTTTTTTTTTCTTTTGTTTTATTTGCAAAGAATTTATTTTCCTTTATGGTTTTTGCTTTGAAATTTCGTTTTCCAGAAAAAAAAACGAATGGGGTACAAAAAGGGCTCTGTTCACGTCTGGTACCCTGTTTAAACCAAACGCCCTTACAGGCAGGTACACTTTACTCGCTTTTTACGTTTTATAATTTATTATTCAGTTGTAGTAAGTTAACGAGCTATAATGATTTTTTTTAAGTCCAAGTAAGACTACAATTAAGTGCATCTGTCTAAATCAAGGCGTATAATAACGTCAAATTTATAATGATTCGATTTCCTTTTAACGAATACTTTCTTGCATATGATATATATTAAAAGTATTTATAAAATGAGGTAGGTATCTACGTCTATGGCAGATCAAACAAAAATGTCGGTAAAGGTTCCGAACGAGTTTTTATGTTCTGCAATTGATAATGGAAGAACTATACTTACGCATCTAATACCATTTACACTGTTTGTTTTCCGAGTGCAGAAATTCCTTTCAAAAGTGATCCCAGGCTATACCTAGGTAAGTCAAATATCAAATAAATAATTTAATCGATACGATACATTTATATTGAATTTTTTAACAACTAATTAAGCGCCATGCGGATTAGCTTCTCCACCATTAAATCACAGTCCATTTTAAATTTATCAACGCACCATAGAGGGAATCATAAGTTTCCGTTTTAATTATTTTTCTAGCCGTTGTATTTAACTAATTTTATTTATTGAAAATTTATTTTCTGTATACAGAGAGGATCATAAATTTCCGTTTTAATTAATTTAATGAATCAGATGAATAATACATATGTTAATGGTTTGTAATCTAGATATGATATAAATCATAAGTTTTAAACGTAATTTACTAAAAGGTATTTCTAATTTAATATAAAAAATTAGGAAAATCCCAAAAATGTATGAGTATATTTATTAGGTTTACTATTAGAATAGAATCATACTGTGACGAAGTCACTAAATTTTATTTTTAATTCATCTTAAAAATGTATATTTCAATTCATTTCCCGCCTGAGAACATGTAGAAGTTCCCCTGTATTTCTGTTTTCCAGAAATTACCGTTTTTCAACAATTGCGAGTACCCTCGTAGATTAAAATATTCTTATATTTGCCGAAATCCGGATGGGCATTTTTAGAGTCGAATTATCTACGTTGTTACGGTTTTAATTTAAATAGGAGAAAATAAATATACAAATCGATTAAATGATATAGATTTTCACAAGTTATATAAAGTTGGATGAAACTTACCATTTTGAAAATAAAACAGATTTAGAAGTTGATAATTTAATAGTTGAAAGTTTGGTTAACCTACAGAAAATGTAAACATTTCATTCTGACAATCATCTGTCAACCTTGACCTTTCTTCTTCTAGTGTAACTAGGACCTATTTCATTTCTTAAATGATCTATGGCAAGGTTATAATTTATTATTTGAACAAATGCAATTTTCCCCTAAAATTTCCATAGTTGGCTATATTGGTCGGCCATTAAATCAAGGAACTTCCTTCCTTTCTGGCTCTTTCTTTGATGGCATGAATTTGTTGGTCCATGTGGTGCCTGTTCAAATTTAACGAATTTTATTCGGAATTAAAGCCATATATTAGAGAATTACTTACAACTATCACTAGGAAACTACATTGTCTAATCGACAGCACTTTTGTGAATAAAGTAGTACCTAGCACGGCCCTACCTTATATTCGGTAAGTCCATATTTAGCTATACCTTTTGCTTCATTTGTATTACTTATATTGCATTTCCTTTTAGGCCTTTTAGTATTAGGTTTAGACCTATAAAGTGCTTGCATTAGCTAAATTAGAACCTTTAATTATTAACGCTGACCGCTTACCTGCTTTTGCTCTGGACTTCAGTCTTACTGCCTGTCTCCATTAAAAGCTACTTGCTGGATACTTGCTGCATGCTTATTAGCTCCTAGGCATATGTATTTATGGATGCTACATCCAGACTGCTGTCTACTTGTGTACCTAAAGCGAGACCACCCCATACAACTTGGATCTGCTAGAGACAAGTAAGAACTTTCCTTATTCTTCTAAGGCTGATAAGCTGAGCTGGAACCTCAGCCTATTATCCCCTGCCTGGACAATATCTTTACCTTGTGTAGTGACCAAATACCTTAAAGAAAAGACATTAATAGTAAATATTACCTCTAGTAATGGTAAACGAATATCTGTAGATATATTACCCTCAGTAATAGTATCTACCTGTAATTTCATATACTTACATTCACTTCACTGTAAACAATTAGTACTAATTGGACGTTGCAGGGCAACTTGATAGGTTTAGCCCCTGTTTTTGTTATTATTGCTCAAATTACCAACTGGAAACTAACCTGCACTGATCATCCTGGACTGAAATTAAATTATATGGGTAACACAAGTATAGTTTAAATCATATAACCCTCACCCACTCTCCGGTAGTTCATAAAACTACTTGAGCTATTATTTGTCTTCATTGTTTAAGCAAAGGGGTAATTTCATTAGTAACAAGCACCCCCCAGATAAAGGGGCGGTAGCAAAAGTGGCGCCCAACGTGTTATTGTGAAGATACTATTAATATGATAGTCTAAATATACTTGAAGTTTCAAATTAATTTTCAAAATAATAAAATTTGATGACTTATTTTACAGAGATTGTTTATATTCCAATATAATCTAAGTTCAGTTCAGTGTTCTTTGTAGAGTTTGATTGCTATTTTACATGTAGACAGTTTGAAAATCTACTAAAAATCTTCATAAAGTATGAGATTGTGATTCACTTTTGAAAACAACCTGTTGGAACCAGGTGTTTGTTTACTTTAAATACGGATATTTGTTAGTAATAATTAAACAGCACAAGTTAGTTACATTTTGGAGTGATATTCCTTGTTTCTGAGGTATTTTAATTTCTTCTTTTGTCTGGTAAATTGGCTAAAACGCATATATTTTTTTCTTGTTTTGACTTTGAACTTCGATCTTTCTTTGGTTAAATTTTATATTGTCATCTGTCAATTGTCAAAAAGTCGAACTATTGCACAGAATCAAAAATTATTACAGTCATTGGATGGCCTTGTGCTTATCTGAAGGTTAGCTAAAGTTATGGTCTCTTACTATTGGTGTTAAGAGCAATTAAATAAAAATTAGTGGATATTATTTTATTTTCAAAGTTGTTTTGTGTTCAAAGCAACTAAGGTAACGCATTTATAAATTTATTTTCGTTGGTTTTAGTATTTAAGGCATTAACGATATTTACACTCTGATAATAAAATTCTTTAATTTTTTTTTTCGTTTTCAAAGAAAATAATATTGGGATATCGATACTTTAAAGAAATTGAGTATAGTTTTTATTTGTAGGTTGTAGTTTACGCATTATTTTTTATTTTCAAGGGTTTTTGCGTTTACGGTATTAGGATTTTAAGATATTGCTATATATAAAAGAAATACTAAAATTCTTTTTTCTTTTGGTAAGAGTGGGGAGTTTAAGGAGTTTACTCAGTAACACCGACATAGATATTAGGAATTTTTTTTTGAGTTTAATCGTTAATTCGGAAACAGTTTAAATATATATTTTAGGTAGGTTTAGATCCTAGATTAGAATGGAAGTCAACAGACTTTTAAAAGACGAGTTACTGTACGAACTTCACATTCGCGGAGTATCGGGTAACAGGGACATAACAGTTGCAGAATTAAGGCAAAACTTAAGAGATATTTTAAGAACAGAACGAAATAACCGACAAAGCTTAATTCTATTAGATATTGAAATCATATTTAAGGATGAGATGGAATTATGTAAAGTTAAATTGTCTGAGGTAGAACAGGCGATAGAAAATTTCGACAACGAAAATGCGGAAAACGATTATAGGAGAATTAACACACGGCTACAGCATTTGATAGGTAGGGTAAATAGGATCACAGGATCCAATGATGAAGAGGAAGAAGAGCGATTATTACTAGTGGCGGCTTGCCAAAATCTTCAAAAGGAACTTAGTTCTAATTTGGAAAGGTCGTTCCCTTCTTCATCCACAAGGTCAAATACTCAAAGGACTGACCGAATCGAAACTGGATTAGATACAAATGGATCAATTTTGGATCTTCCAGTAGATGAAATACTTCCAGAACCAATGCAGCGATCCCACCTTCCAAATGGTTTGCCTACTACTACTCAGGGAGATCTCATAGAATTCCCCGGGGCAAGACCAACTTTCCGTGCAAATGAATCTAATTTCCTTCCAGTGACTACTACGTATCGGACAATTCCAACAAGTGTTAACCCACAAGTACATTTTTCTTCCACTCGCGATGAGTTGACCAATATGAATAATGTTTCTAGGTTGGCAACCCTCAATAGCTCTACTCAGTTTTGGGATAGACCGGATTATCTATCTAACAATATGGAAGACCTACATTTTTCTCCTGTTCGTCAGATTGCACCTAAGTGGAGAGAAGATTTTCGTGGACCAGATATTTCCAAATGGAATGTTAAATTTAATGGGCGTACAAGCGTAAATGAATTTATAGAGAGGATTGAAGAACTTCGAGTTTCACGAGGGGCTTCCTATCAGCAATTACTTCGTTGCGCTCCGGAAATATTGACGCAAGACGCGTTACTTTGGTATAGAACGAAAAAGTTTTCTTCATGGCTTGATTTGGTTTCACATCTAAAGGAAGCATATTTACCTTACGACTACGAGATTAGTTTAATGGATGAGATCCGAAAACGAACTCAGGGAAGTCAAGAAAAAGTGTTAACCTATATTACGATCATGGAGAATTTATTCAAAAAATTGAAACAACCACCCAGGGAAATTGATCGTGTGGCCCTAATTAAACGAAATCTGTTACCAGAAATACAATCCCATCTCGCATTGAACCGAGTTTCTACTGTGGATGACTTAATTTGTCTTAGTCGAGCAGTGGAAGAAACTCAAGCTAGAATACAGAAATATGTTCCTCCTCCTACTTCCAATCGGTCCCTTCTTGAGCCAGAACTGGCTTATAAGAAACCTTCTGGCCAAACTTCCGTATTGGCTTTTAAAAGTCAGAATGTTTCCTCAACCCCAGCGAAGAGAGAAACGAATCCGTCACAATCGATATCTAATTCCACCTTAGGTAATTCACCTTCCTGCTGGAATTGTGGCAGTACTAGTCACCGATTTAAAAAGTGTGATAAACCTCGAAGTAAGCGATTCTGCTTTAAGTGTGGCGAAAATAATGTTTCGATTTACAACTGCCCAAATTGTCGAAAAAACTCGAATCGAAGTCAGCAGTAGGCCGACTGCCTGACTCATCGAATTCATCGGCCGAAGTCAATCAACATGTTCTTTTGGACTACGTTTTAGCACATGCAAAAGGGGATACAAGGCCCTATCTGAACATAAAGATTTACGATTGTAAGCTATTGGGTTTGCTCGATTCTGGAGCCACCAATACTGTGTTGGGTGGACCAGGTTGGGACTTATTGAAGTCCTCTTGTATCGTCAAACCGTCCGAGCAAACATCGTGTGTTGTTGCGTCTGGTCAGACTTGTGACATTTTAGGTATGGTTTCGCTTCCCATTATGCTATGTGGTAAAACAAAAATAATAAATGCATTAGTTATTCCTACTCTGCCTCATTCTATCATATTAGGCATGGATTTTGGAAGGTAATGCGTATTATCCCTGACATGTTTTCTGGTGAATGGGTTTTTAAAGATTCTAGCCAAGACATTTCTCCACCGCAGTTATCGATTATCTCATCGAATTTTCTGACAGCTGAGCAAAAGAAACGTCTGGATATGCTTATTGAAAGTACGTTTGGTAATATGGGAACCAAGTTAGGGTGTACAACGCTGGTGGAGCACGTTATAAAAACCAATTCTCCGCCTTTGAAACAGCGTCACTACCCTTTGTCTCCACCACTCCAAAAGCAAGTCAACGAGGAACTCACAAAAATGCTGAAGGATGGAGTGATAGAGCCTTCAAACTCTCCTTGGGCTTCTCCGATCCTCCTCATCAAGAAAAGCCATGGTAACTATCGTTTTGTAGTTGATTTTAGGCAATTAAACAAAGTCACGGAGAAAGATGCATACCCACTTCCTTTTGTAAGTGCTACTTTAGACAAATTGCGAGATTCACACTATTTAACAACGCTGGATATCAAGAGTGCCTACTGGCAAATTCCCCTGGCTGAAGAGTCCAAACCGATGACGGCCTTTGTGGTGCCGAATCGCGGATTGTTTCAGTTTAGACGAATGCCGATGGGACTGCATACTGCGCCCGCAACATGGCAAAGGTTCATAGACCAAGTTATTGGAATCGATCTCGAAAAGTACGTCTTTGTCTATTTAGATGACGTGATCATCTGCACTGAGTCATTTGACAAGCATCTAGATATACTTCGAGAGGTCTTGTCTAGACTAACTAAGGCAGGTCTCACGTTAAACCGTGAGAAATGTCACTTCTGCAAATCGGAGCTGCACTATCTTGGCTATGTTGTTGGAGCAGGTGGTCTTATGGTAGACCCTGCCAAAGTTGAGGCTATTCTTCAGATTCCTCAACCTAAGTCTGTCTCTGAAGTTAGACGGCTAATAGGTATCGCATCGTGGTATCGTCGTTTCGTTCCAAACTTTTCTTCTCTAACTGCACCGTTGTGTCAGCTTCTGAAAAAAAATCAGGTCTTTCTTTGGAGTCAGGAATGTGAAAACTCTTTTCGGACTCTTAAAGAATATTTAGTGTCTGCACCTTTACTTTCTTGTCCTAATTTTGATAAACCATTTGTGGTTCAAACTGACGCTTCTGACTACGGCTTAGGAGCTGTATTATCCCAGACCGATGACGAAGGAAACGAGAGAGTAATCTGTTACCTTAGCAGATCCCTATCTAAGTCGGAACGAAAGTATAGCACTACCGAAAAGGAGTGCCTGGCTGTACTTTTTGCAGTCGAACGTCTGAGACCATATCTCGAAGGCGTTAAATTTACAGTCATAACAGACCATTTCAGCTTAAAGTGGCTTAACAGTATTCGAGATCCAATTGGCCGAATAGCCAGATGGGCGGTAAGGTTACAGCAATATGATTTCGAAGTAGTGCATCGAAAGGGTTGCGATCATGCTGTCCCAGACGCCCTTTCGAGGTCCGTGCCTCGGATTGATGCTATAACTCTGCCTCAGCCCAAGGATAGGTGGTATAATAAGATGGTCCGAAATATAACAGATTCTCCTGCCAAATACCCTCTCTGGCGGCTAGATAATAACGGTCAACTTTTTAAGAAAGTCGATATCTTATATCCTGATCTTACTCCTGAGTCTGATGGATGGCTCTTAGTAGTACCTAAAGAAAATAGACTAGAAATAATATCTTCCCATCACGATCCTCCAACTTCTAGTCATCTTGGGGTCTATAAAACTCGTGCCAGGATAGCGCAAAAATACTACTGGCCAAAGATGAAACAAGACGTAGCACGCTATATCTCCCGTTGTTCCATTTGTTTAAAAACTAAGCCTATCCAACGTCCTCCAACTGGACTTATGCTGAGCCAAGGTCCTACCGCCACAAGACCATTTCAAATTTTGAGTATGGATATAGTAGGTCCATTACCTCGTTCCGTATCTGGATATTCCTATATATTATCTATTCAGGATATCTTTAGTAAATTCATACTTCTGTTCCCTTTAAGGAAAGCTACCAGTAACCAAGTAGCTACCATTTTTGAGGATCAAGTTATTTTAATGTTTGGAGCTCCTCAAAAAGTAATAATGGACAACGGAGTTCAATTTACTGGTCATATATTACAAGATGTTCTAAAGAAATATGATATAATGCCGTGTCACATCTCTAACTTTCATCCCCAAAGTAATCCAGTAGAGCGGGCCCATCGAGTTATAAAGACTGCCCTCACATCTTATGTAGCAGGAAATCATAGGTTATGGGATAAGTTTCTCCAAAAGGTAGCCTGTGCCATTCGATCTTCTTGCCATGAGACTACGAAACTTACGCCTAACTTTATTATGTTTGGTAGGGAAATCCAACTATCTGGCAAAGACATCCATCCTCTTGCGTCTCCTTTCGAGACAGACATCGACCCTAAAACACGATCTGAAGCTTTATTAGAAGTTTTTCAAGATACTCGACATCAGCTTAAGAGTGCATATGAATCGTCTAAAGTACGTTATAACTTGCGCCGTCGTGATGAAAAGTTTCAACTGAATCAACCGGTGTGGAAGCGGAAGTATGCCCTGTCTGATGCCGCCAAAGGAATTACAGCTAAGTTTGTACCGAAATTTGAAGGTCCCTTTACTATATGTAGAATTCTTTCTCCTTGGTCTTACGAGCTGAAGGATGAAAATGATAAATCCAAAGGAGTTTGGCACGCAAAGGACCTAAAAGCTCATCCTCCTGAAGAAGTTCACACAGATTCAGACTCAGATTAGTGTCTGATATGTATATATCATAATTTTTCCTTGTACATAATCCCAGTATATATTTAATTTCAAGTTATTTTTTTTGGAAAAAAAAAAACCTTTCCAGGAAAGGGGGGGTTGTTACGGTTTTAATTTAAATAGGAGAAAATAAATATACAAATCGATTAAATGATATAGATTTTCACAAGTTATATAAAGTTGGATGAAACTTACCATTTTGAAAATAAAACAGATTTAGAAGTTGATAATTTAATAGTTGAAAATTTGGTTAACCTACAGAAAATGTAAACATTTCATTCTGACAATCATCTGTCAACCTTGACCTTTCTTCTTCTAGTGTAACTAGGACCTATTTCATTTCTTAAATGATCTATGGCAAGGTTATAATTTATTATTTGAACAAATGCAATTTTCCCCTAAAATTTCCATAGTTGGCTATATTGGTCGGCCATTAAATCAAGGAACTTCCTTCCTTTCTGGCTCTTTCTTTGATGGCATGAATTTGTTGGTCCATGTGGTGCCTGTTCAAATTTAACGAATTTTATTCGGAATTAAAGCCATATATTAGAGAATTACTTACAACTATCACTAGGAAACTACATTGTCTAATCGACAGCACTTTTGTGAATAAAGTAGTACCTAGCACGGCCCTACCTTATATTCGGTAAGTCCATATTTAGCTATACCTTTTGCTTCATTTGTATTACTTATATTGCATTTCCTTTTAGGCCTTTTAGTATTAGGTTTAGACCTATAAAGTGCTTGCATTAGCTAAATTAGAACCTTTAATTATTAACGCTGACCGCTTACCTGCTTTTGCTCTGGACTTCAGTCTTACTGCCTGTCTCCATTAAAAGCTACTTGCTGGATACTTGCTGCATGCTTATTAGCTCCTAGGCATATGTATTTATGGATGCTACATCCAGACTGCTGTCTACTTGTGTACCTAAAGCGAGACCACCCCATACAACTTGGATCTGCTAGAGACAAGTAAGAACTTTCCTTATTCTTCTAAGGCTGATAAGCTGAGCTGGAACCTCAGCCTATTATCCCCTGCCTGGACAATATCTTTACCTTGTGTAGTGACCAAATACCTTAAAGAAAAGACATTAATAGTAAATATTACCTCTAGTAATGGTAAACGAATATCTGTAGATATATTACCCTCAGTAATAGTATCTACCTGTAATTTCATATACTTACATTCACTTCACTGTAAACAATTAGTACTAATTGGACGTTGCAGGGCAACTTGATAGGTTTAGCCCCTGTTTTTGTTATTATTGCTCAAATTACCAACTGGAAACTAACCTGCACTGATCATCCTGGACTGAAATTAAATTATATGGGTAACACAAGTATAGTTTAAATCATATAACCCTCACCCACTCTCCGGTAGTTCATAAAACTACTTGAGCTATTATTTGTCTTCATTGTTTAAGCAAAGGGGTAATTTCATTAGTAACAAGCACCCCCCAGATAAAGGGGCGGTAGCAACTTTTAATTGTTAAGGTACTAGGACATTTTTTGTATTTCTGAATTGTAAACAGTCGGCTGTGGTGGTGGTATCCTCCCACTCGGGCCTACTGATCTTCCATCTTGCTTTACCGAAAAAGCATAAATTAAATCCCATCTAGGAATTAACTCTCTCCTCGCTTGCCAGCCGCCGTAAGCGTTTCTCTCGTAATTGCAGACAGCCGAAAACATTTCACCCTTAGTTAGTACCTAGTGCCGTGTACCGTGATTTAGTTCATCGATCAACCCCGTTTATTTTTCTAAAGGAAGGAAACCGCTTTTTTTTTATTTACAATTAGTTTGGGACACCCGTCCGACAAGTGAAATAATTTTGATTCATGCCCAGCATTTTTTTTATTTCATCCCTTAGTGGGAAACCGTTGGCAATTTTTTAATTGAAGTTGGACCTAGACTAGACACCGAGAGCTCTCTTTGTCAACGACTACATCCAATTTCTTTTAAAAACCGCCCAGTTAACATCGAAGTGAGAGGTTCGACCTGTTTAATTTTTTTTTTTCGGAGGTTCGATCTGTTCTCGGCCTTCTAACGACATATCTAATTTCCCAAAAAGAAAAAAAGACGTTTAAATTAATTTCCGCGCCTCACTTCGTGTAAAATTTCTTTCCTTTTAATATTTTTTATTCAGCTGTATTTGAATCATTTCGTTTCCCCTGTCCACGATTAGTTATCGAATGAAGTCAGACGGCTTCTGTAAAATTAAATTCACACATACGCTCTCGTTAGACTCTGGGCAAAATTCAAAAATATTATTTTCTACGACCGTCGTGGTCACCGTCCAAAACACCGTGTAAATAAACCTTATTTATCAATAGGCGAGAATTTCGCGTTTCCATCGCTTGGGTATTAAAACGAAAGGGGCCTCCGACAATTTTGAGTTCACTTTTTATTTGTTTGCATTTGATTACCGTCATATTTAAATTGTTTTCAATAATAATAATAATAATTTATTTTCATACATTTTCCGTATACTGGACATTTTACAATTCCCAGTCCGATTAGCCTCCTGAGCTAATAAACCGTAAATATTTAAATGTTTAAATAATTTTCAATAATATTAATTTATTTTTATTAAATTTTTCGAATATAGGGATCCGTCAATATTTAAATAATTTTCAACTTTAATAATTTATTTATTAAATTTTCCGGATATAGGGATCCGTCAATATTTAAATAATTTTCAACTTTAATAATTCATTTTTATTCAATTTTCCGGATATAGGGATCCGTCAATATTTTAATACGTTTCAGTTTTAATAATTTATTTTTAAAGAATAGATTTTCCGAATGGAGGGAGCCGTTCCTATATAATTACAGTTGTATTTATTTTTTTTAAATATATATTTTAGTACCCATTCCTGTGTTTCTCTTATTACTGGTTCTTAACCGTTCTCTTTCAGGGTACCGTAGGGTGCGAGGTGTAAAGGAGATAAGTGTTTTATTTTTTATTTATTCTAGTATAGTGGTTGCCTAGCAGTGACCGCCTGGAATTATTTTTACCTCCACTGAGTTCACCTTGAGTACACTCTGGTGTAGCACAGGGTCGCAGAGCAAACTGCGATACCAAAACTGGCGCCTGAGCAACCCCTATTCGGGAATTACATTCATAGCGCCACACAGATTCGCTGATTCACTGTAGGTGAACCAGGAGCCTGTCACAATACCTACTTCCAAAATTGTTATTTATATAAAAATACTTATTAAAAGAAATATATAAGAAATCATCGAATGTGAAGAGCCTAAAGTTGAACAACTTTCTTAATAGGGTTGGCACAATTTTACAAATTTTCTAGTGCCATTTATCACGCAATAGCATAAAAAACTCCGGAAAACAGGTATCTTCTCCAATCAATAGTATATCATTTTTTGGGGCAGTTGTTACAAGAATTTTCTTGTAAAATCTTGAAATGTATCCTTTTTAAACTTGCTAGCACTTTGCACAATTTGTAACGAAGTTACTTTTATTTAATTATTTGAGAAACAGAATCCGTCGGAAAACCGAATTTAACATTTTATTTAATTTCAATTACTTGCCAGTGGGTCCTTATATTAAATATAATCAAGTTGCTTTTATTTGTTTCTTTAAGAAACAAAGAATTTATCGGAAAGCCAGATTTAAAATAATTTTTATTTTATTTTTACTAGTTACCTTTAAAACATAACGTCGAAATTCGAATTTTCAAGCGAGTTCTGTGTTTAAGCTATCCAGTCATCAACATTTTTTGTTAGTAAGCGGCTAGGAATACGCGAAAGTGCATCCAGCACACATTTCCGTTACGAGTGCCAATTTAATTTATCGGAATGCACAGAAGTGACAGCTTTAAGGAGCGAAGCTTAATGCCGCAAAAAATAGAGATGATGGAAATAAGTTTTGTTTTGAAATGTACTTTTATTTAATTGGTTTTGCAGTTTTAATTTTTGCTAGGGCTTAAGGCTGTGCTAATATTATATTAGTACATATTAGTGCAATATTAGCAAAGACGGAAAACTGATCACGAAGTGTTTTTGTAATTTTTTGTTTATCATGGAATATGGGCCCTCGGTTTCATTTAAATCTGACCATAATAAAAATGAAGTAACTACCTACCTAGTATATCAGTTTCAATTATTTTTTCTATAAGAGATATGAAATAATAATAATATATCAGTTGTGGCTTTATGAGGGAAAAAATTTAAAATCTCACATAATTTCTGTTGTTAGAATAGCACGCAGTGTTTTTACTAATTTTCGTAAAATCGTTAAAATAATACTTATAGACCACTAGAAAGAGTTCTAGTTGTATTATTTTAAATCATTTTTTTAGATTGTCCTACCAATTAAAAATTGACAAACAAAAATTATTGAACAAAAAATCATAAGAGGTAGAAGATAATTTTCCAAATAAGCAAGTCCATTTTTTTGTTAACATAGCCAATATAGAATACTTTAAAAATGGTTAGACCAGTTTAAAGATCTTACTGGTTCTTCTTACGTTATTAAAAGTACAGATATTAAGTGTAAAAGTGAAATTCAAAGGCTGGTATGTCATCATTTTACAAATTGTAAAGAAATATATTCTCCTTCCTTGAAGAAAAAACCAAGAAACACTAACTGTCCATCAAGATTGTATGTTAAGATACATACTCTTCGTAAAAATTACCGTGGAAAACAAGAAAATTATGACCTTGTAAAGAAAATGCCTTAAATTAAACTGCTTATTTTTACAATTCCTAATGAAATATTTAAATTTAAAACCGTTTAGGTAATGTAGCTGTAGCCTAAAAAGTAATTATTGTAACTGAGGAGCTGGCGGGAAAAACGATGAAGGTGCATATTTTATTAAATTCGAGGTGGATGGTGCCACCTAAAGATTTTTGCATATACTATGTGCCTGGTAAATAGTTGCTGGCAAAACGATTAAGATCTCTATAATACACCTGTTATTTATGCTACTAGTGCGAAAAGAACTCTTTTCGCACTAGTAGTTCAAATTGATCAAATGTTAGAAAATAATATCTGAATCTAGTGACTGCCTGCGAGAGTGGGTCTCAAGGGTTTATCTAGCAATTTGGATATTATTTTGGGATAGTTTCCGATTATTCTTAGTATTATTTAGGGTAGTTTTCAATTAATTTTTAACAATTCTAGATTAATATCTGAATCTAGCGATTATCTGCGAAAGTGGTTCTCAAGGGTTTAACTAGCCATTTGGATATTGTTTTGGGATAGTTTCCGATTATTCTTAGTATTATTTAGGGTAGTTTTCAATTAATTTTTTAACAATTTTAGAATAATATCTGAATCTAGCGATTACCTGCGAGAGTGGTTATTAATTTAATTTTCAAATACAATTGAGAAGGTTGAAAATTGTTTTATGTAAAATATTTACTTTATGTCTACATATATCAAGTAAAGGGCATGATTTTTTTACATTAGGTAAATTTAAGTGAAATACATAATTTTCATTTTGGTTTAACATACATCAAATTTAAATATACCTCCAGTATATTCATATTTACATCACTTCATGTATTAGTAGGGTTTCTTTTTAACATGGCAACCTACAGGTCAATATTGTGGATTTTTTAGGAACGAGTACAGATTCTGAGTCTTAATCTAAAATTACAAGTCCCTGCCACTGCTACCACTCCATAAAAGGACCACGAAGTCAAAAGTGTTCAATTATTTAAGAATTGTTTACTGATGAGAAAAATGCTCATAAATTAAAAGCAGCTTTGACCAAAAACTGACATTAGCGAGTTAACTACCACAAAAATCAAAACATGCTAAAATTCAGTTACTAAAATGTAGAAATTTTAAGAAATAAATGGACGGATCGGTCTGATTGGTTTCCTTCCAAAATATTTCTTTTTGGCACTTCACTACGGGAAAATATCGTTATTAAATTTATTTTTGGGAGAATATCTTAAATTGTTTTAATAATATTTTCAATATCCATGGGCACACAGACAGAAGTACCGCATCCATCATCATCTACATCCTTAAGAAATTATATTGTACTTTGACTCACTGAATCAGAGTCAAAAAACGTGGGAATGTATCTCGCTGTTTGGTACGTTTTATTAGGATATAGGACGAATACTATAAAAAAGCATTATTTGAAATATAAAGATCACGTATAAACAGTTCATTCTTATCTTTTATAACGTGTTACATTAAAATATTTATAATTTAAGAACTTTCCTTCCAACACGATATCAACGTGTTTGGACAGTTGTGAAGAAATTAAGAAATAAAGAAAAAAAGTAGTAGATGGTATGTCCAAAAATATACGTATAATACCCATTGTTTGGATTAAGAAGAGTTTTTTTACAATTTTTATATAGAAACGTTAGCGTAACCACCCTACATATTGGACCCTACCAAGATAAGATAGCGACGACGGACGCAATACCCATTTATTTTATTGCTTTTATTACTGTAATCAAATAGGGTAAACTAACTATAAATAGTTTGTGAAACCATGTTGGCTTGTTACTATTTTTCTATTCGTTGTGCAGTAAACACACAACAATATTATACTGAATTATTGTATACCACTTATATTTTAAATTAATAAACATCTCTTTTTTAAAAAGTGCTTTGAGTGAGTGAAAACATAATTGGCGCTGCGAACAGGATCATCTATACAGAATTACAAAGAATTCCTGGTCAACTTCAGTTGTTTGATAGACGATCTACGAAGAAAGTAATGCAGAAGAAATCAAAGCTGATCATGTTCCTGTAAGTATCTTTCCTTACCTGTTTCACTTATGAGCACCTTTTCTAATTCCACTGAGGAAGAAATTAATTTAATTCTTTCACGAAATCCTATTTTTCGTGATAGAAGCCCCCTTAATCGAAGCCCCGTAAACTTGACAGTGCAAAACCCTATTCCTGTAAGAATGTTGAACAATAGTGACATTTCCAGTCTTTGTTCAACTCTCCCAGAATATTCGACGGGAAGTAACCTGTCAACTTTTCTAAACTCCGTAGATAACCTTTTAATTTTTCTTCAAGGACAGAATCTTACTGCTCCTCAAGAATTCATATTAAATTCTAATATCTTATCTAGGATTAAAGGTGAGCCGAGAGATTTTTTAAATTTTTCAAATAAAACAAATTGGACCGAAATACGTCCAGTTTTATTAGCAAAATATGGTGGTAGGAGATCTGAAGAAATCCTAGAACTTCTGTTCAGAAACCATCTGAAACATACGATGAGTATCATCAGAGAATAAATAATAATTTAAGTGATTTACTCACACATATATCATTAAATGATAACCGCGAAACGGTAGAATTTAAAACACCTTATTTTAAAAATATAGCTTTAAAAACATTTTGTACAGGTATTAACAATCCTTATTGCGAATATCTTTCGCATTTCTTATTAGATTCGTTAGATACCGCGTTACAAAAATGCATAGCTTATGATAACCATAGAAATCAAGTTTCTTATATGAATTACTTAAAATCACAAAATACTAGGCACAAAAGTGAAAACACAAAAAGATTTCCACCTAGCAATCAAATTAAAAATTTTCCTTTTAAACCCCATCAAAATAATGATAATTTTAAACAAATAAATCCAACTGCCCAAATAATACTTATAAACCATTTCAAAATCAATCATATCAATTTAGACCCACGTTTCAAAATCAGAGCAATAACTCTGCTCCCAAACCTATGAGTGGTGTACAAACCATACGCACTCAAGCTGCTCAACCCATATCGTTTTCGACTAGGAGGACGCATGATTTTAATGTTGAATCCGAAAATTACTTCGACCCCCCGAAAATTTCGAAGAATATTCTAATAATTTTCCAAGCGATGATTTTCCCATCGATGAAACTCCCCAAGATTATGAACTTTCAAGCGAGAATTTTCATAACCTCTCGTTAGAAGAACAACCACCACCTCAATCCAATTAAACAATATTAAAACTTTCCCCAGACTTCCATATTTTATACTACCCTTTAGCCAACTCAGAGTACTTATCGACTCTGGAGGATCCGATACAATTATAACCCCCGAAGCTTCTAATTATTTTAATCCCCTTCATAAATATAAAAAAGATTTTACTCTCACGTCCATGAAAAAAACCACAAAATACTCTTTTAATTTAAAAACCGCTTTATTTAAAGAAATTGGTATTAATGAATTTATAGACGCACGTATTGCCGATTGGAGTAAAGATTTCGATATTCTTTTAGGTAATTACGATTTATAAAAATTCTGCGCTATTTTAAAGTACGAAAACTTTAACACTTAAACAATACATCTTAGACATACCTTTTCAGACTCTTTTTAACAAAATACCAGTAGACATACAAAATGGAGAAATATTGCTACCCGAAACAAAAATAAATAATATTACTTTTCCCGAATCAATTCATAAGGTAACAAACGGCTACATAGACATTACCTTAGACGAACCGATTCAATTAGACCCAATACACGTAGAATCAATAAATAATTATACACTATCTAATAATTTCCCTTCAAACTTTGACCCTAACATTATACGTACCCAACACTTAAATTCCGAAGAAAAAAAGAAAATTTTAAATCTTTGTTACAAATTTAGAGACATATTTTATGACGAAAAGACAGACTTATCATTCACTTCAGCCATTAAACACGAAATTCGAACAAACGACGAACACCCCATATATGCACGTAGTTTCAGGCATCCCCAAAGTATGCAACAAGAAATTACAAGGCAGATAAACAAATTACTTGACAATAAAATTATCAGACCATCTATCTCCCCTTATTCAGCCCCTGTTTGGATCGTTCCCAAGAAGCCGATGCTTCTGGCAAAAAGAAATTTCGAATGGTAATTGACTATCGTAAACTAAACAAAAATACAATAGAAGATAAATATCATCTCCCTAAAATTGACGAGATTTCAGATAATTTAGGAAAAGCAGCATATTTTACGACCCTCGATTTAGCACAAGGATTCCATCAGATAGAAGTACACCCTAAATCAGTTGAGAAAACTGCATTCACAGTCCCCCACGGTCATTTCGAATTTGTTCGAATGCCCTTTGGTCTTAAAAACGCACCCGCTACATTTCAAAAATTAATGGATAACATCTTACGACCCTTTCTATATAAATTTTGCATTGTATACATGGATGATGTAATTGTATTTTCTAAATCTCTTCAAGAACACTTGTCACACATATCCACTATCTTTAAAACCTTTCAAGATTCCAATCTAAAAGTCCAATTAGACAAATCCGAATTTTTAACAAAAAAAGTAGCATTCCTTGGTCACATTGTTACACCTGACGGAATTAAACTCAATCCTGCAAAACTCGAAGCCGTTCGAAAATATCCACTTCCGAAAACCGTAAAAGAAATAAAGTCATTTCTAGGATTAATTGGATATTATAGAAGATTTATTCCTAACTTCGCAAAAATCACTTCTCCTTTTACTAGATGTACACGTAAAAATTCTGTAATCGACCCCACTAATTCCGCATACTTAGAATGTTTTGAAAAATGCAAAACACTACTTTCTAACACACCTGTACTTCAGTACCCTGACTTCTCACAACCCTTTACATTAACTACTGACGCTTCTAACATAGCCTTAGGTTCCGTATTAACGCAATCTAATCGCCCTATTGCATATTATTCCCGCACTTTAAATTCAGCTGAACAAAATTACTCTACGACAGAAAAAGAACTTCTAGCCATAATTGACTCCTGTAAACATTTCCGATCCTATCTATATGGACGAAATTTCCTAATAGAAACTGACCATAATCCTTTAGTATGGATTTACAAAATTAAAGATCCCACATCCCGCTTAGCGAGATGGCGATTAAAATTAGATGACTGCAATTTTGAAGTTAAATATAAAAAAGGTAAAGAAAATCAAGTTGCTGACGCCCTTTCCCGAGTACAATTAAATGCCCTTACTAGCGACTCAATGTGCGCTATAGCTCCCTACACTACAGATTTCGACCTTGACGATTTTCTGACTAATTTCGACGAGATACAAAATACCTCAGACGACTCACAAACCCAACACACCTCAATTGAAAATCACATTAACGGAATTCCTATATCCGAAGAACCCTTAAACTTATCAACAAATCAAATAATCATTATCCCAAATTCAGACAAATACGACGTAACATACAATAAAATATTTAATAAACATAGATACACAATTAAAACGACCGACAATTGGCAAGACTGCATTATCGACGCTTTCCGAACAATCTTGAGACAAACAAAGATTTAGAATAAAATCGCCTCACGATTTAAGACCTTTTATTTGCAATTATTTTAGAACAAATATCAATAGCACAGTTAAAGCAACCTTTTGCAATACAATAGGGATCCGTACAATCTTTTCTATTTCATTTTTATTGTTATTTTTGAAACGTTTACATACTAACTAGTCCTATTGAAGCTCTAACATGCTGAAATATTGTATATTTTGTTGAAATTTCAAATTTGAAAAATAATGTGACGTCACTAGTCACTGTTATCGGCAACACTGCAAATGCGTTCGTTGGATGTATACGGTCCTTCAAATGTTCTTTAATGCATTAAGAACTAAAATGTAATACCACCAAAAAGAGTTAACAGTAACGCTGGATACTATATTTTAAGAAAAGCTATTGTATTTATGGTTAAAAGAAATAAAAAATTTTAAAAAAATTCGATTTGGAATGTTGGTGTTCCTGTAAAATGTTAACTGATTTCTGATATACTTAGTTCTGTGCGAATAAAAGTGCATTAGGTGTGTTTTATTTATCATCCGCTTGCGATTCGGAATTATCGGTTTTCTCGTTTTAATCTAACAGGTTAAAACGACAAAACTGATAATACTATTGTCACATTTGGTAATGTCATTTCATTGACATTTGATGTGAAATGCAAATATCAATATTTACATTTTTGTATTTAATATTTTTTTATCAAAATTCAAAAGCATATTATATTTCCTAATTATAATTCTTGGACTTCATGGATAACCTTTTGGGAAACCATTATAGATATTTTGTTGTTAATTCTTGGAATAAGCAGTGAGTAAATACATTATTTCTTTTTATTATTTACCTACCTGTTTAAGCCATTAGTCATATTTAATAGGTACTTATAGTAGGTGTAATAGGTACTTATAGTAATATTAAATTACCCTATTTTCTCTCAATCAATATAACATTAATGTTAGTGATTGGGCCTATATACCTAAATAAGTGAGGTTTATCAGAAATTATTTGCAATCACATTGTACATGACTTGATTGCCGATAGCAATAGGCGTTGTGTAATGTTCCAAGTACTGATAAAACGGCTGAATCACCGAATGATTCTTTTTGGCGTTGTTGTTAGAAAAGGATTTGTGTTTAGTTAGTTGATTATAAATCGTTGTTTCGATCAGACCTGCGTTTTATTTTAGTGAAATATTTCAGTGAAATATTTCTTTCAAATCATTACAGTCGATTACATTTTGTTTTAGTTTTTGGGTTATTTTATGAAAAAATGAGAGCGGATACATTCAAGCTAATTCTGATAATCTACCATGTGTTGATTCAGAAATGGTAGAACAATTTTTTATTTCTAATATTGACCATGTGTCAGCAGAGGTCAAAAATGTTAAAACTAAAAGGTATGTTGATGCATTTGTTTTTGTTATAAACAACAAGCTTCATTTATTTACGTTTATACAGGATAGCCTTTATAATATACAAACATTTGAAATCTAATTTTTCTATTTATTTTAGATCCTCCAGAGAATCTTATGGAGATAATGCAATTGGTTATGTGCAGCTTAAAAGAGAAGGACAGATATGTATTGTCAAAGGAAAAATAACACCTGAGCATAAAATAAAAAATAAGAAATACAGTGTTTTTGCCAGAATTGATGAGATACAGAATATAGTTCTGCAGTGTACTTGTTTGGATTGTGCTGCTTCTGAAGGTTGGTATTTTTAAATTTAAACCATTTCAACAAAAAAGGGTAATCTTGTGGTTTAGTTTCCTTATAATGAGCATGTCTACTCCACTTTGTACTGACTTTTAGAATTTTAATTTTACACCTGCCACATTGCAATAGGCTTATCCTTGTTTTGCAGATTGTTTTTATCTTTTAATTTTGAGGGCAAGGAACATATGTTTCACACAACTTAAAGGTAATTTTTACTGATTTCTAAAACATTTCCTTGCTCTTGAAATATATGTTTGACAGCAATTCTGATATAGGACACTAAACCACAAGCTGAAGTTTATCAGTAGTTGTGAAAAAAGAGTGTTATATGCAGGGTTCGAAAAAACCTAAGAATTAAAAAATGTATAAGTAGGTTTTTAGGTTATTTAAGTTTTTTAATTCATATATTTCAAAAGTTAGTACCTAATAGTTGAACAAAAAAAAAACTAAAGTGAAAAATAAATATCAAGAAGTTCCCCAGTGGTAACCTCTGATAAAATATTTTCATTTGTTTTTATATACAGTAATTTTTGCACTCGTTCTTAATATTAATCCTAAAAAACCTAAAATTGTAGGATTTATACTTTTAAAAAACCTAGGGGCAAAAAAAGGTTAAACAGAAACTTTTACCTTCTTTATAATGTGCTACTGTAACACTAGATTATTCATTATTTATCATAGGATATGTATATTATTAAAAATACCAAAATTTTTTGAATACAATGTAACTGTTTTTGAAAAATGGGCACTTGCCTACCAAGGCCACTGAGCTAAAAAAAACCAATTAGATGTTAAATCATTAAAATTTTTCTCAATTACAATTTTTGTTAATGTATTAATTAAGAAGTAACAGAAAGGTATGACAATTTATTTAAATTTAAATAAATTATACATTTGTGACTTTTAAAAAGTTATGTAGGTATTTTTTCAAAACTTATTAAATCACACTTTCTCTTTTGTTTACTGCAAAGAAGTCGAGTATGTATTAGTTTTTATTTTTATGTTTGAAAAATAATATTACTTTTTCTTTGACTGAATAGTTTGAATCTGAAAAAAATTACAAAAATGACTACGAAAAAAGGAAAGAATAAGTTAAACAATTATATTTCAAGTTGTGTATCCACACAGGTTAAACAATTATTTTTCAGATGTATCCCCTAATCTTTATTTGTTTTGTCATTACAGGTGGATGTAAACATGCTACTGCATTTATCATGTGGTTGCATCGAAGAAGTGAACAACCTTCTGTTACATCCCAGGTGTGCTACTGGAAAGCTTCCAAACTGAGCAAAGCTGCTATAGAGCAAGACGGATTCAAATTAGAAGATTTGGTAGATAGAGAAATTCCACCCCTTAGAAACAAGGATAACAACTTTTTGGAGAAAGTAAAATGTTTAAGCGGTACTGGTCCACTATATGATGTATATAAGAAGTTTATATTTGAAGATATATCACTGTTTCACCTAATTGAAAATTTTCAAGGCACAAAAATTGATAAATCTGTTGAGAATTTTATGAATTTTGTCTGTAAAAAAATGGAGAATTCCACATGTAAAAAAGCAGAAATTGCTACCCAAAATCAGTCAAAATCATCCCAATGGTTTAAACTTCGGTGGGGCAGAATTACTGCATCAAAATTTTATGAAGCTGCCCATTGTCGAACTACAGATGGTTCTTTAATAGAAACAATTCTTGGTGCTTCAAAACCAATAGAAACAACGGCAATGTTAAGGGGAAAGACATTAGAACCTGAAGTTTTAAAGATTGTTGAAACGATAAGAAACATTAAAATTTTAAAATGTGGGCTAATTTTAAATAAAGAATATCCTTTTTTTGGAGCATCACCTGATGGACTTAGCAAAGAATATTGCATAGAAGTAAAGTGCCCATCAAAAAATAAAACTGTAGAAAATTATATAAAAGATGGAGAAATAAATAAAAAATATTTAAGTCAAATGCAGTTACAAATGTTATTTGCAAAAAAAAATAAATCTCTTTTTTGTATAGCTTCACCTAACTTTGAACATAACAAAGAAGTTGATATTTATGAAGTAGACTTTAATCAAACAAATTGTAACAATATGTTAGATTTAGCATTACTATTCTGGAAAAATGCTGTATTTCCTAAAATTTGTAAATGATTTTTAAAATAAATATTTAAATTATTAGTGTACGTTTCTTTAGTGTCAACAATATTTTTCTCTAGATTGATAGAAATAAAAGCTGATCTAAGGTATCTGTATAGTTTGGCGGGAGGGATACCATCACGACACTTAGGCCTCATTAAACCCATTGTGCATCTAAGTTGATAGGCATCTCCTAGGTCGTGAGCCAGCCTACAGATTTGATGTACTTGACAACATCGTCAAAATCTACAAATCTAATAAATGAGAGCGTCGGGCAATAGTAGAGGATCTGCTTGATGGTCTCATCTTCTTGTAAGGTATATTCAAGTATTAAATTGATTTGCATCCGTAAAAAAATTAAAGTGTTATTTTGAATTATTGGGTGTTACGTTATGATAGGCCGTAATTCCAAGGGCGTATTCCTGAACCAAGTTCAAGTATTATGTTTTCCTCGAAAACGAAGTAAGTTATGAAAAAATATTAAGAAACAAAAAAAGTTGTATAGCTACTTAATCGAGAACAAAATATAGAATTTTTAAAGTCAGTTGCATATATTTTTTTCAATATTATCGTAAGACCACCCCGCGATGCCACTGGAATTCATAATTATCTTCTATTTAGTGTTAACTTATCACAATAAAGAACTGCTAAATTTTCAACAACATTGACAACAGGATCTTTGAGATTTTAATAAAAAACCTATTTTTTTAAAAAGTTTTGACATCCTGTATCTTGAAAACTAGACTTTTTAGAACACATGTTTATATGAACTTTTCTACTTGAACTAGGTTCGGGAATGCGCCCTTGGAATTAAAACCCTGTATGAAAATCGGTGCTATTAAAATTTAAAAAAAAAATATATATATATATATATTTTCAAGTTTCCTTATAGAATTTAATTAAAAATTATTTGCTAATTTAAAGTCTTTAAAATTGTATAAAATAGTTGAAAAAGTACCTACTCTTATAAAAGAAAATATATTTCTGAATAACTAAATAATATAGTATTCAATCTAACACATTATTTGCTATCCAGGAAATAAAAATAAAAAACATAAATTAATCATTTTATTATTGGCCCTTGTACATTAATGATTCCACATGCAATAATCACAATATGATTAATTAAAAATAATAAATTTGAATTTATTCTTGAATGTATATCTATTATTTTAAAGTCTCTTATGCGTTTAATAACACGTTCAATATGAATCCGTAATGATGCAATTCTTTTGCTTTCTCTCACTTCCGACTTCAGTAAGATGGTACCTTCAGGTACACTAGGAGGACGAAGTAAAAAGCACCCTTTCTGTTGAAGCACAGCATCAATGTGCTTAAAGCCTCTGTCTGCCATTACTCCTGCATTTGTTGGTAACATATCCAAATAACAACTATTCTCAACAATAAACTTATCAGAAGCACGACCGCCATATCCCCCAGACAAAAATTGCACATTTGAAAATCGTCACCAAGTCTGCAGTTAACATCATTAGTACGAATTTTTTTTAGTGCTATAAGGGTATCCAAATATGTAATTTTTTCAACTTCTGTAACAAATTTTACAACATGGTACACTTCTTCAGGAATTCCTAAGTAAAACCTACTCTTCTTTTCTAACAACCATACTGTTGAGGCTTGTCTGTTCAGAGGCATTTCAAATTCATCATAGGTATCAGAAGAATTATACTCCGATGTATATTTACTGGGGCTACAACTCGATTTTGAGCTTGGAGAGTTTGAACTACTTGTTGGAGGTGAAAAAATAGTTGGAACTGGATCCTCTAAATTTGTTATGTCCTCCAGCTGACCTCTTCTTCCAGTGCTTGTACTGGGCATTTCTTCAATAGAAATTTTTTTGCTTGGCTGGAAATATTATCACTAGCAAAACGTTTTAATTTAAGATGTGGTACAACATTCTTCTTCAGTAGCAGTTTATTACCCACAGTAATATGTTGAGCCCAGTTTTCTGCATCACTTTGAAACTAAAAAAGAAATATATACATAATTATTATACTGTATTATACCTACTTTATTTTTAAAATATTTTTTGTATACCATAATAAATGTGAAATGCAAACTTTAAAAGGGTTAGAAGCTAGAATTTTTTAATTTCTGTAAAAAACAGGATACAGATTTATCTAAATAGAATACGGAAAAATACATACACACTAATATTTAAACTTACAATAAAATGTTCCTCACAGCAAACTACATTAGTACGTACAACTGATCTGTTTACAGCATCAAACCAAGCTTGTCGTCGATCATCTCGGGGAACTGTTATAAATTTCTTCATTGAATTTAAACTAGTATTTAGGCAACAAGGTACAAAACACTTCTTTTCCATTTTAAGTTTTTTTCAAACACAATAAACAATAATAATCGAACAATAATCAAACCAGAACGATAAGTAACAACAGACAACCCAGCGTAACAATAATAATAAACATCAAATGACAAATGACATCTGACAGCAAGTGTTAACAACATCTTCATGAAACGAGCATGTAGCAGAACGAAAGGACTCCGTTTACATAAGAGTGTAAATCGCTAAAACCGTAAACTAAATAAATTATTTTGACTCAAAGAAGCATTTAAAAGTAAAGTATTTTGTAATAAACGAGTCATTAAGTGTTAAAAAGATAATTTCTTATTTAATTTATTATAGTTTTTCTTTGGCTGTAAATTTAATTTTCTAAGTAAAAAGTAATTATGGCCGTGTAAATTTGGTATTAAAATATTTAAAAACGCGAGGTTGCCATGTAGTGAAGTAGTGTCTAGTGACGTCACTGTACACTATTTTATTTTTTTCTCTTCTTAATAGTGGTCAAAAAAAATTTTAAAAAAATTGGTAGGCACATTTTACCCTCGTCTTTTTAAATATATTTTTTTCAAAAAATCATATTGATCCCTATTTTACAAGATATAGAAGACGATAACAAACAAACCGAATGTGTTAAATTATACCACAATTCTAATCACAATGGTATAGTAGAAACTTACAAACACCTTAAACACAAATTTTATTGGCCCTCTATGCAAACTACTATTGCTAATTTTATAAATAAATGTGAATTTTGTTTAAAAAATAAGTACGAAAGACAACCTTACATTTTACCTCAACTAGGCCCTTTACTTGGTCAAAACCCCTTTGACATTTTACACGTTGACATTTTACAATGCAACAGAAATTATTATTTGACAATAATTGACTCTTTTTCAAAAAACGCCCAATGTTATAAATTACCTGACAAAGCTTCCGTATCAGTCTTAAGCAAACTAAGACACTATTTCTCACATCATAATTATCCAAAAAAACTAGTATTCGATAGCGGAAAAGAATTCAACTCTGCCCTCTTAAAAGAATTTATGAACCTTCAAAAAATCGATATTCACTTTACTACAGTAAACAACTCTTCTTCAAATTCACCTGTAGAACGTTTTCATTCTACCTTATTAGAAAAACTTCGAACTTTAAAAGCTCAAAATCCCGAAAACTCCTTAGACGACACGTTTACTCATGCTGTACTTATCTATAATCAATCTCTATATAGTGCCACCGGGTATTCACCTTTTTCAATTTTATATGGCCCTTATGCAGAAGAAATACACTTCGATTTCGATTTACCCATTTACGATACGTACAATCAAAGACATAAAGACGAACTTAAACCCTTCATTGACTATCTATACAAAAAACAAAAAGACAACAGAACTAAAGCATTAGAAAAAACAAACAAATCAGCAGAAACGATACCCATAATAAATAAAACTCTTTACGTTAAGAAAAAGAAAAACAGAGTAAAATTAGACGCTCCCTATCAAACGATATCTCCCAATAAAAAAAAACAAAACAAAAATTACTGGTCTACCAGACAAAAACAATCCTACAAGTACACACCTTAAATACACAAAACGATTAAGAAAAACTTATAGCAAAAATATACCTTTTCAGGATCGCCCTTCAACATCTCGAAGCCTCGATCAGAATTCAAACGATTCCCAATAAAGGTTACTACCCCGAACCAATGGGAAACGCAAAGGAAATTTCACATTTCCACCGACATATACAAATTAATCTTTCAAAACTTGAGAAGACATTAACTAATAGTTTAATTAATTTGGAACATTTTACACCTAAAGTGACTGGACTTACATTATTAAGAAATCAATTCGACCACTTACTAATAGAAGCCGAAGACAATTTACATAAAATCACACGTAGACATAAACAAAAACGAGGTTTGTTCAACTTCCTAGGAACAACCATTAAATACATTACAGGTAACCCTGACAATTCAGACTTAGAACTTCTAAAGACTCATATCACCTCATTAGAATTAAAAGAAAATGAAATTATAAAAAAATATAATAACCAAATTTCATACAGCGAAACCTTTAATAATAGATTTGATATGTTATTAGATAAGATAAATAATAATAACTTGGTAATCAAAAATGTGGTAGACGATATATCCCAACAATTAGTAATTATTAATAACATATTAGAAATGCAAAGCATCAACGAATATATTAAGAAATTAATTAGAACAATAACATTTTCCCAATTAAATTTAACAAATATTGAACTTTTCACTTTTAAGGAATTAAAAACTCTTCAAGAAAACTTAATATCCTTATATTCAAGAGACGCTCTAGTCATCAATGACGAGCATCCGTATGAACTATTAGAATCTTCACACTCTATAGTGTGCGTCACTCAAAAGAAAATGCTCATAATCCTCAAATTACCTATCCTACATGTTCATTCTTACCCTTTAATCAAAGTATACCCTATACCTAATGATGATCATGCGATGATAATACCACCTGCCAGGTATTACTCCAATAATTCATGGTATGAAGCCTGCAAGCAGAAATCCAATTTTGTTATATGCCAAAATAGAATTCACTCAAAGTGCCAAATTCCGAACGTACAGACCTGCGCTGTAGCCCACGTCTCTGAGAACTTCGTTCAAGAAACTGACAACGCCATTCTTTTAGGAATAGTCGAGCCCTTGACTATAGCCAAGACGACCGTCTCCCGTTCCAGTTTCATAATATACAATGAAACTCTAGATGTTCTAGGACAGCGATTTCTACCCAGAACCCTACAAGAAATTCAATCTCCCAATATCGTCCAACTCAAGTTAGAGCCACAACATGTGCTAAAACTAGAAAAACTGGACATTCCAAGGACTCACGGACAAATTCAACCGATTGAGACACTGAGCCTCCAACCGCAAATTTCCACTGGACTCAGCATACTTTCTTGTATTTTAATAACATTTGTTACAGCTTTTACCTGTTACATACTAATTAGAAAAAGACACCGGATTACCAAACTGCTATTCAGCCCAAGAATCCAACCCCATTAGGCACTCGCCCTGCAAGAGCTTTTAGAATCTTCGAGGACGAAGACTTTACCTAAGGAGGGAGGAGAAACGTTAGCGTAACCACCCTACATATTGGACCCTACCAAGATAATATAGCGACGACGGACGCAATACCCATTTCTTTTATTGCTTTTATTACTGTAATCAAATAGGGTAAACTAACTATAAATAGTTTGTGAAACCATGTTGGCTTGTTACTATTTTTCTATTCGTTGTGCAGTAAACACACAACAATATTATACTGAATTATTGTATACCACTTATATTTTAAATTAATAAACATCCTTTTTTAAAAAGTGCTTTGAGTGAGTGAAAACATAATTATATATACTGTATTTTTAACATGTTTTAATGTTTGAAAAATACGAGCCCTGGAGGTCCCGGGCCCGTGTTTGTGGCGACCAAAAGGGTTCTTTGAATACTTATTACAAATAATTACAAATCTGTATTTTCATTTTATAGCCTTTGTGAATATGGAACAACCCTCAAGCCTAGCTCTGTTGTCGCCGGTCGTTTATTTTCGTTCGGAGCTTTTGTGTGCAGATGCCACTTTCGGGATGGCAAAAAAGAAAATTTACCTGAAATCTTTTCATTTATTAAAAAAAATGTTTGGTTGTAGATACTTGAATCCTGAAGAACAAGGTGTCAAAAGAAAAATTGATTATAATTTACCTTCCACGTCATCACAGTCTCAGAGGTAAAATTAA
The DNA here is from genome assembly GCA_927349885.1 of Psylliodes chrysocephalus. Taxonomy (NCBI): domain Eukaryota; kingdom Metazoa; phylum Arthropoda; class Insecta; order Coleoptera; family Chrysomelidae; genus Psylliodes; species Psylliodes chrysocephalus. The sequence goes on from OV651820.1 coordinate 59,815,759, forward strand.
ACATGTTTTTTTTATTATTATTATATTTATTTTCTTTACAGTGTTCAAGATATTATTGTGGCACGTCAAGATTTACCTTCAACAGCACAATCACGAGAGCCTAATTGTTTTTTTCCTGTTGATAGTGTTATTTTTTTGCATTTCATTTTTAGAGAACAAGATATAGTACCACATATTTTCTTTTGATAAAATTGCAAATAATGATGCATCAATTCCTTTTTATACTGGACTACCACATAAGAAAATATTTGAGACTCTGTATAATATTGTAAAAAATATTGAATTTGATTATGTATATAAGTCTAGGGTAGAAAAAATTAAAAAAATTGATCAACTTTTAATGACTAATAAAGTTAAGACAGAATTTTCCTCATGCTGATTTAGCTATAAGATTTAAAGTTTCTGAATCTACGGTTTTCAAATATAGTTATCACTTGGATACATGTCCTTTATGAAATCCTCTTTACACAATTAATGGATCATATCCCAGACCGTAGTAAAAATAAAACTTGTCTTCCCAATTGTTTCACAACATTTACAAACTGTAGAATCATTTTAGACTGTACTGAAATATTTATTGCTGTTGTGCGAAAATCTATGCTACATCAAAAGGATACTTATAGTTCTTATAAACATAAAAATACATTTAAAGGTTTAATAGGTACAGCACCAAATGGAGTCATAACATTTGTAAGTGATTTGTATGTAGGATCCACATCTGATTAAAATATTGTAAAAGATTGTAAAATTGTGGATAAATTAAATTCAGAAGATCTCATTTTAGCAGATAAAGGTTTTTTAATTGGTGATATTTTGCCTCCTGGAATCAATTTAAATATACCACCATTTTTAATTACGAATCAATTTACTACAATGCAAATACAACAAACTCAGACAATAGTAAGAGCTCGTATTCATGTTGAAAGAGCCATTACAAGGATGAAGTGCTATAAAATATTAGATTTAATACTACCTACATTGTCTAAATATGCAGATATTATTTTTAAAGTTATTGCAGCATTAACTAATTTGCAGTATCCACTAATAAAAGAAAGAGTCGTTATTTATGTCGGACTAATATAAAGTTAAAAAAAATGTATTTCTAATTTATTTTTTGTTAATTCAATAAAACCATTTGACTGGAATTGGGAAATTTCCAGTTTGGCTATAAAAAATTTAAATAAGAAACGACATAAAAAAATCTAAATTATTACCTATTAAAAAAGATGTTATGCAATTTCAAAATTTTTCATATTTAGCAGCCAAGGAAGCATGGAAAGCATTGCAACAAAACGGCAAGATAAAATGATTTTACAGGAGATTATGAAAATGTATTGCAAATATTGTTACTAAATAGAAAACAAATAGGAGAAATTCGGTATTAAAAAAAAAAAAAAAACTTATAACAGCACACTTTCTCAAAATCAACAGAAATAATTTTTTACTATGTTTTCAGAAAAGAATAAAAATATTTCAAAAATATTTAAGAGATTATAACAGAAGGAAAAGGTAGTAAACCCATAATAATAATATTAATAAAAATAATAACCACGATAACGCATGACCTGGACTACTGAAATGAACGAGTATGTCATGCGCTGTTATTATCGAGCGACAGAACTAGAGACCATCAAAAGAGGATACGCACCCACCCTTTATAGACTCTTCAAGGAAAAATACCCTGACGTCACACACATAACGGAACAAAGACCAAAAACGAGTTATTAAAAACAACAACAGACTACCACAAGAAACCTTACAAAGACTAAAGGAAGAAACGGCAACACAAATTAAATCAGACAGAGACAGCGATGATACACCTCCTGTGCCAGAGACTCAACCTACACAAACCAATCAACAAGACCAAATAGATATAGATATACAAATACTGCCGGAAAACGCTCCAATCCCTAATACCCAACCGCAAACAGACATAAATGACGAAGACATATACATCAGAAATGAACTAAATAAACAATACAGTTACTGGACACAAATAGAAGCTACAGAACGACCAAGAATACCTAAACCACGCTTCAATAACCAATTTCTAAAACCACTTAAGACAATTAACAACATTTTACCAACATTGATACAGGAATCGCACACACTGGAGCAAATACACACAATAATATATAGTGCAGCATACACCTCGATCACACTAAACAGACAAAACGCAAGAACGCAAAACACCAAAGTGGGAAACTAGGCTAATAAACAACATAGCCAAACTACGACAAGACATTGGAAGAGTGACTCAATACGTAAACGGAAACAGGTCAACCAAACTACTAAAGAACATACAACACATAATACAGGACAAAACAAACACACTCACAGAAAAACTAGACACACTGAAACAAAAACTCGCTGTATATGCTAGCAGACTACGCAGATACAAAGAATCAAATGAGAGAAAACGACAGAATAACTAAGAATAACGAAGAACGTTTTTACGATAGCCTAGATAAAGCAGAACAAGTCAAACTGACCCCACCAAGCAGAGAATCTATAACAACATTCTGGAAATATATATGGAGCAACCCAGTCACGCACAATAATACAGCTACATGGATCTACAACGAAACAAAACAATATGCCCACATTGACGCGACTACACAAACAGCAATAACACATGAAGAAATTACACAAACAAAAATACACATAACTGGAAAGCACCCGGAGTAGACGGCCTCCAAAATTACTGGTACAAACAACTAACATCAACACATGCCTACCTTGCAACATGTATAACGGACATTCTACAACATCCAAATAAAACACCAAAATTTCTAACCATAGGCAAAACATTTATCAAACCGAAAAACAACGACACAGCAAACCCGGCCAACTACCGACCTATAACCTGCCTACCTACCACATATAAAATAATAACCTCCATTATCACGCAAAAAATAGAAAACCACCTATGACCATGAATCGACCAATCGCCTTCGGCATGATTATGGTCATGATTCGATCCCCCCTCTTTTTGCTTGCCAGCCCCTCTCTTGGCCTGCCTGCGCCGGAGCCGTCTGTTAAGACGAAAGTCTTTATAATTTTACATTTAGTATATAATTTTCAAGCGTACGGAATAGTAGCAAAATGAATCAATCTCCTTCAGGTAATAATAGTGAAATTAGTGACTTTGATTTTTTAACTGAGGTAATTATTTTTTTTTTAGTAAATGTTATTGAAACCGTAAATGTGTCTGATTTAATAGCGCCTCTCGATCGCTGTAAATTAGAGTATACTCAACCATTTTGGACTGCTGTAGAGGTTCATGGATTGGATATAAAATTTAATTCTCGAGAAACTTTGGATTTTATTTTTAATTATGGACCATGCGATGTTGTTGCCGAATGGTCATTCCAGAATGAGATATTTGATGATTTGGTTAGGTGCCATCACAATTTTAATATGTGTAACCAGTTTTATCATATTTATGGCATTAACAGTAAACGAGAATTAATATGTTGTTATGATTGTTATTATCGCAAATATTTAATACACCAATTACATCGACAAGAAGAAGGCATCGCCGTCAATTGGGTCCATTTTCATGCTGAATCGCACCTGCATTGTTTTTTTTGTAGATTAGATACTAACGAATCAAAATGCTTTGTACCGCATTTATCAACTTATATAACTACTACACCATACTTTAAAACTGTTGTAATAGAATAAATATTTTAGTTTTTAGATGATGGATCCCCAGACAATAGAAATGCCATGTCAACTACTTTGTCTAGTGAAATTGCTAGAATTAATTTGGCCAGAAGCCGGTCTCCCTCTCTCAGTAATAGTGACTATGTTCGAGATGGCAATTCTTCAAATGTCTCACAAAAAAGATCTCGAGGGGAAGCGGGAGTTGAAGTCATTGCTAATGGTTTGGAACAAGGCCAACAGAATACTGAAGAAATCCCCGACATATCCGAAATCAGTAATTATCTTCGAGGACTTGAAAAATCTATTAGAGGAACACGAATTATTCATGACGTTGTGCCAAACATCGATGAGCGAACCAATACATACCTTTATAATCGATGTATTTCAAAAACATTTCTCGGAGGACTTTTCATCTGGGTATTCCATACCGACCATGCCCATGTCATCCATGACTGCATGTATTCAGGAAACAAGTGTAGATGTACCAGAATCCAATGTCTCCCTATCAAAATTAGGACTAGAAAATTTCATAGATTCTATAGCTTCTGTCCCAAATACCTCTACAATCTCACAAAATATTGTTGTCAACCACCGAGACAATTTTGTCACTTGGAAGTCGGAGGGAGAAAATGGCGAATACCTAGTGAAATTAGAAATTTATCGTACGAAAGATATTGTCAATTTGGACAAGAGCCAATGGTGGAGACAAGGTCAGATTCGGATGAATTTTCTGACAGCCAGTCCAGTCGATCCACTTCAAATATTAATAAACAAAGCAGTTCAATTAGCCATGAAACGAGTTACAACCCTCGAAAACGTCAAAAAGGAAATAAAGAGGAAGAGTTACTACAGTGGCTCCACCAATTTCCGACAAGCCCCATATTAGGTATTATTGGATCTAGAGTATGGATGAATTCAAAATATAAATTTTTATTGTCTGGGGATAATATGGTAAAAAGTGTATTTAATGTATTCAATCATTATTTTGTAGATAAAACTTTTGAAGAAATTTATTATTATGCAGTTAGTGTAAATCCTTTATATTGTAGTTTTAAGGGAAATATTTTTGATTATTATTATTCGGTGGAGGAATCGGTGAATATTTTAAATGAATTATTGTATTTTCAATTTAACAATGATGAACAAGCAATTGTCGTCTTTTTAACTGATTTATTAAATATTATTGATAAGAAAATTCCAAAAGTTAATTGTCTACAAATAATAGCTCCAGCTTCTAGTGGTAAAAATTTTTTTTTTGATACAGTAATACATTATTTTTTTAATTTTGGTTTAATTGGTAATTTCAATAAGTATCAACAATTTCCTTTAATGGAAGCTGTCAATCGTCGCATAAATTTGTGGAATGAACCAAATGCTGAACCTGGAGCTATGGATACCTTGAAAATGTTATTTGGCGGTGATAATGTTAATGCTAAGGTAAAACATATGTCTGATGCTGTTGTTTCAAGAACACCTATCATTGTATTAACTAATAAAACTTGGTTAAGTAATGATGCTGCTTTTCAACATCGTATAATTACGTATAATTGGAAAACAGCACCATTTCTAAAAAATTATAATAAAAAACCATATCCATTATCTATTTATTCTTTATTACAAATACATAATATAATATAATACATTGTGTTTAATTTCCATATGTTTCAAAACCTAAAGGATCAATTTGTTCGTAACGTAATTTATCTCTAGCTGGGAATGCAACAAATTCAGTACTTTCTCCATGGGCAGGTAATTGATGTGGAAAAACTGAATCACAATCATATTCCAATACCATTTCAGCGTCAACGGCAAAATAAGCAGCAGTATTTTGAAAATTAGTATTATCCGTTGATGGATTTAACGCTGGTGTTGGTAAAATACCGAAATAAATATTCGGTACACACATTTTAGGTGATTTAGGATTTGCATAATGAGGAGCAAAAACTTTACTTCCATCCACACTGAAACCCAATAAATCTTTAATATTTCCACTTTCAAAATTTTGAGTATTAATTGAGGGTTTAACTTTTACTACTCCATTTTTTGTTAAACTTGTAACTATTTGAGCTGGCATTTTATCTAAAATATTTTGAGTGTATCCTGTATCAGTGTCACCAATAGCAAATGGAATATCATGATCTTTACAAGATAAAAATCCAAAAGAGGGTGTATAATTCCATTCAATAATAGGTTCACCAATATGTGACAAAAACTGAAATCGATTCATATATCGGTCTAATTGATAAACACCTTCATTATGAGTACTGTAACCTGGTACTCCGTTATTTGAATTAATACGTAAACATGCGTACATATCAACATGACGAGGAACGCCCATACACATTGGTCCTTCTTCTGTTAAATCAATGTCACCATAATATTTTTGTAAAATATTTTCAATATTTGGAGCTTTTGTAGCCTTTGGAATCATTGGGGTGTCTGCTGCACTCTCATACACTTGTCCTGTAGCATATATTTTCTGGTTTAAACCAACTGCATAACAACCAATTGCGCAATGTTCACTTGTAGCAGTTCCAGACAAAGTTGTTCCGGTATCGAACGCTGTACGTAATCCTAATGGAGTTACCGTAACTTTCAGATTTTTAATTTTTATTTGTCCATGATTCCAAATTGTAGTCAATTCATGAGGGTTCATATAAAATCCTACCATATCATTAGGTAACACTGCCAACGGCGTAGTTAAATGAACGTGGTCACCTTTTGCGGTAATTGGTGTAATTATATTTTTAAATGCATATCCATATGTATAAAAAATTCTGCTTTTTCTATAATTATATGTAACTGCGTTCAATCGAATACTTCTTGGAATATTTACCTTTTTAGTAGTTGCACCTTGAGCTGCACGTGCGCCAGCACCTTGTTGGCCATGAAGTAAATCATTATCAACATCCATGCTGTCAACGGGTGATAAATTTAATGGTATATCGCTACCTTGATCACTGGTACTAGGCGAATCGAGAACCGGATCTTCTACTGGTGCACTTGTTGTCGGCCTTGAAGTTGTTGACGTTGTAGATGCTTTGTCTGTGGTCGCGTAATATTGTCTCATAAAATCATGCCAAGCTGTTTGTCCCCCAGAGGCTTTATGTTTTTTATATTGCTCACTAATATCTTGTTGAATATTTGCGTATCTCTTATGACCTTTATGGGTTGAACTTTTTGGCGTCGATGTTATGGGTGCCATATACGGATATAATTGATGTTTTAAAATGTATTTTTCTATAATATGTTTAACACTTAGTCCAAGAACTCCAGCTAATGCATGCGTATTACCATCAGAAATGAAATTAGTAAAGAAATCTCGAATGGCTAATAAATCTGCTACTTCAATATCTCTCTGCGATTCAGCATTTAAATAAGCTAAATCGTGTTGTAAAGCAATGTAATCATCAAAATCTAAAGGCACTTCACTATTTATCTCATTACCAGGTCCTAAATACTTATGAAACGGAAAAGTTAATACTGGTATGCGGTCTTTTATATTATTAATTACTTCACGCCACATACTGAATATTTAATTTTTTTTCCCTCTTATATTTCAAACAAATGTAAAAATATAAAGACTTTCGTCTTAACAGACGGCTCCGGCGCAGGCAGGCCAAGAGAGGGGTTACATTTAGTATATAATTTTCAAGCGTACGGAATAGTAGCAAAATGAATCAATCTCCTTCAGGTAATAATAGTGAAATTAGTGACTTTGATTTTTTAACTGAGGTAATTATTTTTTTTTTAGTAAATGTTATTGAAACCGTAAATGTATCTGATTTAATAGCGCCTCTCGATCGCTGTAAATTAGAGTATACTCAACCATTTTGGACTGCTGTAGAGGTTCATGGATTGGATATAAAATTTAATTCTCGAGAAACTTTGGATTTTATTTTTAATTATGGACCATGCGATGTTGTTGCCGAATGGTCATTCCAGAATGAGATATTTGATGATTTGGTTCGGTGCCATCACAATTTTAATATGTGTAACCAGTTTTATCATATTTATGGCATTAACAGTAAACGAGAATTAATATGTTGTTATGATTGTTATTATCGCAAATATTTAATACACCAATTACATCGACAAGAAGAAGGCATCGCCGTCAATTGGGTCCATTTTCATGCTGAATCGCACCTGCATTGTTTTTTTTGTAGATTAGATACTAACGAATCGAAATGCTTTGTACCGCATTTATCAACTTATATAACTACTACACCATACTTTAAAACTGTTGTAATAGAATAAATATTTTAGTTTTTAGATGATGGATCCCCAGACAATAGAAATGCCATGTCAACTACTTTGTCTAGTGAAATTGCTGGAATTAATTTGGCCAGAAGCCGGTCTCCCTCTCTCAGTAATAGTGACTATGTTCGAGATGGCAATTCTTCAAATGTCTCACAAAAAAGATCTCGAGGGGAAGCGGGAGTTGAAGTCATTGCTAAAGGTTTGGAACAAGGCCAACAGAATACTGAAGAAATCCCCGACATATCCGAAATCAGTAATTATCTTCGAGGACTTGAAAAATCTATTAGAGGAACACGAATTATTCATGACGTTGTGCCAAACATCGATGAGCGAACCAATACATACCTTTATAATCGATGTATTTCAAAAAAATTTCTCGGAGGACTTTTCATCTGGGTATTCCATACCGACCATGCCCATGTCATCCATGACTGCATGTATTCAGGAAACAAGTGTAGATGTACCAGAATCCAATGTCTCCCTATCAAAATTAGGACTAGAAAATTTCATAGATTCTATAGCTTCTGTCCCAGATACCTCTACAATCTCACAAAATATTGTTGTCAACCACCGAGACAATTTTGTCACTTGGAAGTCGGAGGGAGAAAATGGCGAATACCTAGTGAAATTAGAAATTTATCGTACGAAAGATATTGTCAATTTGGACAAAAGCCAATGGTGGAGACAAGGTCAGATTCGGATGAATTTTCTGACAGCCAGTCCAGTCGATCCACTTCAAATATTAATAAACAAAGCAGTTCAATTAGCCATGAAACGAGTTACAACCCTCGAAAACGTCAAAAAGGAAATAAAGAGGAAGAGTTACTACAGTGGCTCCACCAATTTCCGACAAGCCCAATATTAGGTATTATTGGATCTAGAGTATGGATGAATTCAAAATATAAATTTTTATTGTCTGGGGATAATATGGTAAAAAGTGTATTTAATGTATTCAATCATTATTTTGTAGATAAAACTTTTGAAGAAATTTATTATTATGCAGTTAGTGTAAATCCTTTATATTGTAGTATATTGTAGGGAAATATTGTTGATTATTATTATTCGGTGGAGGAATCGGTGAATATTTTAAATGAATTATTCTATTTTCAATTTAACAATGATGAACAAGCAATTATCGTATTTTTAACTGATTTATTAAATATTATTGATAAGAAAATTCCAAAAGTTAATTGTCTACAAATAATAGCTCCAGCTTCTAGTGGTAAAAAATTTTTTTTTGATACAGTAATACATTATTTTTTTAATTTTGGTTTAATTGGTAATTTCAATAAGTATCAACAATTTCCTTTAATGGAAGCTGTCAATCGTCGCATAAATTTGTGGAATGAACCAAATGCTGAACCTGGAGCTATGGATACCTTGAAAATGTTATTTGGCGGTGATAATGTTAATGCTAAGGTAAAACATATGTCTGATGCTGTTGTTTCAAGAACACCTATCATTGTATTAACTAATAAAACTTGGTTAAGTAATGATGCTGCTTTTCAACATCGTATAATTACGTATAATTGGAAAACAGCACCATTTCTAAAAAATTATAATAAAAAACCATATCCATTATCTATTTATTCTTTATTACAAATACATAATATAATACATTGTGTTTAATTTCCATATGTTTCAAAACCTAAAGGATCAATTTGTTCGTAACGTAATTTATCTCTAGCTGGGAATGCAACAAATTCAGTACTTTCTCCATGGGCAGGTAATTGATGTGGAAAAACTGAATCACAATCATATTCCAATACCATTTCAGCGTCAACGGCAAAATAAGCAGCAGTATTTTGAAAATTAGTATTATCCGTTGATGGATTTAACGCTGGTGTTGGTAAAATACCGAAATAAATATTCGGTACACACATTTTAGGTGATTTAGGATTTGCATAATGAGGAGCAAAAACTTTACTTCCATCCACACTGAAACCCAATAAATCTTTAATATTTCCACTTTCAAAATTTTGAGTATTAATTGAGGGTTTAACTTTTACTACTCCATTTTTTGTTAAACTTGTAAGTATTTGAGCTGGCATTTTATCTAAAATATTTTGAGTGTATCCTGTATCAGTGTCACCAATAGCAAATGGAATATCATGATCTTTACAAGATAAAAATCCAAAAGAGGGTGTATAATTCCATTCAATAATAGGTTCACCAATATGTGACAAAAACTGAAATCGATTCATATATCGGTCTAATTGATAAACACCTTCATTATGAACACTGTAACCTGGTACTCCGTTATTTGAATTAATACGTAAACATGCGTACATATCAACATGACGAGGAACGCCCATACACATTGGTCCTTCTTCTGTTAAATCAATGTCACCATAATATTTTTGTAAAATATTTTCAATATTTGGAGCTTTTGTAGCCTTTGGAATCATTGGGGTGTCTGCTGCACTCTCATACACTTGTCCTGTAGCATATATATTTTCTGGTTTAAACCAACTGCATAACAACCAATTGCGCAATGTTCACTTGTAGCAGTTCCAGACAAAGTTGTTCCGGTATCGAACGCTGTACGTAATCCTAATGGAGTTACCGTAACTTTCAGATTTTTAATTTTTATTTGTCCATGATTCCAAATTGTAGTCATATAAAATCCTACCATATCATTAGGTAACACTGCCAACGGCGTAGTTAAATGAACGTGGTCACCTTTTGCGGTAATTGGTGTAATTATATTTTTAAATGCATATCCATATGTATAAAAAATTCTGCTTTTTCTATAATTATATGTAACTGCGTTCAATCGAATACTTCTTGGAATATTTACTTTTTTAGTAGTTGCACCTTGAGTTGCACGTGCGCCAGCACCTTGTTGGCCATGAAGTAAATCATTATCCACATCCATGCTGTCAACGGGTGATAAATTTAATGGTATATCGCTACCTTGATCACTGGTACTAGGCGAATCGAGAACCGGATCTTCTACTGGTGCACTTGTTGTCGGCCTTGAAGTTGTTGACGTTGTAGATGCTTTGTCTGTGGTCGCGTAATATTGTCTCATAAAATCATGCCAAGCTGTTTGTCCCCCAGAGGCTTTATGTTTTTTATATTGCTCACTAATATCTTGTTGAATATTTGCGTATCTCTTATGACCTTTATGGGTTGAACTTTTTGGCGTCGATGTTATGGGTGCCATATACGGATATAATTGATGTTTTAAAATGTATTTTTCTATAATATGTTTAACACTTAGTCCAAGAACTCCAGCTAATGCATGCGTATTACCATCAGAAATGAAATCAGTAAAGAAATCTCGAATGGCTAATAAATCTGCTACTTCAATATCTCTCTGCGATTCAGCATTTAAATAAGCTAAATCGTGTTGTAAAGCAATGTAATCATCAAAATCTAAAGGCACTTCACTATTTATCTCATTACCAGGTCCTAAATACTTATGAAACGGAAAAGTTAATACTGGTATGCGGTCTTTTATATTATTAATTACTTCACGCCACATACTGAATATTCAATTTTTTTTTCCCTCTTATATTTCAAACAAATGTAAAAATATAAAGACTTTCGTCTTAACAGACGGCTCCGGCGCAGGCAGGCCAAGAGAGGGGCTGGCAAGCAAAAAGAGGGGGGATCATGAATCGACCAATCGCCTTCGGCATGATTATGGTCATGACAGAAGAACAGAAGGGATGCCGAAAAAAAGCCAGGGATGTAAGGAACAACTTACAATTGACAGCATGATACTGAAACAAGCAGAAAAGAACCAAAGAAATTTGTACACATGCTATATAGACTACAAAAAAGCATTCGACTCTGTACCACATAAGTAGATGTAATTGGCCGGTTCTGGAAATGAGAAAGAGGTACAGAGACAGGCAATTGGGTAATTAGTAATTATAGTAAGTACCCCCCACCCTTCGCGCAATTAGCAAGTACCTCCCAATTACACCATGTACACGCCATTTGGGTAATTAGCAAGTACCTCCCAATTACTATTATGTACTGTAATAAGTGTAATTACATAGTGTAATTGCGTAGTGTAATGATAGCTCTCATTACTCCATATACACAGAGGTGTAAGTACCTCTCGGAGAGTATTTACTATGTATATCACGTAATGTGTAACGAGCATGGTAAGTACCCATACTCATCGAAGTGTAAGTACCTCTTAGATAGTAATTACTATGTATATCATGTAATGAGTTTAGTCTAAATACATCTCAGTGATTACTATTGTGGCATAAGAAAAATAAGTCAATATCTAAACACGTCCTTGACTCTCAACCGCCATAGCTAGAGTGAAGCGCTAGTCTTCAGCAGACACGGGCGAAGTAAACATTGATGGAAGGGGGAGAACCCCACCCTTCGCGCAATTAGAAAGTACCTCCCAATTACAGCATGTACTGTAATAAGTGCAATTGCACAGTAAGTACCTCCCAATTACCATGTACACGCCATACTGTAATGATTGTAATTGCATAATAAGTACCTCCCAATTACCCACAGGGTATACATCTCATTACTCCATACATATTAAAGTGTAAGTACACCTTAGGTAGTAATTACTGTATGCAATGTAGTGTAATGAATGTTATCTAAGCGTCTCCTAGTGATTACAGTTGGCAGCACGTCCTTAACTCTTAGCCGTCGTGCCTAGAGTGCTTAGCCTGCGTTAGAGACGGTCGTGCTTAACCGAAATATCGTGGTAAGGGACTAAGAAGGGGTAGCTGCGCCAGAGATAGACGCGCCCAACTGAAATATCGAGGGAGGAGCTAAAAAGAGGTGGTGGAATTTTCTAGAGGATATATATAGTAGGACCCGCATCCAAATCCGTACAAATATCGTTAGCTTTAAGCCTATCGGGAGTTCTATCATCTAATATCGAAATAATCATAAAAATAATAAACATGTATAAGTGCAATTTTGGTTTAACATATACAAGGGTAGATAATTTACGTCGACATCAAAATAAAAGTTGTAAGCTGATATCTAACCGCATCGGCGAATCATCCGGAGGTACGAAGAGATCTACTACTCCCAGTAATGATGTTCCACCTGAAAAAAAAAAAGCCCGGGTAATGCGAGTTCCACAAGTTTATACGCATCGCATCGTAGACTCAAAAGCCTATAATAGAAGATGTGAATCATGTAATGTAGATGTCCCTACCAATCAGATGACGTCGCATATGAGGAGTCTTAGGCATAAAGAAAAAGCCTGTGCAATTCATGCCGATGGTATATATTTAATTAAGAGCGCGTTTAAGTGCAGAATCGCAACTTACAGGCTTAAATGTGATGAAAAACATATAGATTATGTAACATTTTTTGATGCGATAAAATTAAGAGTAATGAAATTGTTAAAAGTTGTTCTGAAGGCCCATAATGCCATTAAAGTTAATGTAGAGGCCTTCACTACTTATGCATTGGAGAGCCAAGATGTTTCTGAAATCAAATCTTTTAACAGGATGCTGTGGTATCTCAAACTGCAGACTTTCAACATAAGGATTCAGGTATAGTAGTTTTATAATTTAAAATTGTTGTTGAAGTCTTACTTTCTCATAAGACACTGTACAAACACACACATTTTAAAAAAAAAATTCTTAAAAATTTGCACGGTAAGGTATAGTTAAAAGTTCACTATTAGATAAATAAGGCATCTACTATTAGAAAAAAATTAATTTTAGTCATAATCTAATATTTTTTATTTAACATTGGTGGCGAAAGGACCTCCTTAAGTCTAAATAGGGTCGGTCAAAATTTGACCTAGACCATCCAACTTTTGACAAACTCAATATAATAGCCACTCACAGCTATCTATAGGTAGCGCGTTAATATTTAAATAGCTTATTTCGACCCGGCCTAAGCATTAGGTGCCGGAAATATTATAGGAAGTAGAAACATAGAGATCTGTTTATCTTTAATGAACATTTATTGGACTGTAAAAATATCGTCAAATGCACTTAATACGCTACAGTGTAAAAAATGAATTGTCCTCAATTATAACCATTGAAAGGTGACATCATAAATGAATTTTTAATTGACTAAATATCAGAATTACACCAACACCAACTGTATGAACCACACTGGCAAACTATGTCCTAAGTCGAATAATAATTTTTAATAAGTCGTTCAGGTGAAACTGCAAGACTCAAAACGCATTCCAGACAAAAAATTCTGTTGAAATTCTAAAAAAAAACCGACAATTGTTTCGAGTTATCCCAGATAATAAATATATATTTAATTTAGAATACATAAGAATACATTAGGAAAATGTATTTCCGAAGTCGATTTAGCCTCACCAGAAAATATAAGTGGCACAAAATTGAGGAAATATGTTGCTATTATAGTGACACAGATAATTAATTTATCTGAGAATGGAACGGATTGGCTAGATATTTTGGCCGAATCCCGGAAAAAAGCGCAAAGGAAATAAGCGCACAGACATATAAACGCACAGGAAATAATCGCACGTGGAAAGATGCGCACACGGAAAAAACCACACGGGTATAAAAGCGCACAAGGAAAAAAGCGCACATGGAAAAAAGCGCACATTGAAAAAAGCGCAAAGTACATGTAGTTTATATCTCGTTAAGAATAGGATACAGAAAAACTGAAGATTCTCTGAATAAAAATAAAAAAATTAAGTTCTATGAATACATAGTCAAAAATTATATCGGTGTGAAAAGTAAGCACCAAATATGCCGACTTATATCACAGATATTATGTACACAACAACAAATGCATGGGAATGGCATTCTGATTTTAATCCAACTTCTATAATTCTCAACCGAAATTATACCATTTTGTACATATTTTATTAAATTGTGAAGCTCAATCATATTGTAATGTGAGCCATTTCATTATTCAGTCATGCTCTAATACTCCAAGTCCCTCTCTGTATTATTTGGCCTTTGAGGCTCAACTTGTCCGATTTTTATACATAATTAAACCCCTTAAGACCAAACCTATGTGACGACTATGGTGGAGACACTTTCGCGAACATTCCAGAGTTAACGAGATACTATTTCTAGTCTAAATATAACGTGATAACGTGTAACCCCTTACACTTAATCCCTATTACTCACATATGGCTACCCTCTCTTCAAAATAACGTGATAACGTTTCTGGTAAATTCTGGTAATTTTGGTGGAGGAACATTCTAGACCACCAATTTCTATATAAATATTGGTGGATGAGCCATCAGAGTTAGTTGTTATATGGACAGTGAAGATAAATAGTAATGAGTAGATAGACAGTGGTAAATATAAATACTGATCAGTTTAAAAAACATTCGAAGTATATATAAATTAGAATAGTTGTGTTATAAAATAAATGAGTGTTTTAAATAAATTATTAATAAATAAACTGTTGTTTAAAATAAATAAACATCACATTGGTGTCAAGAAGTGGAATAGTGTAAATAAATAGTGGACAATAATGGCTAAAAGACTGTGTGAATTAAAAGTTACCGAGCTACGTCGGGAGTTAGAAGATCGTGAGCTGGAGACGACAGGGAAGACAGCAGAGCTGGAGACGACAGGGAAGAAAGCAGAACTGGGAGAGAGGCTTAAAGAAGCACTAGAAAATGAGGGCTTGGATTCGGAGACGTATCTATTTTCTGCTATAATTTCTTCGTTAGAAAATAAAGTTTATTCAGACATTACCTCCTTAGAAGAAAAGGTGTCTTCTGACATAGTTTCTTTAAAAGATGAAATTTCTTCCGACTTGGAAAACAAAATGTCTTCTATGGAAAATAAATTTTCGTCTAATATTTCTTCTTTAGAAGAAAAAGTGTCTTCCGAAATGTCTTCTATAAAAAACGAAATTTCTTCTATGGATGATAAGATTTCTTCCGTTGAGAATAAAATAATGTCTTCCGTTGAAGAGAAAATAAAAGAAATGGAAAGGAAGATTGAAGAAATGGAACACGTAGACCAAACCAAGAACGGTGAAATAAAGTGCCATGAGGTGGAGTCGAAGTTAAAATTGGAAGGAGCTGTAAACTCTCCTCGTGTTAAGGCCCCAACTTTCGACGGAAAGATGTCATGGATGAACTACCTTAAGCAGTTCGAAACAGCTGCCAGAGCAAACGAGTGGTCTGAACGAGAAAAGGCAATAAATTTGACCATTGCCCTTCGAGGAGACGCTTTGGATGTACTTCAGACTATACCCGTGGAAGAGACAGATGATTTTGATCAACTCAAAAAGAGACTAAATATGAGATATGGCCACGAACACTTGGAGCATTTATACCAGTCACAGTTGAAGAATCGTAAACAGAAACGGGACGAGACTCTTCAGAAATATGAAGTAGATATTGCCAGGTTGGTGCGATTTGCCTATCCATCAGCTCCGGAAAACATGATGGAATGTTTGGCAGTCCAAACATTTGTTGATGGACTCCGTGACCATGAGATGCAGAAAATACTCCGCTTAGCTCGCCACAAAACATTGGTCGATGTCTTGTCCGCTGCTTTAGAATATGAGGCAGCTACGCAGGCTCCTGGTGGATACAGTAAAGTAAGGACTCTAAGAGAAGAAGAAGAGGAAGGTAAACTCGACCAACTGGTAAACATGATGAAGAGCCTTACTGACAGAAAGATAAAGACGAAGACTATCAGGTGAGGGAATTGCGGTGAACTGGGACATGTACGCAGTTCGTACAAACGCCCTAGGGTCCAAACAAATCAAGACAACACGCCGCTGGAAAACTAGAGCGGGTCGGCCTAGAGGGGGCAGCTTCGACCCGAAACCGTTCCAAAGACCCTCTCATACTGATAGCCTCTTTGAAATCTCGCGATGATAGTGTATACGTAGACGGCGAAGTAAATGGCAAAAATTATACACTGTTGGTGGATACTGGAGCAACTAGGACTATTATACGACCAACAACTATAAATAACCGTAAGAAACTTCTACCAACAAGATTGCGACTACGGACTGCTAGGTGAAAGTGCCAACATCCATGGGGAAATCCAGGTTCAATTGGGAATTG
Source organism: Psylliodes chrysocephalus (assembly GCA_927349885.1). Lineage (NCBI taxonomy): Eukaryota > Metazoa > Arthropoda > Insecta > Coleoptera > Chrysomelidae > Psylliodes > Psylliodes chrysocephalus. The sequence goes on from OV651820.1 coordinate 59,832,671, forward strand.
GTACACAAAAGTTCACTCACACTGTTATTGTCGCTGATATCGAAGAAGATGTTATTCTTGGAATGGATGTAATGAACTAACATGGTTTCCAGTTGGACTTTAAAAACAGAGTGATCAAAGTTGGTGCCGAAGAGGTATTCCTACATCCATATGGGGACAGTACCGTGCCAGTTGCTGTACAGGAGGATACGGTGGTACCCGGTAGAAGTGAAACCGTTATAGTAGCACGGCTTCAAGAAACTGTTGTTTAAAATAAATAAACATCACAATATGTTAAAATTAACCCAACGAACTGTTTACAAAAAAATTAAAAAGTACCACAATAAAAAAATAATTTTTTACAATTTAAAATTTAAATTATAGGAACAATATTTGATCTAAATATGTTTTTGTAAAAGTTATGCATTTTCAGTATTTATCATTCTAATGAATATCTAAAATCTTACAAATATTTTTATTCCTAGAAATATTTCTTAGCATTTTAATCCCTTTGAAGCGCGATTATGCCGTAATTGAATGGGTACTTATACCAGGTACCAGCCTTGTGACGGAGGGCAGACACGAATTGAGAACCAAAATGAAAATATTAAGAAGGGTTTATTTTTGTACCTGAAAATATGACACGAATTGAGAACCAGGCTTCCGAGAAATAATTATAGTAAGTGCACCGAATTGCGGATTAGGGATTAAGGTTGTAATGATGATTCATTGCGTTAACGAGCATTTTATTACTTTACTTTCGAAATTCTAATATATATTTGAAGTGAGTGTTTTGTGTTTAGTTTATTTTGAGCAGTCTTGTGAAAATGAGTGAAATTAAAATGATCTTAAGTGAAAAGGGAAAGTCGTTACTTGTGTGGAATGATTATAAGTTTCGTGAAAAAAAGGTTCTTAAAAGTGGTGAAAAGTTTTGGACTTGTACTGTAAGTAAATGTAACGCAAAAGTATTTACGCTAGGTTCAGATAATATAATTTCTCGAAAAGAAACAGTGCACAATCATGAAAATGACATAAAGAAATTAAATAGACAAATTTTGAGTGTAGCAAGCAAACGGAAAGCTGTAGAAGATATCACAGAACGGCCATCGAAAATCATACACTCTGTTTTAAGGGAAAACAGTGATACAATGGACGCTTTGACAAGAAAAGACATTACATACATAAGAAATAATATGTATTACAAAAGAAGTCAAGTCCAAGCACGTTTACCAAGCAATGTATCAGATGTTTTCGATATTTTACCAACATTAAATTTGACAACAATTAAAAATGAACCATTTCTCTTGGCCACTGATAATATTAACAATATTGTAGTATTTTCGTGCTATACTAATTTAAAATTTTTGTGTAGTAGTGACAAAGTGTATCTTGATGGAACATTTCGATATTGTACGAAACATTTTTTACAGTTGTTCACACTTCATATCGTAGAAAACGGCCATTATATACCAGTAGCTTTTTGTTTATTACCGAATAAACTTCGTTTAACATACGAAAGACTTTTCGTTATTCTTAAAGAAAAGTGTTGTAATGCTAATTTAATATTTGTTCCAAAAATTATTGTAGCTGATTATGAACTAGCTATTCACAAAGCAATTTCTGCGCAATGGCCCACCACAAAGATCATTGGATGTAGGTTTCATCTTGGCCAAGCTTGGTACAGAAAAATACAGAGTTTGGGATTGGCTAAAGAATACCAAGATGAAAAAAGTGCAACTGGAAAATGGATGAGGTATCTTTTTGGATTGTCTTTTTTAAAACCCGAAGAAGTTGGAGAATGTTTTGCTTTGGATTTGGCTGAATTTCAGCCCGATCATATGCATAAAGCTGTGGTAAATTTAGCTGACTATTTAGTAAAGAATTATATTGAAGAAAATTCTTTATTTCCACCAACAATTTGGGCTGAAGCTGTTGTAACTACAGAAAATTCTACCAATGCATGCGAGTCCTTTCATTCTAGATTTAATTCAAATTTCTATTCAATGCACCCTTCATTGCATTTATTTGTAAATGTTTTGAACAATTTTCAAACAGATACTTATATTCGTATTAACAGCCTTAAGGAGTCTGTTAAATGTAACAACAAAATTGTTAGACGAAGATTAAATATGTTAACTTCAAAAATGTTAGAATATAAAAATGGTTCTATAAAACGAATAGATTTTGTAAAATTCGCATCAAATTATCATAAAGTGTATTAAATGTAAATAATATGTATATGTTTAAAAAATTAATTATAAATTGTAAATTGTGCAATAAATATCTATTTTTATCTGAATTCGTACTTTTCTTCAAATTTTGCAAATCCATCAGAAGACAAATAATAATATTATAAATGGGTATAGTGATAAGATACTTCAATTATTGAGAAGTTTGTTCCTCAATTCGTGTCAAATTTCCAGGTACAAAAATCTCTCTCAGTAATCTAGTTAACGCAATGAACCCTCATTACCACCTTAATCCCTAATCCTTAGTACGGTCCGCAATTCGGTGCACTTATTTGGTCTGTGCAGGTAGTGGTCCTCAATTCGAGAACACCGGTGACGGAAGTGATCGCCCCGAGATTGTTAAATTATTTTTTAATAATCGATTATTTGCAAGTGGTCATTTATTTTTACTAGGGATTATAAAATTTAGATAGGTACTTATTATTTCATTTATTCGGCGTTGTGACATTATTATATTTCTTGGAATTTATTATTTGCAGAATTAAGGCAGGTAAGTAAGTAAAGGCGCTTATAAATAGACTACGGAATTTAAACTTAATTTATAGTGCTCCAATTCTTGAACAAGTTAAGTTGAATTTTTGTAATAAATGAAATGGAGTTTTCGTCTAGTCAAAAAGGCAAGCGAGTTCTTATTTACAATGGTTTTGAATATATACATTTTCGCACAACAAATGGGATAGATACATGGAAGTGTCGTGAAAATCGACAAACTAAGTGCTATTCCTTAATAAAAACGAAGGACAAGGACATTGTACAAGATCCAGGCTGTCATTGTCATGATTCATGTCCCCAAAAAGCAGAAGGAAATATCGCCAGAAGCCAAATGCGAGAAGCCATGACAGCGGTGAATGCTACATCTCGGAATGTTATTGGAGATAAATTATCAGGAGTAAGCAATGATGCACTTGCTGCTTATATTCCAAAACAATCGTCTCTTGCCAGAACACTTCGAAATTATCGAGCAGAGAAGCACTTGCCAAATCCATCTACGATGCATTTTGCAATTCCTGACAAATACTCGGACTTAGTGCTGCATAACTCTGGAGTCGAAGATCCAAACAGAATTTTAATTTTGGGAGATCGCGAGTTATTGTGCGAATTAAACCAAGCCACTCTATTCGGCGACGGAACATTTGATAAAGCACCAACGATGTTTTATAAACTTTATACTTTGCATGCCAAAGTAGGAAATTCGTATCCACCATGTGTGTACATATTGTTACAAACTAAGAATGAAGCAACATACCTACAGATGTTTCAAATTGTAAAAGGGTTAGTTCCAAGCATGGCGCCCCAGAAGATACTTTTAGATTTCGAGAAAGCCTGCATGAATGCTGCAGGGCGAACTTTTCCAGAAGCCGAAATTAAGGGATGTTATTTCCATTTGTGTCAAAGCCTTATAAGAAAAGTTAATGCAGTTGGTTTAAAATCGGAATTCGAATCGAACATCGACACAAAATTAAAACTAAAATCCTTGGCAGCATTATCGTTTGTGCCGTTAGAAGATGTACCACTTGCAAATATTTCGTTTTAATTAAGATACACACTGTATGAGATAAGTAAAATATGCACCCCCCATCAGCATAATTTCCTCGTGGCGAAACTGATCGTTATGATTTTTTAAAAGCTGATCTGGTGGAATTAGTATGTCCTCAACAATCCATAATGGAGATATAAATATTATAAACCGTATTAACTTTATTGTGAAAGTATTTTAAGAATTTTTTTAAACTTGTCTAATATTTTTCACCTGGAATATAACAAACCAAGGTACAGATCTATTCTTTGTATCGTACTTATAATTCCGAATAAATAACTGAGTAGATTCCTGAATTATCAGCAAAAATTATGGTAATTACTGTAAACAACGATAATTAAAGTTTTAATCAAACAACAAAAAATTGTAACAAAATATAAATATAAACTACATGCACTTTGCGCTTTTTTCAATGTGCGCTTTTTTCTATGTGCGCTTTTTTCCATGTGCGCTTTTATACCCGTGAGCTTTTTTCCGTGTGCGGTTTTTTCCGTGTGCGCATATTTCCTCGTGCGGTTATTTCCTGTGCGTTTATATGTCTGTGCGCATATTTCCTGAGCGCTTATTTCCTTTGCGCTTTTTTCCGGTCACCATTTTGGCCATGACGTTAAAATACATCGAGAGTTCTACGGATTACACGACAGCGCGGTAGAAATTACCAAAATGAAATAAATTTGGAAGGCAACGTATTTATAATTATATATTTTGTCATTTTTATTTACAAAGTAGTTGGATTTAAACTCCGGTCCCACAATCACAAGCTACAACCATTTGTATTAAAAGCCTTAAGTTTAAATATTATATCGTTTAAAACGGAAAAAGAACAATAACTTTTGTGCATTTTTAATATTGTTTTCCCAGTACCTACTTATTTTAAATGCAAATAAAGTATTTAAAGCGAAACCCACAACTCAGTTTAAGAAAACAAAACGAGCTTTGATTAGTATTTCAAGAAATTAAATGAAGGTATTAGAAAAATACAAGTTTTAGGCAGATAGAATCTTTAATGTTGACGAGACTAGTTCATGCTACATTAAAAATTCTAGCTCCCAAAGGAGTAAAACAGCTGTTCTAGGCGAAAGAGGTCGTGACGAAGTAACGAAGTCTATGTCGATCCTCAAGATCCTGAGGTTTCTCTACATAAGCCTCAAACTTGTGAACCTGGTCCTAGTGGTCTGCAAAAAAATTGCAATCACAATGTTGCCCAATTGAACCTAATAAAAAGCAAAATGTTATGATAGTAGATTTATCTCCATTACCTCAAAAGAAGACCAAAGAAAACATTCAAAAAAAGGCAGACCTTGAAAAAAATTAAAATTTTAACTGGGGTTGAGGCGTTTTAAAAGAAAATTGTATTCAGAGGGAACGTACACCTGAAATTTAAATAATCAAAAAAAGTGTCGAAATTGCCTCTTATCCTAAAGTTTCTGAGGAACAGAATCGCACAAAGAGAGCTACAAAGAGAAAAAAGGAAACGCTATTCTGACTAGTACTCCGTATAAGAAAGAGCTAGAATCTTTCTTGTCAAAAAAAAACATGAAAGTGTTAAGATAACTTCGAAAACTAAGATCGGATCACTATGTAAGAAGCAATCAACAAAGGTCCTGAATATAAAAAAGGAAAAATTTAGAAAGGAAAAAAGTAATAGAGAATCAGAGAGCAAAGCAGAAGATACTGTTGAAAAAGGTATTTCTTTTTTTTAAGTCAAATGTTAATCAGTTATATTTTTAGCAAATAATAATTTACAACCAAAAATAATGAAGATAGAGTTGTGGTATTTTTAACAGCTTTGTGCGTACATTATCTGACAAAATAAAACAATTCTCCGGCATTTAAGATGAAATCACGGCGAAGAAGGTGCAGTTTAGCAGATATAAGCTGTCTTTAAAAAATTCAAAGCGAAAACAGTTATTATAAAATGTAATTCGTCATCAAAGTAACTTTATGTCAGCTTCCAATAGCAGTTTGTTAGAAGGCCGAAAGCTTTCTACATCTAGGTCCAGTACCAATTTGTCAAATCGAGAACTGAGCCGCAATTTTTTAAAAATTTTGCAGCAGCTACAAAAGAAATTAGTGGATATGATCCTAAAACTCACATTTTCAAAGCTAGTAGTTTAGCTTTGCATATTGGAATAAATCTTAAGCAAGTGTGTGTTGTAGCTACAAAAATGGCGATAAAAATCCCCTATTTCCTTTTCTAAAACAGAAAAAACTTTTTAAAAAATTTAACAATTAAAAAAAATAATTGAAAGCAGTTGGAATTGGGAAATTTTCAGTTTGGCTTTAAAAATTTTAAATAAGGAATTTATCTTTATTTCCTTAAAGAAAAATATTTTAAATTTGTAAACAATGTATACGTTATAAATGCGTTATTATTTTTCGAAAAATTTATAAAAATGTATGCATTTATGATTATTATGGTTTGTGGTCATATCGAATGTAAATCATTTGTATTTAAAAATACCTTTCATAAAAATATGAATCAACCTCTTACCGTTTTAAAGTCTTCAGTTCCGAGTATCGATTTTTGACATTTGAAATTGAATACCAGACATGTAAAGGGTATAGGAAGAATATTATTAGTGTACAAATATAATAAAAAAACTTTTACACATGGCTACGAATTGCATTTTTAAATCTAGTAAAGATATTTTAGGGGCACATAATTTCGGAAAATAAAAGAAAACTTAACCGCAATTCGGATGATGTTATTGATCTTCTTTTAATAAGGCGTGAAAATTCAAATTACTCGCATATCTAGCTCGTTGGGAACCTTGACTTATGTCCATGAGGACGAACAAATGTTTTTATTAAAACATGAAATAACTGCCTATGTTCATGCTACCGGGTCTATAGTAAGAAAACCAAAAAAGTCGAAAACAAATGAATTTTGTTATATTCCATAGTTATTCGCCTAAAAGACAGTTCAGGAGAATCCGGTACGGTGTGTTCAGTTTTAGATTTCATTTCCAGTCGACACGATATAACGACAATTTCGGCGTCGTTGTCACATTTTAAAACGTTTTGGTTAACTTTTTGTATGACGGCCAATTTTTGATAGAGTCGTAACCGATTTTAATATGGCATAATAATTAAACGCGCCAAGTCAGACTTTTATCGCCTATATTAGTAATTGTTACTATGTTATTTATAATAATGACCAGAATAATAGTTTAACTCATTTAGCTTTGTGTTGAGCTCATTTAATGAAAATTTTTGTGAATTGTACAACTAGTCATTACAACGATAGTAACGTAAGGACTATTTTAAAAGAATCATATGCAGTATCTTATATGAAAACCATTCGGGTAGTAGAACAATGGTTTGAATCATTCACTATATTAACATGTTCGAAACTACAAAGTCTCGCAGTAATTCTCGCGAAAAAATAATATCATAAATTTAAATATTGGACAGGCTATTATTACCAACGAGGAAACGGAGTTCACGTTTAAAACTGATTCGATTAATAATAATAAAATTAGAGACAGTAATTCGTTATTTTATAAACATTTTTGCTTAATGAAGGATCAACTTTTAATTAAAATAAATAATGACGTAATCAGGACGCAAAATAAATTTTATAATCCAAATTTTAACAACGGTATTACTTATCTTTATGGACAAGTATCGTTAATGGGGAGGTCGTGTGATGTACCTTTCGAAAAATATTTTAGCACTTTAAAAAATAGCTTATTAAATAATACACTGACCAAGAAGTGTTCACGTGTTATACGAGGTATTAGAAAACATATTGTAAGTATTTTTGAAATGAAAAAATTTAACATTGGTAAAAGCCATTGCGCGTCGAAAAAACGAAAGCACAAACTTCGTGAGGAAGGATGGAAGAAGAAATCTAAAAATGTTTATTCTTATTATAAGGCTTTGTATTCAAATAAATTAAAATCGAAGCGACTGTCAGGTAAAACATATTTTTTCCGACTGGATTAATAAAATCAAAAAATTATTATCAAACTCGAAGCCACGAATATGCCGTGTGTCGCTTTGAGAATAATGTATTTTTCAAAATATATTATATTCTTCTTCTTTTCGGACCCTACGAGTTTTCTGGGTAAAAGAACAGAATGAAATGTCGTTAAATAACTTTGTTATTGAATTTTGTATTAGTTTATTACTAACCCGGATTATTGTCTTTTATCAAGTGAGATTAGTAAAGAAATTGTCAGGAAAAAGCGTGGTATAGCAAATAAAATTGAAAATCTCAATAACTCGGCTTTAAAAATGTTAATGCTATTTAACCAGGGACATAATCATTGGGTTCTTATTTACGTTGATTTAAAAAACGGTACTTTCGGAATATTAGATTCAATAAATAATAGTAATGGTTTTTTTTTAAGTATAACTTAAAATATTTTGAGTCCACGGTTCGGACAGATTTAAAATTAAACACCTTTTAGTATCAATTGCAGAATGACAATGTAAATTGTGGGGTTTATTGTATTTATTATGCAAAATGTTTAATTAATAGTGAAAGCATTTAATCCAGAAACACATTTGCAAAAGATATGCGCAAAAATTGTTTATATTGTGGTTCTGACGAAAGTTTTAGGGAAAATTAGAAGGTAGAAAACTATTGGCTTCATTTGAAAACAAGAGGCAATATTTTTAAAACTCGAACTCGATGTGCAGACACCTCTACGCGGTTAGTTCTGGGTTGACTACTTAAGTATAATATTTTAAAGCTGGTAAAGATTAAGTCAGGCGAAGAGCTGCACAAGTAATGAAAAGTCATTTTTTTTTAATTATTAATATTCTAAAATTCATGTTGGCGGTGAAACGTTTTAAAATTAAGTTCATATTTTACAGGAGTATTTAAAAGCACATTTTGACAAAAAAAAATTAAATTCATTAGTGGCCTTTAGGTCCAAATGGGGTCGGCCAAAATTTGACCTAGGACAACCTATTTTTGACAAACTTAATCTTAGACATTGTTAGATGGAACTTAAAATATTTAAGAACTATTAGAACATTTAGAACTAAAGGTAAACCTATTTATTATCTCATGAAACATGGATAAACGAAAACGACTTATTGTTTTGCATCATGGTTCTAAGGAAAGGTTTATTCCAGATTCATTATTAATTTTTGAAGGCAAAGAGTGATTACTCTGAAGAAATGAATGCAAACGTTTTTGAAAACTGGTTTTTTGAATTTCTAAAGAGACTACCTGATAATTCAGTCATTATTATGTACAATGTACAGTCATAAAAAAGTTGATATGGAGACATGGTTAAAATAAAAATAAATAATTTTGGAGATGGACTAAACCGATTAGATCTCCTTGATATAATTAATTTACATAAGGACCACTATAATTTATAATAGATAAAATGGCCAAAATAAGAAAATAAAATTGTATTAAGGTTACTACCATACCACTGCGAGTTAAACCCAATAGAACTTATATGGGAACAAGTTAAGAATGAAGCAGCAGCCAAGAAACTTCTTTCAAATTAAAAGAAGTTAAAACTCTTTTAACACAGGCACTCAACAACGTCACAAATATAAATTGGCAAAAGTGTGAGCAACATTTATTAAAGGTAGAAGAAAAATGTGCAAATTAGATTAAATAATAGATAGTTTAATAGAACCACTAATCATTTCCATTAATGATGATAATGACTCATCAGATGATTCCGATTGAACACAGTTCTCTTTTATTTTATAATTAGTAGAAATTAGTAATTGGAAGAGCAAACTCAATTTGTACAAAATAATAACTATCACCTGTGGACTAACGCTTTTTTGACATAGATCAACTCGATTTCAAATCTGTATGGTCAGATTTAACGTATGATGATGACTACTCGCCGAATATATTTCAGTGAAAATATAAAAATAGTGAAAACACATATTGCATATTACAGGATGACAATCATTATAAAATAACCTTAAATATTGAAAAATCGTTCTACATGGTTATTTCTAGAGATAAACAGTAGCATGAGTTGACTCTCTAAATTGGACCAAACCATTTTTCTTGTTAGAAAGTTAAGTTTATATTCTTAATTCTTTTTTACATAAAAGTTCAATGTATGTTTGGGTTTACTATAAGATTAAACCATCCTCAGCATATCATTACATTTTTAGGGTTTTTAAATCACTGCAAATAATATAAATCTATTTATTTTTTGTTGTAATGTAAATATAATTAACGTGTTTTTGTTACATAAAATTGAAAAGGTCGACGTTTCAGAAAATTATAATTTTTGTAAATAAAATATAAATTTGCAGACTGTATGGACCTTACAATATATACTTACTCTGTATTAAAAAAAAACATGAGCATTATGTATTTCCTAAGTTCTCTCATTGAAATAAAAATTTGCCATTGATCTATATCAAATTTCTGTTAAAAACAGCCAATGTCAAGAAGTTTTCTTTTTTTTTCTACAGAACAAAAGGTCCCATAATGATGAAAAATATCGTAAGACAATCAAGATTACCCATTTTGAAATCCATAGTTTCATAAAAGGAAAACTCAACCAGCTTCCGGGTTATTTTTTATGTTTCCTAAAAATTCCGAATTTTTGACATTGGCTTTTTGATAAAAATCCTTTAATTTATCAATTTCTTATATTGACGCTATTAAATTGAAAAACAAGGATGAAGTCGATTGTAATGCATCATTGGAATTTTACTTTTTCTTGAATCCAGAAATTCGCAACATGAGCCGTGCATTTGTGTCCGAATATCTGCTATATAAGAAAGCCAAAGTGATCGGCGTAAAGATCAAGTCTCTCCAAAAATGGAGTAGATGAAACCATTCATTCTGAAACTATTGGCTTAAATTCAAATTCAGACGCCAACAAATACACTAAAATTGTAATGTCGAAGGGTGATGAGTAGCTAGACGCAGTTGTCCTCCCAGATTGCGGACTTCTAATTAATACGAAAGATATGTTTGATGGCTACTTGAAAGGAGTTAAAACTAGGATAATGTCAAAGCTAGTGAAGAAACATGTTACGGAGAGAGATAGAAAAAAACGAGTTTCTCTAACCCGGATGCTAACATCAGGTCTGACAATTTATAAAGAGTTCAAAACATGCAAGGGGGTCGGCTTGGAAAAAGGCTGCACGGAGCAGAGAGCCTAGATGTAGTTCAAACTCAAATTCAATTTCAACAAGCTCGATCACAGTGACTAAGAAGAATGAGAAATTAATTTCAGAACAATCAGCATCTGTAGCAGATGGCTCCGGAACCCTAAATATCAAAGCGAAGAGCAGAAAAGATTTACTTTCCACCAAAAGATTATTCTCAAATTCTGAAAATAAAATACCAGTTATTTGTGCGGAAGGTACGAGCAATGAGTTAAACGTAGGAGATAGCAATATTTGACGAGAGTCAATATTTTAAGAATTTTAACAAGAAATACCGATAACATCACAAGTTTTTTTTTAAATATTCCATCTATATCAACATTTACAGTCAGTACATAGTCAGTAGAAACAATAATAATTATGATAAGAGTTTTTAATGATTTTGAAACGATGAGATTGATATTGATATACCTATAAAAAACATGAAAATAGTTTTAAATTATCGCATGATAGACAAATATTGCCCATTGGCTGCAAAAGTGTATTTATAGCGGATGAATCTATTTTTGATAATAAAAAGCATACTTATATTTGTCCAATTTTTGAGGGAGACTTTTATATTTGTAAAGAAGAGTGGCATTTAATCTATCAAGGTGGGAATAAATTAAAAGAAAGAATTCATCTTTATTTTTTAAAGAAAAATTGTTTGAATTTGCAAACAATGTATGTGTTATAAATGTCAGAAGTTATAAAAATAACTTCAGAAAATAAAAGAAAACTTGATCGCGATTCGGATGATGTTATTGATCTTCTTTTAATAAGGCGTGAAAATTCAAATTACTCGCATATCTAGCTCGTTGGGAACCTTGACTTATGTCCATGAGGACGAACAAATGTTTTTATTAAAACATGAAATAACTGCCTATGTTCATGCTACCGGGTCTATAGTAAGAAAACCAAAAAAGTCGAAAACAAATGAATTTTGTTATATTCCATAGTTATTCGCCTAAAAGACAGTTCAGGAGAATCCGGTACGGTGTGTTCAGTTTTAGATTTCATTTCCAGTCGACACGATATAACGACAATTTCGGCGTCGTTGTCACATTTTAAAACGTTTTGGTTAACTTTTTGTATGACGGCCAATTTTTGATAGAGTCGTAACCGATTTTAATATGGCATAATAATTAAACGCGCCAAGTCAGATTTTTATCGCCTATATTAGTAATTGTTACTATGTTATTTATAATAATGACCAGAATAATAGTTTAACTCATTTAGCTTTGTGTTGAGCTCATTTAATGAAAATTTTTGTGAATTGTACAACTAGTCATTACAACGATAGTAACGTAAGGACTATTTTAAAAGAATCATATGCAGTATCTTATATGAAAACCATTCGGGTAGTAGAACAATGGTTTGAATCATTCACTATATTAACATGTTCGAAACTACAAAGTCTCGCAGTAATTCTCGCGAAAAAATAATATCATAAATTTAAATATTGGACAGGCTATTATTACCAACGAGGAAACGGAGTTCACGTTTAAAACTGATTCGATTAATAATAATAAAATTAGAGACAGTAATTCGTTATTTTATAAACATTTTTGCTTAATGAAGGATCAACTTTTAATTAAAATAAATAATGACGTAATCAGGACGCAAAATAAATTTTATAATCCAAATTTTAACAACGGTATTACTTATCTTTATGGACAAGTATCGTTAATGGGGAGGTCGTGTGATGTACCTTTCGAAAAATATTTTAGCACTTTAAAAAATAGCTTATTAAATAATACAATGACCAAGAAGTGTTCACGTGTTATACGAGGTATTAGAAAACATATTGTAAGTATTTTTGAAATGAAAAAATTTAACATTGGTAAAAGCCATTGCGCGTCGAAAAAACGAAAGCACAAACTTCGTGAGAAAGGATGGAAGAAGAAATCTAAAAATGTTTATTCTTATTATAAGGCTTTGTATTCAAATAAATTAAAATCGAAGCAGACTGTCAGGTAAAACATATTTTTTCCGATTGGATTAATAAAATCAAAAAATTATTATCAAACTCGAAGCCACGAATATGCCGTGTGTCGCTTTGAGAATAATGTATTTTTCAAAATATATTATATTCTTCTTCTTTTCGGACCCTACGAGTTTTCTGGGTAAAAGAACAGAATGAAATGTCGTTGAATAACTTTGTTATTGAATTTTGTATTAGTTTATTACTAACCCGGATTATTGTCTTATCAAGTGATATTAGTAAAAAAATTGTCAGGAAAAAGCGTGGTATAGCAAATAAAATTGAAAATCTCAATAACTCGGCTTTAAAAATGTTAATGCTATTTAACCAGGGACATAATCATTGGGTTCTTATTTACGTTGATTTAAAAAACGGTACTTTCGGAATATTAGATTCAATAAATAATAGTTGAGTCCACGGTTCGGACAGATTTAAAATTAAATACCTTTTAGTATCGATTGCAGAATGACAATGTAAATTGTGGGGTTTATTGTATTTATTATGCAAAATGTATAATTAACAGTGAAAACATTTAATCCAGAAACACATTTGCAAAAGATATGCGCGAAAATTGTTTATATTGTCGTTCTGACAAAAGTTTTAGGGAAAATCAGAAGGTAGAAAACTATTAGCTTCATTTGAGAACAAGAGGCAATATTTTTAAAACAGAAAATTTAATTAAAATGTACTAAAATCGGGTGGGTGGTTGGGCGGGGGGAGGAACTCGATGTGCAGACACCTCCACGCGGTAATTCTGGGTTGACTTAGTGCTTACTACTTAAGTATAATATTTTAAAGCTGGTAAAGATTAAGTCAGGCGAAGAGCTGCACAAGTAACTAAGTTATTTTTTTTAAATTATTAATATTCTAAAATTCGTGGTGGTGGTTAAACATTTTAAAATTAAGTTCATATTTTACAGGAGTATTAAGAAGAACATTTTGACAAAAAAAAATAAACATCTTCAGTGGCCTTTAAGTCCAAATGGGGTCGGCCAAAATTTGACCTAGGACAACCAATGTTTGACAAACTCAATATAATAGCCATTCACAGCTTTCTATAAATAGCTCGTCAATATTATTCGAAAAAATTAGCCTACCGTTTGAAAACCGCGAGGCCATTAGACCAAACCCGGGAGGTGTCCCAGACTGTAGACTTGGTGACACCCGAGCCTCCCCAAAAAATAATCATCCTACAGGATATAGCGTTACCCTCCTGGAAACCACAAGATGAGCCCAGGGAAGGTCCCTTAAGTCCGGTAGAGGTACGCGACCTGCTTTGGAGGGACGCCGAAGCCGAGTGTGCACATTACGAGAGCCCGCCTCCTAACTCCCTCTTTCCCGACCCCCCGCAGCGTGGCCCAGGTTATGCAACTTGAATGCTGAAAGAGGAGCTGGCCCAAGCTCTTCTTTCAATGACCGAGAGATCTGCTTCAGCTAAAATATCCCCGGAATTAGTGGCCCGGGCTCAAGTCCTTCGACCACCGAACTCCGATGTTCACCATAAGTACCGGCTTTCGTTTTACCACAAGTCTCGATGGTTTCGGTTTACCCTACCGGCCCTCCCATCATAGCGAGATGGGGCCATTTTTTTTTCATGTAATTATTCATAGTGGAGTTAAGTTTTTTTATTAATATTGAAAATTTATTTTTTTTTGTTTCCTATGCATTAAATAATTAATAAAGAAAAAAATGTTTTTTTTGGCTGCCAAAATTCGGGTATTTCCGAATGAAGTACATTTTTTCTCTCATTTAGTAATCCCGGAATCTCCTTCATCATATTCATGTAAGGTATGAGAATCACCGACACCCAGTGTATGCAGTCCACTGATGAATTATAATATATTTCAGTACTATGTCAGTCTTTCCAAACGCCACGCTCGCCGAGTTCCACGAGTATCTGGATGAGGATACCGGTCGAATCCACGTAATCTACTTACATCACAGACATCACCGCCACCAACCGCACCGTCGCCGCCACTCTGCTCCGCCTCGCTAATGGAGTTTTCCCCTTCTCCTGGCTGCCAATTTTTAAGAATTGGCCTAGACATTTGTTGGCGCTGTGGCGGCACCGGGCATCACCGCAACGTTTGTCAAGGAATTGTCCTTGCTAGTCACCCCCCAGTGATTCCGATAAGAATATATATACATATTTTGTTTCTTCCTCTTCTCGTTTATCTTTCTCCTTTTGGTAAGGAGTATTGTTGTTCCTTATTGACAGAATGTCCCGTTTAAGTTCTTTAGAAGATCGTTTAGACTGCAAGTTTTTTTTCTATGGCACCGATCAAGACCCATCAGAGGACCGACCGAATAATTAGGGTTCACTTTTTTCTCGACGAAAGATTTTTCTTTTATTGTCTTTTAGTGACATGGACTCCGATACGTCATTCGAAGTACTAAGCCTGGCTGGATCGGCTCTGCCCGATGACGAAACAGAACCACCAACTCCAACTTTACAGGAAACGTTACCTGTCGCAGTAGCTGACTTTACTCCTGTTGAGTCTGATACCGCCAAGTGGCGATACGATCCGTTTGTCGGGAGCCAGTATTCTGAAGTCTCTCAAACAAGACACCTTCTGACCCGCACCAGACAAATGCGAATAGTACATGCTGAAGAGCCGGCCACCAAGAGAGTATGGTTTCCCGAAACTCCCGTATATCTTCCTGTGAATAAAAAGCTATGTTGAAAGTGTGGTTATCCCGGTCACCGTAGGAATTCCTGCAGTGGAAAGAAACTTTTATTTTGCTCACGTTGTGGTCTAGTAGGTACTATGTCCAGAGATTGTAAGTGTTCTCAGCTTACGACACCACTAAGTATATCCTCTACAAGCCATAGCTTCACATTACGCTCCCGGTCAGTTGGAGTACAAGCTGACCTATGTCCGCGACGCCGTAGCATCGGAATCCAATGTAACAAAAACTGATGACCAACAGAAAGCAAGCCCGAAAAAGAAGGAAGAACAGAAGATAAATGAAGAATTTTACATGTAAAATTATTTTAAATTTGTATATACTAGGTAGGTTGGAAAGAAAAAATAAGCGTAAACTTTGTTCACTCTTATTTTTTCTTTACCGAAGAAAGGGGGGGATGTAACGAAGTTACTTTTATTTAATTATTTGAAAAAACAGAATCCGTCGAAAAAATCGAATTTAGCATTTTTTTAAATATGCCGAAGTTACTTTAATCGAATTACTTGAAAAACATAGAATCCGTCGAATTTAACATCGTATTTAAATTTCAATTACTTGCCATTGGATCCATATATTAAAATGTAACCAAGTCTCTTTTAAAGTTGAAGGTGGTAGCTATGTGTGAGTTATAAGTTCAGAAAAGGTAAATCAAACGAGGGTGGTCCTTGGGATCTCACAAGAGTATGGCTAAAGTTGCTGGACTGGCAAATTGATTAAAGTTGAAGGTGGTAGCCATGTGTGAGTTATAAGTTCAGAAAAGGTAAATCAAACGAGGGTGGTCCTTAGGATCTCACACTCTTGTGAGATCCTAAGGACCACCCTCGTTTGATTTACCTTTTCTGAAGTCTCTTTTATTTAATTCATGAAATGCAATCGAAAAGCCAGATTTAAAAGCATTTTTATTTTATTTTTACTAATTACCATGAAAACTTAACGTCGAAATTCGATTTTCAAGCGAATTCTGTGTTTGAAGCCCTTCAGTCATCTATTATTGTTGTCAGTGAGCGGCCGAGTTTCTATGGCCGAGTTGCTACACTCTTGCAACACTCTTACTCCTATGAGCGCGTTGCGACCTATAAAAGGAGCATGCAAAGCGAGAAGCAGTTCATCATATCATCATATAGTTGAGATCGAGCAGCGAGACTGAACAGTCACCTGAGTGTTTAGTGTGAGACGTGAGATTTTACTACAAGCGACGGAACGGCCTGTAATCGCCTTTGGCAGAAGCAGCGTTCATCACAGTGATTTATAAGTGATATCCCTCCGATTGTACTAAAGGATACGACGAAATGGAATGCACTCCACCGCGGCATGAAAAGCCGAAACATCGATTTTCAGGACCCTAGACTGCAAAACGGCGGTCTAAGAATATACACCAACTTTTCGGATGATTACCGTAAAACGGTAAAATATTTCGAAGAAATGAAGACCAAATTTTATTGCTACACCCTACAGGAAGATAAGCCTTTCAAAGCGGTACTACGAGGTGTACCCACCCACAACTCCCCCGAAGACGTAACCAACGAGTTGATACTTCAAGGCATCACGCCGTTGAAAGTACAACACATGCGTTCAAGATACAACAAGTCCGTCATACCACTATACCTAGTGGATGTGAACCCACAAGATGAAGAAGAAATCATGAAGATCAACAGACTATGTAACGTAGTCATGAAAGTCGAAAAACTGAGAGCCTCATCCACCATTGCCCAGTGCTACCGATGCCAAGGCTTCCACCACGCCCAATCCAACTGCCATGACGACGTCAAGTGCGTTAGATGCGGAGGCCCACATCGAGCTGACGCATGCCCAAGGTATAGGCAATCAGATCCTACCTGCGCTAACTGTGGAGGAGTACACCCCGCCAGCTATAGAGGATGCCACAAAGCCCCCAAACCCAAGACCGCCCAAAAGGCCAGCCCCAAAACCATCCAGAGACCCGCGAACAGGATACAAGGTGTATCCTACGCAAACACCGCAGCCCCCGCAGCCACAACTGCCACCCCCGCTGCAGTATTCAAATCACTGCCCCAGGATATGCATCGCCTTATTATGGAAACCTGCCAAAGATGTGTGACCGAAATGCTCACCCAAATTTTCCCTACAAACCAGAAATGAACAACACGCCGATACAACCAGGTCAACTGAAGATCGCATCATGGAACTCCGGAGGCATCCGGACCAACAAACTCCTGCTGGAAGAATTAATCGAAAGAGAAAATCTAGACATTGTCGCACTCCAGGAAACAAAGTTACATGAAAATGTCAACTTAAAGTTTCTAGGATACGACATGTATAGAAATGATCATAGAGGAAATTCTGGAGGCACAGCGATTCTAGTGAGGAAGGAGATTGACCACTACCACACTCCAACCCCCGATGGACTGATGACTATGGAAGCTACTACCGTTACCATCAGAACCAACTATGGCAACTTAAACGTAGTATCAGCATACCTCAGGACATCCTACATATTGAAGACCTTGATGCACTTATACCACCCAACACCGAGGTAATAATGATCGGCGATCTTAACGCAAAATCTCCAAACTGGAACAGCACGACTACAAACCCTAAAGGACGGGCACTCGTGGTTTACCTAGATGACAACCCACAATGTTCAGCAATAGGACCATAGGAACCAACACACTTCCCACCGAGAGGAGTACCAGACGCCATCGACATAGCCCTGCTTAGAGACTGCACATTTCCTGTCGAAATGTACTCTATGCAAGAAGGTTTCGGATCACACAACCCTATTCTACTCCAACTGGGAGACGAAGAAGGGGAAGTTGCACCCAAGACCGTATCGAGGACGAACTGGATACAATTCAAGCGCCTAGTGGGAGGAAACCTAGGAAACATCCCAAGGATAGAAACCCACGAAGACGTGGACCTAGCGCTAGAACATTATGAAAACGTCATCAGACAGGCAATAAGTACCAACCAGCACAATACCCCATAGTGCGAAGGGGTACATTCAACATGGGTTTGTAAAAAACGCTGCGTATGTAATGGCGGGAAGACCGGAAGCAATTACACTCCTATCAAAAATAAAAGAGAAGGCACATAATAATTAGGAAAATCCACAACAGATAATGGCACCTGCTTTAGAAAATGTTCAATCAAATATATAGAAACGTTAGCGTAACCACCCAACACAATAGACCCTACGCCAAGATAAGATAGCGACGACGGACGCAATAGCTATTTCTTTAATTGTTTTTATTGTAATCAAATAGGGTAAACTGTAAATAGTTTGTGTAACTCTGTTAGCTTGTTACAATTTTTCACTCATTGTGCAGTAAACACAACAATATTATACCGAATTATTGTATACCACTTTTATTTATAAATTAATATAGTATTTTTAATACAAATCCCGATGCACGTCAGCAATGACGTCGGTCATTCGTCATAGTACTACCAACTAATTAAAATGTCCCTAACTAAGCTAAAAATCCAAAAATGTCATGAATATTTACGAGCATTCATGAACGGAGTCATATTTCTAAAAAACCAAAAAATATAATGGTGATTATTTTGATAATTTTAGAATTATTTCAGTTATTAAATTTAT
Organism: Psylliodes chrysocephalus; assembly: GCA_927349885.1. Classification (NCBI taxonomy): domain Eukaryota; kingdom Metazoa; phylum Arthropoda; class Insecta; order Coleoptera; family Chrysomelidae; genus Psylliodes; species Psylliodes chrysocephalus. The sequence goes on from OV651820.1 coordinate 59,851,789, forward strand.
ACATGTCTAATTCTTGATAATATAAAATTTATAAAAAATATTATATGTTTAGTACTCAAAAAATAATAGTGTTATGTGAGCCATTTCATTATTCAGTCATGCTCTATCCCTCCAAGTCCCTCTCTGTCTTATTTGGCCTTTGAGGCTCAACTTTTCTGATTATTATATATAATTAAACCCCTTAAGACCAAACCTATGTAACGACTATGGTGGAGACACTTTCGCGAACATTCCAGAGTCAACGGGATACTATTTCTAGTCTAAATATAACGTGATAACGTTGGTGGTACATTCTGGATATTTTGGTGTAGGAGCATTCTAGACCACCAATTTGTATATAAATATTGGTAGAGGACCAACAAATAATCAGTTATTATATGGACAGTGAAGATAAATAGTAATTAGTAGATAGACAGTGGTGAATATAAATAGTGATCAGTTTAAAGACATTCGAAGTATATATAAATTAGAATAGTTGTGTTATAAAATAAATAAGTGTTTAAATAAATTATTAATAAATAAACTGTTGTTTAAAATAAATAAACATCACAATACTTTACATTATATAATTTTGACATTCTGTGCGCCCATGCGACTCGTATTTACAGAGAAGAAATGTCATTACGGCAATTGGTACACCTTGTTGCGCTGTTGCAACCGCTTTAAAAAAAAATCACTGATTTACTTATAGGTTATGTTTATGAGTTTATGTTAAGTTGTTGATTCTCGATTGTGCATTTTGTCTTCTTTTGCCTGTATTTTTAAGCTTTGCTAGTTATACTTATAAGAAACTGTTTTTTTTTTAAACAACCATTGTGTGAATTAGACGATTATTTGGTGGTTTATTTTTAAATACAAAATGCATAAAAAAACTAAATAGTCGTTGTAAGGAGTTGATAGCTTCTTTAATCCACTATTTTGAACGAGAACGTGATAATGATGGACCACTTTTACCTTTAACTGCTGTAAGAGAGGTAAGTTACAAGTTATAGAAATGTATAGAAATATGAAATTGTTTTCTTGCATTTTTTAGCGAGTTGCTGCGGCTCTAAACATAAATATTTCTACTGTCAGTAGTATTTCCCAAGCAGTCAAGAATAATGAACTATTAAAATCGCCACCTAAAAAGCGTTCATACAAAAAAACCAATACTAACACAATAAAATTGGATACAAGTGAAATCCGAAATGTTATTTATAACATGTATGAAAGAAGTACAAGATATATTTTTCATCCAATCATAATTTATGTTTCTAATAAAAGTTTAAATTTGTATATCTACAGTACTTAATCACATTTATTTGCAGAACAACATATAACTTTGGAATCTTTAAGAGAAAATTTAATAAAGAAGCAAATGTTTAATGGCTGTGCTACATCATTGTGGATTGTATTAAAAGAATTAGGTTTCAAATGGAAAAAAGAAGACCAAAGACGTGGTCTCATGGAGCTTCCGGACATTGCTGTGAAGAGAGTTCAATTTTTAAGGAATTATGTAGATGCAAAAAAGCAGCTTTATATCAGTTTGTTTTCATTGATTAAACATGGATTTTTCAAAATGGAACAGTAAACCGCTCTTGGCAAAATGATGACAAAAGAAGTGTTAGAACTACAAAAATTGATGGCAAGAGGTGAGTCACGAAATTTAAAGTAAATGAGGGTGTTAGTATTCTGGCTATGATGAATATTATACATGTAATTTTCAAGTAGGTATTCCAAGACTTACATATACAGGGTGTTATAAAAAGGTATGTCATAAATTCTTCCTCAGATTACCAAAAAATAAGTGGATTTGACTATATTTACCTATATCAAAAACTATACCAAAATGTAAATAAAAGAGGTAGTTTTTGCAGGGGCGGCTCAAGCACAGCCCTAGACACACCACTGATTTTTATATGCGTTTTTTGTACAATAACTCCTGACCTACTTTTAGTTTTGTTGATATGTTAAGTTCAGGACGGGTGAATTGCTCTCGAAATTCAGTTAAAAAATTGTAAATGGCTCGTTAACTAAGAAAGATAAAAAGTTCATTTCGCTATAAAAAAAATTAAAAATTCATAGTTCTTTTTGATTTTAAAATCGATAAAGCAAGTTTCTTTATGTCAAAAAAATACGGGGGGGGGTTAAGAGGTATCCAACCACCGAACTTTATTTAAACGTTTTTTTGAATGTTAGTTTAACGCCCTGTAACTTTGTTAGGAGCCAGTTTTTGATATAGGTAAATATAGCCAAATCCACTTATTTTTTGGTAATCTATCTGAGGAAGAATTTATGACATACACCCTGTATATTTAGGTACTAAACGTGTTATGCAGATGTATTTATTGTAAGTCTTATATATGAACCTCACAAGTACTGCCAAATATTTCCTTTAATTATTTTCATTTACATTTTATTACTATTACTATTATACAAGGTGTCCCATATAATTATGTTCAAATTTTAGGAGCATGAAGTACTTCTTTTCAAGTAAAAAACAGCAATATTACATACCGATTTTTATTTCTTTTAAAGTTACATGCCTATACATTATTGAAAAATAATAAATAATCAAAATTCATTCTTAACGTAAATAAAATCATATTTTATTTGAAAAAAAAAGTCAATCAATATATTTTTAGCATTTAGTTACTTGAAAAGAAGTGTACTAGAATTTTTTTTTAAATGTGAGTATTTGTGCAGTGTCTTATGAGAAAATAAGACCTCAACAACAATTCTCGAATTATATTATTATTTATTGATTATATGGAGTAGAAAAAAACTAAAAATAGGGTTTTTGAAATGTTTAGGTTTTGTTTTTTACAATAAAATATATAGGTTACCTTGGAATTTATTGAGAAATTAATATTAAAAAAAATTTGAAGTAACCTAGTTGAAAATTTTTTGTGATTTTTTAATATTAATTTCTCAATAAATTCCACGGTAACCTATATATTTTATTGTAAAAAACAAAACCTAAATATTTCAAAAACCTAATTTTTAGTTTTTTTCTACTCCATCTAATCAATAAATAATAGTAAAATTAATTATAATTCGAAAATTGTTGTTGAAGTCTTACTTTCTCGTAAGACACTGTACAAACATTAAAAAAAAAATTCTCAAAAATTTGCACGGTAAGGTATAGTTAAAAATTCACTATTAGACAAAAATTAATTTTAGTCATAATCTAATATTTTTTATTTAACATTGGTGGCGAAAGGACCTCCTTAAAAAGATTTTCCGTATTAAGTTTTTAGTTTAATTTATTTTTCACTACATACAGGGTTGTGTTCCGAACACTGTACCGAAGAACCTTGATGAACCTTCTCTAATTGTTATGGACAATGCTTCATATCATAGCATGTTACTACATAAGACACCAAATACAGGCTCATCCAAACCTGAAATACAAGAGTGGCTAGCAAACAGAAACATTGATTTTTCTGTTAAAGTTCTGCAAAAAGTTGAACAGTAAGTATTATGTATAAAAAAAACTCTATTTACTGCGATAATAAATATTTTGCTGATTTAAATAATAGGAACTACAAGAAAACATTTTTTTATCATTACATTTTAGATAACTGTAACAAAAAATGGTAGGTCTCTAAATACTCTTTAACTAAATTAGATCACTATCACCAATATACTATTAGGGAATGGGACAGCACTAAATATTTAGTTAAAACATTTATTACTTCTGCAATTTTTGTGGATTCTTTAGATTTTACTAATAATAATGCCAATTATTACATAACTGCAAGAACCTAAAAATCAGATAATAAAACCCCTTATATGCCCTGATGATGGATAAGTAAATAGCCCAAAAAGACTAAAAAATCGTGTTTCTGTTGCATTTTCTCACTTGTAGTACAAAAACTTGTTAGGTATATTTATTTCTCTTATCATCTACCAATGTTGCTATATTCTAAACTGTGACAGATACGAAGTCAATTAAATTTTACTATTTTGGGGTCAATAAAAATCTACAGGTTAATCACATTCTCGAGTTGTATAGTGAAAACCAAATCTGTCTTTTTTAGAATTAAAATTTTAAATTTTGTTACAAAATTTGCTATATTCATGTACCTATCATTAAATCTTCAATAAAATGCATCTTTTAAGGGACATGATAGATCTTTTAGGTCGCAATGATTTAATACCCCAAACCCAACATAACATGTGTCGTTTCAGTAGGACAGTTTAGAATATTGACACATGCTAAACGAAACCTAAGTAGATATAAAACATATTCCTTTTTCAGATTCAAACCACCAAAGGTATATTTGGTAGATAATTTAGCAAAACAGTATGGACATAAAGTGTTACGTCTTCCTCCCTACCATTGTTTTTAACCCCACTGAATTAATTTGGGGCATTTCCAAACAATATTATAATAAACATATTGGTAGGGATGGTAATAAAGAACAAGATTGTTTAAATATGTGGTCCGAAGCACTTCGAACGATTACACCCCAAATATGGAAAAATTCTATTGAACACACCGAAAAAGAAATATTAAAATGGTATGAGAGAGAAAGAGTTTTTGATAGATTGGAAATTAAACCTATTATAATTAACCCCAACAGCGATAGTGATGACAGTGATTCAAGTACTTGCGATTTGGATTCGGAGAAATTATAGAATTTTTGTAGGAATTACAAAGTGGATGAGAGAAAATATATTTTTTAAATAAAACATTCTTATTTTAATAACAATAAATAGTTTAATATATTTATCTGTATTTTTATTTATTCCAAAATATATATAAAAAATAAAACACTCAAAGGTTTCGCTATGCGAGTCTTACAATTAAATTATATTTACAATGGTTTAAAAAAGATTACTTAGTACCAATAAAAAAATAAAATTAAGATTTTTTATAAAACATTGAATATATAAGAGTAGATATAGCAAAAAGTAGGATATTTCACAGTTTCGCAGTGATAAAGAATTCACTGAGCAAATTACATCATGTCTAATAGTGTATATTAGGGATTGCTTCCCTCAACATTTAGTACAAAGACAGTACACTACCTTTTTTTAAACAATTATTTATATTCACATAAAAATGCATTTATTTAACATTTAATTTCTATCTCAATTAATGTAATCTAATTTAACAATGTTTTCTGTTTATTAATATCAATGTCTTCTGTAAAAATTATCTTATTTTAAGGATCTATTTTTTGATTCACTGAAGTGCATTAGATCACTGCGCATTGGGATAAAATGACGCAAAGTTCTCCGGCAAATTCGTTCGCCGCTTCGTTTCTAAAAAGGGTTGTTGCAATATCGATGATAGATCTGATCAATATTAATGATAAATGTCAATTAATTAATAGTGAATTGTTTAAATTAGTCATAATTTTTTCCTCTGTGTTGGTTGAAGTTATTAGTGAATGGAACTATATACTCAAAGGTAAATAAATTTAAATAAAATACAAATTGTATTATTCCACTAAAAAAATAAAAAGCTAAACCCATCTTATCGAGTGAAAATGAGATGATGGAAAACGAAATCCATTATCATCCAGAAACGTTAGCATAACCACCCAATACAATGGACTGACCCTACGCCAAGATAAGATAGCGACGAAGGACGCAATTCCTTAATTGCTTTTATTATAATCAAATAGGGTAAACTCTCTATAAATAGTTTGTGTAACTCTCTTAGCTTATTACTATTTTTCCATTCGTTGTGAAGTAAACACAACAATATTATTAAAAATTATTGTATACCACTTTTATTTGTACAGCAATAACTCTGCTCCCAAACCTGTGAGTGGTGTACAAACCATACGCACTCAAGCTGCTCAACCCATGTCGATTTCGGCTAGGAGGACGCATAATTTTAATGTCGAATCCGAAAATTACTTCGAGACCATCGAAAATTCTGAAGACTATTCAAATAATTTTCCAAGCGATGATTATCCCATCGATGAAACTCAACCCCAAGAATATGAACTTCAAGCGAGAATTTTCAGAATCTCTCGTTAGAAGAACAACCGCCACCTCAATCCAATTAAATAATATTAAAACTTTCCCCAGACTTTCATATTTTATACTACCCTTTATTTTATTATTAGATTATCTTATAGGCCTTGGAATTGGCATTTCACATTTTTATATCATTTGTATTTGCATCTTCTGTCAGTCATTATTGTTTTTTCAGTTTTTTCCGTGATATTTTTTATTGTATTTGGTAATTATTAAAAATGCCATATCAATATACTAACGAAGAATACGCAGATATGATTTACATTTATGGTTTTTGTGATGGTAATTCTCGAGTTGCAAAAAGAGAACATGAATTGAGATTTCCTGGTCGAAGATCACCAAATTTCAAAAATTTTATTCGCGTTTTTAATTACATGAGAAGATATGGTAGGTTCCCAACTGCTCAATTAAACGAGCATCGTGAAAGGCAGCATTTGAATGTGGAACAAAATATTATAAATATGGTTAATAATATATTATATTGTTTAAAAAGGAACAAGAATAATAATTTTTATGCATTTTTAAGATAGTTTTCACACCACTTAATCCTAATATTTTAAATCAAGAAGATTTTATAGAAGTAACGAAGTCTGTAACGATCCCCAATAACCTGAGGTTTCTCTACATAAGTTTCAAAATTGTAAACCTAGTCCTAGTGGTCTGCAGAAAAAATTGTAGTCCCAATGTTGTCAAATTAAACATAATAAAAATCAGAATGTTATGACAGTAGATTTATCTCCATTATCTCAAAAGAAGACTAAATAAAACATTAAGAAAAAGGCAGACCTTGTGGAAAATCTAAAATTTTGACTAGGGAGAAAGGGTTTTAGGAGAAAATTGTGTTCAGAGGGAATGTACACCTGAAATTCAAATAATCAAAAAAAGTTAAGAGCCTCCTGCCAAATCTGATTATCGTGATGTGCCATCCACAAATAGTTGCATTGCTGCTGAAGAAATTGCCTCTTATTCTAAAGTTTCTGAGGAACAGAATCGTACAAAGAGAGCTACAAAGAGAAAAACAGAAAGCGCTATTCTGATTAGTACTCCGTATAAGGAAGAGCTAAACTTTCTTGTCAGAAAAAAACATGAGAGTTAGTATTAAGAAGATAGCTTCGAAAACTAAGTTCAGATCACTATGTAAGGAACAATCAACAAAGTTCTGAATTTAAAAAAAAGGAAAAAGTAATAGTGAATCAGAGAGTGAAGCAGAGGATGCTATGTTTATACTGCCACGCGATGTATTACAAAGATGGTTCTGGCGAAGGGTGGATACAGTGCCTTCACCGTAAAAATTGGGCCCACGATGAATGCGCCGGCGCAGAACTTAACGAGAATATTTTTATTTGCGATATTTGGCGCGACCCGTACATATTTTTATGTTTTTATATATCCCATTTTACCTTTGCTCTCCTCTAATCCCATTTTACGTACCGTGTTCGGGTAAAATGGGAAACTGGATTCATTTTGTTATTTTATTTGTTAGTTTTAAACAATTTATTATTTAGTTTATCAATATAATATGTTTGTATTTATAAAGAAAAAATGTGTTTTATTTGGTTAGGACAAATGTTCTCCGATCTCGTATTTCTTTATGTAGATTACAAAGTTAAGTATCCCATTTTAGACCCACTTACTCTACTTTTGACGCACCACAAAGAATACTGTGCGATACAGTTTTTATTTTAGAAATGCAATTTCGACTTTGGACAAGATTTTTAATAAATTAAAAAGTCTGTCCGACTTGCCGCAGATGTCTCGTTCTTCACTACACAAATTTATGAAGCAAAGTAGTTTGGACCTTGGTGGCAAATTTGGTATAACTAAATGTTTGATAAAATAGATATTGTTACGACGGAGGCGGCAACATTGCCTTATAAAACACCGACGACAAAAACAAACTACCAAAGCGATGATTCAACCCTTTTTGATAGGAATAAGTAGATAAATTAGTTTTTAATAACCAGGCAGAATAAAATTACTTCTTGTCAAAGAAGTATAGTTTTATTTTCCTAAAACAAAATCGAAAAAATATTTTAATTAAGCGTAATGACATTGTAAGATGGAACTTAAAATATTTAGGAACTATTAGAACATTTAGAACTGAAGGTAAACCCTATATATTATCTCAATGAAACATGGATGGATGAATGAAGGTCATACCAAAGAGTTTGTATTGACGGAAATATAAAAAATGCACATACATTTATTGAAGGTTTATCTACAGGACTAAAAAGCGCTTCGGGGAAGGGAAAACGACTTATTGTATTGCATGCAGGTTCTAAGGAAAGGTTTATTCCAGATTCATTATTAATTTTTAAAGACAAAAAGAGTGGAAATTACTATGAAGAAATGAACACAGTCAGTAGACACAATAATAATAATAATAATGATGATACTAGTAATAATTATGAGAGTTTTTAATGATTTTGAAACGATGAGATTGATATTGATATACCTATAAAAAAACATGTGTAAAAATAGTTTTAAATTATCGCATGATAAAGAAATATTGCCCATTGGCTGCAAAAGTGTATTTATAGCGGATAAACCTATTGTTGATAATAAAAAGCATACTTATATTTGTCCAATTTTTGAGGCGTTCAATCTACCAAGATGTGAATAAATTAAAAGAAGGAATTTATCTTTATTTCCTTAAAGAAAAAGTGTTTGAATTTGCAAACAATGTATGCGTTATAAATGTCAGAAGTTATTATTTTAAGAAAAAATTATGGATTTATGTAAATCATTTGTATTTTAAATTACCTTTTATAACAATATGGATCAACCTCTTACCATTTTAAAGTTTTCAGTTCGAGTATTGATTATTGTCATTCGAAATTGTAGACCAGACATATAGAGGGTATAGAAAGAATATTATTAGTGGATAAATATAATAAAAAAACTTTTAAACATGGCTACGGATTGCATTTTAAAATCTAGTAAAGATATTTTAGGGGCTAATCATTTACAAGAAGAAATTAAATCCCACCGTGTATATAGAAACATAATAAACAAACTTGATCGCGATTCGGATGATGTTATTGATCTTCTTTTAATAAGGCGGGAAAATTTAAATTACACGTATATTCAGCTCGTTGGGTACCTTTATTTGCTTATGTCTATGCAGAGGAACAAACGTTTTTAATAAAAAATAAAATTAGGGATGCGCACCCATCAAGAAAAATAACTGCCTATGTTCATGCTACCGGGTCTATAAAAAGAAAACCAAAAAAGTCGAAAACAAACGAATTTTGTTATATTCCATAGTTATTCGCCTAAAAGACAATTCGGGAGAATCCGGTACGGTGTGTTTTAGATTTAGATTTCATTTCCAGTCGACACGATATAACGACAATTTCGGCGTGGTTGTCACATTTTAAAACGTTTTGGTTAAATTTTTGTATGACGGCCAATTTTTGATAGAGTCGTACCTGATTTTAATATTGCAGAATTAAACGCGCCAAGTCAGACTTTTATCGCCTATATTACTAATTGTTACTATGTTATTTATAATAATGAACAGAATAATAATTTAACTCATTTAGCTTTGTGTTGAGCTCATTTAATGAAAATTTTTGTGAATTGTACAAATAGTCATTACAACGATAGTAACGAAAGAACTATTTTAAAAGAATCATATGCAGTATCTTATATGAAAACCATTCGGGAAGTAGAACAATGGTTTGAATCATTCACTATAGCTTTGTCCCAACATCTCACAAAACCGTAATATTACGGTCATCGTCATGCGCAGTAAATAAAAACCTATCAATAATGCCCAAAGTCGAACGGTTTTTATTTACTGCGCATGACGATGACCGTAATATTACGGTTTTGTGAGATGTTGGGACAAAGCTAGTATTAACATGTTCGAAACTTCAAAGTCTCGCAGTAATTCTCGCAAAAAAATAATATCATAAATTTAAATATTGGACAGGCTATTATTACCAACGAGGAAACGGAGTTCACGTTTAAAACTGATTCGATTAATAATAATAAAATTAGAGACAGCACTTAATCCAAATTTTAAAAACGGTATTTTAGTACCATTTATTACTTATCTTTATGGACAAGTATCGTTAATGGGGAGGTCGTGTGATGCAGTTATCGAAAAATATTTTAGCACCTTAAAAAATAGCTTATTAAATAATACAATGACCAAGAAGTGTTCACGTGTTATACGAGGTATTAGAAAACATATTTTAAGTATTTTTGAAATGAAAAAATTTAACATTGGTAAAAGCCATTGCGCGTCGAAAAAACGAAAGCACAAACTTTGTGAGGAAGGATGGAAGAAGAAATCTAATCTTATTATATTCTTATTATAAGGCTTTGTATTCAAAAAAAATTAAAATCGAAGCAGACTGTCAGTCAGATAAAACATATTCCAGTACAATTTTTTCCGACTGGATTAATAAAATTAAAAAATTATTAACAAACTCGAAGCCACGAATATGCCGTGTGTCGCTTTAACAATAATGTATTTTTTCAAAATATATTCTATCCTTTTTTTCGGGCCCTACGAGCTTTCTGGGTAAAAGAACAGAATGAAATGTCGTTGAATAATTTTGTTATTAAATTTAGTATTAGTTTGTTTATTAATAATAACCCGGATTATTGTCTTTTATCAAGGGAGATTAGTATAGAAATTAACAGGAAAAAGCAAATAAAACTGAAAAATTTCAAAAACTCGGCTTCAAAAATTTTAATGCTATTTAACCAGGAGCATAATCATTGGGTTTATATTTACGTTGATTTAAAAAAACGGTACTTTCGGATATTAAATCCAATAAATAATAGTACTGGGATTTTTTTTAAGTATAACTTAAAGTATTTTGAGTCTACGGTTCGGACAGATTTAAAATTAAACACCTTTTATTATCGATAAAAATAAAATCAGTCGCAGATTTTAAAATTCCTTCTAATGTACACGAGCTTCGTCAATTCCTAGGTCTCAGTTCTTACTTTCGAAAATTCATAAAAGATCATGCCAAAATAGTTTCTGGTTAAAAAGTGTACCATTCTCTAGTATTATTAGTACGTAGTTATGGCGTTTGCTAATAATAGATTTAGATGTTATGTTTGTATCATAAATCAGAATGTTCGACAATCAACGTTTCTGGATCGAGAAGTACATATGGATCTAGTACAGATTGCAATTTATAGAAGAGAAATAGCTGGATATCCTGCCCAAGATATTCTTGAAAATACAAGAGTTTGTTTGAATTGTTTTGAAACAATTACAGAAGAATTAAGGCAAGTCGAACATAATCCAAATTGTCTGAGATTGAACGTGATTTACCCATTAAATGCTTCGTTGTGTTTTATATGTAACAACAGACAAAATATTCAGAGACCATCAATCGAATGTAGGGTCGATATTTTCTTAAATTCTAATATATAGGTACCAAGTTTTTCAAGAGTTTGTGGTCATCATCTTGATAATCGAGGCTTTCTTCTGCACGATTTACAGAGAGGGTTGCGATATATTAATAAGCCCTATTTGGTGAGTGATTTGCATAATTTTTTGCAAGCCCTCAGAATTGTGGCAAACTCACGACAAAAAACTCATGACTGGGAAGATGTTAACAGCTTTCCAGAGGAACATTTTAAGACACTAACATCAATTTCGCGACACCAATTTAAAGAACTTTTCAATGCTTGTCAGTTTTATGCAGACGGTGGTGCAAGAAGATGTTTAAAAGAAAAACATCTATTCACATTTCTTGTTAAATTGAGACATGGTATATCCGATAGTTTTTTACAAATAATATTTAATTATAGCTCTCGGCAAATGACCAGTAAAATTATAACGCAAGTCCCTAACAATATTGGTTTCCACTCAATTACTCGTGAAAACTACATTGCAAGGTATGTTACTGCATACGCAAATCAATTGTATAATTCTGTTCCAGAAGTTCCTAAAGCTATTCTTTATATTGATTGCACGTACAACAAAATTGAGAAAAGTAGTAATTTTCGAATTTTGCGACAATCTTATTGTTGTCATAAAAAAGAACATTTAGTCAAACCTGAACTAATCGTTTCCCCAAACGGATACATATTAGCAATAAATGGGTCATACTTTTCTGATTAAAAGAATAATGATGCATCAATATTACGTAAAGAATTCCAAAATGACCATGACAATATGAGAACTTGGGTACAAGAAGGTGACGTAGTAATAGTTGATAGAGGTTAGAGGAATTCGGTTCCACTTCTTAATGATCTTGGACTTACTGTTCACATTCCTCCTTTTCTGAATCGCAACGAAAATCAGTACACAGCTATTGCTGCTAATAAAGCACGTCTGATTTCTAGTACGAGATGGGTAGTGGAAGCAAGAAACGGTCATTTAAAGTCAATTTTTAAGTTTTTCCGCCAGACGATCCTAGCACATCATGCTGCCAATTTACATGACATTTATTTGATTGCTGGGACTCTGATAAATAAATACCACCCGCTTATAGAGATGGAAGGAACAGTATAATCAGCTAGAGAAATGCTACAAAAATTAGACGAAGTCAATGTTGTTCAGGCTCGTGTAGAGATCGATAATATTCGGTTTCGTATCGGTGAGTGGTTTCCATTAAATAGGGATCATGTTCGTGAATTTCCACAATTTGATTTAAATTATGTTAAAACTTTAACTGGAGCATACTATATCCAATTGTCATCAAGTTATACACAAGATACAGTGTATCGTGAAGAACAAAATAATATACAAATTGACCTGTCACGAGAAGGTGAGAACTTTTTAAGATTTAGGGTTTTCTCTAGACACAGAAATAGTGCCAAATATATGTTATGGATTGTCTACAACGATGATCCTGAAAATATTAAAGATTCACCTATTATGGGTTATTATTGCACATGTAAAGCCGGCGCCAGAACTTTAGGAACATGTGCACATGTTGCTAGCATATTATGGTTTCTAGGATACGCTAGGCATCAAGCAAATATTAAGTATCCATCTGCACGTTTGTTAGAATGTATTGAGGGTGCCGAAAATAGGTTAATAGAGGAAGATCTAAATGTTGGTCCAGAACTAATATAAGGTCAAATATTTAGGTTGATCCAGTTTATTTCTTTTATGATCTTTTTTTGAATTCTTGTTTACTAAATAGGATTTGATAGCAGATCCTTCTGTTTTCACAATTAGTAACATTTGATTGTGTTATTTTATAAAAAACCTCACCAATAGTTCACATAATTTATTTAATTTGTGAACACCTATCGCCTATTTTGCCTTATCACTTTTGTTGTCACGTCTATCTTATATTTTGTCACATATAATAATAATAATAATAATACTCTCCCTAATTCACCCCCTTACGAGTGAATTTTAACCCCAAAAGCTGAGCTTGTCCGGGGAAAGGGACGGCTATTATTATTATTTGCCGTGGCGCTCCGGGGCGACTTAAAGATGATTGATGGTGCCATTTGACTTACAGGTGAGGAAAACCCGGAAAACCTCACCCACCATCATCGAGACGGTAATGTATGGCGAATTTTTTTAATCTGCATGTCATATCAACAGAAATTGAATTTCTATTAATACGCCACACATCAAATCCTAAACCGAACCATGCAATTTAATTAAAAATCCACATGGTCTGGTCTGGGATTCGAAACCCAGCAGTCTCAGACTCATAAACTTGCCTATAAGTGAATATAAGCGCGATAGACCGCTACACCACCGTGCCCGATAGTTCATTATTTTTAGCTTAATGCATTAATCCTAAATCTTACGTTTAAAGTTTGCATCCATTTCTCTCAGCTCTCATTTTATCTAAGTTACCTACATCATTTTTTTATTATTAATAATTCACTGCCTTTCTTCTTCGTTTAAGTATAAACGTCATCTATTTAATATTTTGCGATCTTCTCATCTGATTTTATTCGTAGCTGTTGTTTCAGTTGGTCGAGGCAGTAGACTTGTGAATTTCAAAAAATCTTATCCTAACCCATAGATCGTCTTATTTCCACTTTATCAGAATAAACAACAGCTGTTGGCGGATGATGGGCATCGGAACTCTTTTCATATTTAAAGTATAAATTACATGATAACATTCAGGAAAAAAATAAATAGCACTGTATGTAAGCATTCACGAAATTCATAAAGCCGCCCTGATGATTGGTAAACCATGAAACAGCTAAATGTACTGGTATATTATTTAAATCACAGAATTAAGCTGATATTTTCTAGGGCTCTAGAGAAATATTACTCTTTCTTATTATCAGTAAAACTTGGAATGGTAATAAAGTATTATTTCACCCTGTGTCCGCTCTCTCTCTGCCATTTATTATGCTTAGCATCCAATAATTAAACATTAAAAAGGTCCTGACTTTATATGCCCGCCGTCCTTCCAATTGCACATAAATCGGTTTGGAAGTATTAGGTACTAGATAATTATAAATCATAAATATATTGACCTGGCAAGATCAAATATACGGGTCTGCTTTGCGAGTACCGGAGAGAGTATCACTCGGGTAAATATACTGGTATATTAGTAACATCACTAAATTAAGATAATGTTTTCTATGGTTCCGAAGAAATATTACTCTTTTTTATCAGCAATAAAAGTTGCAACTGCTCTCTTTCTTTATCTCTTCCCCCCCTCCCTTTCTCTGTTTTTCCCTCTGCTATATGATAAGCTATATGATAAGCATCCCCTAATAATGCACGCCGTCCTTCCAATTGCACATAAATTGTTCTGGTAGTGTTAAGTACAAGATAATTATAAATCATAAATATACAGACCTGACAAGATCAAATCAACGAGCCTGCATTGCTTGTGCCAAAGAGACTATGACTCGGCGATTGTTTATGTAAGACAAAGAGCGAATTAACATCGATGCTGCATTGTATAACCATCTGTACATCGTTCGTAAGATTTAATGACTCAATTAGTTACGTCGTAATAAATCAAATCGTCTCAAGTATAAACAATCGCCGAGTATTATAGCTGACAATAGTCCGTATTTATAAAAATGAAGCATTTACTTTCAAGTAAAAGGTAGAAGCAAAAGGTAGAAGTAAAAGGTTTTGCTACAATTCGTATTCATAATCTCTACCTTTTCCTTGCAAGGAAATGCTTCGGATAAATAAAGTAAAAGGTACAGAGATTAGCCGATAGCGATTTCGATAACTAGTGTGCAATCAACGTGTGTGTTCTGCGACAGTGTTTATTTTGTTTTATACTTAAAAACTATTCGCAAGTGAACTGAGGTGTAGTTGATCCTAATTTATTTGTGCAGTGTTGAAAGATAAAAAAATTACAATGTCTGGTACAGATAGTGAACAAGAAGGTAGCGAAGATGTGACTAGCGAGATGATGTTTATCGCTGAAAGAGTCGTAGCATTTCCAGAGATTCTCGAGAAATCTCAAATTCCAGCAATGAAAAAGAAGAAAACTGCTGCACTAACTCAAATCGTTAAGGAATACGTGACCCTGTTTGGTAAAGAGATGGAAATTAAAGCTTTCATGAAAAAAGTAAACAATATGAAAACACGATTGAAAAATAAAACAGATAAAAATAAAACAGGGAACAAGCCCATTCGCCTTCTGTCCTGGGAGAAAGTAATGTTGACGGCCATGGATGCACACGTAAATCCTGTACTAAGTCGGGTACCAGGTAAGAAATACTTTCATGTCCACCATTAGTACGTACTTACTATGTATATTTTTATTAGGAGCTCTTGCAATTGGTGTGCCAACTGAACCTACTTTAAGTGATGGCATTATGACGGAAAGTGATGCCCATCAGATGACTGGAGTGGTAGCTGACAAAAAGCGATCATACATATCAGCTGCTGCAAAAAAATTAGCTCCGAAGCCTACATTTGTTCGTGAAAAACCAGAAGAGTCTGATGAGACGAGGCAGTTAACGACAACTCAGCTTCAACGATTAGTTTTAGTTGAGCAACTGAAAGTTGCTCGTCTTCAACAACAATATTTTTCCGCCAAGCTACAGAAATTGGACGAGACATCCAACAAAGAACCTTCGAAATGGTATGTTGACGTGGGAGATAAAACTTACTGTAATCTGTAATATATCTAAGTATATAAAATTTATTTCAGAGAATACAAAATAAACGATTTCTTTGCGCGTAAGTTTATTTTTATTTTAAGCAACTATAACTTTGTGGGTTCTTAGTAAACAATATTTACATAGCATCAGTGGTGGCTTGTCCATAAGTGCACTGGTGCTCAGCACTACTAATAATTTTGTATAAACTGCATATTTTTTATTACTTTTCAATAAAACTATAGAATTTCTAATAAACCATGGTGTATTAGAAATTCAATAGTTTTGTTGAAGTGTTTGTTATGTCAAGACGTAATAAAAAATATGCAGTTTATACAAAATTACTGGTAGTGCTGTGCATAAAACGAAAGGATTTAAACATTATAAACCGATATTGTTATTAGTAATAAGATGCGCCAATTCTTCTCGCCGTCCTTGTCCCTGTGCGCGAATAGCATCTACATTTTCTTCTTCTATATATTGCAAGTCTTGTTGTTCCTCTTCTTCATCGTCTTGAAAATCTGCATCTTCTAGTTGCTTAGCTATATTGTGTAACACAGCACAAGCAATTATAACTTTTGGAATACTGTTAAATTTCACTCTGCATTCATACTTCAGAATAGGAAATCGCCGTTTCAGTTGCCCAAATGTATGCTCAATCACAACTCGCTCTGATGTAAGCAGCCTGTTGAAGGCTGTCTGATGTAAGCAGCCTGTTGAAGGCTGTCTGATGTAAGCAGCCTGTTGAAGGCTGTCTGATGTAAGCAGCCTGTTGAAGGCTGTCTGATATTCCTCGTGGGGGTTGGAGTAAAGAGTCATAAGACACATTATACCATACCCACTGTCACCTAATAAGACAGTGTTTCTTGTCCTTTTCATGATTTCACACACTGCCGAATTCTTCCATATACGAGAATCATGAACTGATCCAGGCCAACTTGCATCTATACTAGTTATAACACAATTCTGGTCACATGTGACCTGCACATTAATACTGCTAAAACCTTTTCGATTTATATATTCGTCTCCAAATCGGGCTGGCTTTTCAATACGTGCAGTCAATAACCCCAATAGCTGTTGGGAAATGGAACCTGGTCAACCACTTCTCTTTGGCCCGCATGATTTGATTTTCTGTATTTGGGAACCGGATCCATTTGCCAGCCTCATGTACAATCCGTTCAAGCACCTCATGAAATATTCTGGACACTGTGGGTTGTGTACATCCCAATTCTTCAGCAATTCCGCTCTGGAATCCAGGGTTTGCATAATAACGCAGAAATACTTTCATTTTATACACAGGTGACAGGGCTGCTCCACGAGTTTCGGGATCTGCGCCAAGAAAGTGCTCCGCCAACCACACCACATTCTCCTCAAATCCAAATAACGTTTTGAAATCTGATTCACGTGGCGTACGTCTTGGTTTGTAGTATTTTCTGGTACGTAAATGTACCATATTAGCCATAACAAACACAACTCTGGGACCACACAAACAAAGATCACTTAGACAAGACTTTCCAGATAGATTTTAACACACGAATACACAACTTTTTATGTTACTTGCTGTATGATGGCTGGGCAACTACTGAAAAGAGTAATAAAAGTTGATGCGAACCTAGATTCCTTTTTTAGAAGCAAATCCTTTAGTTTTTGAGCAAATGCTTCTTTTTATAAATACGAAAAACGTAAAACCTTTTACTTTAAAGCAAACCCTCGAAGCAAAACCTTTTCCTTCACTTTTTTTTATACATATACCTTGAAGGAATTGCTTTAATTTTTAAAAGCAAAAGGTAAGGATTCTTTTTATAAATACGGGCCAATAAGGCCTGTATATTTGATTTTGCTGAGTCTGTATACACATATACATATTAGCATCTTTATCTTTGTCGTGTATAAGCAGGCAGGGTTAGGTTTGGCACATACCACTGCGGCTTCTTGGGTCTATTGTATTCTCCTGCTTTCCCCGTATTCAGGTACTATCGTTGGAATAGTCCTGTGCCTTTGGTAAGTTTTACTAGGTTCTTGGGGCGTTTTTTCTGGTTTTAGACCGAAAAGAATAAATAGCCGCCTAGCGGGAGCTTCGCATTCCAAGATAACATGATACGAGGTCTCTTCCTCTTCCATGCAGTCTACACGTGGTAGAATCATTGTGTAGTCCCATCACATGAAGGTGTTTTAGCAAGCAGTGCTCCGTTAGTCATCCCACGACGGTTAATATCTGAGGCCTTGCAAGCTGTAGTACCTCAACGGCCATGCGTGGGTTTAGTCCCATTAGCATGAAGCTAGCTGCTTCTGTGTCCTCTTATCTGTTGTCAGCGTATTTGGTGTTTAGTGAATATCCATCCAAATACAGGTTCGGGTTCTGTAAATGGTAGATCTGATTCCTCTTTGGCGAGTACGTCAGCTTTTTCATTTCCTTGGTACCTTGGTGTCCCGGTACCCACGCTAGTTTTAGATTGTTGCGGGTTGCAAGATTATTAAGTATTCCAAGGCAGTTCCAGACCAGCAAAATAGATATTAAAAAATCGTTTAATTATAGTAACTTTGGATTAATATTTTCAAAAAACTGGTCATAGAATTAAAACAAAATTTTGCTCAGTTAAATACTGAACTTTTCTTAATTTAAAAATGTATTAATTTACAAAGTTGACGGAGAAAATTTTAAAATACAGGGTGTTGCACAAAAAACTACTTTGCCAATTTTTAAAGTTTCTGCAATCGGTTTAACACCATGTATGACATAGGGTGACAGGTCGTACATGTACTTAATGTAATAAAGAAAATTCAGGATACATCGTTTATACAGGGTGACTCGTTAAAGCTGAAAAACAATATATACCCTCTGTAATCATATTTATGAGTCACCCTGTATAAAATGGGATTTATTAACCAGAAGCAATTACTTGCACTATATATGCATTGTGAAATTATATTTTTTCGTTTATTTAACGCTGTCATAAAAAAAAAGATTTAAGAAAAAAACTATATTACTTATTTCCGAACTACCCTGTAATTAACCAATTTCCACAGTAACTTACTTTAAGAAATTAATGGTAAATAATCTATAAATCATGTTTTCTACAAAAAGCGCGAATAAAATAGGTCATTTATGAGAAATCTGGTTAAAAAAAGTGGCATTTTTGAAGTTTAACACCCTGTAACTCGAAAACTAGTCATAGGATCGGTTTGGGCCAATGGACACTTTTTGTCAGAGCATCGAGTTCTACAACATATCAACGTTTCAGAAAATTTGACGGAAAGCCATTTTTCCATAAGAAAGGTGCCTGGTCCTTTGTATTTGCAAGGGCGTGCAAAACGGTGGGTGCTCAAGAAGTTGTTTACCATTAACTGATCTGTTTAGTATGTTCGGTACCCCGAAAAGAATAATCTCAGGTAGGGGAAGGCTTTTACTAGTACTAAATTTAAATCGTTTACAACAGCAATCAAGTTAAACACATTCTAAATGCGGTTTCATCTCCAAGATCGAATGGGCAAGTAGAAAGGTATAATAGAACCATGTAACAAAGTTACTTTTTTTTAATATTTAAGACAGAATTCGTCGGAAAACCAAAATAAATATTTTTATTTATGTTTTTTTAATAATTACCATTGACCCTTAATGTCAAATATTTGTATTTATATTTTTTTTAAAATTATCATTGACCCTTAATGTCAAAAATTCCGAGTCTTCAAACGTTTACTGTGTATGATCCCGTCCATTCCATCAAATTTTTTTATCAGTAAGCCGACGGTAGCTTCGTTTCCCCAGTTCTAACTAATAACCGAATTTGTGTACGACACGTCGCTTATCGGACAATAAAACGCGATACGCTGGACAGAACTTACTCTCTCTCGATCTTTCCTTGACCGATCACGCTATGAGTAGTAGCTAGTCCCGACAACTGATAAGATACCCGTTTCTTCGCCGCTAGACGTACCAATATAAACAACTTTTTTTTTATAAAAAGGCATTTTTCCTTTGGTTGCTTTTAAAATTTAAAACCGGAATTAACGTGGAATCGTGATTAGTACTGTTTCAATCATTGTTTCCGAGTTATATGTTTTATAATTAATTTTCTTTTCTCGTGCTTATAAAATAAACGCTAGCGTTGGTACTGTTTCAATCGTTTTTCCCGAACTGAATATTTTATTTTAATAATTAATTTTCTTTTCTTGTGCCTATAAATAAAATACAGGGCTACTATAACAGAATCATCGGGTTTGACAAAGCTATAATTCGGAAAGTATGATAGATACAATAATAAATGGCATGTCTATAGGCAACAGCACCCTCTACGTTTACAACGCGCGCCTGCGGAGGCAGCTGTTCATGCGCACGAAACGTCACGTCAGCTGTAATGAACATGGCGACTATGCAGCAGAAAGCATTCTGTGTGTTAGAATACGCGTGATGTTTATCGGTTGTGACAGTGCAACGTGCATTCCGACGGGAATACGAAATTGCTCCTCCAGGTCATCAGAGCATTCTACGATGGTATCGAAACTTCTAGACTACAGGTGTACTTGAGAAACCTAAAAGCACCGGACGACCACGAGTGTCCGACGCAACAGTGGATGCGGTTAGACAATGTTTTGTGCAGTCGCCACAACAATCCACTAGTCAAGCAGGCCGTGCACTTTATATGCCGCAGCAAACTGTGTGGAAAGTTTTGCGGAAACGATTGCGATTCAAACCGTACCGTATACATCTGTTGCAAAAGTTAAGACCAAATGACTGTGTCAAGCGACTACAGTTCTGTAATGACATGCAGGAAGCCATAGAGGGTGACGGATTCGCTAACCGTCTGGTGTTTAGCGACGAAACGACATTTTATTTAAGTGGCAAGGTGAACCGTCACAATATTCGGATATGGGGCACCGAAAATCCTCATGCAACTGTCCAACATGAAAGGGATTCTCCAAAATTGAATGTTTTTGGTACAGCACAAAAGTGTATGGACCGTTTTTCTTTAATGAAAACACTGTGACCGGTGTTTCGTACCTCGATATGTTGCAACTGTGGTTAATGCCGCAACTGACGGCTGAATCCAACAACTTTATATACCGACAAGATGGCGCTCCACCTCACTGGCATAATGACGTGCGTGGGTATCTAAACGAGGAACTCCCTCATCGTTGGATAGGCCGTTGTGCGGAACACGATTTGGCAATGCTTGCGTGGCCTCCCAACTCTCCTGATCTTACACCGTGCGATTTTTATTTTTAGGGGTACATTAAAGACACGGTGTTCGTACCACCTCTACCTGCAACACTGGCGGAGCTCAGAAGACGCATTACCGCTGCTGTCAACAGTATCGACCGCGATACATTGCAGAGTGTGTGGACTGAACTAGACTATCGTTTGGACATCTGTCGTGTGACTCGAGGAGCCCACATTGAACATTTGTAACGCGCTAAAAATGTAATGTTTTCTCTGTCTACCGACATACCCTTTATTATTGTACCCATCATACTTTCCAAAATATAGCTTTGTCAAACCCGATGATTCTTTTATAGTAACCCTATATTAATGAATCAAATGGATTATTAAATTAACTGTTACCAGAGTCGGGTTAATGGATTTATTTTACTTTAAACTAGTTATAGGGTGGTCCTCGATATTATTTTATTACCGAATTAATAATTTCCCTTGTTTATTGAATTTTTTTTGGGGTTTAAAAATTTTTTTTGGGGTTTAAAAATTTTCTTTTGGAATTTCAAGGCCGTGTTCGTGTTATTTTATTTTATTAAATAACATCTAGATCTGGTGAATAGCCTATATGTGCTGTTTCCATAAGGATATTGCCAGTTGTTTAGGTGTTGGCCGTGGAAACCAGTAGATATACTATACGGGTATCACTACCAGCATAGGGAAATCAATGTGTTAGAGATAGTGGTGGAGAACTATCGATAGCACTATCGATATTATCGATAGTTTCAACTATCGAATACTATCGATAGTATTTTCTACACTATCGATTGTTTCCGATAATCTTGTGGTGGGCACCCATCTCTATTCAATCAATCTAACCTCACTTTTTTCAACTTGCAAAAAAGTTGATTGATAAAAGGATTTTTAGATTATTGTGTTTACTGAATCATAAGTTTTAACTTTCAAGTGCAAAACTGTCACGTGTGACTATGGAGAATTTTTTGAGTATTTCCCGCAAGGATTCTTCATCTAAACGGAACAGAAATAGTGGTAAGTAGGTTAGGTACAACCCCGAAAAAATTCAATTGAAAATCCACCTTTATGGTAGTAGAGTAGTAGTAGTCATTAGCCATTAATATTATCTTTCCAGATTAGAATTTCGTCTAATATGTTTTGAAATTAATGTTAAAGGCTTGATTAGTTTAACATTAAGTAAACCTAACCTAATACTAATATTTAATAATTCACAAATTTACATCATGATCATGACACTTTTATTTTAGGAGAATCCACTAATAGTGAGCCAGAGCATCATCAAAGAACTCCAGCTGAGACAGTTCAGACTCAAGCTGAAGTAGTCGAAGCACAAGCCGAAAATACTGTGGATACCCTTCAAGCTGGCCAAGGTGCCAAAACCAATGTCGGTACAAAAGATGGAAGACCTAAAAGGCCAAAACTGTCAAGGGTGTGGAATTTTTTTAAATCGTCCCATGACAAAATGTATGCTAAATGTTTAAATTGTGGAAAAGAGTACAAAACAAGCGGCAATACGACAAATCTAAGTGACCATTTAAAAAGATTTCATCCCAACCTAGTAAATAATGTAGTAGACATAGACAGGGAATCTGCTGAAAACAATAGTGGGTCTACATCCACTTCTGGAGGTTCCAGTACTCGTTCTTCTTACAGGTCAATAAGTCCTTTCTTCAAGCGAGAAAATGAATACAGCGAAAGCTCGAAACGAAAAAAACAACTCGACAAGGCACTAACATTAATGATTGCCACCGATTTGCAACCATTCAACATAGTGAATGACACTGGCTTCACGAATTTTGTTAGTTTGCTAGATCCTAGATATATCCTGCCAAGTAAATTCAAAATTAGGGAAAAAATAATGAAGGAAATGTACAGTGATACTTGTCAGAAACTGAAAGAAATTTTGAAAAATGTGAATTATGTCGCTATCACTTTTGACTCTTTGACATCACGGGCAACTGAATCATATTTGACTGTAACGTGCCATTTTGTTACCAATGATTTCGAAATAAAGTCTTCAGTGCTTTCGACAAAACCATTGGAAAATGGTATTAACCATACTGCAGAAAATATTGCATTTGCATTAAATGCAATTTTTATTGAGTGGGATATACAAAATGAAATATCGTGCATTGTAACAGACAATGCTGCAAACATGTTAAAGGTCTGTGAACTTTTGAAAAAAAAAAGTCTTCCCTGCTTTGCCCATACAGTTAATTTAGTGGTCCAAGACACTACCAGTATAAGTCCCCTCAAGGATATTATAGCAAAATGCAAAGAGATAGTGAGGTTCATGAAAAGCAGCAATGTTGCCACAGAAATATTCAAACAGGAGCAGAATACCGACACTCCTCTTAAGCTAATGCAGGAGGTGACCACCCGCTGGAATAGCGCCTTTCAAATGATAAAAAGAATTCTGGAAACAAGCGACCCTCTCAACAGAACACTGCTGAAAATGCCTAAAGCTCCTCAACCTCTGGCTGCAGAAGAAATAATAATTTTGAAAGAAGTTGTTGGTATTTTGGCATGTTTCGACGAGGCGACAACAAAAGTTTCAGGCACTAAATATGTAACAATTTCGCTTGTTATTCCAATTATTAATGGAATCCACAAAACATTGCAAGACAAAATACGAGAATTGCAAACCGATGAAGGAAAAGAAATTTGTTTGAAATTGCTGCACTCTGTACAAAAGCGTTTGTTTCCATACGAGAAAAGAACAGCTGTTCAAATGGCAACATTACTTGACCCTAGATTTAAACATGATGGTTTTAGAAGTGAGGAAAATATCAAATCGGCATCACATTTTTTGGAACAGGAAATTAACTATGTGGAAAGAAAGGAGGCAGAACTTACGGGAAATTCAAATATTCCATTCAATGGAGAAGATACTATCCAAGGTAGCAGTTCAAATTTTTCAGGTTCAGGCTCTCTGTTCTCATTTATGGATACTAAAATTCAACAGAAAATAAAATCGACAACAGTTGATGTAATCATAATCAAACGACAATACATGGAACGTCAGAATTCATCTCTAGATACAGAACCACTTCTATTTTGGAAGGTATTGCTATTGGCCTAAAATTCATTTTCGCATATTTAACTTCCGCTATTTCAGGTAAACGCCAATGATTTCAGATCTCTAAAACAACTCGCCCAGAAATATCTTTGCATTCCAGCGTCATCAGTAGAATCTGAACGGGTATTCAGCAAGACAGGACAAATAGTCACGGACAGAAGATCGAGGTTAAAACCAAAAAATGTCGACATGTTGGTTTTTATAAATAAAAACAACTGGTTAGTTGAAAAATAAACCGATAATAAATAATTATTTTATTCTAAGTACTCAAAAATAAAAAATGGATAAAATAAAAAAAAAATGTTTAATAATAACGGTTTTTTATAAAATGTTAAGATGTATTACTATACTTAGTTTGTTCATTACCTTCGAAATTAAAATCTTAAATTCAAATGGTCTTTTATTTTTATGTTGATTGATAGTGTATGACAATAATTAGTAGTTTCATCTAAGGTAGTTCCACTTTTTTTCCAAATATCGAAAACTATCGATAGTATCGATAGTTAATACGAAAACTATCGATGGTGCCTACTATCGATAGTTATCCACCACTAGTTAGAGAGAGAGGTACCTATAGGTATGGGAAATCAATGTGTTAGAGAGAGGGGAACGATTCGCGCGGACTTGGTGAGGCATAGTGGGATCGCATGGTTCGTGCCAGGCGCCCCGCACCCCCGCCCCCGCGGTCAGCGACCCCCGCCCCCGCCCTGGAGCATGTGATACCTCGTTGAAAAGGTATTTATGTGTAGATTACAGAAAAGTGGAATTCTCAAAATTATTTTATTTCTACAACACATTTTTTATAATAAAATATAATTTTTTTAATTATCTACAGATATAATTTTAGATAACAGAGTTTTTAATTGTTGCAAAATATTTTCGTTTGGACAAGGTACTCCAAATAGATTCCAATGAAATGCTCCTGCCGCAACAACTCTTCTTGTAAACTCACTAAATTTGTAGTAACTGCTCTGTTGGAAAAAGTAAATATGCCCATCGATCCATCGAAATGCGGAAGAAATATCTTCAGGTATTCCAGGAAATACGTCTCTTATTCGTCCTCTGTTTAATATGATAGTAAAATCATTAGAAAACTCTATATACGACTTATTATTGTACAAGACATAGGACCGACATGAATTTGATTGGAAAATAGCATTTATATGAGTGTTTTTAGGCATATTAATTAAAAAATTATCTAATACTTGAACAGCAGGAAATGATACTGAGAAATATTTATTTGGGGGCACAATAGTAACCAAGTCGCCGATTGTAGTTTGAAAAATGTGATGTAAGGTATATTGACGTAGATCTTCGGGAATATAATCAACAAGAAGTTCCGGCTGAGATGGGATAATCATTTCGTTCAAATCGAATTTCCATATAAATGAATCATGGGCAATGTATAAGCGGTAATTTGAAAAGTCTGATGCAATTGCTAAAAACATAAAATCTGGGACAATATCACACACATTTTTCGTTGTTATTGAATGCTTAGTTGAAAATGGTTTTGTTGTAGTTGGAATTTTCCTCGTAAACGGTGCTGTAGTAGAGTTCTTAGAAGTTATCGGATGAATCGTCGTAGCCGGTGCTGTAGTAGAGTCTCTAGAAGTTATCGGACGAATCGACGTAGACGTCGATATTGGAACATACTTTTTCTTGAATCCATAGAGATATTGAATTGCCATTATATCATCAGTATGCAGACTGTGGATCACATCTTGATATGTCCCATACATAATAGCGTTTTGATTATCACTAAGTCCAATTCCTAGAGCATGTCCAATTTCATGAACTAATACCATAAGAAAACTGATGGAACCGTCAGGAATATTATTTCTCTCTCCAAAATACCAATGTTCCTCTATATCTAAATGGATTTCTCTACAAATACCCCTTTGTGGGAAAAATGAATGCCCTAAGACGCCATGAGGTCCGTCAAGGGGCAACGTGTATACATCATTACCCATACAATTTGTTCTAAAATAATGAGTTTTGCGAACCATAGTTATAGTAATATCAGGAGGTGTTATACTAGGGATAGTAACCATTTCAAACGTTAATGTTGAAGTATTTTGCCACATTTGGAAAGCCGTTTGTGCATCGGTCCGAGCTGCAGGTGTTGCTTGAGGAAAATACCATCGTAGATGGTGTTTTTGCCATGGAGAACCCACCGTAAATTCTGTATCGCCATGCTGACAATGTGGTCGTCGCATAAATTTGATTGTTGAATTATTTAAAAGTCCATCTACAGGTAAATTATATTTTTCTTGAAAATTAATCAGGAAGGTGAAGATATCACTAGTATTAACAACAACATTTTCATATTGATTTAGGTATGCAATAGCATCTTTTTCGGAGAAATCTGTACACTGTACATACGTAAAAGTGAACACTACAATAACTAATACGTCTACCTTGATCGACATTTTGACAGATAATAAAGTTGATATAGTAAATACCGAATACATAAACCTCGAAATTTAGCCCTATTCAGTTTTAGCAAAAATACATAAGCCTCGAAATTTACTCCTATTCAGTTTTAGGGAAAAAAAAATCACATAAACGTTCCTAATTTTTCATACACTTTGTATGTATAGAAAATATTATTTTGCATGTAATTGGAATTTCCGGAAAGACAAATGTTCACACAACTAATTTTAAACACTTCGTTGCAATTGAAATTTCTAGAATAGATGCATATGTTAGATTACTAATCACATACAAAAATACCAGGAATTCTGAATAAAGATTAAGTTAATTGCAGCAATGGTATTTCCGGAGGGGAGTCCCTATTCCAAATGGTGTATATCAATTATAAAAATACTACGAATTGTGAATAACGATTAATTTAACTGCAATTGCAATGGTATTTCCGGAGAGTCCCCAACCGAGAAACGCGCTGCATTGACGTAATATCGGTAGCTTATAAGCGAACATACATGGGAGGCATTTCACATTCGACACTCAGGTTCATAACGCGACGCTCGACAGTGCTGTTAATTGTGTTTCTCCTATAAAAATAAATGTAAGTAATTTTTATTTTTAAAAATCATTTTCTATCCAATTTAGTTTAGTTTTTTCTTTTTTCATGACCATAGATTAATATTCGTTTTGAAATTTTTGATGTATACTATTTTGATGAGTTGATAAATGGTTTTGTTTTTCATGGCCACAATTTTTATTCGTTTTTCTAGTGATAGTAAATTGAAACAAGTAGTTGCAAGTAGATATTTAGAATTTTTTTTTTCTTTATAGATGAATCTAATCGAATTAAACAACGTATCTCTTATAGAAAGGAAAGAGACGATAAAAATTTCAGAGTTGCCCCTAAATGAGCCGGTCAAAATCAGCAAAGCCAAAATCGTAAATACCAAGTACGGAGACGCCGTTCTGTTGGAGTTAGAGGATAAAGCAGTATTCCTACCCCAAAGAGTTACAGAAACGTATAGGCCATACTTGGACGAATTCGCCAGCCAACACTACAGCATCATTTACAGAGGAGAAATCGCCGTAGGAAAACCGAGTCCACTTGCTTCCTTTCAAATTATCGAGCATTAGGTGTAAATAAGAAAACAGAGAGGGGTAAGCATTTTTTTTTGTTATTCTTTTTTTATTCAAGTCACAAAAAATGTCGAGTGTGATTAAACGTTCTGATAAAGTGCTGGTAGCGATTAGAATATTACGCAAAATTATTTTTGATAAATTTACTGCTAGATATGCTGAGATCTGGTTAAAACTTTAAAATAAACAAGTTAAAGCCTGTAATAAGTGCATTAAAGATAAAAACTTATCCATTGGTGTAAGAAGGAAATTACAAACAAACATTGGGCATTTCAAACATTTTCGTAAATTAATTTTAAATAGACATATGGGGTTAGGACTAAATTCCAAATTACATAATAGGGTTAAATGGGAAAACGTTACCTCGAGTTTTGCTAGTAGACTTAGGACTGGGATTATTGTAAATTTACGTCATAAGGATTTGGGCAAATTTTTGGATGACGCTTACCTAGTTTGTAAACAAAAAATTAAAGCATGCCTCAGTTCATTTCATTCTATAAAAGTAAATACTAATTTTTGTGGAGAATTTATAAGAAAGTGTGGGGATGAAGAAGTGTTGGATTTTCATTATTTTAATGCAAAGAATGTTCTTATAGACCAGTATACCGATTTACTTAGTTGGTTTGTTGATAATGTTAGAGAAAAAATTTTGTCAAAATTATGCGATTTTCAAGAAAGGAATTCTGGAGCTGCTTTATCTAAAATTATATCATTAGAGATCAATATTAATAAATTTGAAATAGGCAATGGCTCGTCTTACATTAAACTACCGGAACCAATTCAGAAAAAACGGGCGTGTATTAACGTAAAAAATAGGGATCAAAACTGCTTCTATTGGGCAATTGTAAGCGCCCTTTGGCCTGCACGTACACATAAAGAGCAAACATACTCATATCCATATTATAGTACAGTTCTGAAAACCGAGGACTTGGAAGCTCCAATGTCTTTACATAAAATTGAAAAATTTGAAAAAATTAAATAATATTTCTGTCAATGTTTATGCATTAGAAATGAATTTAGAGAGAGAAAAAACATTTTACGTAGTAGTACCAGCTAGGCTTACCAATATTAAACGAGAACAACACGTAAATTTACTTCTAATTCAAAATAAATATTATCCAAACTTAAATGATTATGAAGCCCCACCAGCAGATGGTGGTGGTGATCAATCTGAGGATGAAATCAAATTTCATTACGTTTGGATTAAAGATTTATCAGGATTACTCTGTAATCAGTTAAATAAAACTAAATGTAAATTATATTTTTGCGATCGATGTTTAAATTATTTTTATAACAAAGATAAGTTAGCTACACACGAAGAAAATTGTTCTGATTTAAATAAATGTAAAATATCGTTTCCTGAATATGACCATGTTGAATTTAGAGATTTTTCATATAAACAAACTACTCCTTTCGTACTTTATGCTGATTTTGAATGCCAGTTAGAAAATTTTGCAGAGTCTTCTCTTAAAATTACTAAAACAACTAAATATCAAAAACATGTGCCGTATAGTGCTGGGTACTATTTAAAATGTTCATATGACGATAACATTTCGTACTTTAGGAGCTACCAAGGAACCGATTGCATGGATTGGTTTGCAAATGAAATGGTTGAAGTGTCTAGACTTGTTAATTCGATATTAAAAAAACAAAATGTTCCTATGAGTGAAAAACCTGACACATGTGGAGCGTCAATCTGTCACATATGTGAAAAGTGCTTTCTGCCCACAGATATAATTGTAAGAGACCACAACCACTTCACAGGCCAGTTTAGAGGTTTCGCGCATAAAAGTTGCAATCTAAATTTCAGAAAATTGTTTGTTATTCCAGTCGTGTTTCACAATTTAAGTGGATACGATAGTCATTTTATGATTAGGGATTTATGTAAAAAAGGACGTTTGAGCGTACTTCCCATTAATAAAGAAAAATATATTTCTTTTACTTTGTATTCAGATGAAAATGATATTAAATTAAGATTTATAGATTCGTTTAAATTTATGGGAGCTTCACTCGACGAATTATCCTCCATTTTAGATATTCGAGGTGGAATATCTGTATGTAGCAACCGATTTTCGGAAGCTAATAATAAGTATATGACCAAGTATGCTCCAACGAAGCCATCAAAGTACCTAATGTACCTAGATGTGAACAACCTTTACGGGTGGGCAATGAGTGAACCCATGCCCTATAAAGGTTTCGAGTGGGCAAATGCCAATAAATTTGGTGTTGCCCGATCTGACTCTCCTAAAGAGTACATTGATATTATGTCCATACCAGATAATGCATCTGAGGGTTATATTTTTCAAGTTGATTTAGAATATCCACGTGAATTGCATGATATACATAAAGATTTTCCTTTTGCTGCCGAACACCGCATTCCGCCTAGCTCAAAATTACCCAAATTAATGACTACTCTTTATCGTAAAGAAAAATACATT
Source organism: Psylliodes chrysocephalus (assembly GCA_927349885.1). Classification (NCBI taxonomy): domain Eukaryota; kingdom Metazoa; phylum Arthropoda; class Insecta; order Coleoptera; family Chrysomelidae; genus Psylliodes; species Psylliodes chrysocephalus. The sequence continues at coordinate 59,882,066 of OV651820.1, forward strand.
ATGCATTATAGAAATTTAAAACAAGCTTTAAATAACGGATTAAAATTAGTCAAAATACATAAAGTGTTGCAGTTTAAACAATCAGCGTGGCTGAAACCCTACATCGAGTTAAATACTCGATTGAGGACGGCAGCTACAAATGATTTTGAGAAAAACCTTTTTAAACTGATGAATAATGCGGTGTTTGGTAAGACAATGGAGAACATAAGACGTCACAGAACGGTAAAATTGGTGAGGCAGTGGGAAGGACGCTATGGGGCCAAAAACTTGATTGCAAGTGTTCGGTTCCATAGTCGAACAATTTTAGACGAAAATCTCGTAGCTATTGAACTAAAGAAAATCAAGGTTGTATTTAATAAGCCTTTGTATATTGGCATGGCAATTTTAGACATTTCTAAGGTATGCATGTACGATTTTCATTATGGCCACATGTTACCGAAAATGGGCACCGATCGATGTAACTTAATGTATATGGATACCGATAGTTTTGTGTATGAGATGCAATGCGATGATGCATATAATGATGTTATTAGAGCAGATTTATCCAAATTTGATACGTCAGATTATGCTGAAAACAACCCATATAACATACCGCGTTTAAATAAAAAAGTAATTGGTTTAATGAAAGACGAGACAAAAGGGGTAATTATAACCCATTTTGTGGGGCTAAGGTCAAAAATGTACACATACAAGTTGCAAATAAGTAATGGGGATAAGGAAAAGGAAAAGCTGCGCCTAGAACATAAGCAAGTTAATAAAGACAAAATTAGTTGTGATTTAAAAAATCTAGGTGTAATAAAAAAGTCTAAAGGAGTAAAATATAATATTGTAAAAAATAAAATTACATATGATTATGAAAAGTGCTTAAAAGATTTCCAGGTGCAATCAGCAAGCCAACGCTGTATTCAGTCATATGCACACAAAGTATTTAGCATAGAGCAGAAAAAAATTAGCTTAAGTCCGCATGACGATAAACGTCATTTAATACCGGGAACATTTGACACGCTTCCTTGGGGTCACTATAGTATAATATAATATTTTTTTTTCTTTTTTTATAGGATATGGAGAACCATAGATCTGTTACTCCAGAATTACAGGTAGATTGTGAAGGTAAAATAGGTTTCAAAGTTCCTACGTTACAATCACTAGCAGCAAATCACATATATTGGATTATTAGAGATGCTTCCAGAATAACCGTCATTGATGGGAAATATAAAATGATTCGACAACTAATAGATTTAGAGATTTGGTATAGCAAAAATGGTCTAACATGTTATTTCGTACTACCAGCAATATTAAAAGATGAATTGCCAATCGGTTGTATTAGAGAAATAAAAAAACAGATAGTCAAAAATCATAGTTTGAGTGATACTGTGTTTTTAAATGCAAAACATAAACGTACAATTCAGGCGCACAAATTATATAAAAAGTAATTAATGACTTTAATAAAAAAAGAAAAAACAAAAATCTCTTATCCTCTCTTTGTTATTATATTGTATTTTGCTAATTTTTGTATCCTACGTTATTTTTTTTTTATATTGTAAAAGATTTTGCTAATTTTTACCTTTTGTAGCACACTTAACCCAATTTTGTATATATTTTTAAGATTTTTGCTAATTTTTACCTTTTGTAGCATACTTAACCCAATTTTGTATATATTATATCTTTAATAAAAAAGTATGAAAACAAATCTCGTTCTTTTTTCTTCTTTTCCGTAAAAGTGTCGTTTTTAACGAAAAACCGTCGTTTTTCGTCGTTTTTGTCGTTTTCAACGTTTTCGTCGTTTTTCAACGTTTTCGTCGTTTTTAACGTAAAAGCGTCGTTTTTCAACGTTTTCGTCGTTTTTCAACGTTTTCGTCGTTTTTCAACGTTTTCGTCGTTTTTAACGTAAAAGCTTCGTTTTTACATGAAAAACGCTGTTTAAAAACACACCTCACTCTGTGGTGGTAGATAACATTGACAAATGACGTAAAACAACATCAAATAATACGTCTTTTGTACTCATTTAGCAAAAGTGGAGACAGTCGAATGGGTAAAGGCATTGAAAATCATAAGCTTATGATTTTCAACGCCTTTAACCATTCGGCTGTCTCCACTTTTTCTTTTTACGAAAATAAAACTCAAGAAATTTTACAAAGCATATTTTATTAAATTCTATCAAAGTCATTGACAATTTTATATTTATAATAGTTTATGAAATGTCCCAGTGCAATATTTTTCAAGTTACAATCCAAGTTCTTAAATACATGCATTTTATGAAAAGCATCTGAGAACTCATAAGTATCATTAGTAAAACTAGCTCGAACACTCTTAAGCAAATTATAATAATAATTGGGAAATTCAACTTTTTCTAACATTGAGATATATGACACTAAAAGTTCATTATTTATATGTAAGAGGTTCATCACGTCCGCTTGTGATAGGAAAAAACTCAAGTTGTGCTTGGTAACTTTGATAAATTTCGTGCTATCGTAGATTACATGTTGAAGCTTGCAGTAGTCACCACATTTGATTTCCACATCGTCAGGACGGTCCACAATCTCATTGAAAAAATTGCTATCTCGAAGATGGGTAATTAATTGTTCCCACTCATATGAGCTAAAAGATACTTTTTCCCACTGGTCTTTGTGTATGACAACAGCTGGAGTAAATGATCGTGCTGGACTTAGACCACACCCAATTTGACCGATATCATGTGGAAATTGTGTGTAGAGCAAATAATACTCTTCGTTTTTAGATGCTTCTTCGTACCTCTCCAAGAGTGAGTCTATTTCATGATCATAGTCTTCAGACACTATCGATGGTGATAACGGTTCCGGTGGTGATGGAGTTATGGGAACATCAAACTCACTATCTTCAGAACCATAACCATTATCTTGAGAATACATTGTGTGAAAAACTAGGAGAACTGATTGTTGTACAACAACTGAGACTCAGGTGCTTGAGTTTCCCTAATTTATATCTTCGTACCCCCACCATTCATGAAGCACTATGATGATATTAAACTACATCATCATTTTCAATCCAACTATTATGTTTTTTATCAAAACCAAGCCATTTAACGTACATTTTAGTACCTTTTCGACGCAACACTTTTTCCACCAAATAAACGTCGGGATTCGCAGTTTTCTGTAATTCCTCATCGTAAAAAGCTCCTTTGATTGGTGAGCCATACATATCTTCAAGCATATACGTTGCAGGGTTGGTAACTTTAAATAATTCAGTCGTCCAGCTGGGGACGTATCCTTTCTGGAAAAGCATTTTTGCGCGGCTGATACGTACAGTGTCACCAACTTTAAATTTTCGTGGACCAGCAATTTTCAGATGTGAATATTTTCGATTTAAAATATCTTTTTCGTTGGATCTATTTACTTGTGAAGGTCAACATCCGATGGTTTGATGACGTGTTTCATTATATTCGGAAGTAATGGTGGGTAATATATCAATCCATTTATATGAGCCTTTTAAACTAAAGTATTTGTAAAGTTTATTTTTCAGCGTTCTTATGACTCTCTCAGCAATAGCAGCTTTTTTGGTGCTGTACGTACTATAATGATTAATATTATGTTGTTTCATTAAACTTTGAAATTTGTTGTTGTAAAATTCCGTTCCTTGATCGGATTGTAGATTTTTCGGTGTACGTTTAGTGTGTGCGAGAATATCTGAAAATGTACGAGTAAGCTCCTCTCCCGTCTTTGTCTTTAATGGTCGAGTCCACATAAACTTTGAAAAGCAATCGATAACAACTAAAATTAATTTAAAATTTTTATTTTGATGGGCGTAAGGACGCATTTCAGCCAAATCCATTTGCCATAAATCATCCAAGCCTTTAATAATGGTGCGACGACGAGGATAATTTTTTCTAGCCTGTTTGTGCAGCTCGTTAACGAGTTGAATCTTTTCTGTAGATGCCATGAAATCGTTCTAGCACTTTAATTCTTTGAAGTAAAGGTTGTAAATAAGTGTTAAATATAGCGAATAATTCTTGGTTTTCTTGTATTGCTGTAGATAGACGATCATCTACCTCGTACAAAGTCTTTGACAACTCTGATACTCGGCTATCTAATAAAGATCTCATATGCGATTCAAATCGAATACTTTTCTGCAATTGCTGCACGTCATGCATCCTATTACCATTTATTTTTTTCTTAAAATTATCGAGATTTACCTGCAACTCGTTTCGCAGTTTCTCACATACATGATATTTTTTATTTACAATGTGCTTAGCTGACATCTTCACTCGAAATGCCACGTTTGCCTTCTAATGCTTCAACGCGTTTGACCATAGGATTTATAGTGTTCTTAGTAACCCTGTCTAGTTCATCACTTAAACGCTTATCAAGGTCATAGACTTTCTTTGATACGGTTGATATTCTTCCTTCCAAAAGCGCCAATTGTGAAGATACATCACGAATATTTCTATGTATTGGAGTCAAGTCTTGTTGTATTGCAGATTTGATGTTATCCAATTCTACCGTCACAGTATTTATATTTTTAGCTGCATCAGTACTACTTTTCTTCATGTTTTTTCGAAGAAACGTTTTTGCATTTACAATAGCTTCATCTACATACTTTTTTGTTGCCATGTGTTTACCTGCAATAGGAGGGTCTCTCGATATAAACTCAGCTATTTCACGAGTTTCTGCTGGTAAGGTTTTAAATTCGATAACCGAAGTATCTATGTATTTCTTAGTAGCAGCGTCCGAATCACCTGTTGGTTCTTTTATGTTGCATAACTTTACGTTTTTAAAGTCAATATTTCCATCGGAAGTATGAGGAAGAGTATTTCCCGCTTGTTTCGAAGCAACTAACAACTTTAATCTATCGACCAATTCATTCGGATCGTCCCAATAGACGTATTCTATAGGTTTTTCATTATAAATTAAATCAAGGTTTTGTGTTGGCAATGATTTGAGTTTTGATAATCCTGCACCTTCTCGGGAACTAAACAGAGGTCGGATTATTTGCATATACTTTGATCTTTGTGTACCTTTTAAATGTCCTAAAGCATTTCGATGAACATTTGTCGTTTCCAAAATGGTTTTGTATGCCTTTAAGTCATCAGGAGTATACACAGGTTTATCGTAAAAAATTAATTGATACAAGCCAGGAGTCCCCGGTGTCAAATACAACTGATTGCCGCCACTAAGTAATTTTATGTTTCCAGTTTTGGACTCAAATTCCATACGCTTGTTTCCCAGAAACCACCAGTCATTGTCTTCATCATATACTGGACCGTATACTTGATCGATTTTGTCATCGTTTTGCCAGTAGTCTTGAACAACGGGTAGGCTCATTGGAGGATATTGTTCCAGATATTGTGCAACTACTTGTGGAGCTAATGATTGATCAGAAGTCGGTGAAATTTCATCATCATTTTCACTAAATTCTTCGGGGTTGTCTTCAGTAGCAGCAACCTCTTCCAACGAAATGAAATTAGGTTTGACGGGAGATGAGGTTTTTGGCGGATTAAACTGTGTACTGCCATACGTTTCATTGTGGTCAACTTTCGGTTCCTCTTTTTTGGCAGAGTAATTTGTTGAGGTTTTTACAATTTCTTGAAGGGGTTCAGATATCGGTTTGAAAAGTTTCTTAATAGACTCATCTTGTTCGCTCCTACCTAATTTTAAGGTTAGGTACTTTTTACGTATAGATCGAGCAAGTTCTGCAATCTTTCGCTTATGCGTAGCAACAGCAATGTGGTTCTTTGACAACATGATACCAAATGACAATATATGAGCTACTCCTACAATTTTATGTACTTATCAAAGCCTACTCTGTATCGACCGCGATTAAGAGAACAGTCTTTGACAATAACTAAAGTACCATAGTTTTCAGCCCAACACTCTGAACACATTTTCTTGAATTCTTCAAAGGTAACATCTGGAGATACATGCTCATCAAATATGTGTTTTAGGTTAACTTCATCCTGTTTGAATAGTACAATGATGTTGCAGTTATCTCGAATTAGCTGTTTTGGAATTTTGGAGTACGTTTGACAGAGATAAGCAGCATCGATATCTTTATGACGACACATTGAGTAATATTCACGAATTTTCTGCTGTCCATCGCAAGCCACATCATCAAATATGAATACCGAGTTATTTTTAGCCTTACTAGGACTTATGATTTCTTCGTTGTCTTTAAATGGGAAATAACCAATGCCCTTAGTGTGTTTAATCACCTCTTGAAGTAGTTGATACTTTGGTTGGTATAACGACTTTGAGTAAACGTAGACATTTTTGAATTTAGCACCATTTGGATCGAAAAGCAATGACAACATAACGTTCGTTTTTCCACATCCACTGGGTCCACAAATGATGGCGCGAAACGAATTCGGTAATAGTTTGCCATGTTTACTATGTTGAGGCTCTGTCGTAAAGTCCAAGTTAATAATGGGTAACGTCTGCTCTTGTTGAACAACCTTCATCTTGTGAAATTCGAGTACGAAATGTAAGGTTATAAATGTAGATTGTGCTACTTCTAATCATCAGTCTTCATGTTGGTGTATCAAGGTGAAGGTGTCTTGAATTCTCTCATTAATAAATTGCCAGTCGAGTTGCATGTACCTGGCTATCAATATTGTGGACGTAAGTGTGTGTGTGTGTGTGATGCTGCGTATTTCTTTTCTCTAACTTAACGTTGTTTTCAGCTGGAACAAAACTACAAAAGAGGCTTGCACGTGGAGATCCAGGTATTAATCCATTAGACGCTGCTTGCAAACAACACGATATTGCTTATTCGCAAAATAAATCGCTAGAAAAACGACATAACGCAGATCGGATACTTGAAAACGCTGCTTGGGAACGAGTAAAGTCCAAAGACGCTTCTGTTGGTGAAAAAGCTGCCGCTTGGTTTGTTACCAATTCTATTAAAGCAAAAAGAAAACTAGGCATGGGTTTAAAGGCTCGTCGTCGTCGTCGTAGTCGTTGTCCTCGTACGAAACGTTCCTTTCAACGTGATGTTGTGATGAAAATTGCAAAGTCTTTTACGCCTACATCAACTTTAACAAAGTCTGCTTCTAATGCATTAAAAGCAGCAAGACTTGTTGTCAAAAGAGCTGGTGGAAGAAAAACTGTACGTGTTCCCAGAATTATTCCTATAAACAAATCCGGGGGAATATTGCCTCTGATACCGATTTTTGCTGCACTTGGAGCCCTCGGCAGTCTTGCTGGTGGAGCAAGTGCCATTGCGAAAACTGCTATTGATGCTAAAAACGCTCAAAAGAAGCTCGAAGAAAATCAACGTCATAACAAAGCGATGGAAGCGGTCGGTAATGGACTGTACTTGAGAAAAAATGCTAAGGGAGGCTTCGGTCTATTTCTGAAACAGCAAAAAAACTAATAACGCTACCCAATAGACCATTATACGATTACGAAATAACACGTTACGCTAAGCAACTTAAAATACCACATTTTCGAGGAATTTTTATGAGGGACACTTTACCCAAGTCCGGTCCTCGTAAATATGAATGTGGTATTGTAAATGTAGATACATCAGAAAATAGTGGTACTCATTGGGTAGCATATAAGAAAATAAACAAAGTTGTGAAATATTTCGATTCATTTGGTAATTTGAAGCCGATGAAAGAACTTGTGCGATTTTTAGGAAAAAACGTTAAACTATTTTATAACAACGATTCTTTTCAAACGTACGAAGTAATTGTGGGCACCTATGCCTCCAGTTTTTAGCAAAATGATGAAACTTGAAGAAGATTTACAAATGATTATTAAATTATTTATGTGGAATTCTGTAGAATTGCAACATCTTTGGTATACACTCACAAAGGAATGCCAATGTAAATTGATGCATCTTTTACCTTGTCAAACAGATTCATCCCGTCATGTATGGTCAGACGTATGCGGAAATTACATTTCTTATTGTATATTTTGTAATAAAGAATTTGAATAAACCTGGGTATTATTTAAGTCCTTACACTACTACAATGAAATCAGTCATCATGTCACAGTTGCTGAGAGTAAACAGCACCAATCACATATTTTCATTTCGACCTTCTACACCGATAGTGTTGGATCCGAAAAAAGATTATGAATTGGCACTTAGATCTTTCAATTCATACAATTCCATACCAAACATTGAACAGAACGATAAATTTTATTATATTGATCAGAGAAACAAGATGAACGTTATCGAGTTTCCTACAGGATGTTATGAAATTACCGACATAGAAGCATTTATCCGAACGAAAATGGGCCTTGAAAATGCAACTAACCCTGAACAACATTTTTCTCTGAAACCTAACAATAATACATTGAAATGTGAAATTTTTAGCAAATATTATACAATATCGTTTAAAGAACCGAATAATATTGGGCATATATTGGGATTCTCAAGAAAACACCTTAGTCCTAACCAAACGCATTCTTCAGATTTGCCTGTCAAGATTATAAAAGTATCGACTATCCACTTTGATGCCAACATTACGTTGAGATCCTTTGACGGAGACAGACCTGCACACACGATCTACGAATTTGCCATAAAAGTCGATCCTGGCTATGCTATAAACGAAACGCCACTAAATTTACTGTATTTACCAGTTATACCACAACGAGAAATAACCAACATTACAGTGCTGGCTTTAGATCAAGAAGGTCATCCCGTAAATTTTCGAGGTGAAAATAGTACTCTTGTATTGGAGTTGAGAGCAAGAAGCAGATGGGATTAGTTATAAGAGGCAGTGGTGCATCCAAATCTTCAGTGTTGCCACAAGTGCCTAAGCGACGACATCTAACCATAGCAAATATATTGTTTCTCCGTTCACTTGGATCAAAGAGGTTAGAAAGGGTAGAGGTAACATAGGAAGCATTTGTCGCTGCGCGAATTTTGCCAAAACCGAAAAACTGGGTGGAAGGAGTAGGGAGATGTTCTGGGCCGGACTTAAATATTTGTATTGTAGTACCTAATTTTGGTGGGTAACTAAAAGATGAAAAATTATGAGACGTTTTTTTGACTTTATTTGTTAGCACGATTCATGTATGATGAGGGCAATAACACTTTATCAATATATAACTAGCTAAGGGCCGATTCCACCGTTGTGTCAAACGAAGTTTAAACGAAGATTAAAATGACATTGTTACTGTAAAAATGTCATTTTAAACTCCATTTAGTAATTTAAACTTCGTTTTTGTTAATATAAAAATGTCATTTTAATCTTCGTTTAGTATTTTAAACTTCGTTTAACAAAACGGTGAAATCTACCCTAAGTAAAAGTTTATAAAATTACTGCAACAAAATATCTGTTGAGACAAAAAGTTATCGAAACAGCCAAAGTACTTTTTGCTCGAATTACACACAAGATTTTTTCTACGATCACACCAAAATAAAATAAATAATTAAATTTTATTAGAAATGTGTTACCTTTTCGTTCGTTAAAATATTTTAAGTTTATTTGACATAAGCCTAGTCTTCGAAGAGAAAAAATGTTTTGGTACTTATATGCCGGTAATTATTTATGATTTAATTATTTCCAGAAAATACCGTTCAATGAATTAAAATATTAGGAAGTCAATTAATAGGTATTTATGTAACCAGTTACGAAATGCCTTATTTTGTGTAACGAGTAAATATTTGCGGGACGAGCGGAGCGAGGTCCCACAACATGAACGACTTACACAAAACGGCATTTCGTAACGTGTTTACATACAAGATTTTTTCTAATTTCGACTTGATTATTTATAAAATAGTGTTAAAAATGATTCACCATCATTCTTCTGTAGGTACTTCCAATCAAATATTTTAGAATTGTTTGTTGTATTTGATTGCTCTACGACGTTTGTTTTTTAATAGTAATAATAAAAATAAGGGACATGTGCAGTGTTTCCGATCTAATTTTTGACATTACCCGCGAGAAATTTGAAAAAAAAACATTTTTACCCATTATCCTTAAAGAAGTACGTCAAAATTTTACTCCCAACATTTCTGGGCAGTTTTCAATAACGGCGTTATTTTAAAAATAAAACGCAATTTACAGCTTTTCTTTTTTGTTGTTAAACGTAATGTCATATTTTCAAATGTGAAATGTCACTACTCATTGCCTTTTTTTTGATAGTTGGTTATTTCGATTTTTCGTTTTTTGGATTTTTCGATTTTTTATTTTTCGATTTTTAGATTTTTCGATTACTCGATTTTCGATTTTTCGATTTTTCAATTTCATGATTTTTTTCAACTTAAAAACCAAAAAAGAGGCAGTTTTATTTATTTTCATTTCGTAACTGGTGACATATTCAACTTTTCGTAATCAGTTGCATAATGTTCTACTTTATGCAACTGGTTGCATAAAGTAGATCTTTTGACACTTGCTGCGATTACAAAATATATCACTTTATATGTCAAAATTAGAGAAAATAACAGAATGTAAATTAAATGGATAGATCCCATATTAGCGAAATATTTGACGGAGACCTAAACACATAAAACACAATTTAAAAAATGTATTTCTAATTTTTCTTTATTTTGACTCTCATTTTGACTTTCAATAGGTAAACATGATAAAAAATCGGCTTTATATTATGCTCCGATTTCACATATTCAATTTTATAATTATAATATGACAATATTACTGCCCATCTACGTAGTCTGTTGGCTGAAAATTGGGGTATACATTTAGCTGGGTTAAAAATAGTTACCATAGGTAAGTGATCTGAAACTAAGATAAAGAAATGTCCATATAAATATTCATTAATTTTATTTAAGCCAAAAATTATTGCAAGGACCTCTCTTTCAATTTGGGAATATTTTTGTTTGGACTTTGATAAGGTACGCGAAGCAGAAGCTACAGATTTCTCAATATTTTTTTCAAAAACATGACATCATGGCCCTTATTCCCACATTTAATGCATCTACGACTAATTTAATCGGCAACTCAGGCTGAAAATGCATAAGAGCATCATTTGTTGTTAATTTATTTTTGATTTATTGCAAAGATTCCTTGCAAGAGTTATCCCAAATCCATTTCACCCATAAAAAATAAAATAAAAAAAGTCCTAAAGCAAAATCATATCCTCCTTCCCATTAGTGACTTAAAAAAATTACTTCCCAAAAAACTATCCTTAAGCCAGGTCCCTCCATTTTGTGGCGATAGTACTGTTTTTTTTTTATTGTGATTATTTTCTTCGCGGACCCCTTACAAAGGCTTTCGGAGCCCCAGGGCTCCGCGGAGCACACTTTGAGTAACACTGTTATAGATAATTACTAAATAAATAGTTTTGAGAAAACTATTGAAATCAGTTGTGAAGTTTGAAACGAATAAATTGGCAATGAAATTGATATTTTTGTATTTGAATGTATGTTTCTCTTTTCACTTCCTAAAAAAAGATTCCCCATGAAACAAGAAATAGTAAACAGTTTATAATAATAACCTTTATTTCCTACTTATAACATGTACCAATGACCAAGTCCGGTTCTGTTTATTTTCAAATCAACAAATATGGACGTCGACATAATCCTTAAAAATTAAATATCTCACCGAAATAAATGTAAGTTTCTTTTATCTTCGTCACATTTCGCAGGTTTATTATAAATAAAGCTTTTTACAACACATATTGGCATTTTCAACGTTAATTTCCAAAATTTAAGTCACTAAAATACCAATTTATTTCTCGTTGACACATTAAATTTGGATGGACAACGCTCTGACATGTGATGTTTTCAATGTGATTGGTGGGTGTGAATCATTTCGAAATGGGATTATGCGCAGTGTCTTATGTTCCATCTAAGGTTTGTATAATCTAAGACTTGGATATCATGTCAACGATGACTATGTACAAAAGAAAAAGAACTGAAGAGAAAGCACATACACATACTTCTTCAATATTTGATCTGTATCAATCTCCAACGTTCGATGAGTCCATTCGCAAGTCTGAGTATAGATCTTATACGCCATTCATCAAGTCATTCAATTGTAATGATTCTGTGGAATTTAACGTCAATCAAGTGGATTCGTTCTTTGCCATGTTCGCTTCCCGGCTAGCCATCAAAGGAAAACTAGAAGTAACTGGTAAAGGAGATGTAACTTTAGCACCCAACTTTGGGGGCTTCCTTTTTGACTCTTGTACGTACAGCGAATCAGCTAGAGAAGTTGAAACAGTGCGTGATCCTGGAATTGTAAGTGCTATTCGAGCATATACTTGTTACAACAAAGACGATGCAAATCATATGGGTATAGCTGGTTGGAACTATCCTTCAGCACCGATCCTCTCTGCACATGACAAGTCTTTTAGCTTGCTGATGCCACTTAAACATATTTTCAACATTTTCAACGATTATCCTATGATTACGTGTGGCAGACAAACTTTCAGATTTGTACGAGCTAGAAATGATAACGATTGCGTTATTATCAAGGAAAAAGTTGGAGAAACTGGAACAACAGCGAAAATTGTTATCGAAAGCATCGAATTGAAAATCAAACATATTTATCCGAATGATGATGTAAAAGAACAACTTTTAAAATCTATTCAGACTGACAAGCCGATACTAATTCCGTTTAGAAAATGGGACCTTAACGAATTGCCTACAATAACTGCAGGTGCGAGAAGAGAAATATGGGCAGTTAAAACCAGCACCGCAATTGAAAGACCGCGTTTTATTATCGTATGTTTCCAAACTGATAAACGTGATGCTGTTGAAGCAGATCCGACCCTGTTTGATCATATAAATACGGCTAGCATTCGAGTATCTTTGAATGGTGAATACTATCCCAATGAACGTATGCAGTTAGACTTTGCAAATAGTCACTTTGCTGAGGCTCATTTTAACTACAGCGACTTTCAAGTCAGTTATGCAAACTCTACTGTGAAGAAATGTCTTTTGGATTATGTTGCATTTAAAAATCGTGCTCTGTTCGTTATTGATTGTTCAAAGCAAGAGGAAACTATGAAATCATCTACTGTGTGAGATTGGATATCGAAGCCGATACTGGATTCCCGGGCAACACTAAAGCCTACTGTATAATTATTCATGATTGCTTAATGGAGTACTTCCCCCTCACCGAAGTTATTAAAAACATCTCGTAAAAAACGTTAGCCTCAGATTCAAAAGAGACACCATGAGAATCGCACTCGTCGACATTCAAGGCTTCATCGTTGATGACTTATTTGTACCCAAAGAATTAAGCATCAACATTGGTTTCAAGACGAGCCATTACATCTTTACACCTCCGCAGCCATTTGCTACATTAAGTAATAAAGACAAAAAAACTGCATCGTATTTAGAGAAGAATTTACATGGCATTAAATACTCTTCGGGTAAAGTTGAATATTCCAAGTTGAATAAAATACTTGAGAATAAGTTGTTGCTTGCTGCAGACTATATTTATGTTCGAGGAGAACAGAAATCAGAATTTTTACTTAAGAAATGCAACATTTTAGGCGTTTTTCCCAACATTATTGACGTTTGCAAGTATGATGGTACGCCCTGTGCAACTGGAAACTTTGCAGCTGATATCAACCCATGTCATGCCACTGGACAATTTTCTTGCACCCAACGAAATGTGGAACGTCTACGCCAATGGCTTATAAATGTAATATTACCTATGTAATGGGTGGTTTTTTTAAATAAATTTTAATTCTTTAACGTATGATTTGGGTTTTATTGAAACGCCTTTCCTTTTTAAATATTAATTTTAATGCAAGATGATTCGCATTTGCGATTTACAATTTTTACAACAATATTTAACAATATTATTATTATTATTATTCCAAAAAGTATAATGTATAAAAGTATAACTGATGTATCATATTGGATGATTTCATCGGTCTCGTACCATCTTGAATCGCTCTCCATGTTATCAGGAAATATAAGCTTTATCTTGTAGAATTGTCTTGGCTGTATTTCTTTGAAGAATACTGGAAGTTGCCCATCATTTACTACTTTATGATCCATCAAAGTCCATTCAGTTCGATTACAATCACTTTTTACATCATTAATACAAATTGCCAAATTCTTGACGTTATTGGGGACATTTCTATATAAGACATTATTAAAAATAGCCGTTAGGATGATGAATGATTCTGCTACTTGTAACATCTTGTAGGCCGAATCCTTCTTAGTGGATATTGAGCTGCTGGCGTCTTGTAATTCAGAAATACTTTATCCCACACACTTAGATTTGCTAGTTGCGCTACGATTATTTTCTTATCTTCGTACAAAGCTATTTGTTTATTTAATTTACGAATATTTTCACAAAATTCTTCAAGTTTGCGTCCTTGTTCGTCGGATGACATCATAATACTAAATCATTTAACCACTTACTTTGATTTTTCAGGTAGGAGAATTTTTCAATATTTTTCCCGTAATCTACACATAAATACCTTTTCAACGAGGTATCACATGCTCCAGGGCGGGGCGGGGGCGGGGGTCGCTGACCGCGGGGGCGGGGGTGCGGGGCGCCTGGCACGAACCATGCGATCCCACTATGCCTCACCAAGTCCGCGCGAATCGTTCCCCTCTCTCTAACACATTGATTTCCCATACCTATAGGTACCTCTCTCTCTAACACATTGATTTCCCTATGCTGGTAGTGATACCCGTATAGTATATCTACTGAAACCCGATCAGGTATTTTTTTTATTTATAAATTTTCTTTTGGAATTTCAAGAGCTGTGTTCGCAAATATTTTATTTTATCAAATAGCATCTAGATCTGGTGAATAGCCTATATGTGCTGTTTCCATAATGATATTCCCAGTTGTTTAGGTGTTAACCGTGGAAACCCGATCAGGTATATATTTTTTTTATTATTAAATTTTCTTTTTAAATTTCAAGGGCCGGGTGGGTTCGCAAATATTTTATTTTAGCAAATAACATCTAGATCTGGTGAATAGCCTATATGTGCTGTTTCCGTAAGGATATTCCAGTTGTTTAGGTGTTAACCGCGGAAATCCGATCTTTATTTTTGTTTATAAATTTTCTTTAGGGGTATTTAGCCTTGTTCGTAAATGTTTTAATACTTAAACATAACACCTAGATCCGGTAGGTGGCCTATATGTGCTGTTTCCATAAGGATTTCTTAAAGGGTGGATAAATTAAAACTTAATTAATTAATAACCATGTTTTATTTAACATCGATTACACAAATCAAAAATTACTGGTTTAACAGACAAAACAACCCTACAAGTACACATCTTAAATACGCAAAACGATTAAGAAAAACTTACAGCGAAAATATACCTTTTCAGGATCGCCCTTCAACATCTCGAAGCCTCGATCAGAATTCAAACGATTCCCAATAATGGTTACTACCCCGAACCAATGGGAAACGCAAAGGAAATTTCACATTTCTATCGACATATTATACAAATTAATCTTTCAAAACTTGAGAAGACATTATCTAACAGTTTAATTAATTTTGAACATTTTACACCTAAAGTGACTGGACTTACGTTATTAAGAAATCAATTCGACCACTTAATAACAGAAGCCGAAGACAATTTACGTAACATTACACGTAGACATAAACAAAAACGAGGTTTGTTCAACAACCATTAAATACATCACAGGTAACCCTGACAATTCAGACTTAGAACTTCTAAAGACTCATACCCCTCATTAGAATTAAAAGAAAACGAAATTATAAAAAAGTATAATAATCAAATTTCGTACAGCGAAATATTTAATAATAGATTTGATATGTTATTAAATAAGATAAATAATCTCAACAATTATTAATTATTAATTAAATAATAGACATCAACGAATATATTAAGAAATTAATTGTGTGTGTGAGTGAGTTTATGGCATCAGGAAGCATGGTCCTCAGTCACAGAAACTATGTACGGAACAAATATTTTTTATATTTGGATGTTGGTTTTCTTAAATAATTGCACTAATCCATTAAATATATTTTTATTATTAGAAGCTAATACATGAGTTAAATTTGTAGGTAATAAAATCTTATTTTTAGAAATTATTTCTATAAATTTATTTATTTCATTGGTGTGATTTTTACAAGAAAATATTAAGTGGTTCAGATCAGCTACAGTGGAGTTATCACAAGAACACTTGGAAGTCGGAGTTATTCCAATTTTGGCTAAATGAGCGGGAAATATACCGTGTTTAAGTTTTAATCGAGTTATATTTAATCTGTTAACTGTATATTCTTGGATGTGTGGTATTTTGTTTGGAACATATGGATGAATGAGGGTATAAGATTGGTTGATTTATTTACATATTTCATGTATTTCCAATTGTTTTTTATTTCATGCAATTGTTTTTTATTTCTTGCTTTAGTAACGGTATTATCTGTGGTATAAAATTCTAAAACACTCTCCTCCATAACAGCATCTCTTACTATTTTATGAGCAATTTCATTCCCTTTTATACCAGCATGTCACTTTGCCCAAATAAGTGTTATTTTGACATGTGATTCATTTAGTATTTGTAAACAATTTTTAATGTTCCAAAAGAAATTAATTAGAACAATAAAATGTTCCCAATTAAATTTAACAAATATTGAACTTTTCACTTTTAAGGAATTAAAAAGTCCTCAAGAAAACTTAATATCCTTATATTCAAGAGACGCTCTAGTCATCAACGACGAGTATCCTTATGAACTATTAGAATCTACACACTCTATTGTGTGCGTCACTCAAAATAAAATGCTCATAATCCTCAAATTACCTATCCTACATGTTCATTCTTACCCTTTAATCAAAGTATACCTAATGATGATCATGCGATGATAATACCACCTGCCAGGTATGACTTCAACAATTCATGGTATGAAGCCTGCACGCAAAAATCCAATTTTGTTATATGCCAAAATAGAATTCACTAAATGTGCCAAATCCTAAACGTACAGACCTGAGCTGTAGCTCACGTCTACGAGAACCGACAACGCCATTCTTTTAGGATTAGTCCAGCCCTTGACCGTCTCCCGTTCCAGTTTCATAATATACAATGAAACTCTGGATATTCTAGGACAGCGATTTCTACCCAGAACTCTTCAAGAAATTCAATCTCTCAATATCGTCCAACTCAAGTTAGAACCACAACATGAGCTAAAACTAGAAAAACTTGACATTCCAAGGACTCACGGGCAAATTCAACCCATCGAGACACTGAGCCTTCAACCGCAAATTTCCACTGGACATTTGTTACAGCCTTTACCTGTTACATGTTAATTAGAAAGAGACACCGGATTGATAAACTGCTGTTTAACCCAAAAATCCAACCCCGACAGGCCCCCGCACTGCAAGAACTCTTAGAATCTTCGAGGACGAAGACTTCACCTAACGTTAGCGTAACCACCCAACACAATGGACCCTACATCAAGATAAGATAGCGATGACGGACGCAATAGCCATTTCCTTAATTGCTTTTATTATAATCAAATAGGGTAAACTCTCTATAAATAGTTTATGTAACTCTGTTATCTTGTTAATATTTTTCCATTCATTGTGTAATAAACACAACAATATTATAATTATTGTATACCACTATTTGTAAATTAATAAACATCCTTTTTTTAAAAAGTGCTTTTAGTAAGTGAAAACATAATTATATGAATTATAAAATTATTTTCACGCATATTCTATCTAGACTTACCATGGAGTATCAATGAGGAATTACAGAATATGTAATAATTATTATTTTTATAAGAATGAATATAATGGCAACACTTGGAAGTTGAAACCAGATGCATTACAATAAAAATGCCTTATTTTTTGGGTTTGAACTTTAAAAACATTGTTTCTGACATAAAATAAATGCTGCGTACTTTATATGTCTAAGCACTTGGGGTGGGATTTATATTAATCCAAGTGTTGGATGCCGACTAGCTACAGTGAAGGGGGTGAGTCGTAGCAAAAGTTAGGCGTGCAAGTAGGCGCCAGGAGTTTACTCACATCCAACAATCCCAAGCAACGGTCCACTTAAAAACTCCAAATAGCCTATTGGGAGCTTTCGTAGAGGAGATAAATTTTGTTTGGCTATTTGGAGTTTCCAGATTACAATTTTCCTGCAAGTCTTCTAGCTACTGATTCATTTATCGACTCCACTACTGCTACTGATTATTTTATAGCATTGTTAGGTTCTGCTATAAAATATATTACATATCAAAGTAACTTATATGCCATATAAAAACATAATAATCTCAACTTGGCAAACTATAAACATTACTGGAACACATCTACCGATATTGGGGTACATTTAGTATAAAAAACCATGAGCCGCAAATGCTTTCAAGAGATAACATTTATAAAATAAGGCCTCTTGTAAAATTCCCCAACGAACAATTTCCTTGCCTTTACAATGGTACTAGAGAATTAGCGGTTGACGAATCTATGATTATTTTCAAAGGCCGGTCAACACTGAAACCTATAAAGCGTGGTTACAAACTTTGGTGTTTTGCAAGTGCTTCAGTTATTTGGTTTGGACTTATTTACATAATAATTGATGTACTAACGAATTTATTAACCTTCTATAACACACCGTCCTACGACGTTAAACAAAGCGAGAGAAGCTTGACTCTCATGCCTAAGAACAAGAGTAGGTCCAAGCATACCCAAGCTCCCACTCCCGTACCTGGCCGGCCCGAATTTGATGCCGTTTGGTCGACGAGACAGCGATTATACGCCCCTAGACTTCGTCCTTCAAATAGACGACCAGAACACGCTAAGTGGCACGACGTACGATCAGCTGGAACAACTGGTCAACGTAACTCTCCCCATAACGAGAGAGAACTTTATCAGGATGTGGAAAAGCTTGATTCTTAAACGTGCCCAAGGCGTTTACGAGCAAAAAAAGCATCAGCGCGCCCCCAACTTCGTACGACTCGTACGAAACGTCCTTCTCCCCGCCCCCTTGCCGATTTATTATTCAGCATTAGACAGCACCACTCTGCTGTCCGAGGCTACATCTATAATGTAGTCCCTCTGCAAAAGGAAACGAACCCCTACCCTGGTGGGAGATTGACGCAGCCATGATAATGCAGTTTCAGACTGCCATCCACCGGATGAAAACCCTGTACATGATAAAGGAGTACCTCCTTATGTCTGAGTACAGCAATAAGCCCCTCACGCTCGTCAGAATCAACGACGATGGCGTAATGGCCGTAATGCACCAAGTGAAAGCTTATAATAACGACCCCCTTCCGTCAGACGCCCTCGTAGCACTTACGAACGACACCCTCTTCAATGACGCACATGTGTCATTTGCACAGTGTGCCCTATGCATAACCGATCAGCTCCATCGAACTTCGGTAATCCATAAGTACGTAGGCTCCTACGTACTAGGAACTAATAGCTAATTAGCTATTTTTCCTCTCATAACTTATTTGTTCGTTATTTATTTCATAGTTCATAGTATTTAGACTACTCCCGTGACCACCCCTTTACAGTGGATCACTTGTATATTTGTGTTCAACAGAATGTTACTTAATTTACCATTTCTATATTAGTTACGTTAATTATAGTGACTCGAGAATCAACGAGCCTCATCTGTTATTATTGTTTAAGGTTTCTTTATTTATTTAATTTATTCTAAAGAATTTTTCATTTCGTTTTATTATTCTGTGTGGAGTCCTGAGGTCAACCCTTTCCCCTTCCCATTATCTAGTTTAGTTTATTTACTTACTTGACTAGAAATCCACACCGATACACGCGAAAAAAAAAAACGTTCGTTGTTGAGCTTAACCAATGAAAAATCAAGAATAAAAATTTTGCAGATGTTCACCAATGAAAATAATTGGTATGGAACGCTAACGTTTTATAAAAGCAAAACCATTCGTTTAGTTACGACTTTCTGTAACCTTAAAAACATTTATTATAATAAATGCTTTGAATTTTAAGTAATGGATTTTTTTGAAATATGGGGCTTATTATACCACTTTACCCTAATGCAACACAGTCACGTCCACATTTCTAAATGTATAGCATGTGGAGTTTTCTTATGCTGCAATGATAAAAAAAATATATTTCCCTTGAATACCATAATGTAAATATATATTTTATGTAAATATATATTTTATGTAAAAATATATAACTAACTATCCATATAAAATCCCCTGTTCAGTTTCCCTTGCGTCCCGACGGTACTTTGAAGTACCACACTCCCCATTTTATTATTGGGAGAGGGAAAAATAAAAAGTATATATTTATGAAGTTTTTAATCCCTATTATTTACGAAAAATAAATGTACAGACATTTTTCTATAATAATTCGATGTCTGGAACACAAAGGGTTAAGAAGTTTCATAAATAATTTAGGCAAAGAAATCAAGGATATTTTTTCAACGCACATCTGGAACTTTGATGAAACTAATATAACAGAAAATCCTGGAAAAAAGAGTCATTGTTAAAAAGGGATGCACATATCAGGAAACAATCCACAATACGTCAAAAACTTCTGAGTTACGTTTTGCGGGAACGCTGCTAGGGAATTTCTACCGCGGGAATCATTTATGGACGACGTGGACAGAGAATGGGCCAAAAGGTTGCCGTTATAATAATAGCTCTAGTAGGTGGTTCGATGCTGCTATTTTTGAAGATTAGCTACAAAGCCAGTTATAACCAGTATTAAAAAAATTGGATGGTAAGAAAGTATTTCTCTGTGATCATCTCACTTAACTCTACATGCCTTATGAATGTGTCGAGAAAACCAAATATCTTTAATATGTCTCCTACCGAACAGCACACATTTATTACAGCTACTAGGCGTGGCATTTAAGGCCTGTAAAAGTTGCTTGGAGGCAAGTGTTGTCTGAGTAGGATTCTGGAAAAGGCATTCGTAGTGTCACAATTCAGAAACAACAATTTTCACCCTTGCTAAAGAAATTGATGAGCATACTGGATCCAACGGTTGAAATTAATTTAAAATTCGATTTTACTAAATGTACAATAGTTCCACTGGATGTAGAGCAATTGTTGGAAAGTATCCCGAGGAATAAATGCCAGCCAGAAGAAGTTTACTCGGTATTTTTAGGGAGCCTTCAAAATAAACGAATACAGCTTACAAAGACAGTACAACGCTGAATAAAGAAAATGAAGAGCCAGAAAAAAGCGTTTGTAAAGAAAATTTAAATGCTAAATAAATATCAATTTCTGGTTCATATTCAGCTGCAAAACGCACATATATCAAGAAAACAAAAACTGGTGAACGTGGATGTATTGATAACGAACCGGAAGATAACTCTGAAATAGTAAACGGCGATCATCTTCCATCCTTTTCTATGACTAAAAATAGACGAATGTTCCAAGAATCAGATCAAGTAGATCTTCAAGACAATTCATCAGACGATGTTGATTTTGCTAACGAAATTGACGACACTGATCGATTATATTGAGGAAAAAATGTCAAGAAACGAATTGCCCGTTTTTGAAAGTTGTGCGTGATGTAGGGCAGTCTGTTGTTTTTATGTACGAAGGCCAAATGTACCCGGGTCAAATAGTAACTTTCACCGCAAAAACTGTAACGACTAATGCTATGGAGAAATCATTAAAATCATGGAAGTGGCCAAAACCTCAGGACGAAATGATGTATTCGTGGGAAGACGGGTTAAGATTCATTAAACCACCAGTTCAAATTTCGAAGCGGAGCCTTTTTTTCTGTGCCCAAGTTAAATATTGAGTGGTAGTAAATTATTACCTTCCTAATTCTTTTCTCCAGAATTTCCAACAGATTTTTTAATTATTAGAATATATTTTTATTTTTTGAATTAAACATCCATTTAAATACTATTAAAATTATTGTACCCAGCAAAATGGTTCATATACTAACACATCTAAAATCTGACAGGGTTACTTTGTCCTAACACTGTTAACTGGAAAGATAAAATTGTTTTAAAAACGTGGAGCAAAGTCACTTACCCCATTGGTATACTTTGCACCAAAGACAAAAAAAATTGATAACATTTGTCGTTGAAATACTACTAAATTATAGAAATATGAACCTTCAAGTAAATGTAGTAAAAATAAATTTCAGCTATTGGTTATCTGTTGACTCAGTTGAGCTTTCCGCAATCCATGTTTATAGTAGAGCAAAGTAGCCCCCTTTTACGGTATCGCTGTTTTTATCATAATATACATTTTCTTTAGGGTTTTTGTGACGGGCTAGTACTTCTTATAACGGGCTAGTACTTCTTCTAACGGGCTAGCATTTCTTGTGACGGGCTAGTATTTTTGTGAGAGGTAGAAGAAACTGTTTCAGACTGGCTAGAAGCCCAAGTGAGGGGTAGAAGAAACTTCGTGTAACGGGCTAGAAGAGATTCTTGTAACTAGTAGTTCAAGTTATATAACAAAGCAGAAATAGTAAGACGTGGACCGTCTACTAAAGATTTTCCTAGCTGGGAAGAAGCCTCGGTTTTACCGCAAGTTTTTGCTCATTTACTTTTATATTTCTATTTTAACCTGCTTTTATTTAACTGTTATTTAACTAAACCTAATGTAAACGTCACCAATATCTCTTCGTGAGATATATTATTTATGGGTAACTAATAATTGTGATAAGTAACAGAACTACCTATATCTAGACCTTGCTTTACGAGATGGCTATGCAGGTACCTGGTTATATAATTTTAACTTTCCTATCAACCAGGGATATAGGTATCGCTGTGTTTTATCATATACATTTTCTTTAGGGTTCTTGTGACGGGCTAACACTTGAAGAGTGCAGGGAAGAAAGGGGGAAGGTCAATTTTTAGGCAAAACGAGTTTAGGGTGGAAATTAGTAGCTAAATGCCAATAGAATTAGTATGTAGGTCTAAACAGGGAAGAATCGAGGTCTATAAATATTAAAGTCGTGGGTCTTCATATACCCCTTTCGCTCCAGGTACTCACAATTGTGAGGGTCTTATTTACTTATGCTATAAAGCATAAAATAACATTTTGCTTTGTTTGCGCCGATTCGATACGTTTGTGATGGTCCAAAGATTGGGTACGTAACGGTATAAAAATTTTTTCGTTAGTTTGTATCTGGCCACGTGGGAGTAAAGTGTTACAATCTTGAGATCACCGTCAGCCATGGCTAATCAAGGTAGGCAATCATTAATTTCTTTGGGTTTTTTTACTGTTTTATGAAAATAGGTCGTAGAAAGAGTTGTTTTTTTTTATGTAGAGTATAATAATATATCCCTCACAATTGTGAGGGATAGGAGTAAGTGAAGTAAAAATTATTTGTTTTGTTTCAGGAAAGAGAAAACTTATCGATTTAGATACTCTTAGAGATACTCCTGATGAAGTTTTTAAATTGTTGGATGAGATTGATTCAGAGCTTGAATATGACAGTGATGAAGATGATACATGGGAGCCTGTTCAAGTAGGTCAGCCCGATTCTTCATCCGATAGTGAAAGTGATGAAGAAGAATTAGATAAACCTGCCCCAGCTCCTCCATCCAAAAAGAAAAAACAACCACTTAGGACCCTCTGGAAAAAAGCTGTGTTTACAAGTAAAAATTGCCCTTCTAATGTAAAGGGTGAGAATCCAAATGAAATTTTAACTCCCTGGGGTTACTTTAGTCGTTATTTACCTGAAGAGTTTTTTGAGCTTAGTTCAAAATGCACTGCTCAGTATTTTATGCAACAAGCTGGAAGTGAGATGAAACAAAAAGTTACTTCTGAAGAAATAAAAAAAAATTTTGGTATTCATGCGATGATAGGTTGTTTGAAATATCCTAGAATACATTACTACTGGAGCACAAAATATACAATTCCAGTGATTTCACAAGCAATGAGTAGAGACAGGTTTTACCAGTTGCAAGTTAACTTCCACATTGTTGGTAATCTAAGTGTATCTGAAGAACACAAAAGACGTAATCGCCTTTGGAAAATTGAACCAATGATTGACTTCGTTATAAAAAGATGTAAGAACATCGAAAGGCCTCTGAATGCAGCTTTTTCAATAGATGAGCAAATGATTCCGTTTTTAGGAAGGTGTGAATTTCGTCAGTATGCTAAAAACAAGCCTAGGCCTGTCGGACTTAAAAATTTTGTTGTCACTAAATCTGATGGAACGGTGCTGGATTTTGAAATATATCAAGGTTCAACGACATCTCTAACAAACAAAGATTTGGGCCTTGGTGTTCTTCCAGTTGTTCTTCGTTTGGTAAGCACACTTCCTCAAAACAGTTATGTATTCTTTGACAGATACTTCTCTACAATCGCGTTATTAGAAAAGCTATCGGATTTGGGAATAGAAGAAACTGGTACAATTATGGCTAATAGGGTTACAGGAGTTAAGTTCAAAGCTGACAATGAACTCCAAAGGGGTGAATCAGTCTCTTGTACATATCGAGAAGCCTATCTGTCTAACGAAGTGGAAAGATAACAAATCTGTTCTAATGGCGTCCACTGCTTTTGGTATTGAGCCAGTCAGTTTTGTAAAACGTTGGGATAAAATAGAAAAAAAGAGAATTGAAGTACCGTGCCCCAAAGTATTTTAAACCTATAACGAGAAAATGGGAGGAGTAGATATCTGCGACCAAATGTTAGAATGTTATCGATCTTTTTTAAAACCAAAAAATGGCCATTCAAATGTGTCTTACATCTCTTTGATTTAGCTATTGTTACTACCTGGATGGAATACCGGCACGACTGCAAGACGAATCAGTATCCCAAAAGGGATATTATGGATTTTCTAAAATTTCGTCTTAGTTTGGCCGAATATTTACTATGTGGAACTAAAAAACCTACTGACGACCCCACTCAAGATAACGAAGATCCGGTACAATCAAGAGTTAGAGTTACTCCAAAACCCTGTTCTGATAAGAGGTATGACGGTTTCAATCATTGGCCCCTTCAAGGTGATATTAAAAGTCCGCATTGTTGTCGCTTAGAGGGATGCAGTAGCAGATCCAGAACTCGATGTAGTAAGTGTAATGTGTACCTTTGCCTGAATAAACATGAAAATTGTGCGTATCCCTAAAAGGGATTCAGACGAAAATAACTTTTGAATTTTATAGGTATAATTAAATATTTTTATAAATGGTAAATTTCATAGGTTAGGTTACCCACTTACCTTTTAAATCATAATTACATTATAATAATTATCCATACACAGACGTGACTTTTTGTTGGGAAAAGTTCTTTTCGCCAAATTTAAAACTACTTCTAAAATTTCTTCATCACTAGAAGAATCTTCTAAAAGCATACTGCCTATAGCAATTAATGTTCTTTTCTCCATATTTGGAATAAGTATTAAAATAGAATTTGTGTGCGCAAACTATTTATTTAATCTTTTATGTTGTGTTCGATTTCAATTAAATTTATATTGATTGATGCGCAGGAAATGTTAAAAATTGACAAACTGAAATAAATGATCTTTGAAATAGAATTAATAATCCAACTCGTTTGTAAACTGTCGGTTCAGTGATCCACCTGATTCGTCGGGCAAACCTATTAATCTGGATTTGTAATCTGTAGTAGGTTTCCAAAAATACGTATAGTTTCGATCGTCAAAAATGTCCGACTTTTTTGATGCCAGCTAGTCGCGAACTGCCTATCAAATCCAAACCACGCCGTTTCGTATCTCAATATGCGGATCACCACGCAGCACGTGTAGCATGTACGAGTCGTGCTATACGTGTTCCAATCTGCGCCTTGCCTTTGAAAATATAAATGGACGAATTCTTATAAATACTGTGAATTTTGCGAACGATTTATTTTTCAATAGCGATAGTGACGACGTTAAGGTTAATGTATTAGAAAAAGTTGACCGTTCGCCGAATCTACAGTATTCTCAATGAATGTTAAGCAATATAAATTACATTTTAGAAAGAATCCTAATACATTTGATAATTTATTAAGGAAAATGCATAATATTGCCAATGTGTACAATATAAATGTAAATGGGCTGTTACACTCCGTTTTTATTTTTAAGTATTATTTGCTATTAAATTTAGTTATTAATTTAGAACCCTACCTCGTATAATATATTATCCTTATTTTGTGTTAACTAGTGCATTTCTTTATTCGTAACATTTCCTTTTATATTATTCTCCTTTGAATACATTAATATAATACATATAATTTAACATAAATCCGTAATTAATTGATTTGTTTATTTTTGTAATCATGCCTATGTTCTAATTACTACCAGTAGTCAAATTTATTGTTGGATTAATAAGTTCTATGGCTTTGTCCTGTACAGTCAGTGCGCTCTGTTCCGAATTGCTCGGATAACAGGCGATAACTGTGGTCTTGGTTCGAGTGGTTCTGCTCCGTCCGCATGCAGCCAACGTCGAATGGGATTACCTTTTTTTTATTGATTAGGGTTTTTGTTTTGGTGATATTAGATTCTTATATGTAAATATTATAGTATTACTGTCATTATGGTTATTGTAAATTTGTAATTAGTGATTTTAAGTAATATTATCTACCGAGCACCTGTCAAGGTAACGTGGGCTGAATAGGTCTACATTTAAAAGGCCATTATTATTTTTTTGGTACGAAGAGAGATCTCGATTGGAATTGGACATAATTCGGTCTCTCTCGTTTCAAATGTTGTGCTGATAAGTTGTCGAGGTTGTTGAGCTGTAAAATTAGTTTGTCACCGAAACTACTCCAATTAGGAGGATCGTCTGACTTCGTTTATGCAGCCACGTGGAACAGCGGGAAAGCACCCGCCATCTTCAGAGGCCTTTGATGGCAGAAGTTATGGATTTCTCGAGTCGTTTGGGTTACTACTGGCCATTTTATTCTTGTCTTGGCGCAGTGAGTGCGAAGGGGTGACTTGCAAGGTAACTCTAGAAGTAACTCCAGGCTGGAACCCGAGTTTTCTCAACCTCTCCGAGACTTCCAACGTTCATCCTAAGTCCAAGTACCAGAGCGTAATTTGGAAAACTACGTCTGTGGGGAATCCTAATCCTAGGACCTCCCTATCAACGGCGGAACAGATAAGTCCTATTATTTTATTAATTTCCGTGCGCCTAGTAGTGTAGCGTTTCTCATTTGTTTTCTTTAGAAACATGTATTAACGGTCTATTTTTGCAGATAGCTCTATTGCGAAAGGTCCCCCCTTTGTTCGAACAAATGGAGTCCTATTGATGTATTTGTAAAAAAAATATTTACAATAATAAACCACCCCCATTAATAATGACCAGAGCTTTTCATTTAAACAAGATAATAAGGCAGTTTAGTCCAGTTTGACAGCGCTGGACCTTTTAAGGTGAGTCTCTTTAATTCTTTTAAAGTAAATCATTTGTTTACTATAGTTCAAGGTAGTGTTGGTCTAAGGTGAGTTTTATACCTCACTAAATAATAATAGTAAAGTAATGATTATTGGAGTTTATAGTTTTCTATCCTCACAATAACGAGGGATCTAGTGAATTGGATCAACCCATATAAATTTACTGGCGCGGTATAAATTTTAGAACCCAGCTCCTGAGCTTGCAGGTGTGTTCCCAAGGCGTACTAAGGGCGATAGATAACTTTCTTATTCATTTATTGTTAAATTATAGAACGCCGGTAACAGGGCCTACTAGAACATCTCTGGAAAAAGAAGTAATGGTTATGTTATGGTGTTCAGAAAATATGGAATGTTTTAGGTAAGTAAATTATTTATTGTTTAAAACTTATTTTAATTTCAAAGTAGAATTTTACAAGCCCAATTTTGAGAGGCTTTCCAATTATTATTTTTTTGTTCCAAATTTTAGGTCAGTTGCTGATCGTTTTGGAATTAGCAAGTCAACTTGCTGGGATATACAGGGTTGGGCATAATTGGCGGAACACCCGATTTGTGGCTCAATTATGGATTGTATTGAAAATTAACCCAAATAAAGTTTTTTGTATATTTTATGTACTATTTAATGACGCTTGGGGATTTTCATTATCTGTCATATTTATCAAGATATGACGTCATCGGATGAAATTTTAAATGAATCACCCTATATTTATATTTTTTTTTCAGATAGATCTTTTCTTTCTGAATCCATCAATATGGGGTTCGGGTGGTCTCTGATTTTCCTTATCATCAGAAAATAATAAAACAAAATGGTAAACGTTCTTTTAAATAATTAATGAATAACTATTCACAAAGTTGTCTGTGCCATCATAATGTACCAATATCAATTGTTTTGCCATGGTTTCACTTTTTGACATTAAAATGTAATATTGACATCTCGATATTAATCACTGAGTTTTATTAATACGATTATTGTACATCTCTGACAGAAATACCTACCAATGTTTTTGTGTTACTGTTTACTTGGTTTTTATAATATTATAAAAACTATTGTCACCTTTTATTAATCTGTAGATTTTAATTCATTCTGGTTTATGGAGACAATCAAACAAGTTGAGTTTAATTGCAAGTCAATTCATTTCACCCAAACTAGCCCAATACGCGAAAATAAATAACTCTTAGCATTTGATACTATTGAGAATTTTTATTAATTTAAACAAACCATGGTTGAACTGAGTGAACGTGAAAGAATTACACTATTGATGATTATTGGGTTTGGAGACAGAAAGAGATCTCTGCAAGAAGCTTGTAATTTGTTCAATGAAACATTTCCTGACAGGATTTCCCCGATTTCTAAATCTACAGTATCCAGAAATTTGAGCAAGTTTAATGAAACAGGAAGTGTGAAAAATAATCCCAGATCTGGACGGAAGAAGACAGCCACTGATGAAGAAAATGCACTTAATGTGGTTCTAAGTGTACAGGAAGAACCAAAAACTTCAGTTCCAAAGCTTGCGTTAGACAATAATATGAGCGAGAGATCTGTAAGGAGGATTCTGAAAGTCAATAAATGTCATCCCTATAAAGTGCAATTACACCAGGAATTGAATGAAGATGACCCAGATAGGCGAATGCAATTCTGCCAGGTAATGATGGATGCCATTAATGGAAATAATATGTTGATGAACAGCATTGTTTTTTCCGACGAATCAACATTTTGTCTCAATGGATTTGTAAATAAACATAATTGCCGGGGTCTGATCATAATCCTCACTGGATGGAAGAAGGTCACACCCAATATCCACAAAAGTTAAATGTTTGGGCTGGTATAGTTAGAGGAAGAATTATTGGACCATTCTTCATGAGAGGAACTCTGAACGGTGATCGTTATTTGCAACTACTTCAAGAGCAGATAGTTCCAGAGTTAGTTCGTTTATATCCAAATCACAGAAATCACTTACAACTTTCTGATGAAATTTGGTTCCAGCAAGATGGTGCTCCACCTCATTTCGATGCTAGAGTGAGGCAGTACCTGAACACAATATTACCACACAGATGGGTGGGTCGAAGAGGACATATTGAGTGGCCGGCACGGTCACCGGATTTAACCCCACTGGATTTTTTTCTTTGGGGCCATTTGAAATCAGTAGTTTATAAGGACCTGCCACATTCGCTGGAAGAATTGGAATACAAAATAAGAATTGCTGTTCAAGAAATAACACCTGAAGTTTATCAAAATGCCTTAAGATCATTTGTTGATAGACTAGGATATTGTCAGGCAGTTGGAGGCTTTCACTTCGAACATTTACTTTGAGAGATTTGTAATACTTCGATTGATAATAATTATTATTTTTTATTAAATAAATGTTTACTTTCTATTTTGTTATGAACTCGGAGACCCTCAAACCTTACATTAATGGATTCAGAAAGAAAAGATCTATCTGAAAAAAAATATAAATATAGGGTGATTCATTTAAAATTTCATCCGATGACGTCATATCTTGATAAATATGACAGATAATGAAAATCCCCAAGCGTCATTAAATAGTACATAAAATATACAAAAAACTTTATTTGGGTTAATTTTCAATACAATCCATAATTGAGCCACAAATCGGGTGTTCCGCCAATTATGCCCAACCCTGTATTACGTAGAACATGCAGATTATTAGAAAAATAAAATAATCACTATAAAATTATTAGATAGCCAAATCAAGAAGGAGCTGCAGATATGTCTGATAATTTCAACATAAATGGGTTTGGAGGTGAGTTTTTTAGCTTCAAATTATGTTTTAATAAAAATAATATTATACATTGTATCTTAAGGTTTAAGGTGTAATCGGATGCATTGATGGAACCCATATAAAAATTATTGCAACAAATTAAAATTCTAACTCCTATGTAAATAGAAAAGGTTTCCATTCTGTTTTACTCCAAGGCGTGCGTAATCATTTAATGTGTTTCACTACCCATTCAACATACATACCAAACAAGAAATCAAACACAACTATTTATTACAATAAACATTGCAAAAAACCTTAAGCCAACGAAACTTTCAATATCTTCAATTAAAAATGTATAATAAATACACTTTCCGATATATAAAAAATATACATAAACAAAATTAATTCTAATGCAATAATAAAATCCTTGCTAAAAACATATAGGGGAATCCGGGGCGGAACGGGCCAGCTAAGCAGAATGAGATTCATGTTTATCTCTGACTGACATACGCCGCCGTCTACGATGATATGGGCAAGTTTTTAATCTCATCAATGAATCCCCCGATTGAATAGGGATTGCATCAAGGCGTTTTTTAACTCATCGTATGTTTAACCGGACTTTCATCTAACCGTTTGTATTTTCATCGTTGAAAAGAATCGATGTTCAACAGATCCATCAGGATTGAAGAGCGATGAATGCGATGGATATCCCCATCCCCACTTTTTGATTGTCTGCATCCTGCACGTCAAAATAATTGTGAGGTTGAGGTTAGAGTTTTAAAATAGAAATTTGAAAATAAATAATTTGCTTTCTTTGAATTATGGAGGAATTTCTTTTATTAAAATTATTCAATCGAGTAGAGTCATCAAGTTCTTCATCAGAGGATGATAATGATGACCAAACGATAAAAATAACAGAGAAACATATCGTTCATTTGGAAGAAAAAAAACATAAATTTTGAAATTTCAACGAGAATCTATTTAAAATTATCTCATGTTTTATAGAGAAAAAGGGAACAAGTTAGCTTAACAGTACCCTCTAGTTTTTAGGCTTACCAAATTATTTAACCCTTTCGTCCCTAGCGGTACATATATGTACCAGAGATTTTTTTAAAAACCTGGCAGCCCGATTTAACGTTCTATCTAAGCGGCAATTGTACCACACCGGATCTTTGGGTTCCGTCTTCATGCTTGAGTGTAAAAAATGCCACGTTTATAACACATTTTACGCCAGTGCACAGATGACTGCGAACGCGGTGCCACATGTTGACGATTTCTGCACGTTTTTACAAATTGCTCCTATATGATACAATATTATATTGTTCGTTAGTTCCCAAATTGTTCATAAAGTGTTCCTACATTGAGGTATGTATAAAATAATTTTGTTTATTGTTTTTTTGGTGATTTTTTTTTGCTGTGGTACATATGTTTACCAGTCGGGTTTTTGATGGTACATAAGTTTACCAGCAGGGTTCAATGTATTGTTTTTTTACTACGCGCCAAATAGGCAAAGTACAAAAATCCTGTAAAATAGTAACGTAATTACATGTTGTTTGTATAGTGTAAAACCTGTAGGTATATGGATCAGGTTCGATGTATTACAACGCATTTTATTTTGATTTCAGTACCAAAATGAAACGCTGCGGTCGAGCATTAGCCGAGAGGGAACTACAAAATCTCGCTGATGAAATGTCGGATTTGTCGGAGTTGGAAGAAGAACTGTTTAGTTCTGGATCTAGTGATAACTATGACCCCAATGAAGATGAACAAAGTGATACATCACAGTGCTCAGATTATCACAATCCATCACCACCATTGGTTGACCCTCCATTGAATGATTCTTCCGATTCAAATTTGTTACGGTATTAAAATTCGTTAGAATGGTTTTCTATAATAATTAAACTGTCGTAATTTCATGGTCAAAATAGTAAGTAATTAAAGTCATTTAAAATTATAATAATTATTTGGTTAACTATCTATAGTCAACACAACACACTTTGTTGTATTAGATGTTGCCTATTCAACTAGATATATTAATTTTAGCGAACAGTCAGTGGTCTTAAACCAGGTCCGCACTTAATTTTTGGGTAGTTAATAAATTGTTTGTAAAGGGTTTTAAATAAGGGTAATTGGTAATTTGGGATGTTAAACAAGGGTAATTAGGTAGATAGATAGTGTAGTGTATCTTTCATGTTGTCAACACATATTTACAAGGGTTTCTGTAAAAATTTTAAGTAGGGCTTTGAGTGAGTACGTCTCTGTTGTTGTATATTTTATATTGGAAACTTTAAATTGTTGATGTTGGTACCATATGGGTTCCGGAATATTTTTTTTTTGGTAATGTCCGTCTTCTCGAATTTTCTTCGTGGCTCGTGGCGATGTTTTCGGGGAGAATGATTTTATTCTGGAAGAACGTGTCTGAGTTAAAGGTTCCGCAAGGGACCATTGTGCCTAATAAGTGGCTAGAGGAGCCGCTGAAGGTGACCGCGCAGCGGGATTTGTATTTTAACGACACAGTAGGAGTATTAGTTGTATCCAGCCTTGTAAAAAGGGATTTTGTTCTTCACAAGTTCAACCACCATTTTCTTTTGGAACCATCTCGTTTCGACGGGGTAAGTTAAAGTAATTAATTTTTGTAGACTCTCGCTTACCATTTTTGTTCTCCCATAGATTTTTGGGCAGGGAGCTCAAGGCCGAAAAGGTGTGCTCTTTTCCATGCAATTTTGGGAGCTTTCTTTGTGTTGTGTTTTTTTTTTGATGACCGGCAACCGGCGTGGAAACTTCCATTCCAGTATTCCAGTCCCAGTTAGATGTTACGGAAGTTAGATGATTCCTTTATTTTGGCTTCGATGTGTTTCCCCATTTTCTGTCTTCGGAGGAGTGGTGTTTAAGTCGATTGTTGGATGACGAGGCATCACCGGTGTATTCTGCTCGACACCATTTGGTGTTAATTAAGCTAAGTACACAGTTATTAAGTTTATTTTCAAAATTTCTTTCACTTCAATTAATTTAATGCCATTGGGTTACTTTAGAGGTTGAACCACCTAGCAGTGGAACTCTATGTATTAAAATAATGTTATCATAAATTATATCTCCGCCCATGTAAGGGTTGGTTACTACTGATTGTTTTCTGTTAATTTAATAACTAGGTAAGGTATATGTGAGCTTCAAGCAATTGCTTAAAGTAACAAAGACTTGTTCAATTAAATAATTATAGCATATAATTTAATAGTAAATCTTAACATATTTTTTTTTGTGCTCAATTCAACATTTCAAAGTGTAAGTTATGGTTATAGCTAAAAATTGAAAAGAGGAAATACATCCAACCCCCCCCTGGAATCTGTTGTTTCATTTCCTTAAAATTAATCATAAAATCTTTCCACATAGGTATTACGATACTGTAAGAAAGTAAGTCTATTAGAGTCGACTGTCGAACAGAATTGACCGGTCGCTTTGAGTCCAGAGGATCACTCGAGGAAGTTGGTGTTAAGCCACCTATGCACCATCAGTATTCGACCATTGCTGCTGAAAGTGACTACTGGGTGAGACTGTTCTTATTTATTATTTCTATGCATTGTTTCTGCTGTGTGTGGGCTAATTCTCATTCACTAAATGACACCAATGTTTGTAACCAGATTATGAGTAAAATATACCAGTAACTTGGTCAAAGATAACGCTTTAATTTAACAATATTTAACCGTTTAACTTAAACAATTTAATAAAAGTCCAAGGAAGATAGTGTAGGTCAGAAAGAATATTTTTGTTCATTCGCTACGGCCCTTGGAGCGTAGCATATTTTGGCGCCCGAGCAAATAATTTAATTGACCAATATTTTTGGGGTATATTCTTCCACATATTTAGTCATATTTTGAAGCCATATTTTAGTAATTTTAATAATAATTGAGCATAAGGCATTAATAATAAATTTTTGACACTGTATTTTGGCATAAATTTAAACTCTACAGGAACACACATTATTTGTAGTATAATTATATTAATTATAATATACTTTTTGGCAACCCTGAACATATACAAATTCATATAAGTAAAGTAATTATTAATATTCGGACCGCAGAGCAAATATTTAATTTTGAATTTTCGTATTTTCCACATTTACAGCAATTCCACTAGTTATCAGTACAGGAAGTAATAAATAGTGTAATTTAATATTTTTTTTTGTTCCTAAGTAAAAACTTTTAAGTATAAAAAGTCTTGTTGCAAATAAAAAAAAAAAAAAAAGAATAATATAAAACAAAATGTCTCTTTTTAAGATATATCCTGATAGGCTTAATAAAGAAGAGCTTGAATATGAAATTAAATTAAGAGGAGCTATTCCTCAAGGTTCTACTAAAGAACTAGTAGCAAAGTTAAGACAACTGATGCGTTTAGAAGGAGAAGGTCATAGTTTTTCAATTGTAAGTTTCAAATCTACTGATGAATTAGTTATTTGTGCAACAAAAATTAATGAAGTTAAACAAGCTTTACAAGAAGATTTTACTACATCTCTTGTTTCAAAATTAAAAACTAAGTTAGCTCATTTACTTAATAGGGTTGAATGTATCGCTCCAGCCGATCCAGCACAAACCGACGAACGTTCGAAATTATTATCAGTTACTCTTGAGTGTATGGATGAGTTTGAGACAAAGTATAGCATATTTGTTAAGGGTTCAGCACAGACTAATCCTGTAGATCTTCTTTTTCAAGCAAGCTTGATTCAATCTACTCCGGCTACAGGTACTTCTACTCCGATACCTCATAATCAACCACAAGATCAAAATTCTGCTAACGTTTCAACAGCGTCTGCTTCACAGGCAATACATAGTATGAATAACATGTCATTATATACAAAAATAAATATTTCTGATTGGGGTTTAAAATTTAGTGGGGAATCAGATGCTTTGGGACTTAATGCTTTTCTACTTAGAGTAAATGAATTAAGGGAATCTAGGGGTGTGTCTACACAACAACTTTTTAGAAGTGCTGTAGAATTATTTGAAGGTAAAGCTTTAATTTACTATAGGTCTCTTAAAGACAAAATTAGTGATTGGGACACATTATGTAATATTTTTAGAGATGAATTTTTACCAAGGGATTTTAACGATAAAATTTGGGAACAAATTAAATCAAGGACTCAGGGTGATAGGGAAAGTATTGCAATTTATATAGCTTATATGGATAATTTGTTTAGCAGATTAAGTATAACAGTAGATGATGCAGTCAAATTGAAGATTATTAGGAAAAATATTCTGCCATTTTATCAAAGTCAACTTTTGTTGGTAGAAGTAAATTCTCTAGATCATTTAGTACAGCTTTGTAGAAAAATTGAGGAAAATAGGAAAAATATTTTAGACTTTACCCCTCCAACATCAAGTAAACATTCTGTAGAACTCGATTTAGCATACAAAGATGATAAAAGTAGTAAAAAGAAACTTGATAATATGGAACTTAGGAAATCGGTAACATTTGATAATAAACAAAAAGGAATTTTAAACAGGGATAGTGACAGGTCTAGCGAGACAGAAAGCGAACACAATATCAGGTTAAAAAACTGGTGGGATAAGAGCAATGAAAGCATTCAGGGGGAATTTCCAGTTAATAGGAATAATAGAAATAAGGATAGAGATAGCAGTGTAGATTCTAAAAATAGTTATGAGGGAAACAGGAAACAGAAAAAATCTAATAGGAGTCGAGGAAGAAATGTAAATAGATATAGAGTAAGCAGCGTAGAAAGTATTGAAAATAAGGATGAAAATAGAAGAAATCAAGTTAGATTTAGTAGGGGTGATAATGATAGAAATAGTGTAAATAAAAATTATGAAAACAGAAATTTTTCTCAGGACAGAAATAGAGATTTTTCTCCAGTTAGAGATAGGAATTTTTCACAAGATAGATATAGGAATTTTTCAGGGGATAGGAATAGAAATTTTTCAGGTGACAGATATGTAGATAGAAATAGGGATTTTTCTAGAGATAGGTATGTAAATAGGGATAGAGATTTTTCTAGAGATAGATATGTAGATAGGAATAGGGATTTCTCGAGAGACAGATTTCACACTAATAATAATAGGCCTACAACCAGTAATAACTTTAATAGAAATAGATTTTCTTCCGGGAATAATCCAGTTCCAAGTACTTCTGCAAATTTCGGTAATAAGAATAATGGGAATTTTTATGGGAATAATAGACCAATTAATAGACCAAATTCAAGTTTTAATACACAAAGGGGTTTTAATAATGAAATTATTTGTTTTAAATGTCAAGGTAGAAATCACATAGCTAGAAATTGCACATCAAGAGCGGGAAACTTCCAGCAGAACCAATCCTAGACCGTGATTGCGTTCCTAGGGATAGTAAATCGGTCTCTAATATATTTCAGATTGATAGTAATTGTTCAGAGGCAGAATTAAATTTTTATAATAACTATAGTAAACCAGTTTTGTCATATTTGTTTGCTCAAGCGA
This sequence comes from Psylliodes chrysocephalus, assembly GCA_927349885.1. Taxonomy (NCBI): domain Eukaryota; kingdom Metazoa; phylum Arthropoda; class Insecta; order Coleoptera; family Chrysomelidae; genus Psylliodes; species Psylliodes chrysocephalus. Next base: position 59,918,377 of record OV651820.1, read on the forward strand.
ATGATACCGAATGTCCTTATATATCGGTATCAATATATGGTACAAAAATAAATGGATTATTAGATTCAGGAGCTAATAAAATATTTTTAGGGGAAAAAGGGTATAACATTTTATTAAGTAAGGGAGTAAAATTGCAAAAAAGTAATAGTGGGTGTAAAGTTGCTAATGGTGAAATTATAGATTGTATAGGTTATATGACAATTCCTATTCAGTTACAAGATAAAGTTCATGTTTTTGATTGCCATGTAATGCCTCAATTAAGACATACAATAGTTCTTGGCACAGTTTTTTGGATAAAAATGGGTATTATTCCAGATTTACGAAAGGGAGAATGGTTTTTTGGGAGTAAAGATGAAAATTGTCAAGTAAATTCAATTCATACGGCAGATGATTTAACTTTAGAACAAAAGGGAAATTTAAATTCAATTGTAGATGATTATTTTGAGTCAATAAAAGATATTAAATTAGGTTGTACTGATTTAACAGAACATGAAATAAAGACAGATAGTCCACCAATAAGATCAAAATATTATCCTGTAAGTCCTCTTATGCAACAAAAAATTGATGAGGAAGTAACAAATATGTTAGACCTTGGTGTGATTGAGAAGAGTGAAAGTCCTTGGAGTTCACCTATTTTAATGATTCCAAAATCAGATGGTAAATCTTACAGATTTTGTGTAGATTTCAGGAAATTAAATGCGGTTACTGAAAAATGGGCTTATCCCTTACCTTTTATCAATTCAATATTGGATAGACTAGGTAATGCCAAATATCTGTCAACGTTAGACATCAAATCAGCTTACTGGCAAGTTAAAATGACAGAGAATTCAAAAAAATATACAGCTTTTGCAATACCAGGTAGAGGACATTTTCAGTTTAAAAGATTAGCTTTCGGTTTGACAAATGCACCGTCAACGTTTCAAGCATTAGTCGACAAATTATTTGGCCCATAATTAGAACCTTTTGTATTTAAATACCTAGATGATTTAGTTATTGTTACTCCAGATTTTGAAACCCATATGAGAATTTTAAAAGAAGTGTTTAAGAGATTAAAATTAGCGAATTTAACTTTAAATAGAGATAAATGTAATTTTTGTAGAAATGAATTAAAGTATGTGGGTTATATTGTAAACAGAGCAGGACTTTCAGTAGATCCTGAGAAAGTAAGTGCTGTAGTGGATATGATACCACCTAAAACACCCAAACAGGTTCGTTCTTTTGTGGGCATGGTATCTTATTATCGACGTTTTATACCATGTTTGTCAGAAACGTTAGTTCCATTAACTAGCCTAACTAAGAAAAATGTAAAGTTTAAATGGACACCAGAATGTCAAATAGCTTTCGAAAAAATAAAAAATGCCTTAGTTAGTGCACCAATTTTATCTTGTCCAAATTTTAAAGAATCTTTTGTTCTACATTGTGATGCAAGTTCTTATGGCATTGGTGCGGTGCTTACACAGGAATATGGGGGTAAAATTCATGTAATTTGTTATATTTCTCGTACATTAAATAAATGTGAAGTTAAATATTCAGTAACTGAAAAAGAATTACTTTGTGTTATTTGGGCTATTGAAAAGTGTAGATGTTATTTAGAATTATCAGAATTTGTAATTGTAACAGACCATAGTAGTCTGAGTTGGATTAATAATTTAAAAAATCCGCAGGGTCGCCTAGGACGGTGGACTTTGCGTTTACAACAATATAATTTTAAGGTTGTACATAGACCAGGTAAAGATAACGTAGTGCCAGATTGTCTTTCTAGATTTCCTATAGGTACAGACTGTATAGATAGTATAGATTTTAAGGAGGATGAGTCAGATAAGTGTGCATGGTATGTAGATATGTGGGAAAGGGTTAGAGAACATCCATTAAAATATCCTGTATGGAGAGTAAGTGATGAAGGTATGCTTTATAAATACGTAAATGATAATAATTTCTATGAACCTTATGATAAGTGGAAAATTGTAGTATCTAAACCTCAACGGTCTCAAATTTTATATAATGCTCATAACGATCCAAAATCAGGATATTTAGGGATTTATAAAACTTATAATAAAATTCTTTCAAAATATTTTTGGCCTAAAATGAAATCAGACGTAGTAAATTATATTAGAAAATGTAGAATTTGCGCAGAGCAAAAACCTGAACAGAAAAAAGTTGCAGGTCAAATGGGAGTTAAACCTAATATTAACAGGTGTTGGCAATATATATCAACTGATTTAATAGGTCCTTTTCCGAGAAGTACTTTAGGTCATCGTTTTGTTTTAGTTGTAGTTGATTATTTTAGTAAATTCACTCTGTTATTTCCACTAAGAACAGCTACAGCTAAAAATGTTGCTAAATTAATCGAAGATAATGTATTTTTAATGTTTGGGGTACCGGAATTTCTTCGTTCAGATAATGGGGGTCAATATAAATCAAAAGAATTTGAAAATTTGCTTAAAGATTATGATACAGTTTTTATAACTAATCCTTTGTATGATCCATCTCCTAATTTTACAGAAAGATATAATAGGGTTATTAAAACCATGATACGTTCTTTTATTGATGATAATCAAAAATATTGGGATAAATATTTACAAAAATTAGCCTGTGCGATTAGATCAGCAAAATCAGAAATCACACAAAATACACCTTATTTTGTTAATTTTGGATATGAAATGAATTTGTCAGGTAGTGATTTCAAACAGCAAAGGAAAAAATTGATTTTAGAACCTAACGTTAATGATTCGAACGAAAATTTAAATAATAATCAAGGGGACACCGAAAAGCACATAAAAATTAAATCTGATAAATTAAAAGAAATTCATTTATTTGTAAAAAAGCGTTTAGAGAAAGCTCATTTAACTTCAACTCATAATTATAATTTAAGGCATAGACCTGTACAATTTCAAGAAGGGCAATTAGTTTGGAAAAGGGAATATAATTTATCGGATAAAAGTAAAAATTATTCAGCCAAATTGGACAAAAAATTTTCAGGACCATATAAAATTAAAAAGAAATTACATATGAATTAATAGATGAAAAAGGGAAATCTTTAGGGAAATGGAATGTAAAAGATTTAAAAATTGATATGACCCAAAGTGAGGAGCAGCCTGAACACAGAAAGAGGCAGCGTAGAAAATAAATAATTATATAGGTTCGATTGTCAATATTATGTTACGATTCGTTTTCGCCCTAACACTGTTGTTGAAAGATGGTTACTGATTTTTGGCACAGAACTTTGTTTTTGTACACACTCTGTATATTTTGGCGGTATCTTGGTGTGTCTTACAAAGTTGGAATATTATTAAGTTATGTACCTTGTATTTTTTTTTGGTGAATCTTTCGTGTCATTTGAGACTGGAGTTCTCTCATATAGTGCTTATGCAGGGCTCTCTAGTTTCCAACTTAAGGTTGTCGATATGTTTCTTCGGGGCTTGTCGTGGTGACACACAGATTCTACCTAGTTTGTTTAGTTGTGTGTATTTCTTTTGTGTATTTGGAACTTGCGAGTTTCTGACTTGTATGGTTAATATATTTGATGATGGGGTGTCTGTGTTCATGGTGATGCTTTTTTTATCTTGATTCGTTTTTTTTTGCCAATATTGTAATCCCTCGTACTCCATCAGCGGAGAGAGTTTATTTTTATTTTTCCTTGGTTTGTTTTGATAAAGCACATGATCCAAGTCCGACAGTATAAGCTAAAATTACTTACTTTGATAGTCGTGTGATTGATCCACGAATCTTACGTCTATGGTGACCCGAGGCCATAGCTTTACCTAGGTCGGCTTCGTCAATAAGTCCGACTGACGTGCTAAAGTCTTTTTGTACAATTTTGTTTATCCTGTGGGCTTCGCCAAAAAGTTCATAGTTTTAGTGTGGTGTAAAACTATATTTCACTGAGGTTTTAGAATCTCGGAACGATTGTTCTAAAAAATGTATATATAATGTAATTTAAATAATTTCAATCATTTCATTTATTTTATACTGAAGCCATTGGCTTGATTGTAGTAGGTTAAATGGTTTTGTATTAGCCTAAAACATGTTACTAGGATTAAGGGGAGATGATAGGACTAGCTCACTCATACTTGTATTTTAGTTTAGGATTGCAATGGATTTAAAAATTCATTTATTTAAATTTGTCCATTGACAGCTTGTTTGTCACCTCATGAAATCAGAAATAGCTAGGGGTTGACATCAGGATAGGTTAAACTTGATACACAAATTTTGGTAAAAATGGTAAACTTCTTGTTAAAAATTTCTTCGAAATTTTTCTTTTGGGAAGGGGGTAGTGTTACGGTATTAAAATTCGTTAGAATGGTTTTCTATAATAATTAAACTGTCGTAATTTCATGGTCAAAATAGTAAGTAATTAAAGTCATTTAAAATTATAATAATTATTTGGTTAACTATCTATAGTCAACACAACACACTTTGTTGTATTAGATGTTGCCTATTCAACTAGATATATTAATTTTAGCGAACAGTCAGTGGTCTTAAACCAGGTCCGCACTTAATTTTTGGGTAGTTAATAAATTGTTTGTAAAGGGTTTTAAATAAGGGTAATTGGTAATTTGGGATGTTAAACAAGGGTAATTAGGTAGATAGATAGTGTAGTGTATCTTTCATGTTGTCAACACATATTTACAAGGGTTTCTGTAAAAATTTTAAGTAGGGCTTTGAGTGAGTACGTCTCTGTTGTTGTATATTTTATATTGGAAACTTTAAATTGTTGATGTTGGTACCATATGGGTTCCGGAATATTTTTTTTTTTGGTAATGTCCGTCTTCTCGAATTTTCTTCGTGGCTCGTGGCGATGTTTTCGGGGAGAATGATTTTATTCTGGAAGAACGTGTCTGAGTTAAAGGTTCCGCAAGGGACCATTGTGCCTAATAAGTGGCTAGAGGAGCCGCTGAAGGTGACCGCGCAGCGGGATTTGTATTTTAACGACACAGTAGGAGTATTAGTTGTATCCAGCCTTGTAAAAAGGGATTTTGTTCTTCACAAGTTCAACCACCATTTTCTTTTGGAACCATCTCGTTTCGACGGGGTAAGTTAAAGTAATTAATTTTTGTAGACTCTCGCTTACCATTTTTGTTCTCCCATAGATTTTTGGGCAGGGAGCTCAAGGCCGAAAAGGTGTGCTCTTTTCCATGCAATTTTGGGAGCTTTCTTTGTGTTGTGTTTTTTTTTTGATGACCGGCAACCGGCGTGGAAACTTCCATTCCAGTATTCCAGTCCCAGTTAGATGTTACGGAAGTTAGATGATTCCTTTATTTTGGCTTCGATGTGTTTCCCCATTTTCTGTCTTCGGAGGAGTGGTGTTTAAGTCGATTGTTGGATGACGAGGCATCACCGGTGTATTCTGCTCGACACCATTTGGTGTTAATTAAGCTAAGTACACAGTTATTAAGTTTATTTTCAAAATTTCTTTCACTTCAATTAATTTAATGCCATTGGGTTACTTTAGAGGTTGAACCACCTAGCAGTGGAACTCTATGTATTAAAATAATGTTATCATAAATTATATCTCCGCCCATGTAAGGGTTGGTTACTACTGATTGTTTTCTGTTAATTTAATAACTAGGTAAGGTATATGTGAGCTTCAAGCAATTGCTTAAAGTAACAAAGACTTGTTCAATTAAATAATTATAGCATATAATTTAATAGTAAATCTTAACATATTTTTTTTTGTGCTCAATTCAACATTTCAAAGTGTAAGTTATGGTTATAGCTAAAAATTGAAAAGAGGAAATACATCCAACCCCCCCCTGGAATCTGTTGTTTCATTTCCTTAAAATTAATCATAAAATCTTTCCACATAGGTATTACGATACTGTAAGAAAGTAAGTCTATTAGAGTCGACTGTCGAACAGAATTGACCGGTCGCTTTGAGTCCAGAGGATCACTCGAGGAAGTTGGTGTTAAGCCACCTATGCACCATCAGTATTCGACCATTGCTGCTGAAAGTGACTACTGGGTGAGACTGTTCTTATTTATTATTTCTATGCATTGTTTCTGCTGTGTGTGGGCTAATTCTCATTCACTAAATGACACCAATGTTTGTAACCAGATTATGAGTAAAATATACCAGTAACTTGGTCAAAGATAACGCTTTAATTTAACAATATTTAACCGTTTAACTTAAACAATTTAATAAAAGTCCAAGGAAGATAGTGTAGGTCAGAAAGAATATTTTTGTTCATTCGCTACGGCCCTTGGAGCGTAGCAAATTTAGGAAGTGAGTCAGAATCAGAACAGGTAATGCAAATTCCAAATAATAAAAATCGGCTTATAGAATGGGTACTGCCGACTGCCTCATTCACTTCTGCAAAAATTATACCCCCTCAAAGATCTGCTGCAGTTCACAAAGAAATAAATAAAAATATGACTCCAATGGACGTTTTTCATAAAATATTTCCCCTTTCATCTCCATATAGTGGACTGTACAAATCAGCGAATTGATATTCTAAATAAGACCAAAAAACGAATTGAAAAAAAAACTGATAAAGGAGAAATACAAAAAGTAATAGGATGCATGTTTGTGATGTCTTATAATAAACTACCCGGTTTGAAACATTACTGGAGTCAGCAGAAGTCAATGGGAAATGAAACTATTGCAAGAACGATATCACGTGATCGGTATATGCTCTTGTCCTCAAAAATGTACTTTGCACCCCCAGAAAAACCAGAAATTCCCTCTAAAACGTATTATGTGGACGACCTAACGTCATGCCTCACACACACATTTAGTAAATGTCGCCAAGATAGTCAGTTTCAAAGCATTGACGAGTCAATGACTAAATTCAAAGGACGTTCGTCTTTGAAGCAGTATATGCCTCTAAAACCTACAAAACGAGGCATCAAGTTGTGGCTTCGTTGTGATGCTCATTCAGGTTACACTTATGATATAAATGTATACTCCGGTAAAGTATCAACTACAACAGATCAAGATGAAGCTTTGACCCTTGGAGAAAGAGTTGTGAAGTCACTAGCATCAACTATCAAATCTCAAGATGTAGTTCTATGCTTCGACCGTTTCTTTACTAGTCTAAATTTATTGGAAACCATAGATTTCCCCGCTTTTGGTACTTGCATGACCAATAGAAGAAACGTTCCTAAAATAAGGGGTAAACTAAAACGTGGAGAGTCTGAATTCAGGACAACAAATAGTGGGCTGTTGTGTGTCAAATGGCAAGATACCAAAGAGGTACTATTGATGAGTAATTGCCACAAACCTGACGTTACCACCATAAAAAAGAAAACAAAAACCGGAGAGCAGCAAGTGATTGATTGCCCAGAAGCCATATCATTTTATAGGCAAAAAATGGGAGGTGTTGATAGAGCGGATCAGATGATTGGAGTCTATGATCACGACAGAAAATCTGCGAAATGGTGGAAAAAAGTATGGTACACATGCCTCAGTATGTGTGCCGTGAATGCATGGATTATATATAACGACCTGAGGCGTGAAAACGGAAAGATTGCTTTTCTGCCATTTCTGGTAAACCTTGCTGAAGAACTCGTAGCAGAAGGTATCAAAAATACTAATTTACCACCTCCTAAAAAGGGCCCTGTTTCCAAAAAAAGAAAACTGTATGGAACCACGCCCTTACACCTTCCCGTGGAAGGACAAACCAGAAGAAGGTGTGTAAGATGCTCAAGAGAGAAACATCAAAAAAGGACTAAGACTCTCTGTCAAGAATGTAACATACCTTTATGCAAAGACTGTTTCTCACTGTATCACACAAAGTTTTCCTAAAAGTTTTTGGAAGCTTAGTGTGTGAGAAAATAATGTAGGTTTATTTCTGTGTCTATTTGTTTTTTTACTTGAGTTGTTTTTATGTTGTACTAACAAAGATTTTATTCTGTAATACCGCAAATCTGTAAACCATTTTAATTTTGTTCAATAAATGAATATTTTTTGTTTCTATGATTTGGTAACTGGTGGTACATATTTGTACCAAGTTAAAAACCTGATGGTACACATATGTACCGTCTCCTCCCCTCCCCCTGCCCTGTCGAAAAAAATTATTTTTGATAGTGAAGTGTAGTTAGTTGACAAAAATTCAACAAATTAACCGTAAATTTAACTTTCAATTTTATTTTTTCATATTCAGGTACGAAAGGGTTAAATTTTTGCTCTTTTGTAAAATTATTGTTTTTAAAAAATAACCCTCTTTTTCCAACTGAACGATATGAAAAACCAAAATTTTGTATTAGATGTAGTTAATAACTTATCGGAAATGGAGTTTATATCGCATTTTCGACTAAGTAGATCCTCTGTAGAGGTCATTTTAATTTTTTTATATCTGTCAAATATAAGGTTAAGTGGGGTAAGTGCAATTTCGGGGTAACTGCAATCTTTATCAAATGTGCGACTATAAGTTCAATAAAGTCCACCCGGCGATCTCCAACCACAAACATATGCCATCCGTAAGTTAATGCCTCAATCCGGCAACTTTAATTATTATGCAACATTTTTACGGCAAACTAAACCCCTTGATGGCCAAGAATATTATATTTTTCCTAACATAGAGGATCGTTCGCTGATATCTCTGAAGGAAATTATAAAAATACTTGCCGATCCAAAAGAAAAAAGGAGTCGTTTTTACTTTGAGTTTTAGTATCTGCACTTAATGTTAATAAGTAAATATCTGTCAAATATAAGGTAAAGTGGGGTAAGTGCAATTTCGGGGTAACTGCAATCTTTATCAAATGTGCGACTATAAGTTCAATAAAGTCCACCTGGCGATCTCCAACCACAAACATATGCCATCCGTAAGTTAATGCCTCAATCCGGCAACGCTGCAGTGTATTGAAGCAAGACGGTCCAGTTCCAAATTATCCGCTGTTGCTGTCGGTTAGAATCAGAGTGTGCGTCGCCATAAATAAAATTTGGAAATAGATGTTTTTGCAGGTATGTGATAAATATTTTACGTTTGATGCAGTTTATTATTGAGTAATATTGATAAAAAATATAATTTACATCTATTTTGATTGAAAAAAAAATATGTTTTGTTACTGATTACACTAGCCCCATTAGTTTTTCAATAATGGAGTAACTGCAATAAATATGGAATAGGAAAGTGTGATCAAATGATTGCACTTTCCCGTCAAATGATTGCACTTTTCCTAGATGCATATATTTTTTTTCATATTTGGTTATAGGAGTTTTTTCTTTCAGGTAAAGCATTAACATGGTACGCAACTATAAAAGAAAAACTGCAAGCGGAAGTCATGATGAAAATATCGTAAAATTAGCATTATCCGAGATTAAATCTGGAACAATAAATATAAGAAAAGCATCAAAACTTTACAAAATCCCTTTTAGTACCCTTCAATCTTACATTTTTGGAAGACGCAGGGTTAAAAGTACTACAGGAGGTCGTCCTCCAGCTCTTTCTTAGGAAGAAGAATCCAAATTGGCTAATTATATTAAAATTATGGAAAAATGGGGATTCGGCCTTTCTCGTGTAGAAGTTTTTGACTGCGTTGAAAAATTTGTTAAAGTTAATAATGTAGAAAATAGATTTAGCAATGGAAGGCCCGGAGAAGACTGGTTCCTGAATTTCAAAAAACGCCATGGTGTGTCAGTAAAAAAGCCTCAACCAGTTGAATATTCAAGGAAAAAGATGACTGATCCATTTGTCATTCAAACATACTTTGATCTTCTACACGAACAACTCGAAGTTCTTAATTTATTTGATAAACCAGGCTTGATCTGGAATTTAGATGAGACAAGTGTTTGTACCGACCCATCTGAAAACTAAAATCGTTGGGCAAAGAGGAAAATCCTGTTCTCGTACAACTGGAGGAAGCGGAAAGGAAAATATAACTTGTTTGGCTGCAGTAAGCGCAACTGGAAATAAGGCACCACCTCTTATGATATTTAAAGGTTTAAACGTCTGGACCACCTGGATTCCAGACAAACGCGAAGAAAGCTATCCAAATATGTCATACGCAGCGAGCAAGAATGGATGGATCACCACTGAGATTTTTTATAACTACTTAGAAAGAACACTTATTCCTGAATTGGGTGATGAGCGTCCAGTATTGCTTATTTATGATAGACACGCAACTCATGTCACAGAAAAAGTTATTACTCTTGCAATAGATCATGATGTTACCATTCTTAAATTACCTCCACACACGAGCCACTTGCTCCACTATGCGTTTGGCAAAGAAAACATAGTGGCTCCAGAATTCCGAAAAAACAGTTTTAAATATTACTATCACATGCAGTAATCTCTAGTGCATTTAGGAAAGCTGGGATCTTTCCCTTTAACCGATCTGTAGTGCCCAAGGAAAAATTTGATAATCAAGCATTAAACCGCTATGAAGATCTTCAAGCTCTGAATAAAAATAAGCAAACAAGTCAAAATGACTCCCAAGAAAATTAAGAAAATGAACAACCCCATGAAAATCCAGGTAATAGATATCAAAATGAAAGAGCAGATGATGAAATTCCAGGGACGTCTAAAGACTATACAGTTTCTTTTGAGAATATTTTATTAGATACAGTTAAAAACAATCGACCTGGAACTAGCATTAGCACAACAAGGAAGCGCATAGCAAAAGGAGCAAAGGTTATAACATCCTTGGACAAACAAGAAACTCAGAATGATTTAAAAAAACGCCAGTCAAAAATAGGTAAAGAAATAGTAAAGAAAATTATACATGCTCCAAAGAAACAAACATATTATAATAATAATTCCGATTCGGAAAGTGATATATCAGAACCTGAATATATGGATACGGATGATGATTCCGAATCATTTTCCATTTTTGAAGATACACATAACTAAGTCGTACAGGCTAAAACCATAAGAACCCAAAAATTGTCAAAGAATATGGAGTATGAAATAAACGTACCGGACGAACAACAACAAAACACAAGCTTGCAATCAGAAATGATAAACAAGGAGACTGAAAACACACCCGAAAACATTGACAAACAACAGGAAAATATGAACATAGACAGCCAACAAAAGAACATAATGTTCAAACCGAAACCAGACAATAACCTAGTCGAAAACAAAGACATACACTCAGAAATTAAAAACCAAGATCGCACACATGATGCAGTACCCAAAATAGGAGACTTCGTTTTGGTAGAATTTTATACGAAAAAAACTAAAAAACCGTATGTTGGCAAAATTTTAGAAGTGCTTGAAAACTTTAATTATTACGCAACATTTTTACGGCAAACTAAACCCCTTGATGGCCAAGAATATTATATCTCTGAAGGAAATTATAAAAATACTTGCCGGTCCAAAAGAAAAAAGGAGTCGTTTTTACTTTGAGTTTTAGTATCTGCACTTAATGTTAATAAGTAAATGCTTACTTTGTTGCTTTTTTTTATATTTTTAGTATTTAACCGTTAACTGTAGTATTATTTTTTATGCCAAGAATGTATTTCTTATTTTTCTAAAAATGTTTTACGGCAATATTTATGAAGTTTGTAGTCATTTATTAGAAAGAACATTTAGTACTTAGGTTATTTTGTAGTAGTGGTAAAAATTTTGTTAATGCCATAATTATTTTGATTTAAAATAAAATATCATTTTTTGCGCTTAAAATAATCGTTCTTAAATTGATTACACTAACCCCTGTTAATCTGTATGCATTTCAAAGGCAAAAATAATTGTTGATTGCACTTTCTCCATTTTTATGGGAAAGTGCAATCACCGACTAAACAACATAAAAAAAAAACTAGATAATCTTATAAACCTTTAGCTTTATTAATTTATAATTTTTTCTATAATGGTAGTATCATAAGAGATCTAAAAAAAAATAGTGCGGCATTTCTAAGGTATCCGTTTAGATTCTATGATAAAAATATTTTATACTATCAAGAAACGTGACCGCACTTACCCCACTTTACCTTAGTTAGAGATTTTTTTAAATATAAATAACTACTGGACAATTATGTTTTAGGAACTTATGATAAATATTAAAGTTACTAAGTTGACTCTATATGGAAGACCGACAATTCCATTCCTGCATGGTTTATTAGCAACTATATGGTTGTTGGCTACAGAAGAGTCATTTAGATCAGTTGGCGACCGTTTTAGGTTGAATAAAGGCCATATGCATACAATCTTTATAAATTGTTGTAAATTTATTTCAAAACAAGTCAAAACATATAGGTATTAAGTGGCCAATTGGCGAATTAGCCATACAAACAATAGCTGAATTTGATTCACTTCGGGGACCCAGAAGTTTTAAAAATATTATAGGTTGTGTAGATGGAACATACATAGGTATACCAGGTCCACTTGCCGATAATTCCTATAACAATAGGTTGGGATCTTCTATGATCTTGCAGGCAGTATGTAATGCTAGAATTTATTGATATTTATTTTGGGTGGCCGGGTTCAGTAAATGATGCAGAAGCAGCACAGTTGAGAAATAAAATCATGAATAATATGTTCCAATAATAAGTTTTTTTATTTTATTAATTCATAATCAATTGAGTGCCCAAGATAGAGAAGGGGTTATTCCACAAAACCAAAGTTTTGAGAAAATTGAAGCTTTATTGGATTAAGTTAACATCTGATGCTCGAACTACTCTAATTTTAAAACTGTTTTGAACAGTAACAAACTAATATTGCATTTGTGTGAAATTGTCCCTTCTCTATCTCAGGTACTCAATTCTTATAAAAAATACTCAAGTAAAAAAAAAGATTTTTATTTATTTTATTACATTTCTCAAAAGTCTCTAAAATATCTTGATTCTGATTAAAATAAAACAAATGTTTGGTAAACATTATAACTAGTTGGATGTACACAAAAAAAACAATTGACATTTTTTGTACAAACAAAACCAACACCTAATCGCTATTTTTTGAATTACTTCCACAGTTAGGGCTTTGGCAATATTTTCTAATGCCTGTACCTCTCGTTCTTTCATTAATTTCTTAGCTTCCCATTTTTCATCTCTTTTATTTATTTTAGAATTGGCATCTAAACGTAGTTTTTGTTTCCACAGACTTTTGTAAACCGAATAATTTTTTGTTTATTTATATTTTAATATTTTCTTTAATTAAAAATTCAATAATTAAGTTATATATTTTCTCATTAAATGAACTTAATAAAATTGAAATACTTGATGGAAAAAGGATATTCAGGGAAGTTTTTTAAGAAAATCTGAACGATGAGAATTATGGTGGCTACAAGAAAAAATGAGATGGTTGATATCAGCAAAAGAAGAATTGTCGCATTGACAGAAAGGTGATATATTAATACCAATTCTGGAAAGGTGAGACGGAAAACCCCCATGATTTAGTTTCATCCTTGTTAAAGTGGTACAATAATACCTAGACATTTTAAAATTTGTAATGTGGGGAATAGATTTTGGAAGAACAGGGTGAATAAATGTATATGGGTTATTTGAATCAGAAACAAAGTGTTCCCAAAGTTTCTCCCAGCTTGATCTAATATTTCGTTTCATTGCATGAATAATATCCTACGGAGAATGAATATTACTAATAGTTGGAAGAATGGATTCTTTAGCAGCTAAATCGACTTTTTCATTTCCAACTATCCCTTTATGACTTTTAACCCAGATAAAAACGATCTTAATTTTAGAATTATGAAGAGTAAGGAGAGACTGAATAATTTCTCTTATAATAGGATTTTTATTAATATTACAGAAATAGTTAGAAATTGAAAGTAAAACAGATTTCAAGCCTGAAAGAATAACCGATTTGCCTTTTATCTTTTTTTCCTTAACGTTTTTATCAACATCCAGCTTTTGTTTGAGATATACTTTATGAAATAACCCTTTTTCTTGCAACAATAGGTTTTTCACTAGAGAATCCTTGCTTATTATCAGGTTGAATGGAACTGGACTATTGATTAAAATTTTGTCAGTGTTTTCTTTATAGCCTGATATATCTTCAATTGTACCCAATCTGTTTACTGGTGGCTGAATGTCTGCCTTGGTAGCCAAATTTTCATCAAAAATTTCGAACAACTCCCATGTTATTGCCCCCTTACCACTTTGTTGTTTCTTTTTTTTTTATTAGCTTTATATGTGGTCAATAAATTTCAAAATTTGGAATCGCACATGTCTCCAGTTACATAGTATCCCTGCTTGTTCATTTCTATAAACGAAAAAAAAAATTGTAGAACAAATTTCTACAATTGTAGATTTTTTCTCTACAATAAATAGTACATATAGGGACAGGGACAATTTGTAGTAAAAATGTCCAAATATTTGTGGAGAATGTATTGTAGAGTAATTATCTACAATATTTAGTAAAAAGATCCAAATGCATCATAAGAATTGTTCTACAAATTGTTATAATTTTTGCTATTCATTGTATGAATTTATATTAAAAATGTATTGCGTTTTATGAAAATAAATACGAAAATTTTACACAATAAATAGTACAAATTCATACAAATTGTAGTAATTTTAAATAAAATTTGTAGTAGTATTCCATAATTATTATAATTATAACCTAGAAAAAAATGTTCCTTAATAAAATATTCAATTTATTGTTTTAATATAAAAGATACAAATTCTTAATTACATTATGTAATAAATAACAGTAATAATAGCGCCCTCAGTCTCAATTGGCTTTTCTGCACCTGAAAAATATGAAATAAAAATTAATACCAATTGAATTGTTCATACCCTTAAAACGGGGATATTTATCACCTTTACACTGATTTGGATATTAAATGACTAAGTCAGATAACTAACAAAAATGAGAAAGTAGGTATGTCACAATTAAGACAAAAAACATCATTGAACTTGGCAAAAAATTCGATCGTTGGGCACAACATTCGATCGTTGGCCACAACTATTTTTTTAAAATAATCTACTAAGGTTATTTAAATTAGTTATCTAAAGGTAAATTATTCAGAAACAATAATAAATGTACTTACCACCAATAGAATTTATTATTAAAATTTTCTCAAACGCATCGGTGCTTATAATATAATAATGTGTTATAGGTACTCGTATATGTACCATGCTTTGTTATGTGAACATGGCGAACGGCTACTGCTGTCTGGCCGTTTATGATCGACGTCAGAAAACGTTGGCCAATAGCAGAATTCTGTTTTGTTCACATGACTTAGAATTTCTACAATATTATAGAATATTTTTGAAGAAGGGATGTAAAGTATTACTATTTTTTGTAGAGAAAATTACTATTTTTTGTAGAGAAAATTACTATTTTTTGTAGAGATAATTATTAATATTTGTACAAATTTTTACAGAAGTTAGTAGTAGTAATTACGATAATTGTAATAAATTTCTACTTCTACAAACAATAGTAAAATATACTAAACATTGTGGACTTCTTTCCTATTGTTGTAGCATTTTATTCGACAATTCAATTGCTACAATAATTAATAGTTTTTAACTATAAATTGTAGTAAAATTTTCTACAAATTGTTAAGTATTTTTCTACAAGTCTACTACTACAACATTGTAGTAAAATTTTCTAGTCACATTTTTTTCCGTGTAGCAATGTTATTCCATAATTTCTTTTTTTTTACATACTGGACGTTTAAATTCACTTTCTCTGGTTAGTCTAAGTTCTGCTAAAAGCATTGTACTTTTGTGGTTCCATCGGATGTTATCTTGCGAACATTCTCCAGAAACTTGTAAATCATTTTCTTTTTCTGTGTTACGAAAGGTTTGTGAGCATTGTGCAAAACTGTGTGAATTATTTTCTGTTTCTGTATTAGGAAGGGCTTCATACACTTGTTTTGCATATCGATTTAGTTTCTCTGAATATAAAAAAAAATAAACACAGTGTTAACATAGTTAAACGTTAAGTTAACCAATTCTTAAATAAATAGATGTTACAGCTCTTTAAGGAAAGGTACAAAAACAAAGTATATATTACCACTGCTTATTTTAATGTAAGTTTCTCTGTCTACCGTTACGTCCATCTCTTGGCCCTGATAAGTCATATGCTGTTGAAATAACTCCATTTTACAAAAGAAGTTCATCCTGATAAAAACCAGGAATTAACTATAACATATCCCCACAAAGTTTATTTATTTAAGTGTTTAGAAGGGTGCCAAATGTCCTTTAGATTCAATAAGGACCTTAGAAATCATTTGTCTATTAAACATAATATGGAAATTGATTAAAAGAAACTCATATTTGGAGAAAAGGATGGTGAGTAGATTTTATAATATTTTAAGTATATAGGAGTATATATATGTAAAGTAAATTAATTTAATTTGTAGAATTTGAAAAGTGGTTATCGAAACTTCAAGTGGAAAATAATGTAGAGTATTCATCAGCATCAGGTGTTAAACGTACTAATGGTGAAATAAGAAAAGTTTATCTAAATTGCAATTGATCAGGTAAAGGGTGGTTTTTAAGTGCAAATGTAGATTGCTTCAAATAGCAAAAATATTTCATGTTTTTTAGTATTATGTGCTTCTTTAACTTAATTTTAATGTTTAGGAAAACAAAGAATTATGAAAGAAAAAGAAAGAAAACGAAGTGAGAAAGTCCAAGGTTCATCCAAGCAAAACACAGCTTGCACAAGCCAATTAATTCTTTCAATAAGCAGTACTGGGGAATATGTGGTTGAATATTTTAAAAACCATTATGGTCATAATTTTGATTTAAAACATCTTCACATATCTGAAAATTGCCGTAAAAATATTGCCTCTAAACTGATAATGGGAGTTTCACCAAAACAGTAAGTGACTTTTTTATTATTATTAAAATGCGAATAAAGGTAATAATTAAAATAAAAAATGCAGCTATTGTATTTGCAAAGAGTAAGGCATTTATTAACAATTCACTTTTTATTACAGCATCAGAAAAGATATTGGAGGGACATTAAAAAGGGATGATCTATTAACAATGACAGATATTGGAAACATAAAGACATCTTTCAATATATGTATAAAGGATGGTCAAAGACATACAGATGATTGTAGAATTGTATGTTAAAGAATGCCAGGAATTAAATGAACATAATCCCATTCTTTTTTATAAAAAACAAGGGGAACCAGTGAGTGGTTTACAAGATAATGATATGTGTCTTATTATAATGAATTCTGTTCAAAAAGAAATGTTTAAACAGTTTTCTAATAATATTGTATGTGTAGATGGAACACATGGTCTCAATGCATACGATTTTGAAATGACGACTATCCTTGTACTTGATGAATTTCGACAAGGCTTCCCTGCTGCATTTTTGTTCTCTAATCGTAAAGACCAATTTATTTATGAGGTTTTTTTTTTTGATAATGGTAAAAATGCTGTGGAAATGGAACAAATAAATATAAACACATTCATGACTGATGTAACTACTGTTTATTGTAATGCTTGGTTGTCCACCATGGGTGCTAAAGCCTGTTTGGAAGAAACCAATATAATTAAGGAAACTTTGTCAAACTCACTTTTCACATCAAAAGATAGTGCTCATGATCACACATATGAATAATTATTGATGATTTTTATTCATTCCAAAATATATTTGTTTATAAAGAAATAGTAATGTTTCACTAAAAATTTTTGTTATAGTTGGATTAGAATTATTTTCATTTGTTGTATTCCTTATATTGTTCCATGCCTTTTTTGGATCATTTAGAATTTAGATGTTGAAACAAATCCTTAAAGTACCTATTTTACTGTTGCTGTATGTAGTAAATGGGCTAGTTTTTTCTATAGCCTATTTTATGTTATGTAAGTATATTTTTATTTAAATAAATTAAAAAGTATACAGAAAAATTGTAGTTTTCATATTTATCCAGAACAAAATATTTAAAAATTTATTAAACTAGTTTTAACTCAAACATAAGTTGAAATCAAATTTGCAAGTATGCTTCAGTTGCATAGATAATTTAAATTTTCCCACATTGGCGGGAACAGATAAAGTTTCTCCTTATTAATATTTTTGGAGAAAATTTTTGTAATAAAAATTTAAATGTAAACGGGAAATATGTAAAGATAGAACTTAAAATTGAATCAACACAAAATAAATTTTATTAAAATTAATTGAAGCTAGACCGGTCAGTTGATTTTTTGAAACCATCAATCAATCACAAAACAATCCAGTCTCCATCAATGCCAAACAAAACAGAAATACCACAAACACACACGTGTCCAATGTGGGTTGTGGGTAAATTGTCTCATGGCTTTGCCCATAAAAAGAAGAAGTATACAATATGGCAACAGTGGAGTGGGAACCTGCAGACAGGTGCTACTGCACAGAGTGTTGCTTGTCAGTTGTCAATCTGTGGTTGTCAATGTCAACCGTTTTTTTATTCATCTGAAAACCCTCTCAATCGCCATTCCATTGGATTCATCAGTGACGTCACGATGGATTTCATCGATTAATTTTACGTTGTATGTATGAAGTACGATCAGTAGACGGCTGTTAATAAGCTGTAGTAATCATTGTCGTTTACAAAGCGAGAGGTCTGTGTTTATAGTTGTTCTTAGTTATAAATATGCCATTTATAGGCGAAGAATACTTTAAAGTTACGTATATTAAGTCCTTTAAAACAAAAAAGTATAAAACTGTGTTCGCCGAATGTTCCCCTAAGCTGTGTCACTTGTTTATGGAATGTTAAAAAAGTTATATAGGATGGGAAAGGTAAATGTAAGCATACTTAAGTGCTTTAAGTGTCAACAGTTTAACCACAAGTATAGTGACTGTACCAATAAACCAGTTTGTTGTAATTGTGCTAGAGAGCATGAAAGAAAAAAAAAGTATGAATATAACGTCAAAACCTAAGTGTAACAATTGTGATTAAGCAAACAAAATATACTCAACAAGTTACAACATTGAGCACAAGGCTAACGATGAGGAATGCCCTACATACAGATACCGACTAGATAGCGCAAGATCAAGAATCAACTATGGCTGATCCTACAACCAAAATTTTTGAGATTATACCTGAGTCTGTGAACACTAGCTTGAAAGTTAATCCGAATGATCTAGCCAATACGGTAAATGTAGTAAAAAAACTTGTCAATATTTCTACATATAAACATTAGAGGTTTGCCCACTAATTTTAATAATTTGTTGATACTTTTAGAAACTTATAATATTAATAATTACTGTGATATTACAGTTTTGACCGAATGTCATAAATTAGAATCTGTACTGCAGTTTGATATATCAAGGTATCATATTGCAACAATGGTAACTATAACCCTTTTGATGGAATTTTTATCTATTCAAAGCTAAATTTAAACCTAAATTTTGTTAACTATAGACTGCAAAACTCAGGTGTTATCATAACGGAAATTACATTATCTGTGAAAAATATTATCTATAGGATATTTGCACTATATAGGTCTCCTTCTTCGAATATAAATAATTTTTTGAATGAATTGGATGTGTTTTTTGTAACTACTGTAAATAGTAATAGTAACATTGATATTTTAATGGGTGATATTAATATAAATCTTCTTAATAGGGACAATGTTGATGTAAGTAGATATCTTTCCTCAATGTTTTCGCATGGGTTTGTTCCATTATGTCAGGAAGTCACTAGAGAAGTAAGTAAATCCTGCCTTGACCATATATTTATAAGAGATAAAAATAAAACCTTTTCTACAAAAATGGATACGTTCATTATAGAACATGACATAACTAACCATCTACCTCTTAGGCTTCACATTTCAAACCATTTTACTTTAAATTCCACAACATCAAATAGCCAACATGTTTTTAAATGTATTAACATGAATAAACTAAATTATCTCGCATCTGAGGTAGATTGGTCTTACATTTTAAGATTTGATCAAGCAGAAGAAGCTACAAATTATCTTTTAGGAAAGTTAAGTGTAATTATAGAAACGTCTGAATTTAAAAAAAACACCCTAAATAGTTATAACAAGCTTAAACCATGGATAACAAATGCAATAACATCTATTAAAAATCGAGATGGGTTAAAAAGAACCCTTAGGTCAACCCATCTCCAGCAAAGGTTTCGGAATACATAGAATATAGAAATCGCCTTAATAAAATAATTAAATTTGCAAAAAATGACTATTACAGCAGACAAATTTAATCAGAACTCGCATAGGCATAGAAATGTCCGAAAAAATTAAAAGTCCTCCAGATCGTTTCAATTTGTAAATAGCCCTCTCTATTCAATGTAGTTAAAACCGACAAACCGTAATGAAATTATTGAATATATAATGAGTTTTAAAAATTGTTGCTCTCCGGGGTTAGATAAATTGACTACTAAAATTATCAAACAGCTACATATCCATCTCTTAAATCCCTTAGTGAATATGATTAATTTGATTTTTAAAACAGGAAAAGTACCCACACAGTTTAAAACCTCTGTAGTGTAGTAAATCCCATTATCTTGTTATTGAACACTAAATAGTTATAGGCAACAGGTAGCTAGATAGCTTGTGACGAAGTCACAAATTTTAATTTTTATTTAAACAAAAATGTATCTACTAATTCCCGCCTCTGTATATTTCGAAGCACCCCCGTATTTACGTTTCCCAAGAATTTCCCTTTTTTAAACAATTGCGAGCGCCCTCGTAGTTTAAAATACTTTAATATTTCTCGAAATCCGAGTGGGCATTTGTAGACTCATATCTAATAAAATTATCTACTTATTTTTGTCAAGGTGGATAAGGACTTTTTTTTCCCGTCATTGGTAAACACACCAAAGCTGGAAGTGGCTTTCCCCTGCTCCGGAGTGGGAGGCTCTAGACCGATATTATAAATTTGATAGACAATGACCGGAGGGCCTCTTTTGTGTCTGACACCGTTTGCCTCTTTTTTGTTTCTGGCACCGTCTGCGTCTCTTTGGTACTTGACACCGTCGCTCTTTGTGCGTTAAAAGTGGTTAAAATCCGTCATTTTATTAAAGGTAGGTGAACTGCTTTGTTTATTTTTTTTTATTCTCGCCTGTTACTCCGTTTCAGAAATTTTCTTGTGTCGCAGTGCTGACCGCAGTTTAAAGTTTATCGGGATTATTACGCGCGATTGCATTGTCCAGTGTCCTATTTCTTGGATTTATTGTGGATCCCCCAATATACCCCAAAATTAGGATCCTCGAACAATCCGCCGAACAAGTTTGTAAGTCACAGTTTAACGCGAAATCAACCCTGGCAAGTTTTCCGAATTGAATGGGCCTGAGGCGCTCCCTGACTCATTTAAATTAAGACATTTGCCGGGTAAACCGCTCCACCAGCAGTTTTCAAGTGGCTGTCTCATTCTCCGATCTGAAAATATAATTTTAAACGCGGCGGTCGAAAATATCCAAAGGATTTATCACAAACTTTAGCTAGCTTTCATTCTTCGAATACAGGGGTTCGCCGAAATGCTCGTTATATTTAGTTGAATGGTTTTGCTTGTAGGCCGCCTGTATTTTCTTTATCGCGTAATCATTATTTAATTTAATTCTGCGAATTGAGAGTTTCAGTTTTCGAATACAGGAAGCGTCGTAGCTACCCGTTTTTTTTTATTTTTGTGATTTCTTTATTAAATAACCGAATTATTTAAAATAATTACTTCCGTTATTATCTAGCCAGGACCGTTAGTTCAGTTCAGTTTTCAAATACAGGGAGTGCTCCGAACCCTGTACCGATTTTTATTTTTACTAAAAAGATTTTCTTTATAAAGTTTTTAGTTTAATTTATTTTTTACCACATACAGGGTGTGCTCCGAACCCTGTACCGATTTTTATTTTTATTAAAAAGATTTTCTTTATTACGTTTTTAGTTAAATTTATTTTTCACTACATACCGGGTGTGCTCCGAACCCTGTACCGATTGTTATTTTTACTAAAAAGATTTTCTTTATTAAGTTTTTAGTTTAATTTATTCTTCACCACATACAGGGTGTGCTCCGAACCCTGTACCGATTTTTATTTTTACTAAAAAGATTTTCTTTATTAAGTTTTTAGTTTAATTTATTCTTCACCACATACAGGGTGTGCTCCGAACCCTGTACCGATTTTTATTTTTACTAAAAAGATTTTCTTTAAGTTAACCCTACCAACCAACAGAGGGCTCTCAATACATCAGATGCAATTTAGTTGATAAAGTAAAAAAGCAGTAACAGATGATCAGTTTAGTGTGTGACAAAGGAAATTTATTAGCCCTCTTTGAATTAGAATTTTTCCTGGTTAATACCAATTTAAACAAGGTAAGTCTACTAGAAGTGTTTATTAGTGTCGTGGTAGCACATGACTATAGTTTTTAGCTCGTAAATTCAAGATTTAATATTTTGTGAAAAGTATTTATAAAAAATGTGGTTTAGGAACACTGAGACTAGTCATAATTGGAACAGTGAGACGTGTCTCAGTGTTCCTAATGCATGTCTTAGTGTTACTTATTGCATAGCGGCATTACTGACCAGGTATAATTTTTATTACAGACAATAGTAATGCCAAGAAAGAATAAAACAGACAGGGTAGTGGGGCGATTTAGTGACAGCAATGAGAGAAGCTGTTCTGTTAGTCCAACAAGGAATGAGTATCCGTCAAGCCGCTAGAGAAAAAGGCTTGTCTTTTCAGACTCTTGCCAGATATGTTCAAAAGTTTAGAAACGATCCTGATGTTAGAATGTGTCCAAACTATACAGTCAATCAATTTTTCACTTCAGAGCAAGAGAATGAAATTTGTGGTTATATTATTACATGTGCAAAAATGTTTTATGGACTCTCTCGAGATGACACCCGTCGGTTAGTGTATGAATGCGCAATCCGAAATAAAATAAATATTCCTGAGAAATGGCATGCGTGCCAATCAGCATCCCTTGCCTGGGTAAAGGGCTTTCAAAAAAGACACCCCATCTTAGCGCTCAGAACCCCAGAAGGCTGCAGTTTATCAAGAGCCACTGGATTTAATAAATTTAATGTGGAGTCTTTTTTTAATAAACTAGAAGAAGTCTTACAGCGTCATCCTGCATTTGGAGATGGAACCAGAATTTTCAATTTAGATGAAACCGGGACGCAAACAGTACAGAAATCACAAAAGGTGTTTGCTTGTAAAGGTGTTCGGCAAGTCAGTAAGGTAACCAGTGCCGAACGTGGAACTCTTGTAACAACCTGTTGTATAGTTGGGGCCTCAGGTGTAGCTATTCCCCCGGCTATGATTTTCCCGCGTGTCCATTTTAAAGTGACCAGTTTTTAGCTGAGGTTCTTCAAAGCAAGCTACGTGGTACAGATGTAACTGACGAAATGAAAAGAAGCATTGAAGCAGAGATTAATAAAAAAACATTGGAGAATAACATACATAAAAGGAAGGCTGAGGTATTTTACCAGCGAAAAAAATTGGCCAGAAAACAAGCCATGAAGCAAGTTGATTTTGAATGTATTGCGATGGACTTTCAAAAAAACCTACCCATGCCAAATCTATCTACCAATGAAATCTATTATAAAAGGCAACTTACCCTACATTCTTTTAACATTCACGTGCTATCAACAAACAGTGCTACCTTTTATTGTTATCCAGAAATAATTGGAAGAAAAGGATCCAACGACGTCGCGTCTTTACTCCATTATTTTATTTTTGTTCAACTGAGTAGTAAAGTTAGACATTTGCGCATTTTCTGTGACTCGTGCGGGGGCCAAAATAAGAACTTTACAGTGTTTCGGTATTTGCATTACGTTGTCCATGTTGTTAAAAGATTAGACACTATACAAGTGATCTTTCCGGTGCGGGGTTACTCTTACATGGAGTGCGACAGGGACATGGCGCTAATTAATCAAAAAATTCCTGCTGAACTTCCTGAAGATTGGTTTAATAAAATAAAATCATGCAGAGTAAAACCAGAACCTTTTACTGTAATTGAAGTTGACCAAGCACTTCTTCGAAATTGGACGGAATTATTGGATTTAATTTATATCACCAAACATTCATACAAATCAAGGGAGATTAGAGAAGTAAAAATTTCCCAAGAACAACCTAGATTAATTGAGTTCAGAAACACATACAATGGATGCTGGAACACCTCAATAATCCGCAAACACATTGTTGCATCGAAAAATACAATCACACCCAAGCTTCCAGATGGCCAGTTTGTCCTGCCACATAAACTTTATTTTGGTAAGAAAAACATCATAAAGAGAACCTTACTACATCCTATTTAATTCTTTTTCAGATTTGAAGCCAATATCTGCAGGGAAATATCGCGATTTAATGGATCTTAAGGAACTATGCAGCACTGAGAAGGCGATTAACTATTATGGGAACTTGCCGCACTCTTATACGTAATTTTTTATTTTATTTTTTTCGAAAATGTTACCAGGTAGTTATTTGAATTATTTAAATTATAAAAGTGACAAATAAGTCATTATTCTATCTAAAATAAGGTTTCAAACATTAAAAATTGATATTTCTCAAAAACATCAAAAAATGACCTTCCCCTTTCTTCCCTGCACTCTTCACTTCTTTTGACTTGAGAGCACTTCTTTTGACTTGAGAGCACTTCTTTTGACGGGCAAGCACTTCCTTTGACGGGGTTGTGCTATCCACGATAATAGCCATTTGGTTAAATTCTGCATAGAAACCCAGGCTTTTTAAGTAATTACAAATAGTATAATTTCCTTGAACGTGAGAGTGGTGATGATAGCTGGAACATCCTTGGTTTAGGTGCTTTCCGCGACGGCAGTATCTTTTTCCTTACTGTCTGTATATTAACTCCTTGGTAGGCCCTTGAAAGTCGCCCCGTATTCTCGTAGTAATTAAGTAATTTTCCGTAACTAGATCAAGGCTAAATTTCAGTCTAACTGCCTTACATATCACCTTACCGCACAATTGTTTCAATAATAAATTTTTCGTTAATTTTCCCTGAACCTTGACCTTTTTTAAATTTAATTCTAATTGAGGCTACGTGGAAGTTATACACCAGCCGTTTTGTTTTTTGATTTTTGTTTAGGGTAATTAACCATTACAAGGTACGAGGATGAACGTTGATATAATGGTACGCCACTGCTTTTTCTGAAAACCAAAATTATTTTTGAAATCATCATTTATTTTGGAGCAAACTTGGCTCATAGACTTACTTTCGTACGATGCACCGTTTTCGCGTAAAAAAATAAAAACCATTGTAGTGGTTGGTCAAATTTATTCCTTAAATTCATTGATACCTACTGCTTTTGATATTTTGTTGAAATCTGGTAGGCACCCACCATGCGTGGAAACATTTTTTTGGGACAAAAATTAATTTTCTACGTTTTGAATAGAAAAAAATGGTAAGCGCATTATTGCCCTCTTAAAGCAAATGAAATGGGTAAAGCGTCATCATTTTTGACGTTTCTTTTCATAAAGACAATAAAGTTGACATTGATTTTACATTATTAAATAATTATTATTAGAGTAAGAGTTAAAATCTGAAAAAAATGGTAAATTTTACGAACAGTGAATTAGCTGACATGCATTTTAGTTATGGGCTTGCAGACGGAAATGCATACGAAGCCAGACGGATATACCAAGAGCGGTATCCAAATCCCGTACTACCCGATCCGAGAACATTTTCTAGGATTCATAGACGTCTTCACGAGACCGGAACTTGAATCGCGTCAACATTTAATGTTTCACATGTACTTGTTTGGAAAATTCTCATCGAAAATTTGTTATACCCATATCACATTCAAAGAGTCCAGGCATTACTCCCTAGAGATTTCCCGTTGCGCATTAATTTCTGTGAGTGGTTTCTTCAAAATCTGCTGGAAAATCCATTATTTGACAGGCACATTCTTTTTACCTATGAAGCTAATTTTTCTCGTAACTCAATAATAAATTTCCATAATAACCAATTATGGGC
This sequence comes from Psylliodes chrysocephalus, assembly GCA_927349885.1. Classification (NCBI taxonomy): domain Eukaryota; kingdom Metazoa; phylum Arthropoda; class Insecta; order Coleoptera; family Chrysomelidae; genus Psylliodes; species Psylliodes chrysocephalus. Next base: position 59,944,103 of record OV651820.1, read on the forward strand.
GGATGAAAACCCTTATGCAATTGTTGAGTCAAATCATCAAGAACAGTTCTCATTAAATGTTTGGGCTGGCATTATTGATGATTATTTGATAGGCCCATTTTTTCTCCCAAGAAGACTTGATGGACAATCATATTTACACTTCCTTGAAGATGATCTGCCGCCAATGCTTGAAGACCTTCCTCTTTTATTAAGAAACCAGATGTGGCTAATGCACGATGGTGCGCCTCCACATTTTAGCTTACGAGTGCGTGAATTTTTAAATCACACCTATGGCAATCGGTGGATAGGTCGCGGAGGAACGCAGTCATGGCCGCCTAGATCTCCCGACCTTAATAGTTTAGACTTCTTTTTCTGGGGGCATCTGAAAAGCTTAGTGTACGCAGTGCCGATTCAAACCGAAGAAGAGCTACGAAATCGTATAACAGTATGCTGCCAAACCATAAGAAACACCCCAGGAATCTTTGAAAATGTGCGTCAGTCTATGCGAAGAAGAGTAGATGCTTGCATACGTGTGGGAGGAGGACACTTCCAACAATTACTGTAAATAATTTGGGTTCTTTATTTTGTTTGTATTCTCTTGTAATTTCGTTTTAGATTCAAGATTTTGAATTTTCATTTTACTATAAATAAATCCCGATTTTTAAAATACATAGAATTTAAAAAAAATCAGAGGTGTACGTTTTTTTTTCTATCCAAACATTCAATATGATGCCTACGTGGCCGTCACTGGTGGAAGTAGAAAATTAATTTTTGCCCCAAAATAAGTGTTTTCACGCATGGTGGGTGCCTACCAAATTTCAACAAAAAATCAAAAGCAGCTTAAAAAAAAAATTTTGGTTTTTATTTTTTTACGTTAACACAGTGCATCGTACGAAAGCAAGTCTATGGGCCAAATTTGCTCAAAAATAAATGAATATTTCAAAAATAATTTTGGATTTTAGAAAAAGCAGTGGCGTACCATTTTTTTCTTCAAAAATATTCAGTTCAAACCCCGTACGGAAGTCACTGGTAAAAATTTAAAAAATCTTATACGTCAAAAAATGCTCCTTAATGATTAAAAGGTGTTTACAAAATTTCATAGAAATATCTGCAGTGATAAGAAAATTATGAAAAAAAATATATTTTTTTCTTAAAACTGTAACACCCTGTAGCTCAAAAATTAAGAGATTTACGACATATGTTGATATTAACTTTTCTTCTTAAAATCACCCAAGGATTCACACACTTAAGTATCGGCACTCAATTAATAAACACCCTGTATATACAAGTGTCAGTCTAGCACATCAACTTAATAATAATTATATCCGCTTGATTGGTACACTGACAAGAAATAGAAAGTACAATCTAAAGCTAGTTTTTCCTAAGAAACTGGTAAGAGGAGAAATGACAGCTCTCCAAAGCAACACAAGTTATATTTGGAAAATAGGTCAATAAACGTGACGTCTGCTTCTTAACAACAAAATATCTTCCCGAAATGATTGAAGTAGAAACGTAAAAAAGAACCAAAAACACTGATGTTTTGGATCAAAGGTCATCTTACAGGAACCCAGTTCGAAGATCAATTAATTGGTATAGGACGGTAAGAATAGAGCTTCTGACAGGGACTGGACTGCAGTTATACACGCACTAATTCTTTATAACAAAGCAATGAATAGAAAAACCTGGTTGCTAAACTATGTCAAAAAAACTGAGACTACCGTTGTTTAAGAAAATACACACACATCGGAATAGTATGATAAAAAAGGTCGCTGTGTTGTATTTCACCGTTTTGTTTTTCAGAGAAGTATTGTAGTGTTCACGCAACAAAAAACTCAAAACCGTGTTCCACGAGATGTGCAGGTTGCCCTGACAAAAATATCATCTGTATAAATTGTTTTTTTTTAAGTTACACAATGTAATCTTAAACCAATACATTTAATTTACAGTGTAAGTTAAAAAGTTATTTGTATGTGGGTTATTCTTAAAAATACGTTCAAACCTCTGATACCTAATGTAAAATGAAAAATAAAAAGTATATTTAAAGAGCCACTCTTAAATTACAAACTACAAAAGTGCTTATTAATCCTATAGTTTATTTCTATAAAAATATGCTTGGATTTTAATAAAATTAAAGTGTTAAAAAGTCACTTCCGTGGACGTTACCTTGTAAATGCTCTATATTAATTCACTCTAAATAACAATGTAATGAGTGCTTTTTTATGAACTAATTTTTTTTTGTAGATTCACAATTAGCCAACCCTCTAAAATGCCTAAAAAGTCTAAAATTTATTATTTTTAAACATTACCTTTATATTTGAAACCGTTACCCATGTGTTAATAAATTTCCGTGGACATAAAACAAATCCGGTGTTCTAATAATAGATGGCGCTAGAGTCGCTAAAACAGGTGATGATATTTCTAACCATGCGGTTTAGTTGGTGAGCAAACGTCGGCGCGTTATGGTTGACCGTTATTTTGTTATATAAAAAAAAGTTATTAAAATACAGGTGTGACAAGATCAACATATCACTTCTGTAGCCTGGAAAAAACAGCTAAAAAAAAAATAGTAAAATAATTTCTATTTCTGATTTGGTACCATTATTATAATAACATGAGAGATATTTTCCGCAAACAGATCATAACCTTACTTTTAAAGCATGTTTAAAGCATAATTTTGTATATTCTGTCACTTTCGTGGACATCACTTCTGTGGACTCTCTGTCCACGGAAGTGATCAGTGTCCATGGAAGTGACTGATATTGTAATAATCTTTGTAGTTTGTTGTATGCAAAACTTATTTTAGACTGAGAATAATGCCCAAGGCAAACGATAAAAAGCCGTGCAAAAAAGGCAAAGAAGGAGACGAAAAATTGAAGAAACGGAGAGAAGAGAAGAAGTTGAGTATGAGAAGAGCTAGGGAAAAATTAAAAAGTGATCCTGTAAAGCATGAAGAAGTAAAGAAAAAGAACAGAGAAAGATACAAAAAAATCCAGCACTCAAAGAGCAAAGATAAAGATCACAAGATTGAACGCAAATCTTCCTCAAACGCTAAGACACCCTCAACCGCCTTATTTTTGATCCTCACCCCATA